>CP141128.1:41396374-42006219 GCA_035236585.1 Warburgia ugandensis | reverse complement strand
GTGGGAATTTTCCTAGAATTTTTTTTTGTAGGATGAGGGTGGAATAGGGTTTCTAGGGTTAGGGTTTGTATGCTGGGACTTTAAGGTTTAAAGTTTGTTGGTTTGTGTTGAATTTTAGGGGAAAGAGATGAAGAAGGAAATGGGATTGAGTAGGTTTTGGAACACTGAGGATATCGCCATGGTCATGGCAATTTTGGGTCCTCGGGCTTTTAAGGAGGAAGATGAAGACAACGATGACAATGACAAGGAAGAAGGGTCAGAAGGTGAGCAAGGTTCCAGTGAAAATGAGAGCTCAAAACAGAGCAAAAGAAAGAAAAAGAGTCATAAGTTAATGTTGAAGCTGGGCATTTCTGTTTTTAGCCTTTTTCTTTTTGAAATTTTGTATTGGGCCGAACAAGACCAAGAACCAGACCGAACCTAACAGAAGACCAATTGGTCGGTCATCACCTAGCCCAAATTGGTCCAATCCAGTCTCAGTTCACATGGCCGCAGACCGAAAAATTTTGGTCTGGTCCACTTTGACCCCTAAGATCAGTCTAAGCCGGACCATGCACACCCCCACTACCAGATTTGCTTTGAAACGAATGGGGAAAATATCAGAATAGTATTTCAACAATTTTGTCAATAGAAAGAAGGTAGTTGGTCCATTTTCAAGTAGGTGAGTTTTCACTTGGCCTAATAAACCATGTTATCAAGGTCTTGGGGGAGATTGGATAAGGGTGCTGGAAGGAATCATCTCACAGCTCTCCATAATACTTGAGATCAAGTCACTAACTTTAGGTCCTAGACCTCTTTGAAAATTATTGTTTAGACCTTCCATGTAACAAGAATGTGTCAAACACTAGAGGGACATTAGGTGGTCTGTGGTAGGCCCTCAAACTTGTTCAGAAATCAAACAGGCTAAATAAGAAGATTAAGGAGTGGTATTTGGATGAGACTAGCTACTTCCGCATTGGACAGGCTTGAAGAAACAAGGTCTCCTGAGGAGAGAAGTAACAAAGGAGACTGCAGAAAAGGAATTCACAGAGATCTCCATATATTTAGGAGAAATGAGATGGCCAATCAGAATTCAAACAAAGAGATAATGCATATATGTACATAAGGTGTTAATGCAAGAGCCAGAAAAATAAATACCATGAGGCATATAAGCATCAAGAGACATAGTAGGGAGGTTGAAGTGGTCACAATGTGCTTCCATAAAAGTCGGTATCAAGTGTAGTCATCCACATGCACTATGGAATTCAAATGGTTGTGTATTGGTTCAGCTGCTTTATTGGAAATGAAGTTCGAGGAGGTGAGGAAGGAAATTTTCTAAGAATAGAAACCAGGGACAAGGCCCGGATGACTTCACCATGACATTCCTCAAGAAGCTTTATGGCAGTCTCCCTGAGGATAAGCTGGAGGTTTTTTCCATAACCTGAGTGAATAAGGAGGTGAAGGCTACTTTCATTGCCCTTGTTCCTAATACAATTGGGTAGAGGACATTAGTGATCTTGGATGGATGAATCCAGAAGGAAGCTTATAAAAGGGGGGCAGCCCCGGTGCAGGAAGCTCCCGCCTATGCGGGGTCCGGGGAAGGGGCGGACCACAAGGGCCTAAAGTACACAGCCTTACCTTGCATTTTGCAAGAGGCTGTTTCCACACCTTGAACCAGTGACCTCAAGGTCACATGACAAAAAGTTTTACCATTGCACCAAGGCTCCCCTTCTAGAAGGAAGCTTATACAAAATTATAATGAACACTCTTGGTTAAGATACTGTTCTTTTACAGAATTTGGTCTCCAGAAGTGCAGTCCTCCAAATGATGCAGTAGAATTCAGGTGGTCTGTGTTGGTTCTGCTGTTTTATTGGAGTAAGGAGTTTGAGAAGGTGAGGAAGGTCAGTTTTCTGTGACTAGTAACAAGATACAAGGCCCTAGTGATTTTACCAAGGCTCTCATGCTCAAAGAGGTGAGGAGGTCAGATGAAGGATACTTTCATCACCATTATTGCTATCAAAATAGGCAGAGGACATCAGTATTTTCAGAGAAAACTTAATCCGACATCTCCAATGTTACACAGAATGCTCTAGGATCCTTTGCAAGAAGTCAAACCCAAGGCATCATCAGCAGACATACATTTTCTGGATCTACTGCTTCTAGATGTCAGTCAGATGCCCCATTCAGGAACATACTTTTCTTTATACACTCAATTTTGGGACATCTTTGTAGAATAAGGGACATAAATTCTTGAATTGCTTTGTGCCATTGACAGAATATACCTTTAGCTAGAAGAGGACAGCCCAAGAAATTCAAATAGATTAGTTTCTTTTCTCTATATTGTTTGGCTTATCATAGTTTTGAATTCAATTGGCTCTAAGCACTTACCAAGTTTGCAAATCATCATTTCACAACCAAAAAGTCTGAGGGTCCAAATCTACTCTCTATCTGAAAAATATAGAAACACAAAAGCCATAAGAATTTCATTGTGATACATACTACACACACATATACTCTTTATGAAAGCAAAAAGCAGGCAGCTCTTGGTTCCTCTGTTCTCACTCTTTCTAACAATTACAGTTTTACCGCTACCAATAAATGTCACCTCCCCTTCATGTTTCACAATAGTACAAGTTTGACACAAACTCAAATCTTCCATGTTATTCTCTCTCTTTCCAGCGCTGTGTTAATATAAAGCATATTCTAATAATAAGGGCTTAAATGAGTTATTTGTATCTTTAATATGATTCTCACATGTATTTTCATATATTATTCATGAACGCAATAGGCATGACCATTTCCTTAGGAGTGTATACTACAGTTAGATCATCATGGCTTGATTGATGAGTCCAACTATTGAGCAAAGACACTTTCACGATCTAGACCCACATTGGAAAATCTCAGTACAGATCCATACTGGTAAACGTGTACACCCAATAGCTAACTTGCATGGTTTTTGTCTCATTCCAAAGGGATATTTTATGGGCAAGCTATGGTCTAACAAAAATCAATGGTTCACAATGTTTGGGCAAAACTGTAAGCATGGCCTTTTGGATTAAGGGTCTACAAATGTCCACCCAACACAAAATCCACGATAGTGGGTATGCTATAACCTGTCAAATTAGCGGATTAGAATGTGTCAACATGGCACATGTGGGCCTCAAATGGTGTTTGTTACCCTTGGGCAAGCAGTCGTCCTTCTCCTCAGCAATTTCTTCAATGAATACTACTTTTCACATACAACCAATAAATAAATAAGTTATGAACTATTATTCGCTCACTAGTTTTTTTGTAATTCTGATAAGTTGGGTCTAAGCAGTGTGCTACTTAAATGTATTTAAAATTTCAATTCATATATGAATTAGATGATGAGACACAATCATGCCCCACTTTATACCAGGTAGGAGTCATTTCTTTGATTTCGGCAACTTTGAATATCTAAAGATCTGGGTCCTTATTTACACAAAGTAGAACCCAGACAATTTTCAAGCTCAGACCAGATGTAAAGAAGTTGTTATAAGTTAATTCCCAAACAAGATTCAACTCTAGAGATCAGAACATATTTTTTTAGCTAGGGGGCAGAGAGAGTCCCAATGAGAGTAAATGCAGATGCTGCAGTTGGAGAAGTAGACTCACCATTTTTTCATGCCTGGTGATAGTTTCTTATAGATCTAAGTCATTCATCGTGTTCAGAATGGCTTAGATAGGCTGAGTACCAAATTTCATGCTCATTGAATGCTTTTAGCATATGTTTCTTTAAGTTGAAAATCAACAACCATTGATCCTTGTTATTTCTCCAAAGCCTCAAACATGTAGTTAGAACATCTGAATGAATTGATTTCGCACGTGTTAACTAATTTCTGTACGCTTAACATGATAAGCAGCTTTGATCTTCCAAAAGAAAAGTGTAGTATCGGCAAGTTTACTGCTCGACACACAACGGTTGTGTCTCCTCTCACTGAGACTGTATGTATGTGTGTATGTGTGTACATATTTACATATATACATATGTATGCATGTATGCAGTTTTTATTTGAATTGCAAGTTCATTGAATGTGTAAAACATTATAATTTTAGCTGATGCATTCATTCTTCCCAAATCCTTTCAGGACACTAAATAAATGACTTCCAATAGGATTCATGTTTCAGATCAAGGTTCTTATAGCAACATAGTTTTGGTTTTCCAGACATGTAAAAGTAGCCACCACTGAGGATGTTTACAAAGATGTCTTACATGCAAGTGGCTTGAGATGCCCATGTAGTAGAAATCTAGCATGTCACCTTTTCATCTTCAAAACAATAGGAACATTTTCGTAACAAGAATGTCAACAGGTCATAGACTGGTATATAGACATTTAGAATGTAACAAGAAGTCTGAAGCTGTTAAGAGATCTGGCTTCCAATCTTGAAACTCCATCCTTTTTTTCTACCCCCTCTAGCTTATTAATGTATGGTGTTTTATGGTTGAGAAACTTTGTCTATTAAACAATTATCTCTCAAAGAAACAGTTCAGGTGCCATTGGATCATTTCTAAAAGTAACTCTCAATAGAAAATAGAAGTTCTTTGCTTTAATGCCACATGTTATTTGTTGGCAACATGACAAACATATGACATGAAGATGAATAGAAGAAAAAAGTTAAAACATTATTAACAGAATTATTCAGAAGTTAAGAAATTTCTGTCAAGAGATAAAGAGGAGAATAGTGAAGGATCCAATCAACCAGCTGTTGGGAGATATTGGTATACCTCTGTATTCTGATGCCATATTTGTGTATTTTCTTCTACTTATTACTATAACTTTGAAACTATTTGGAGCAACTCATTCTTCCAGATTATGACCTCTACAACCCAGTAAGTCAACATAGGTTAGGAGTCATGTTATTGTACAGTTGTATTACCTATTAGGGAAGTCAATTTCTTGTTCTATCAAGGTCAGGTCTAAGTGTCATGATCTATCCATACTTGTGAAGTTATGTTGCACTGACATCACCATGTGAATTACATAAATAAAGCCAAAGGATATAAAGCAATCACTAGGACCAAAATTCTCAAACTCATTTATATCAGAAAATATCAACTGGAAATTGATAATATTTTAACCGGATGTCAATACCTGACTATTTTCTCAAAACATTAAAAAACTGATGTGTACCTTAGCAGAAGACTGGATTTCCCTTGCAGTCATATCCAAAGCAACTGCATAACCTGGAATATGCACGGCCAGAAAATAAGCTACCAATATCATGCAAATCAGATTGTACTCCTGAAAATTTTGATAGAGGATCAAAAACAATGTGCTAAGAGTGTTAGATTCAATGAACAAGTAGAACCATTTATAAATTTTAATGTTTTTTTTTTTTTTTTTTTTGGTTTTCGTGCAGATGGCATGTGAAAGAAACCCGGGAGCAAATATACATTCTGAATTGTGTTACCCAGTCGCTTAAGGACGAGTGCTCTATGAGAAGCCATAAGTTGCCCTGTCACTTAGTATGATTGCTCTATTGGCAGCCAACACTTCAATAGTAAGAGTCAATTGACACATGCTATATTTATGGTACTTGTTTGGTTGCTATCCCAGCATGTATGGCATCTTCTAGATAAATTTGATATCAAAAGAAAGTGCTAAGTTTGTAGGTGAATTCAGACAATGATATTTTCTAGAAAATGATAGGCCAAAAAGTTCATCAGTCCACAAACTACATCATAAAATCAGGATATGTTAGGTCCCAGGAACCTACTCGGTACACAAAGTCAAAGCTGCAACAAATAAGTTGAGATACAGGTGACAAAAAGAAAAAGAAGCACTTGCATAAACTTTAATAGTACGAGTCAGCTGACACATGCCATATCTACAGTACTTGTTTGGTCTATTCCAGCATGCATGGTATCTTCCATATAGAAATTAATATTAAATGGAAATGCTAATCACAACATGTAGATGAATTCAGAAAAAATGATATTTTCTAGAAAATGATGGCAAGAAAATCTTTAACACAAACTATAGCATAAATCACACTGTTAGGTGACTTATCCCAGATACTATGCAGTACAAGAAGTCGAAGCTGCACTAAATAAGTTGAGATAACAAGTGGCAGAAAGAAAATGAAGCACCTGCCTACCAACTATAGCAAAAAACGAGGATGTTGAGTCCCAGACACCTACACAGTACAGGAGTTAAAGCTGTCATATGAGTCAAGATTCAAGTGACAAAAGAAAAAGAAACATCCATGTAGGTTTCCAAAGATGTGGAAACTTGAACAGAGAACAACACCAAATAGTTGACACCCTATTGAAGTGTCTAAGCCTGGCAGCTGCAACCATCTTCTAGCTAGCCCATAAACTAAGTACGTTGAACTATCATTGGAGCAAGTCAGACAACTCAAATTTGACAACATGAGACACCTTCAGTGTAACCATCCAAATTGCAGCCAATAACATTAACAACTTCAATCTATCCTAACCTAGTGCTTCATATGCTTCAAATCCCAATGAGAGAGAGAGATAGAGAGACAGAGAGAGAGAGAGAGAAGACAGTCCAAGTCAACAGCAAAAGGATGACAATTCTTTCCACATCTTGATGATATTTCTATTCCTGCTTACCGACTTGTTCTGTCTATTTTACTGGGGAGCAGCCTATACGAATCTAGCTTACAGGAGAGTAGTTCTTTGTGGCTAGCTGACTTTCCTGCTTAGTCTATGCTCAAAGTGATGGTTAATGGTGGCTGGCACCATGTAGCAGCTCCAGGTCCAACTCAGAAGTCAGCCTATGTATCCAGGTGCATATTTTATTTTTGATTGAAGAAATAATTTTTATAAACATGATGAATCAATGGAAATCAGATGAATGACGTGGTCAAAAGGAAAACAAAACAAATACCAAAGGAAGTTACATGTCTCCAACATCAATAGGTAAATGAAGGCTAATAACTAGAGCATTTATCTCATCAACTTCTAGTCAGAAGTTAAGTCTCAGCACGTGTGTCTAATCCCTACCAAAGAAGAGATCTGATACAGTATCGTTTGCCTTGTCCAGCACATCAGCAAGTCTTCAAGGATATCCGTCCTTGACCCACATCCTTCTGGTCAAATCCCTACCAAAGATGTCAAAGAAACCAGAGGTCTGATACAGTATCCTTTGCCTTGTCCAGCACATCAGCAAGTCTTCAAGGATATCCATCCTTGACCCACATCCTTCTGGTCACATACCAGAGGACCACAAAAGAATAGCAGAGACCTTTTACCAGGGATTACTGCATTGAAGCCCCTTCAGCAGCTTCTTTACTCCTAAAGGACCAGAGAACACCACCTCTCACTCTACCTTTTTGGTCGTTAATGATTTTACTAACTCCAGAAAAATCATAATTACCATTTAGTCTGGAGCCATCATCTTCAGGTAAGCCTTCATATTTGGCAACTAAAATCATTTAGGAGTGTTCAATACGGAAATCCCTAAATTGTCCAATTAATTGCATATGATAGATCCAATTATGTTGAAGATTTAGTGTCACCTCATTCCATTTGCTTATAGTTGTACCCCTGGACAATATCTCGCACTTCTACGGTGTGTAACCAAAGCAGTAAATTAAATCCCATGATAGCTGATGTAGACGTCTTTATATTCATTTCATTAAAACCAAGCATTTCACAGGATTACAGCGATAACTGAACTCCACTCTTCACCATATTCGCAAGTTGAGAAACAGCTCTGATAACTCAGCAACTATATAAACCACATATTCCAAATAACCAACTAAGAAAGGAACTGCTGAAGGCGATTTCAATATCAATATTAATATTCAAACAAAAGAAGAAAATTAGGAAAAGATAATCGAGTACCTCCCACATAGTCCATGGCAGATCCCTCACCCACATCGCGAGCTTTCTTGCCAATGACCACAGCTAGCTCAACTTCGTGATCTAATGATTCCAGTGGATGCGGAACTTCGATTGTTCCTCCATTTTGAAGATAGGAAGAAGTTGGTTTCATGAACAACACCGGTTCCTGAAAGAATCGAAGAATTAGATGCAGGAAATACGACTAATTTTAAGCCTTAGAAGTGCTAAAATAAAATAAAAGCAATATGACCTTCGGAACGGCGTTGCCTAGTTCTTTGGCATGAGCTGCGTAGTTTCTTCCGACAGCAACGATTTTAGTCCCCATGCTTATTAGCTTCGGTGACACCGGACATGCTGCGGCGGCCATGGATTATGCTGCTCAAAGCTATTCAATCAAAAGGGAAGAAGACGGAGTACTGGCGGCTTCGAAAGTCTCTTGTTACAGTGGGGTCGGGTTGGTTTGACTCGGAACTTTTTGGCAATCAATTTACACGCGTGTGGAAGCATCGGCATACAGCCAGTGAGCTGTTGTTATGTGGAGTTGGACGTGGAGATTAGCAAGATATATATAACTAATATGGAAATATTGCCTTTTTTGGAATGTTTGGGATTCATTAACGAGAAAAAGAGATATTGGGGGGTCTTTAGAGTTTGGAATTTGAATTTAGAATTTAGAATTTAGAATTTGAAATTTAAAAAGAATTTAGAATTTGAAGTGGGAATCTGATTAGAATTTTAAGTGAGAAAGGATTAGAATTTAAACTTTTTTATGAATTTGGGCAGAATTTGTAAGAGTGCCCATATCAGTTAAAGAAGAAGTGTCATTATCAATATCACTAGTTTGATTCGTCACCCGAAGCTCCAATTCAAGCACCTCCTAAGTTCAGTATTTGAGACAAGTGCCCATATTAACTTTGGTTGCTTCTCCATCATCCTTAGAAGCTCTGAGTTGATCTCCACAAGCTCCTATACAAATGCCTCAAAATGAAATTAGGTCACAAAATGCCTCAAAATGGAATTGGGTCACTATTCTCTGCTACACATGCAAATCTAATAGAAGGAAAGACGAGAAAACAGAAGGAATGAAAAGATGGGTTTTCTCCTCCCAATCTTGTAGCAAAATGACAGAGATAGAAAGATAGGAAATGAAGGAAAACAACAAATAGAAAGATGGGAGATGAAGGAGAACAACATGATAGAAAGGACTTTTCCCTCCTAATCTCACAGCAACATACCTTTTTTCTCCTATGTGTGTATGTGTGTGTCTATGTATGTGTCTATGTATATGAGTTGAGACAAAGAGAGAGAAACTATATAAATGAGAAAGGAGGAGGGCTGGACCTCTCGGGGAACTAGTTCTGTATCAAGTGTTAAATTATAGGAAAAATTGATGGCCAGACAGAAATAAGAACAGAGAGAGGGAAACAAAAGATAAAGAGATGAAAACAAGGACATAGGTGTTAGATTTTGGACGTGTGTATATATATATATATACATACATATATATATATATGATAATAGTTGCATATCATATGCTATCATGTAGGTTTGGCCTATATTAAAAGTGATCTAATAAGAATTAAAGTTAAATGGGCCTAAGTCATCTCACAAAGTATGGGCTTTATTATGTGTAGAGACCTAATTTCTAGTTTCTAATTTATGATGGGCTAAAATTAGAAATAAGGAAAGTATATGCAGTTATAAATGGTTATGATCCCCAAATTGTACGCATGATTCTTTTCTGACACCCCATCATCAGAAAAGGAAAATCCCCTTCTCAAGAAAATTCATACGCATTAATTTGGAAGATTAAGAGCCACAAGATTCAAGAATCACATCCATTCTCATGGATCCATGTACGCTTTTGCAACTAGTCTATTATTCTTAATGATTTAACATGTATGATCTTGTTATGACGAAGGTTTTCATCAACAAAAGATTTTTTTTTTTAAACAAGTGGTATCAAAGCATCCTCATGTTGAATCATTGAGAAGCAAGTTTCTCAATTTGATTTTGTAATGTGATTATTTGGGAATGGTTCTTGAAGTCAACAAAGCATTTTCTTTTCATTGTTTCTCTCTCTCTCTCTCTCTCTCTCTCTCTCTCTCTCTCTCTCTCTCTCTCTCTCTCTCTCTCTCTCTCTCTCTCTCTCTCTCTCTCTCATGTTAGCTCGGAGATTTTCAAGAGAATAGGGCTTCAATCTAGGAAAATCGTGATATAATAGAAAACTTATCATAAAGACATCTCAAATGAATGCTATGAACCGTTAAATGGATTTAAGGACCCTCAAAACCTTAGAAATAGCAATAATAGAACAAAAATCAAGCCATATGGAACTCCGATATGATCAAAATAAGATGAAAGGCTCGGTTCATCATCTTCGATGGACGCTGTGCCTAGGATGCCGTGCACGAAATGCACTAACAGCAACGACGAGTGCAAACGCTCCATCGCACGAGCATGATACGTCACTCAGGACGCTAGGCGTCCTAGAATCTGGGACACATGCAAGAGTGTCCCAGCGACCGGCACACATGTGGCGTGTCTATGTTGAGCATCCGAAACTAGTGCTTCTTGACAAGTTATATAAACCTATATTCTGGAAGTTATATAAACCCGATTTTAGATCTACAAAAGTCCGTTTGAAAGGTCTTGATGACGCAGACATGATTTTGACACTAAAACCTTGATCTAACCACACCCAATTAGTTTACATTCATAAAATAGTACCTAATTACTTAGATCGGGCCAATTAGAGGGCAATTAGGCCCTAGAAATGGATGTCTAATGTTTTAAAATAAATTAATTGAAACAACATGCTGCCAAAGTAGCCTCTCTTGTATAAATCAATTTATTTTTTAACATCAAGATGGCTCTAGGTATGTAATTCATGTGGATATTGACCGGCCCAAAGGAAGGTCAATATTTGGCCAAATTACATGCACACATGTGGTAATAAAATATGTGACAATTATTGGTTACTCCATGTGAACAATAAGTCAGTCCAAAGAAAGACTTATTGTTTGACAGGATTTATTGTCAATATTTGATTACTACACCAAGAATACCACTTGCAAGTTAACATTTCTATCTAAAGACTAAATGTTAATGTTGTGCTAGGTATCTTGTGTTGGGCCATACCATTATTTGAATTTTTTAAGTATGATACAGAACTTGTGTGAACATGTTGTTTTGTTCTATTTTCAGTGAATGCATCTGCTTCTGTCATATATGCCAACATCAATTCTATTCCCATGTTGAATGAGACCAACTTTAAGGAATAGAAAGAGAACGTCATGATCATTCTTGGCTGCATGGATCTAGACCTTGCACTAAGGATTGAACAACCCACTGCTCTTACGGACAAAAGTTCCAATGAGAAAAAATGAGACTTTGAGAAGTGGGACGTTCAAATTACATGAGTCTTATGGGACGTTCAAATTACATGAGTCTTATGATCATGAAGAGTGGAATTCCAAAAACCTTCTAGGGTGCTATGTCTAAAAAGGTAACTATTGCTAAGGAGTTCCTTGAGGAAATTGAAAAGCATTTTGCCAAAAATGATAAGGCTAAAACAAGTATGATTCTGTTGAACTTGATTTCAATGAAGTATAAAGGAAAAGGAAATATCAGGGAGTACATCATGGAGATGTCTCATCTTTCTTCAAAACTAAAGGTACTAAAGCTACAACTATCTGAGGATTTGCTTGTGCATTTAGTGATTTCTCTTCCTGCATAATTCAATCAATTTAAGGTCAGTTATAACTGCCAAAAGGACAAATGGTCTCTTAATGAGCTCATTTCTCATTGTGTGTAAGAAGAGGAAAGACTGAAGTAAGAAAAGATTGAAAGTGCTCACTTGGCAAATACCTCTAAGGATAAGAACAAGAAAAGGAATAAGGATAAAGAAGCTGAGAGTGGTCCACCTCAAAAGAAACAGCAAAAGAAACAAAATGAGGAATTTGGCTACTACTTTTGTAAGAATCTTGGACATATGAAGAAGGACTATACCAAATATCACGCTTAGCATGCAAAGAAAGGTACGCTTCTCACTTTGGTTTGTTCTGAGGTTAATTTAGCTTCAGTACCAAGACACACTTGGTGGATAGATTGAGGTGCTACTACTCACACAAGTGTGTATATGTAGGGTTGCCTGAGTTACCAAAAGCCAAATGATGCTAAAGGATTCATCTATGTGTGCCATGGCAAATCAGTGGAGGTTGAGGTGATAAGGACCTTTAGGTTATTATTAAAGACTGGATATTATTTGGATTTGAAAGAGACATTTGTTGTACCATCTTTTAGACGGAATTTGGTTTCTATTTTTGTTTTGGACAAATTTGGTTATTAGTTTAGTCTTTTTCTAAATTCAAATATTGTAGGTACCAGTTCTTTGTCTTTTTATGATAACCTTTATTTACTTGATACTATTGCCTCTTTTAATGAAACCTTGCATGTGAGTTCAAGTGGCCTAAAAGGCAAATTAACCAATGAGAATTCTACTTCACTCTGACACAAGCGTTTAGGGCACATATCTAAACAAAGAATTGAAAGACTTGTGTCAGATGGAATTCTTGACCCCCTCGATTTGTCAGACTTTCAAGTCTGTGTTGAGTGCATTAAGGGGAAGTAGACAAACGTAAGGAGATTAGGTGCCAATAGATCTTTAGATGTCTTAGAACTAATACATACGAATATTTGTAGGTCATTCCCTACGGCTTCATGGAATGATCAACAATATTTTATTACATTCATAAACAATTTCTCTCATTATGGCTACCTATCTCATTCATGAGAAGTCTTAATCACTGGACGTGTTTAAGGAATTCAAGGCTAAAGTTGAGAACCAACTTGGCAAAAGCATTAAGGCTGTTAGATCTGACCATGATGGTGAGTACTATGGCAGATATGATAGATCAGGTGAACAATGTCTAGGGCTATTTGCCAAATTCCTAGAGGAATGCAGTATCATCCCATAGTACACTATGTCAGGAAGTCCTAGCTGAATGGTGTTGCTGAGAGATGAAATAGAACATTAAAGGTCATGATGAGGAGTATGATTAGTCATACTACCTTACTGGATTCACTCTTGGGAAAGGCACTAAAAACTGCAGCTTACATCCTTAGCAGAGTTCTAACTAAGGGTAGTGGCCAAAACTCCTTATGAATTATGGATGGGCAAAAAGCCTAGTATAAAGCATTTACACAGTTGGGGTTGTCTAGTTGAGGCAAGGCCTTATAGACCAAATGAAAAGAAACTGAACTCAAGAATGGCCAGCAGCTCTTTTGTTGGGTACTCTGAATAGTCTCAAGGGGTACAAATTTTATGATCCCACAATCAGGTCCTTCTTTAAGATGGGAAATGCCTGGTTCTTTGAGGATATTGAGTTTAGGGGGAGAGATAAGGTTAAAGACTTTGTCTTTGAAGAGGAATCTATTTCTCTTCCTACGATTGTTATTGACAATGATCAGGCTCCTATTCCTAATGTTGTTCAAGAAGCAATACCAGAACCACAAGACAATGTTAAAAATCTCCCGAATCAAAGTCAACAGGTTATTCCTAAAGAACAAACTCAACAACCTCAAGAACAAATGCCATTAAAGAGATCCATTAGAGAGAGGAGAAGCGTAGTTTCTGATGATTATATCATATTTCTCCAAGAACATGAGGATGACATTGGTTTGTTGAAAGATGATCCAATCAACTTTCATCAAGCCATTGCAAAGTACTAATTCTCAAAAGTGGATAGATGCCATGAATGAAGAGATTAAGTCCATGAAAGACAATGACGTTTGGGAACTCATCCCATTGCCTGAAGGTACGAAACCCATCGATTGCAAATGGATATTTAAAACCAAGAGGGATTCAAAAGGTGATGTGGAGATATATAAGGCTCGTCTTATTATGAAGGGCTTCACTCAAAAGGAAGGCATTGATTATAATGAGACTTTCTCTCCAGTTTCATCAAAAGGCTCTTTCAGGACAATAATGACATTAGTGGCACATTTTGACCATGAGTTGCATCAGATGGATATAAAGACTGTGTTTCTCAATGGTGACATAAATGAGATAATTTATATGGTGCAGCCAAAAAACTTTATGTCGGGAGATGCAAAGAATATGGTTTGCAAATTAAAGAAATCCATCTATGGGCTTAAGCAAGCTTCTCGTCAATGGTATTACAAATTCCATCAAGTTGTTATCTCATTTGGTTTTGAGATGAATGCGATTGATGATTATATATACCATAAGTTCAGTGGGAGTAAACACATTTTCCTAGTTTTATATGTCAATGACATATTGCTTGCCAACAACTATATAGCCTTATTGCACGAAACCAAGATATTTCTATCAAAGAAATTTGAGAAAAGATCTTGTAGATGCATCTTTTGTATTGAGGATTTAGATACATCGGGATTCCTCTCGGGGTATTCTTGGATTATCACAAAAGGGCTATATTGAGAAGGTCCTTAAGAGATTTGGCATGCAATATTGCAAACTAGGAGACACCCCTGTTGCTAAGGGAGATAAGTTCAGTCTCGACCAATGCCCTAAGAATGATTTTTAAACTAGTAAATGCAGAAGATTCTCTATGCTTCAACAGTGGGAAGTCTGATATATGCTCAAGTTTGTACGCGTCTGGATATTGCATATATTGTTGGGATGTTAGGCAGATATTTGAGCAATTCGTGAATGAATCATAGAAAAGTAGCCAAACGGGTCATGCGGTATCATCAGAGAACAAAACATTACATGCTCACATACAAGAGGTCAGATAAGTTAGTGTGACAACTCGGGTTTTACCATGCATTTTTAAATGCAATATATAATTCCTAAGGCGAGATGCATCCCTATTTGAAAATCATTTTATAAAAACCATGCAATGTAGCGAAAAATCTTTAGTTTTAAACTCATTTTGAAAACCCCCAGTGTCATTTGCTTTCACAACAACCAAAGTAGTTTTTAAAAAACTTCAGAAATCATAAATGTTTTTCCCAAGTCTATCCAGTCACACCTCACAGCCCAACTGTAAATAAATACAAATACATGTCCAAAGGGTAGAGTGTTTACTTACATGTATAATTGTCTCCTTTTGATTTTTCTTGCTCGTAGCACTAACATTTCCTGAGGTGTCTTCTACTTGTGAATGAAGCTGTCCTGAAAAATGTTAAGGATTAGGTGAGTATATACTATACTCAGTAGGAGTCTATCACTACTAGTTTTACAATGCATGCTATGTTTAAAATCATATGCTCTTTCAAAACATGTGCATGTTTGAACACTCATGTTCAATATCGAGATTAAAAACCATTGTCGAATTGGAATACTGACGACTTAAAGAATCACATAATCCAAGTCGAAAGTATCATATATATCATAAACATAATGATATGCATAAGATGCTCCAATGAATCCAACTCATAGATATATGGTATGGTCGACCAACCTCATGTCATGCCATATACAATGCAAGTAAATCCTCAAACCATAGGGCCCACTATGCCCACGACCTCGCCGCTGTGTGGTCCCCGGGTACCTAGGGACACAGGGTCATAGCCTCCACGGGGCATATGACACTTCAACCCAGTGCCGCGACACCAGTGGTAGCCCCCTGTACCACATGCAGTTGAAGCAGGGACATGCCCTTTTTGGGCGTGGTACCCATTCCACCTAATAGTGGTAGAGGCTAGGAGGCCACCCCAGACCTTTCGGCATAGCGCCCATGAGCTTATTAGCCCAAAACATATACAATCAAACAAGCAAAAACCTCTTTTTCAAAACCTGTCCTCTTTGGGTCCCTCACAACTGCCTGGCCCTCACAACTGCCTACCCAACGTCTTTTGCTAACCCTCAAGGACATGCAATTTTTCAAAACTCAACAACCACCAATCATGCAATTTATGCAATTATTTGCAAAGCATGTCTATGCATAATGTATTTATCATATGCACGCTGAATAAAATTAAGTCATGCTAAACAAGTCATATAACTTATACTTAAAACATGCATTCTCAAAACAATCATGGCTCTTTTAAAAAGTCTAGTAGCGATAGAGCACCTACCTCGAAGTCTCTTGGAGTCGCGTCATTCATCACTCAACCCAACCTTGGGTCTCATTTATAAACTCCTAGATATGAATGGATACAAGGAGTCCTTATCAATTTTGATCTATTTAGAAATTAAATCGCTAGATTTGCCTTTTAGGGTCCATGGGTCCTTGCCTAATTCATTTGTCAAGCTAGATCCTATGATGTGGATCTACTATTCAATGGTTAACTCTGTAAATTGTCCTCTGATCTTAACTTTCTAGTCTCATTAGGTCCGCTCATCATGGTTTCCAAGACATGTGCGCGCCTTAATGGACGACCCAGATGTGTCAATTAGGGCCCTGCGCCACAAGTTCTAGGATGCGTGCGTGCCCTGGTTGTACCTAAACCACATTAGCTCACATGCGTCTGTCTGAATGGTGCGGTGCGCACATCTGAATGGCGCGCTAGGGTGCGCGTCCTGGATGGCGTTGCTCAGATGAGTCCTAGGCGGGGTTGCACGCATGTCCTAGTTCCTGGGACACTTGTGTGTCTTGGTCGAGTCAGGCATCTGTCCGTGCGCGGCACGCATGTGACAGTCGCCCTAGGGAGCTCCACATGGTTGCGCGTCACGCCCACACACCCCTGGGACACTTGTGCACCCTAGGACGCCCACACCCCAGGGACAACCGTGCATCCTTGGGACATGATATTGTGGACGGGTTTTTCACCCGTCTGGTTTCCTTCCCCAGAAACTCATAGATTTCCGGCCAGAACCCACCTAATCCGGCATGGATCAAGGCCGGAAAAAGGAGAAAACAGAGGAGAAAATGCAAGAGGGAGGTGAGAGCTTACCTGGGCAGTCGGAGATGGCGCTCCTCCCGCCTGGTAGGTTTCCTTTAACACCTGCCTGAACCCTTGGTCGCTGGAAAACTCAAAGAAGGGGGGAAACCAGATCGATCTCCGGTGAGACCAAAGGAAAAAGGGGGAAAGGTGAAGAGAGGGGAAATGGGTGGCCTGTAGGGATGACTCGGGCTTGGCCGGAATGTGTAGGGAAAGCTAGAGACGGGTTTGCGATTTTTGCCGGAAACCCCAGTCCCAAAATAGCTGGAAAAATTGTGTTTTGAAGAGGGGGGAGATGGGGCTTTTTATAGCCTTGCTATGGCGGTGCTGCTAATGGCGGTGCCGCCATTGGCAGTGGTAGAAACCTCTGGAAACAGGGTTTCTAGAGAAGTCTAGAGGAAGAAGAAGACGGGGTTCCGTTATCAAAATGGCCCCTGCGTTTTCTATCTTTTTCATTTTGAGTTTAAATTACATAAATGCCCCTGATCTTTAATCGGCCGTAACTTCTTCATACGAACTCCGTTTTCGACATTCTTTAAGGCGTTGGATTCCATTTTTCAAGTAGAATCTAATGGTACTAATTTTCTCACAAATTTCTTCGTTTACTATTTTAAATAAAGTAAAACATTTAACACAGTTTATTTTCCATAGAATGTCCAATTTTTGTTAAAAATAGCATAAATTGCTCGGGCATTACATTATTACCCCCTTAAAAGAATTTCGTCCTCGAAATTCCATAAATTATCATCTTCAAGGTATTTTATCTCTTAGATAACTTCTTGGTGAATGCATTCTCCCCTTAGGAATCAAATCTAGGCTCAACCTTAATTTATCATTTTTATTGTTCCTTCTACAAGGCCTTACCTATAAGGGCCGCTTTCGCTGCGTACTCTGATGCATACTCCCATACGTGCCAGTTTAACAATACCGATTTCTAGCTATAATTCATCTATCTCGAAATCCTTAGATGCCTATACTTTTCTCATCATGTATAGGATAGTATCCTAGTAGGATCATGCTTCTTTATTCATGTGTAAATTACTCCATACTTCTTTGAGATCATATGATCTTATTTCTCCTATTTTATTTTGAATATCATAGGATAATCCCTTTTTATTCTTGTCTCTCATCTAGTGATCTCTTCATCATCCACATCTCCTCCTAATGGTTGGTTATATGTCATTAGTAAGAGTCCAAAAAATTACCTTCTTTCTATTGTGTCTAACTTTGCTTCTTATCTTTTATATTTGTCCCTAAGACACTTCAATAACTAACATGGTATCATGTGCTTTACAGTCAAACCCTTGATTAACTTCGAATTTCAACTGTCTGTCGCTTTTCTACTATAACTTGGGTCCTCAACCCATATTATATTCAAAATAAAACTATGAAACAATTCAAGTAACATCCTCCATCAATAATACGATCTGAGATCTGAACTATACATCAAGTTTCATAGATGTTGAAGCCATCAGATGCTTTTCTCCTTGAAGTGTTTATGCAAATTCATGTCAAATGTTTTATGGTTAATTCATCATCATGGGTCAAATGTTCTCGTCCAAAGGCCTATCTCACTATTTACATCAATTTGTCATTAGGATTACCAACAATGTTCCCATTTATGCAAAAAGTCTCTTATTCATAACCAAGTACCCTTACATGGTTGAATCCTTTGTCATTATCTTCCTTATCATTTCTTTGCTTGATGATTTTTCCTCGTAGTCTTTCAGTCCAAAAGTTCTATACTCAATCTAGTAAGGTTAGTCCTTAGGAAATTCCTTCAATTGATTTTTCGTACTTGGTATATGCACATAACAACTAACTTTTTGTCTAAAGGCAACATAACATTAAATCTTCACCTTATAATGTGCTAGCCATCCACCTTTTCTCCTTCCATCCCCTATGTCAATATATTGTGCAATCTTTTATCAAGGCTTTATCGTCAACCATGCAGTCTGTATTGTCAGGAGGTATCCTCATAATTAGTGATTTTCTCAATTCCTCAAAATTTATCCTTCAAGTGTCTCCTCATACTTAGCTTATAATAGTAGGTCTCGTTCAATAGCTACTACATCAAGTTATGCTAAAGCTGTTAAATCATCAAATTTGAAAAACACTCAGGTAAGCATGGAACATTTTTATAGACATACAGAAAGACTTTATTTGATTACCTATTGATCTCTTTCCAGATATATCTTTGTCATAAGCTCAAGGGTCTCTAAAGTGATCGGTACTTATCTACCTTTCTTTTCAATCCAAGTCAACATTATTTTTCAAACCCACAGTGATTTCTATGGTTTGTCATGGTATCTATTTAGGTTTGGAAAAATCTGTCTCACTGGTGGAGATCGTTCCTTATTTTTGCTTTTGTCTCAGTTGTTACTGTATTTATTGCACTTGTAGCTCCTCCATGATGTGGCCTAATCAACTGACCTCATACCCTCAAATGACTTAGTCTAACAAGTACTTCTTTCAGGGACAACTTATGTCTAAATACTTATAATATTCCTCCGAGTATATAACTTCGACTACTAACATATTTGATTAAATAGGGTGGGATACCTTTATTTAGTCAACAGTACTCTAAAAGTAATGACTAAATAATGGTCTTAAGATATGTGCTCTTTCGAATCTATGATAGCAAGACCTCAATTCGATCCTTGATGGTACTCTACTTGCTGAAGAAAGACAAATGGACAAGTCACTGTCCCGGCTTAATTCCTTTTTCAATATACTTTATTTACTCATGTAGTGGCAAGGTAGGATATCACCATATTTTCCTTTTTATGGACTATATCCATTGGTGTTCCTCATAAGCTAATGGATCCGATAAGATTCTTATTGCAATAATTGATATAGGCATCAAACTATTGTAGAATTTAATTTCTAGTTGGTCACCATTCTTCTTCGGAAAATTCTTGCATAATCTCCTAAAATTCGATACTCTACTTAAAGTCTTAAACCCCATATGCTTTCTCTCTTTTATACTTTTTTATAATAGAATCACTAACTCAACTAGTATTATTCCTTCAAACTTGATTGGTTTGACCTTCCCATCGGATTCAAGATGAAAGAATTGTATGTATCTCCATAAAGTCATGATCTTCTTCTTTTGAATATTCAATATTCATCGGATACTTATAGTTACATCTCTATCTCTCTCTCTTTTCTTCAAAATCCTCATTTTTGTCTACCTAGATCAATGTCTTTTGTTGCATATAATCGATACTACATCTACTCCTTTACTTAATGGATATGATAAACTGAATACTTCTCAGAAATTCTAAACTATCTTAAGATCATTGAAATCCTCAATTGCCTATAGCCTCAATAAAATTCATACAATGCCTTAATAATGGCATTGACATTTTGGTCATGCTATACTTTTCTTACAAGTTCATGTTAGGATCAATCTATTATCATCCCTAGTATTATCATCAAAATCTTTTGATAACTCGGTCGAATTCATTTCCCTATCATATTCGTGTTATGTTTCTCTTATTCACATAATCTGTCACTTGGATACATCTTCTGATTTGCTCCATAATACTCAGGTAGTTATTATTCTATAGCACTTTACTCTTCATAAGACTCCAATTAAGGTATCCAAATTTGAGCTAAGTCCTTCAGGATCCATACCTTTGTGACCTAATATGAGTCACAGTTATCTCCTAATATAATCTTGCATTCTCATCCCTCTTAAATTATCATCAAAATCTTTTCAAAGTCTGTCTTTTACATTCCCTATCATACTCTTATCATATGATAGTGTACTCATATTCTGATATTCTTTAGAAGGGTAAGATAGCCATCTAGGTTCTTTGATTTTCTCACCTTTGGTGAGATTACTCTATTACAGGTTAGAACTATCATCTAACAAGTTCACTAACATTTTCCTTCATCATCATCATAATATGATCCATATATGAGTTTTCATATTTGCACCACACAACAATCCTTAATCCTTAAGTCGTCTTAGACTAGATTTTGGATAAGGGTTGCACTACCCTTTGCCTAATTATTTGTTAAACCAAGCTGTGTTTCACCTATTTATTTATGGTGAACTACCTTGTGCATTAATATTGTAATCCTCAAATAGAAGTAGTCATCTCTACTACTTCTATTTATACTACTTCTTCTTGATTTTCTCTATTGTCTAGGACCCTTGGACATGCTGGACTGGCTGTGAAAGGATAAAACCTGGGCTCTGATACTAACTGTGACGACCCGGGTTTTACCATACATTTTTAAATGCAATATCTAATTCCTAAGGCGAGATGCATCCCTATTTGAAAATCATTTTATAAAGACCATGCAATGCAGCGAAAAATCTTTAGTTTTAAACTCATTTTGAAAACCCCGAGTGTCATTTGCTTTCACAACAACCAAAGTAGTTTTTGAAAAACTTCATAAATCATAAATGTTTTTCCCAAGTCTATCCAGTCACAGCTCATAGCCCAACTGTAAATAAATACAAATACATGTCCAAAGGGTAGAGTGTTTACTTACATGTATAATTGTCTCCTTTTGATTTTTCTTGCTCGTAGCACTAACATTTCTTGAGGCGTCTTCTACTTGTGAATGAAGCTATCCTGAAAAATGTTAAGGATTGGGTGAGTATATACTATACTCAGTAGGAGTCTATCACTACTAGTTTTACAATGCATGCTATGTTTAAAATCATATGCCCTTTCAAAACATGTGCATGTTTGAACACTCATGTTCAATATCGAGATTAAAAACCATTGTCGAATTGGAATACTAACGACTTAAAGAATCACATAATCCAAGTCGAAAGTATCATATATATCATAAACATAATGATATGCATAAGATGCTCCACTGAATCCAACTCCTGGATATATGGTATGGTCGACCAACCTCATGTCATGCCATATGCAATGCAAGTAAATCCTCAAACCATAGGGCTCACTATGCCCACGACCTCGCTGCCGTGTGGTCCCCGGGTACCTAGGGACATAGGGTCATCCCATCATTAGAAAAGGGAAATCCTCTTCTCAAGAAAATTCATACACATCAATTTGAAAGATCAAGAACCACAAGATTCGAGAATCACATCCCTTGTCACGGATCGAGGTACGCTTTCGCATCTAGTCTATTATTCTTAATGATTTACAATGGATGATCTTGGTATGACGAAGGTCTTCATCAACAAAAGATATTTCTTTTTTAATAATAGGGTCATGTATCTTCTCTAGATGCTCGATGCCAGAGTGTCAATGGCAAGTCTAAGTTTGAGAATTCTCCAAATTCCTTCCTCTTGAATCAATTTTGGAAGAAACACAAATCACCCACTATATAACTAAAATTCCTCTTTCTATGATCTCCACTTCAGATTTTGGCAAAATCTAAACTCTACAACAAAATTTAGAATTTTATTTTTTAAATTTCAAACTCTACGTAAAAGTTTGCCAAATTCTAATATTCAAATCTTAATTCGACAATCCCCTTACATCAAGTTGATCTAATAATACAATGAAACCATTCCGATCATTTGTAGTAGAAGTTAGTAGTTGAAAGTTCAATTGTGCCATGAGAGCTATTGCCTGCCTTTCTTTCTTTTTTTTGAAGTGACATGCAATAAACTACCTGAAACTAAAAGTTTTACCCTTAGAACATAAGTTCAACACTTGATTCCATGAACTGTCAACATTTTCACTTTAGTCCTATCAATTTTCTATTGGTGAAGTCTTTAACGGGCCCTACCATGTATACTTTTTTCTTTTCTAGGTTCTAAGGAATTTTCAAAATTTCTTTCTTTATTGTAATCTTTTTTTCTTTTTCAAAACCCATTTCTCCCATTAAGTAAAGCAATTACCCCCATTCTCCCCAAAATTTCTTGGTTATCATCTCCTTCTAAACCATTTTCCTCTATATTTTGTGTTTCTCTCTTCATTAAACCCATGTTGCCCCAAATTCCTTTACCACCCCAGATCATGGAACCCTTCTTCCCCCATCGTGGAACCCTATTTCTCTTATTTTCCCTCATTCTCTCTCAAATTTTTGATACCATTATCAAGAAGACTTTTTGAAAGAGTGATTGAGAAGAGGCTATGGCATGAGAAAAGTGTATCAGAGAACCAATTTGGTTTCATGTCTGAGAGGTCTACCATGGAATCTATTTTCTTACTAAGATAATTGATAGAGAAATATAGGGAGAGGAGAAAATACCTCCACATGGTCTTTATTGACTTAGGAAAAGCTTATGATAGTGTCCCTATAGACTTAATATGGAGGGTGTTGGGAAATAAAGGGATTTTGTAGGGTATATAGACGTAATTAAAGATATGTATGAGGAAGCGGTAACAAATGTTAAGGCCACTATTGACGAGATCATTGATTTTTCTTTCACTATAAGATTGCATCAAGGATCAACATTGAGCCCATACCTTTTTACGTTGCTTATGGATGAGTTAACAAAACATCTCCACGAAGAGATTCAATGGTACATGCTATTTGGAAAATGATATAGTCTTAATTGATGAGACAAGTGATGGCATAAACACAAAGCTAGAGTTATTAGAATCTAAAGAATTTAAAAACAACTGACCTAAGATAGAATATATGGAACACAATTTTAGCAAGGAGAGGAGTAGGAGTGGAACATCAATTAAGATTGATAACCAAGAAGTCCCCATAAAAAGACCATTTTTGGTACTTAAGATCAATGATTTATGAGAGTGAAGAGATTGAGAGGGAGGTTACCCAAAGAATTCAAGTGAGTTGGAACAAATGGAGATGTGCATTTGGAGATTTATGTGATCGGTAGATGCCACTCAAACTAAAAGAAAAATTCTATAGGATGGCCATAAGGCCAGCCATGCTCTATGGATTAGCATATTGAGTAGTTAAGGAATATCATGTTTATAAGATGAGCATCGTAGAAATGAAGATGTTGGGATGGATGAGTGGTAAGACAAGAAAGGTTAGAAGTAGGAATGAAAACATTAGAGAAAACTTAGGGTAGCCGAATAAGTAACAAGATGAGGGATATTAGACTTAGATGATTTGGTCCTAAAACATCATAGATTAGGAGTGAGGCAATGCAAGTAGAAGATTCTAAAAGGACAAGGGGAAGAACAAAAAGAATGTGGATAGAAGTGGTGAGAAAAAATTTAAAACCTTTGGGACTAAATGAAACCATGGTACTTAATAGAGGGGAATGAGGCACGAGATTCATGTGGGCAACCCCTAATTGGGATAAGGTCTTGATGATGATGATTTTCTAGAAACCATTTTCCTCATTGTTAAACTCATCTCAACAACTGTACTCCTAAATTCTTTGGCACAATTTTGGCCAAAAGATTTCCCTAAGATCCACTTCTTTTTGTTCTCCCCAATTTGAGCTAATACTCATTTTTATTCAAATGGCCTCTCCTTGTGTATTTGGTGCCTATTAAGTGTTCAATTTTGGTCAAAATACCCCCAATTTAGTGTTCAATTAGAGCATCTAGGCCATTAATTTCAAGATTTTTCATAAAATATTCTATTTTAGCTTTAATTGGCCATCCAACCGTGGAATTGCAAAATTAACGGTCAGATGATCATCAAAGCTAATTAGATGAATAATGAATGGTTCAAATGATTCTAATTGGGTCCTGTGCATTGCAGATTAATCGACTCAGGCGTGGACACTTTAGATCGAATCAAAGATATCAGATGAAGAGGATGAAGTTTCATGGAAATCAAATGGAATTTGAGAGTCCTAGTACAGGACAAAGTTGAAGACTTGTAGAGTTCTAGCAAGTCTAGAATTCTAGTGGACCCCGCTCTCTCTCTCTTATCTTCTCTTTTCTCTTTTCTCTTATCTCTCTCCTCTCTTTTCTCTCTTTACCTCTTATCCTCCTCTCTCTTTCACGTCTCTCTCTCATTCTCCTTTATATTCCCCTTCCCCTCTCTCTTGACAGAGGGGTTTTCCCTTTTGGGGGGCTGGCAAGCACACCCTCTCCATTCCATTCCCTCTTCTCTTCCTCCTCTTGGCTGGATTGTTGAGAGCAGATCCTCCCTAACCTTCTTATCTTTCTCAACTTCTTCCTACCTCTTCACCCTCTTTGAACGTTCCTCTTCTCCTCTCTCTCTCTCTCTCTCTCTCTCTCTCTCTCTCTCTCTCTCTCTCTCTCTCTCTCTCTCTCTCTCTCTTTCTCTCTCTCTCTCTCTCTCTTGTGTTTTTCATTTCTTACTTGTCTACCACCAAGCAAAACCTAGGCCGTCCCATTTCCAGCATAACCAGCACTGCCCAGAGAACCAGACGACACCCAGACCAAAGGCATCTTCTCCCTCATCAGACGAGCCGACCCTCTTCATCCGACGGCTAGAAAAGGCATCGCTTTAGGCCAGGCACAAGCCAGATCCAGACGATCTAAGGGAGGAAACCCAAGTCGGGTTTCCACTCCCGCGTCCCGATTCCTTTCCTCTCCCTCCTTCTTCTCCCCCTTCTTCCTTCTTCCAACCTTCATCGGTTTTCATCGTTTTCACCTGGTTATTTTCATTAAAAACCAGAAATCAGAAAAGTTACAAGTCTGCCCTTGGCAGATCTCAGAAATTCCACCTCTGTCCTTTATCTGAAATTTCATTTGTGTCCCCAGAAGAACTCCATCCGTGTCCTCTATTTAATTCCAACTGTGTCCTCACTTTAATTACATCTATATCCCGGTTTTGTTTTATTCACATTTTGACTATTCAGGGACACTGCAATCCAAGGACAAGCTTATCCAAGGCGCCTTTTAGTTTTATTTTCTGTTGTCTTTTGAATAAATAATTGTGCAAACTGCAAAAATTGAATAAATTTTGATTTTAGTTTAGTCTTAGCTTATTTTTAGTATAGTCTTTGTTTTTATTCTTTTATTAATTGAATTTTATTAAAAACTCTATCATTTTAAATCAAGTCCTCATGGGATCGACCCGTACTTGCATAAGCTACACTACAATAGCCCATGCACTTGCGGTTAAACAATCAACAAGTTTTTGGCGCCGTTACCGGGGACTTTTGCAATGGAGTTTTTATAAATTTTAATTAAAAATCCAAAAAATTCAAAAGAAAATTAAAAAATCAGAAAAATAAAAATAAATTTAAGAATTGCATTTTAGGCATTCTTAGGTGCATCTTTAAGCATTTTTAGTGCATACCCACTTTATTTCTTGAATTACGTACTAGTTATTTATTTATTTTTCAGAAAATTGGAGTGGAGCTTCATCAATTAGATAGATTTTTCTTGCTTTCCTAAATTAGGAATTTTATTTTTGAGTGAATCTTGTAGTGAGGCCCCTTTACAATTTGCATTTTTAATTTCAATTTTTAAAGGGTTGTAATAATACAGGGCAAGTGTGGGATAAGGTGACCCACACTTGATCTTCATCAGAAACCTCACTGTAAGTGTTCTCACTCATTTATTTTCTAGATTAGGGTTTGCATTTAGAATAATTTGCATTGTTTGGTAGTTAATTGCATATAGAAAGCATCTGCTATAATTGTTGCATTTTAGGATTTTGCATTAGTTTATTGCTTTCAATTGCATTTTAGGACACGTCTAATGCTTTAAGGTGAATTATATGTTGATTGAATTGCCATGGTATGTGAAAATTAATTAGTAAGGGCACCCTACCCCTACAAGATCAAGGGGGGATTTCATCACCATTCTTAGCCCACGTAGGATAATCACCTTAAGTGCGCAACGTCTCCATTCACATTAAATTAAAATCAATTAGAAGAGACCTATAGGGTCATTACATGCTCGTAGGACACTCTTAATAGGACACGAATTAATGTCACTCCAATTGCTTTTGATCACTGTGGTTATTGGGAGTTGTCTAATAGAGCCTCGCTCTTCCCCCACCTCCTGTCGACGTTTGTCGAGGTCTAAACGCCTCTACACGAGGGTTGTATTAATCATTTTGATTAGAACCTAACTGGTAAGCAGTAGTCAACTCCTAAAGAGAGTAGGAGCATTAGCTCAGGCTAATTAAAAGCGTTGTCCCCATAGAAAATCAAGAAATTAAAATATTTATGCTTGTTAGCCTTAGGGGATTGATTGATTGTGTTCTTGACTATGCATCATTCTAGGCATTTAGGTTGCATTATTTAGGATAGTCCTCTTCTAAATAATAATAATAATAATAATAATAATAAAAGAGAGAGAGAAGAGAAGACATGATCAGTTGCACCTAATGAATAATTTAAACACTGATCAAAAGGGTAATTTACACCCTAGCATTAATAGAGAAAATATTTCCCCATGGAGAAACAATCCACTCTTTAATGATGATGAACCACCTTTCATCTTTGATAATTATGATGTTTCCTTTTAGACGAGCAATCCTCTCTTTAATGCTGATGATCCTCCACCTCTATTTCATGATGATATGCGTCAATGGAGGAATCATTCTCAACCACATGGAAATAGGAGAAAGGACCAACATAAAACACATGAGAATAACCAAAATTCTTGTGGGAAGACACTAAGAGATTATTTGCAGCCTAATTATACCAACACACTTTCATGTATATTTTTACCTCCAAATGCTGGTATGATTGACTTAAAGGTGGGGGTAATTCAATTACTTCCCAAATTCTATGGGTTGGATAGTGAGAGTCCTTACATGCATTTAAAAGAATTCGATGAAGTGTGCATGACTCAACATACACAAAACATCGACTTAAATATAGTAAGACTCAAACTATTTTCTTTTTCTTTAAAGGAAAAGGCTAAGATGTGGTTTCATTCAATGCCACCAAGTTCCATACGAACATGGGAAGATATGACTAGGAAGGTCTTGAATAAGTTCTTTCCTAGACATAAGACAATTGCTCTTCGTCGAAATATAGTGAATTTTACCCAAACGAATAATGAAACTTTCTATCAATGCTGAGAAAGATTTAAGGAATTATTGTTGACTTGTCCACATCATGGATACAAACTTTGGCATATCATTAGCTTCTTTTATGAAGGACTTAAATCTAATATGCGTCAATTTGTTGAAATGATGTGCAATGGTAATTTCTTAAATAAACAACCTGAAGAGGCGCAAGAGTATTTGGAATGGTTGGTAAAGAGTGCACAAACTTGGGCTGATTCAGAAAAAGTAGGTTTTTCAAGCGAGCCTAAGACCACGACCACATCCTCTAGGGGAGAAATATATGCTATGACTGAAAAAGATGATATAAAAATAGCATCCCTAGATAGAACAGTTGAGGCCATGGAAATGGAGAAATGTCCCTCTAAGAAAGTTGAACAGGTGTGTGATATTTGTGAAAGTAATACACACCCCACTCAAGAATGTCCTATTGCTCCTGCATTTCAGGATGCTCTTCATGAATCGACACATTCTTATGAGCAACATTTTCCCCCATCTTTAGAGACTTATAATTCTAAATGGAGGAATTATTCTACTTTTAGAAATGAATATAAGGCTAATGTCTCATAGAAGTCCCAACATCAACCCTATCACCACAAAGGACCATTTGTTCATGGACCTTACCTTCCTCCACATAAGAGGAAAGTGAATGATAATTTTCATCTAGCCATGCAATACCAGGAGAAGCAAATTGCTCAAATTAAAGCCCAATTAAAAGAGAACACAAATTCCATGACTGAATTGAAGGACATGATGTCTCAAATGCTAAATACTATTAATAAAGAGGAATGTCCTATTCCACCAAATGAATATCTTGATGATATGGATGTAGGAGACAAGATTAATTCTTCATTTACAGACATGGAACAAACAAAGGCAGCTACCATTATTCATAATGGTAACATAATTGAGCAATCTGGACCAAAAAAGGCTGAAATAGTATCTAAACTGGTCAGAGAAAGAGATGAATTTATTGATCAGGAAAATATCACACCCACTGAGCAATATGACATCCTTGCTCCATTTCCAAAAAGGCTGCATCAAACTCCCACAATTGTCTCTAATTATGTGAAGCAGCTTGAAGATAAATTTATCTTGCCTTGTGATAAAATGAAAAATTTTAAATTGCAAGATAAATTTATTCATCATTCCTTTTCAGAGGCCCGTCTAGCTTATTTCGTATGGGACCAAAGGAAGTTTCGAACTCAGTAATTTTTTTCCTCTGAAAATTTTCATTTGAAAATAAAGTATGTAGCATAGTTTTTACTTTCTTATTTTTCTTTTTCAAATTTTTTTTTATATCACTCAATTTTTTTGCATTTCTTAATGCATTATCATCATCATACTTTTTGCACATTGAGGACAATGTTTCTGTCAGGTTGGGGGGTGTAGAATTCTTGCAAATTCTAGTTTTCTTTTAGTTTTTAGGTGATTTCCTTGGTTTTTCAACAAACAAAAAAATTTAGGTCATTTCATATACTATGATGAGAATTGGATTTTTTGAAGTATAATCTAGATAACTTTAGCTTATCAATGGAATTGAATATGATTAATTCATCATTTTACTCATTTTCTAAAGTATTCCATGAAAGCAAAGTCTCAGATCACATTTGTACACACAAGTTACATATAGATAGTCTAAATTGATAAGTGCAACTTTGAAATTTTGAAGAAATTTAGTGGAGACCTATAACCTAAGTGAGTTTTAGAGCCATTCATCCTTTTTGAGAGGTTATAAATGTTCGTAATTTTCTTCAGCATGCTTAAAGAAAATTGATCCCAAACTCTTAAATTTGGCCAATTACCTAAATAAGTAGAATATTACCTTCAAAATTCAGGAAGATCGTTGAATTTGAGAGATTATACGAAACCTAGAAAATGATTTAGGCCATCATCGTTGTTAACTTAGAGGCATAAAGCCTACTCAGAAGTATTTTTACTGCTAGTTAGCCAAGTTGAGCCTTTTATATAAAGCCTTTTCTTTTGTCACCCAAATTACCTTTACCCATATTAACCCAATATAAATTATCCATTGCCCATTTTTCTTTGAAAAATAAGTTAGAGATGAATGAAGAAATATCTTTTAGTTGCAATTGAAGTTGAAAAGTGGATATCAAGAAAAGAAATATTTGTCAAAGTGAGTCAAAAGTACTGAAATACAAGAAAAGATTCTAAGAAAAAAAAAAAAAAAGAGTTTGAAGAATGCAAAGAAATATTCACTTCAACAAAGAAAAGAAAGAATTGTCAACTTTAGTAGAAGACCTCTACTTATTTTTTGAAGAAACTTTGAATATTCTTATACCCTTTCTTTGGTACCCTGTCCTAAGCCTATGTTTCGTCCCAGTTAAAGACCTATTGATTCTATGAGGAATATAATCTTGATGTGGAAATGAAGAGTGGTATTTCTAAATATTCGAAGGTAATGGCATCTATTCTAAAGGGATCAAAATAATTAAATTCCTTATTAACTCCCGTTCTTCATGAGTATATGTGAGATATATTTGTTTTCATTGACTCTTCTCACATATTCAAAAGAGAGATATGATTTGAACCCTCTATCTGAGAGACTTTATTTATGAGAGTATGTTATTAGTAAGGATTGAGGTCAAAACATATTTCAAATGGAGTTCAAAAGTTGGAAGTCTACTTAGAGATAAAGATTATTCTAGGTGTAGACTGTATATGCACACAATCACTTCGAGATCTGAGCTCCAGTGAAATATTTTTAGCATATGTGTAAGGTTTTGAATTATTCAGTCATCTTTATTGGTTTGCTAAAGTTGATGAATTTATTTAAATTAATTCTTTGGAAAAAAAAATGGAGATGACCTAAAAAATAAAAAAATTTGAGTTGATTTCTTCGCATCTTTTGCTAGGGACTAGCAAAATGCTAGATGGGAGTGTGTTAAGTGTTCAATTTTGGTTAATATACCCCTAATTTAGTGTTCAATTAGAGCATCTAGGCCATTAATTTCAAGATTTTACATAAAATATTCTGTTTTAGATTTAATTGGCCATCCAATCGTGGAATTGCAAAATTAACGGTCAAATGATCATCAAAGCTAATTAGATGAATAATGAATGGTTCAGATGATTCTAATTGGGTCCTATGCATTACAGATTAATCAACTCAGGCGTGGATACTCTAGATCGAATCAAAGATATCAGATGAAGATGATGAAGTTTCATGGAAATCAGATGGAATTTGAAGAGTCCTAGTACAGGACAAAGTTGAAGACTTATAAAGTTCTAGCAAGTCTAGAATTCTAGTGGACCCCACACACTCTCTTATCTCTCTTTTCTCTCTCTCTCTTATCTTCTCTTTTCTCTTATCTCTTATCTCTCTCTTCTCTTTTCTCTCTTTCCCTCTCTCTCTCTCTCTCTCTCTCTCTCTCTCTCTCTCTCTCTCTCTCTCTCTCTCTCTCTCTCTCCTTTATATTCCCCTTCCCCTCTCTCTTGACAGAGGGGTTTTCCCTTTTGGGGACTGGCAGGCACACCCTCCCCATTCCATTCCCTCTTCTCTTCCTCCTCTTGGCTGGATCGTTGAGAGCAGATCCTCCCTAACCTTCTTATCTTTCTCAACTTCTTCCTACCTCTTCTTCCTCGTTGAACGTCTCTCTCTCTCTCTCTCTCTCTCTCTCTCTCTCTCTCTCTCTCTCTCTCTCTCTCTCTCTCTCTCTCTCTCTCTCTCTCTCTCTCTCTCTCTCTCTCTCTCTCTCTCTCTCTCTCTCTCTCTCTCTCTCTTGCGTTTTTTGTTTCTTACATGTTTGCCGGCAAGCAAAACCCAGGCCGTCCCATTTCCAGCATAACCAGCACTGCCTAGAGAACCAGACGACGCCCAGACCAAAGGCATCGTCTCCCTCATCGGATGAGCTGGCCCTCTTCGTCCGACACCCAGAAAAGGCGTCGCTTTAGGCCAAGTACAAGCCAAATCCAGACGATCCAAGGGAGGAAACCCAAGTTGGGTTTCCACTCCCGCGTCCCGATTCCTTTCCTCTCCCTCCTTCTTCCTTCTTCCTTCTTCCCACCTTCACTGGTTTTCATCGTTTTCACCTGGTTTTTTTCGTTAAAATCCAGAAATCCAAAAAGTTACAAGCCTGCCCCTGGCAGATCTTAGAAATTCCACCTCTACCCTTTATCTAAAATTCCATCTATGTCCTCAGAAGAATTCCATCCGTGTCCCCGATTTAATTTCAACTATGTCCTCACTTTAATTACATCTATGTCTTGGTTTTGTTTTATTCACATTTTGACTATTTAGGGACAGTGCAATCCAGGGACTGTGCAATCTAAGGACAAGCTTATCCAGGACGCCTTTTAGTTTTATTTTATGTTGTCTTTTGAATAAATAATTGTGCAAACTACAGAAATTGAATAAATTTGGATTTTAGTTTAGTCTTAGTTTATTTTTAGTATAGTCTTTGTTTTTATTCTTTTATTAATTAAATTTTATTGAAAACTCCATCATTTTAAATCAAGTCCTCGTAGGATCGACCCGTACTTGCATAAGCTACACTACAATAGCCCATGCACTTGCGGTTAAATAATCAACAGTGCCACCTCACTATTATGCAAAATGGTGAGGTAGAGATGATTGCATACGTTTCAAGGAGCACAATAAATCCTAATCGAGTGTTCTACAAATGCTTAAAATGGACAAGGATTAAATGTGATTCATTCATTTGGACAATTGTCTTCATTCAAAATGATGACTTTGTCATTGAAAGGATGGTTGCACCTATAGTTAGTGCTAAGAGAGTAGCTCTTGAAAGAGGAAGGGATTAAGTGTTGATGTTTAACCGCAAGTGCACAAGCTATTGTAGTGTAGCTTATGCAAGTACAGGTCAATCTCATGAAGACTTGACTTAAAAAGTGAAAATTTTCATAAAATTTAATTATCTAAAATTAAAAATAAATCACTCAAAATTACTAAAATTATTGAAATGATAATCAAAGTTCAGATCTAATCAACTTCTCAAAATTACAAAATTTTCAGTTCCTAAATAAAACAAATAAAATCAAATAACAAGAAAAAACTACTTCCCCAGATTAATCACTATCAAAATGTTCAAATTTAATGTTCTGAGAGATGATCAGCCTTCATATATGTCTTCAACACGTCCTTGATTAGAGATCCAGCAGTTGGATTTGTCAGATTCATCAAAATCAAAGAGATCTGGGCTAAATTGTAATTTTAGATTTGGATGGCTCGGATTGATTTTGTAATTTCAGATAGAAGATTAGAAACATCAATTAGGTCTAGGGATATCTTAAGAATGAAACTGTAAAATTAATCTGAAATCCACTAAGAAACGAAGGAGAAATTTGTGATTTTTGGTTTGATTAAGACTAACCCGTTGATTGGGTTAGACCTTAATTGATCTGTCTTGGATTAATCTGTTCTTGGATAAGAAAAACATGGATAAAAAAGAATAGGAATAGTCAGGGACACAGATGTAATTACTGAGAAAGGATAGAAATGTAATTGATTTTAAAAAGGAAAGGGCAAAATAGGAATTAAATAAAAAAATTTGCTTTTGATAAAAACTACACAAAAACCCAATGAAGAAGAGGGACCCGGAGGAGGGAGAAGAACGAACCGGAGGAGAAGGAAGAAGAGGAAAGGGGTGCAGGAGAAAAACCTGTTTCCGGTTTCCGTCTCCAAACTGTCCAGCAATGAGGCCTGGGCTGACCGAAGAAACTGTGGCAGAGCCAATGATCTAGGTAGAAGAACGAGAGAGAGAGAGAGAGAGAGAGAGAGAGAGAGAGAGAGAGAGAGAGAGAGAGAGAGAGAGAGAGAGAGAGAGAGAGAGAATGGGCGAGACACAGAGGCAGAGGTAGAGGTAGAGGGAGGGAGAAATAGAGAGCAAGAGGAGAAGGAGAGAGATGGGAAGAGAAGAGAAGAAGTGGGTGAGAGGGAAGGGAGCCGTGGGAAAGATAGTAGAGAAGGATAATGGAGAGAAGAGAAGAGAAGAAGAGAAGAAAGAATAGAGGAGAGAAGAGGAAGGTGGTTTGTGCATTTAAATGGGTTGGCTCTCCTCCTACGGTTTAAAGAAGGGGGTTAAGAATAGAATGGAGAATAGAGGAGAATGGGAAACTGGGAGAGAGAGAGAGAGAGAGAGAGAGAGAGAGAGAGAGAGAGAGAGAGAGAGAGAGAGAGAGAGAGAGAGAGAGAGAGAGAGAGAGAGAGAGAGAGGGATGTGAGGGAGTGGGAAAGGAAAGAGAGAATGAGGGAAAGAGAGTGGGGGGTAGATACGATTGCATGCCTCTTTGTCTTTTATTCCCTTTTCCTTGCTAATTTGGGCTTCCTCATTTTACTTTGGAAACTCCTCCATAATTACAAGTTGCCTTTCCCTTTTGTCCATGATTTCAAATTAAGCTCCATTATCTTCTAGGAAACTATCCCATTTATCTTTATGAGTGATCTGATCCATTCAATCCTCTTTAATATGATCTGCATCGTTAATTTTTAATCGTAACCATCCATCCATCTTTTGGTTGATCTGCAAAATAAAAGACTAAATTAGAATTATCTAAAATATACATTAATCATCTAATGAGCTCTAATGATCATCTGACCGTTGATTTCAACAAATTAAGGTTTGGATGGTCAATTGGAGTTAAATTCAAAATCAAGCTAAATTTTGCAAATTTGAACGTTTAGATGATCTAATTGAATGCTAAATTAGGGGTATTTGGACTAAAATTGAACACTTAACACATCCCCCAACCAACATTTTGCTAGTCCCGAGCAAAACATGTGAAAAACCAAAATTTTAATTTTCAAAATTTATTTTTTTTAAGTCAACTCCTCTTTTTCCTCAGAGAATTATCTATAATAAATCACATCAACTTTAACATACTAATAAAAATCACTGAAGATATCAAAACCCTACCCATATGCCAAACTCATTCCACTTAAGCTCAGATCTCAGAGTGAGTGTGTGCATGTACAATCTACATATAAAATCATCTTGATCTTTAAGTAAACTTCTAACTTTTGAACTCCATCTGAAATATGTTTTGACCTCAATCCTCACTAATGACATATGCTCAGAAACAACATCTCTTAGATAAAGGGGTCAAATCATATCTCTCTTTTAATTATGTGAGTTGAATCAATAAAAGCAAATTTATCTCACATCTCATGAAAAATAGGAGTTACTAAGGAATTTAATTTTTTTTATCCCTTTAGAATAGATGTCATTACCTTTGAATATTTAGAAATACCACTCTTTTAGATCCTATACATTCATTTCCTCATCAAGAATATATCTCCTAGAATTAATAGGTTTTTAATTGGGATGAAATGTAGGCTTAGGACAGGATACCAAAGAAAGGGTATATGGATATTCAAAGTTTCTTCAAAATAAGTAGAGGTCTTCTACTAAAGTTGACAACTCTTATTTTCTTTGCTGACGTAAATATTTCTTTCTCTATTTTTCTTTACATTCTTCAAACTTTTTTTTTTCTAGACTCTTTCCTTTACTTTTCAGTAATTTTGAATCACGTTGAAGAATATTTCTTTTCTTGACTTTCTACTTTTATTGCAACTAAAAGGTATTTTTTCATTCATCTCTAACTTATTTTTCAAAGAAAATGGTTAATGGATAATTTATATTGGGTTAGTACAGGTAAAGGGTAATTTGGGCAACAAAAGAAAAAGGCTTTATATAAAAGGCTCAAGTTGGCTAACTAGTGGTAAAATACTTCTAGGTAGGCTTTATGTCTCTAGGTTTACAACAAGGATGACCTAAATCATTTTCTAGGTTTCTTATAATTTCTCAAATTCAATGAACTTCCAGAATTTTAAAGGTAGTATTCTAATTATTCAGGTAATTATCCAAAATTAAGAGTTTGGGATCAATTTCTTTAAGCACATTGAAGAAAATTAGGAATATTTATAACCTCTCAAAAAGGATGAGTAGCTCGAAAACTCACTTAGGCTATAGGTCTCCACTGAATTTCTTCAAAATCTCTAAGTTATAGCTACTTATCAATTTGGACTATCTATATGCAACTACGTGTATAGATGTAATCTAAGACTTTACTTTCATAGAATACTTTAGAAAATGATTAAAATGATGAATTAATCATATTCAGTTCCATTAATAAGCTAAAGTTATCTAGATTATACTTCAGAAAATCCAATTCTCATCATAGTAAAGGAGATGACATACAAAATTTTCAAAAAATTTCTCCTCCCTCTTTTTTTTTATAAATCAAGGAAAGCACCTAAAAACCTAAAAAAACACAAAAACTAGAATTTGCTAGAATTCTACACCCCCAACCTAATAGAAACATTGTCCTCAATGTTTAAAAAGTAGGACCTAAAATGAATATGAGTGAAGTAGAGAAAAATAAAAAGGAAAAATGCTAGGTTGCCTCCCAATGAGCACTAAGTTTAACGTTTTCAGCCAAACATATCCTAATTTACCCTAATCTACACCCAATTGGTAATGAGTTTTCCTGATCCCAACAATGAAATGGCAAAGTTTCTCATACCACTTCAAAATCTCACAATAGTTAATATTTTTCCTCCACCATGAAATTTTTGGTGATAGTAGCATTACGACACAGTAGACTACCACGAATGTAAATTGAGTGGTACCACTCTGATGATCTCCTATCTTCAAAATTTCATGGTAATCAATATAACTCCTCTAGCTTGAAAATTTAGGTGGTGGAATCTCTATAACAATGTGAACTGCTACAAATTTAAATTCTTTTAGACCATATGGATGTGGATGGTCCTCCTTTTCCCTTACATTTTTATGAAATTGAGGTATAAGTTGACTATGCCCTTTCTTAAAAGCTTGTTCTTGTATTAATAGAGGAGGGAGCATGGTTTTGCTTAAATCCTGATTATCTTTTAGTGTATACCTTAGAGTTGGTTGATGTATGGATAGTATATCAATAAACTCTTTCTTTTCCTGTTCTGTTGGCACATGCAACAAATCAGGTGGGCCTAATTTCTTATCTAATGGTTGTTCAAATGAAGGCTATAGGTCCCAATCAGGTACATATTCTACATTAAAAGGCCTATTTGGAATTTTAAGCTCTGTAAGGGGTTCTACTGATGATGGGAGGGGAGTGATCTCACTCAATGGAAGCTCCTCGAAATGAGGTTTCCATTTACCTGTATCCATGATAGGTACAGAATCAAGGAGGGCATTAACTTCTTCTATTAATGCATCCTCATTAAACTCATTAAAATGAGCCAAACAGGCCTCCAGTGGGTTCGATAAGGAAGATGATTGAAATTGATCTTGCACAACTAAATTGATCATGTTAACACTGTGTAAATCATCGGTAGTTTCACTAGGTTGGTTTCAAATGTTAAAGATGTTTAGCTCTAAGGTCGTATTGCCAAAGGACAGTTTCGTGACACCATTTTCTACAGTTGATTAAGGCATTGGACGTAGCCAAAAATGGTCGTCCCAAGATGACTGGTATTTCATTCTTTTATTCACCACCAGTTGTGTATCTAGAACTAGAAAATCTACAGAGAAGCAAAATTGTTCTACTTAGACTAACACATCCTCTATTACCCCTCTCAGTATTTTTATAGAACAATCAGCTAGCTGGAGCGTAGTAGATGTAGGTTTTAGTTCACCCAGACCTAACTGTTCGTATACCGAGTATGGTAATAGGTTCACACTAGATCCTAAATCAAGAAGAGCTTGGTTAATTTTATGGTTGCCAATAATGCAAGTAAGAGTGGGGCAACCAAGATCTTTGTACTTTGGTGGTGTATGGTGTTGAAGAATAGAACTAATCTATTCAGTCAAAAATGCCTTCTTTTGGACATTTAATTTTCTCTTTATGGTGCATAAGTCTTTTAAGAATTTGGCATAAGATGGGATTTGTTTTATAGTGTCTAAGATCAGTATGTTGATCTTGACTTGTTTGAAAATCTCTAAAATCTCATCATTAGAGGCAGACTTTGGGGCTTGACGCAACCTTTGAGGAAATGGAGCAGGTATAGGACATGGATCAATAAGTGAAATAGGATCCTTCTGTTTTGAGTTTACTTTAACTTTTGTGGATTTTTCTACCTTTTCAGTCTTTTGAGGCTCATCTTTCTCAATTCTTTTACCACTCCTAAAAATGGAAACAGCCTTAGTCTGTTCCATGGTAGAGCTAAATGTTTCATTAGATGCATTAGTGCTAACTGCATGCAGTCCCTTAGAGTTTTCTTGTGGTTGAGCTAGGAACTTTCCTTTTTCCATACTTTGCATCATTTGACTCATCATATTTTTTAATTCATTCATAGGCTGGTTAGTTTGTTTTATTTGACTTTTTAATTGAGAAATTTTCCTTTCCTGGTTTTGAACGTGCTGATTATACTCAACATGCCTTTTAGGTGGGGGCAAGTAAGGTCCAGAAGAAGGAGGTTGATGAGTTTGACAAGGTAAGGTAAGAAGTCCTTGGTTTTGTTGATGAGGTTGATATAGTCCTAGTTGAGGAACATTAGTAGTAGGTCCATTTTTCCAACTGAAGTTTGGATGGTTTTCTCCAGTTGGAATTATAAGTCTCTGAATATGGGGAGAAAGGTCTTTTATATGTATTAAGTGCATTAGCCTGATCATGAAGTACCTCTTGGAATGCTGGAATGGTAAGACATTCTTGAGTAAGATGGGTGGTACTCTCACAAATGCTACACACTTGTTCTTCTTTATTTGAGTTTTTCTTTCCCATTTCTATGGCTTCTACTTTTCTTGTTAGGGATACTACTTTGGCATTGATATCATCTTTTTCAGACATAGCATACATGCCTCCCCTAGCATGGGTGTTATTGGGCTTAAGTCTATCTACATGTTCTATTCTTTCTGAGTCAGCCCAAGTTTGTGCACTTTTAGCTAGCCATTCTAAATACTCCTCTGCCTCATCTGGTTGTTTGTTGAGAAAGTTACCATTACACATCATCTCTACAAACTAGCGCATGTCAGAATTTAGTCCTTCATAAAAGAAGCTGATGATGCGCCATGGTTCATAGCCATGATGTGGGCAAGTGAGTTGTAGTTCTTTGAACCTTCCCCAGCATTGATAGAATGATTCTTTATCCTTCTGGGTAAAGTTCATTATCTTGCGGCGAAGCATATTTGTTTTATGGGTAGGAAAAAACTTCTTTAAGAATTCCCTAGTCATTTCATTCCAGGTTCTTATGGAGCCTGATGGCATTGCATTAAACTACATTTTTGCTTTTTGCTTTAAAGAGAAAGGAAATAGCTTAAGCTTGACAATATATAGACCTACATTTTGTGTTCTCTGGGTACTACATACCTCATCAAATTCTTTAAGGTGCAGGTAAGGACTCTCACTATTTAAACCATGGAATTTGGAAAGTAATTGGATTACTCCCATTTTTAATTATAATGCACCAGCATTCTAAGGAAGAATTACACAGGATGGTGTGCTGGTGTGTATAGGTTGAAGGTAGTCTTTTAAAGTTCTACCACAAAATTTTTGATAACCCTCAATATTATCATCCCCATGTTCACTCTGTTGGTCCTACTCCCTATTGTTTCTTCTCCAATCTCTATTTGGTTGATGATTATTCCTCCTTGGTGGAGGTTGATATTCATCGTCCATCAGGGGTTGTGGGTCCTCATTCATGATGAGTGGAGGCCCTTGACTTCTATGGGTGAATTACCTCTTGAGCGTTGATCAGTCATAGATGTGGCCTGATCTTGTTGTATGCCCTTTTTGTCGTACTTGACTAACCTTCCGGTTTTATCACATCTCCAAAAGTGCATACAAGGGAAGCTTCTTTTTTTCTTTTTCTTTTTCTTTTTGAGAAAACTAACCTAAATGATGCAACCTAACTTCTAAAATGATGCGCAAACAAAAGGGCACACTCAAATAATCCTAAGGCTAATAAGCAGTAATATATTTGACTCTCTTGGATTTGTGTGGGGACAATGGTTTTTATTAGCCTAGACTAACGCTCCTCCTCTCTTTCAGATTTGACTGCTACTTACCAGTTAGGTTTTGCTTAAAGTGGTTAATACAACCCTCGTGTAAGGAGGTGTTTGACCTCAACAAATGTCAACAGGAGGTGGGGGAAGAGCGAGGCTCTATTAGATAACCCCCAATAACCACAATGATCAAAAGCCACTAGAGTGACAGTAAATCGTGTCCTATTAAGAGGGTCCTACGAGCATGCGATGGCCCTATAGGTCTCTTCTAATTGATTTTTAAATTAATATGAAAGGAAGGGTTGCGCACTTGAGGTGATTATCCTAAGTGGGCAAAGAGGTGGTGATGAAATCCACCCTTAATCTTATGGGAGTAGGGTGCCCTTACTAATTAATTTCCAAACACCATGGCAATTTGATCAGCATATAAATTACCTTAAAACATTAAACATGCCCTAAGAATGCAATTAAAAGCAGTAAACTAATGCAAAATCCCAAAATGCAACAATTATAAAAGATGCTTTCTATATGAGTTACACTACCAAATAATGCACATTATTCTATATGCAAACCCTAATCTAGGAAATAAATGAGTGAGGAAACTTACAGTGGGGTTTCTGATGAAGATCAAGTATGTGCCACCTTATCCCACACTTGCCCTGTATTATACAACCCTTTAAAATTTAAAATAAAAATTGCAATTTACAAGGATCCTCACTATAAGATTCACTCAAAAGAAAAAAGAAAGTCCTAGTCTAGGAAAGCAAGGAAATTTTCATTTTGGTGAAGATCAACTTGCCAAATTCCTCTCGTTTTCAATTTCCTAAAAAATAAAATTAGAAATGAGTACCAACCTCAGGAAACAAGGTAATTATGCCCTAAAAACAATTGAAAACTGAACCTCAATTTTCCTAAAATGCTAAAAATTATTATTCCTAATTTTTTTTGGATTTTTTAATTAAATTTTATGAAAACTCCTTTACAAGTTCCTGACAATGGTGCCAAAAACTTGTTGATGTTTAACCACAAGTGCACAAGCTATTGTAGTGTAGCTTATGCAAGTACGGGTCGATCCCATGGAGACTTGACTTAAAAAGTGAAAATTTTCATAAATTTTAATTATCTAAAATTAAAAATAAATCACTCAAAATTATTAAAATTATTGAAATGATAATCAAATTTCAGATCTAATCAACTTCTCAAAATTACAAAATTTTCAATTCCTCAATAAAACAAATAAAATCAAATAACAAGAAAAAACTACTTTCCTAGATTAATCACTATCAAAATCTTCAAATCTAATGTTTTGAGAGGTGATTAGCCTTCATATATGTCTTCAACACATCCTTGATTAGAGATCCACCAGTCGGATTTGTCAGATTCATCAAAATCAAAGAGATCTGGACTAAATTGTAATTTTTAGATTTGGACGGCTCCGATTGATTTTGTAATTTCAGATAGAAGATTAGAAACTTTAATTAGGTCTAGGGATATCTTAAGAATGAAACTGTAAAATTAATTTGAAATCCACTAAGAAACGAAGGAGAAATTTGTGATTTTTGGTTTGATTAAGGCTAACCCATTGATTGGGTTAGACCTTAATTGATATGTTCCTGGATAAGAAAAACACAGATAAAAAAAGAACGGGAATAGTAAGGGACACAGATGTAATTACTAAGAAAGGACATAAATGTAATTGATTTTAAAAAGGAAAGGGCAAAATAGGAATTAAATATAAAAAAATATTGTTTTAAAGAAAAACCAAACAAAAACCCAACGAAGAAGAGGGACCTGGAGGAGGGAGAAGAATGAGCCAGAGGAGAAGGAAGAAGAGGAGAGGGGCGCGGGAGAAAAACTCGTTTCAGGTTTTCATCTCCAAACCGTCCAGCGATGATGCTTGGGCCCGCCCGAGAAACGGGGGCAGAGCCGGAGTGGGTGAGAGGGAAGGGAGCTATGGGAAAGAGAGTAGAGAAGGAGGGGAGAATGGAGAGAGGAGAAGAAGAGAAAAAAGAATAGAGGAGAGAAGAGGATGGTGGTTTGTGCCTTTAAATGGGTTGGCTCTCCTCCTACGGTTTAAAGAAGGGGGTTAAGAATAGAAGGGAGAATAGAGTAGAACGGGAAAGTGGAATGAGAAGAGAGAGAGAGAGAGTTATGCGTTTGAGAAGAGGAAGGTGGTGAGAAGAAGAAGTAGGGTGTGAGGGAGTGGGAAAGGAAAGAGAGAATGAAGGAAAGAGAGAATGAGGGAAAGAGAGTGGGGGGTAGATATGGTTGCATGCCTCTTTGTCTTTTATTCCTTTTTCCTTGCTAATTTGGGCTTCCTCATTTTACTTTGGAAACTCCTCCATAATTACAAGTTGCCTTCCAAATTAAGCTCCATTATCTTCTAGGAAACTATCCCATCTATCTTTATGAGTGATCTGGTCCATCCAATCCTCTTTAAGATGATCTACACCATTAACTTTTAATCATAGCTGTCCATCCATCTTTTGGTTGATCTGAAAAAGAAAAGACTATATTAGAATCATCTAAACTATACATTAATCATCTAATGAGCTCTAATGATCATCTGATCATTGATTTTGACAAATTAAGGTTTTGATAGTCAATTGGAGTTAAATTCAAAATCAAGCTAAATTTTGCAAATTTGAACATTTAGATGATCTAATTGAATGCTAAATTAGGGGTATTTGGACTAAAATTGAACACTTAACATTAAGGTTCTCTTCAAAGAAAGAGGGTTACAAGTGAAAAGGACTAGGGCTTAGGCTGTTGCGGGAGATCCCAAAAAATAAAATCTATGTTCATCATATTCGTTTGCATTACTTGAATTAGCAGCTTTTCAAAGGTGTAATGATCTGCCTTCATGTGGTAAGTCTATTTTCTTTAATGGAATTTGTAATTTGAGTTGTCTTGATGTTATGTCTAATGTTAGACAACATGTTATATTCTGAGCTACTGCAACGGTGCTTTGATCTGTATTTAATCTAAGTGGACGATAGCTCTAATTATTTATGTACCTCTCAACTGGTGTTGCCAATATCGTACCAAATGCTATCCCGGTTTTGCTCCAAAAATTGCATGTATATATGCGGGTGGTATTTGAATTTTTTTAATTAAATAATATTAAAAATGTATCATTTTTTTTAATAAGAAAAATAGAAAATTTTGCTAAAATTATAAGAAGAAATGAATTATACAAGTACATACATAAGGGTGCTTTTATCATTTATACTTCTCGAAGGGTGCTTCTATCATTTAGCCCTTCCTTATTTATCTAAAGATCCCCTTTAAAACAAAAGATGATATTAACAGCATTCCTTACCAGAATATTGGCTTATATGTTATCTTGTGATATGGTATGATATTAACAGCATTGCTTTCAATTCGGTTTTAGACTTCCAACATTTTGCATCTTAGGACTCACCAAGTTTTATAGGGTTTGGGGGAAAAATTATTTTTCCAGCTGGCTTTTTAGCCTATAATGTGTAATTATATTCAGCAACTTCCTTTCAAGACAAGTCGACTCACTTGGCAGAATTCCCATTGTGTGTATTTTGATTTTCCATATCTTACTCAAAAAGGGTTCCCAGGGCCTATTGGTACTAAGGCCAAGTGCTCTTTAAACATTGATGGAGAAGCTATATCGGTAATGCCTTCAATTGCCAAAAGTAGGACTTGTCATATAAGAGGAATGTGTCAAACGACCACATTTTGTGAAACCTATTTTTGCAAGATCCAATTCATTATCTTATTGTTTCCTGTCTAGTAGAGTAAAAAGTACATAGATTCTAACATCTAAAAAGTGCTAGAATCATCCACATCACATGCTTTTTGATCTACTAGACATCTATAATTCATTTTACTAGACATCTAAAGGTCTAAAATTGAGATGAACAAGTTGCGTCATGTAAAGATGGCACACAAATGTTGTCCTCTGTGCAGTTTGGATGTATAAGTTGCATCCTGCGTCTAAGCTCACAGTAGTCATCCAACAAGACAGATTAACAAAAATGATAAACTCCACGAAGACTAGATTCACACAATTGAACCATATTTGAGCTAGTTAATATCAAGTAGGAAAAGAAATTCAGCCCTATAAAGATGTAAACTACAGGTGCCCTTACGACCCAAAAAAAGAAACCAAGTTCCGAAAGAACAAATACCTATATTTTCTGTTAAAAATCAAAACTGGAAGATACAACTGACATCCACACACGTTCCACCTACGAAATACAAAGCAAAAATAAAACTAGTAGGCGAACTTTTCCCATCCTAAACCCTGAAACCTCTGCTGTTCCTTCTCCCGCGTGCCCTCTCGAATTTTCTCCCCTTTGAACGGACATAAGGTTTCGTGTGACTGTGAGGAACACCAGGTGCCTTGCCGAAGTGCTTTACGGCTTCCCTTGACTTTGGGCCTCGGAGAAGAACCTGCAACATTTGGTCAGAATATCGCATTACAAGAAACTGGTATCATATATGCCCCTTAATATCAATTATTGGAACATAACGTGGCATAATTGGTAACTCGAACAGCGAAAAATGGGCAGCCCAGAGCATGACACTCCCGCATAGTAGGGTCGAGGGGAGGGGCGAACAGCCAAAACAACAGGTTTCTGATATTTCAAGCATCCATTGAAAGACCAATCTATGGTCCATCCATGTCATATGAATTGGTTTTGATTATCGGGAACCCATCGGACAGTTTGTCCAATAGGTATGCTTTTCGATGGTATGCTCTCTAATCAACCTTTACGGCACCTTTCTTGATTCTAAGCACTCCCACAAATACAGTAGACTAGTGGAAAGAAGTTTCCTTTCCAGAAAGTAGAACGTACTTTCCATATTTAACAATTAATAACAGTTCCTTCAAGCAAATTACTCCTTGAAAGAAAAGCTATTTACAATGTAGTTTATAGTACAGGAGATTTCACCAACACAAGCCAGAAAAGAGACTCTTGTGATGCTTGAGATAAGGCTGGGTCGATAAGGGATGATATATGACTTGAAATAACTTGAGCTGGGTTAAGATAAATTAAATTTGGCATGAGATGTAGTTAGATGACTGAAAATTCAACTTAAAAGTGAGCTAAAATTAGATGATTTTCATCTCAACTTATCTCAAGCACTACTAATAGTGAGATGAGGAGATATCTAAAAAAGGGCAGCCACGGTGCACGAAGCTCTCACCTATACAGGGTCTGGGGAAAGGGCGGACCACAAGGACCTAAAGTACACAGCCTCACCTTGCATTTTGCGAGAGGCTGTTCCACGCATTGAACCCGTGAGCTCAAGGTCACACGACGACAACTTTTACCGTTGTGCCAAGGCTCCCCTTCATCTCAAGTAAGATGAGGATATATCTCTTCATCTTATTCCATCTCAAGCACTAGTAACAATGATAAGGCCATCTCAAGTAAGCTCGCTCCATCTCAAGCACCAGTTTTATATATACATACATACAAAGAAGCGCAGCCTGGTGCACAAAGCTCCTATGCAGGGTTCAGGGAAGGAGTAGACCACAAAGGGTCTATAGTACGCAGCCTTACCTTGCATTTTTTGCAAGAGGCTGTTCCACACCTTGAACCCATGGCCTTCAGGTAGACCGTTGTACCAAGGCTCCCCTTCTAGTCTTATGTATACATGCATTAGAAAAAAGGACAGCCCCGTGCACGAAGCTCTCGCGTATGCAGGGTTTGGGGAAGGGGCGGACCACAAAAGGGTATATAGTACGCAGCCTTACCTTGCATTTTTGCAAGAAGCTATTTTCACACCTCGAAACTTGACATTTAAGTCCCACGGCAACAACTCTACCATTGTCGTCGTGTGACTTGGAGGTCATGTGTTCAAGGGGTGAAAACAACCTCTTGCAAAAATGCAAGATAAGTCTACGTACTATAGACCCTTTGTGGTCCGCCCCTTCTTCGAACCCCACATATGCAGGAGCTTCGTGCACCGGGCTGCCCTTTTAGCATCTTCATGTTCTAACTTTCAGCTCCAAAAGTCCCTACATTCAATCCCAAGCAACCACTCAGAACAGGATTAAGAAGCCATTGCGTTTTATTTTCCAACCCAAGGGGCCGTTGTAATTGATCTCAAAAGAAGAGCCAAGTGATCATCAAACTTTATTTCAAGAATCAACTGCTTGAAACACCCAAAATGATTTACCTGTCAGGATTCCATCTTCAGTACACGTTAACATCAGTTATCATCTTCCTTCCATTCTACTATTACCCACAAGGAATGAAAAGAAACTGTAGATGCCACCATTTTGCATCCTCCATGGCGTTCCATTTTCAAGAGTAAGACTCATGTTCAACAACCATCAAGATATGGCAAGGCCCACTACAGGAGCAGGTTCAAATAAGGTGAGAGCAAAAGCATCAATGAAGCTACCAAAGCAATTGCTAGACCCATTGCTTGTGGCATGCATATTGACACGACCCAGATGTTCACTGGCTCATATTCTCCAAAAAATAAAAATAAAAAAATAAACAGAGGAAACCCCTTAAGAAATCAAATTTAACTCACACTAATGCAGCCATAAAGTTCAGGCTGTTATATTAGTGACTTTCAAGGGTATTGATCAGCCAAGTGAAGTATAGGTCCACTGTCACCAAATTGCAAAAATAACCAACAAGAAAAACACTTACGCGCCTACTAAAGTAACAGATGCCTCCATCTTGCTAGCATGCCTACAACAAAAAATCTCATAGAAGCCCCTGATGCAAGCTCAACCTCTTCAAATAACCTCAATGACAATGGCATGCCCATTACAACCAGGATCATAATCTATTTTCTTCCCTTCATTAACAATTCGCCTACTTCAACGCTTTAAATTAAATGCCAAGGCACTCCATTATGACCCAGCATCACAATCTAATTTCATCCCATGTTTTCCCATTTCTGTTCCAAAGTTTTAAGTTTATTGCAACTTACTCTCTTATATTAGGACAACTTACTCCATTACTATTTGTGCAAGTTAAATGGGAGAAATTATGCAACCTCTTTTCATCTCATATATACCTCCCAAGATCAAAGACCAATCTCCAATAACTCTTTTCAATGTCATCAAATTAGTCTCATAAAGTACTTTCCTCATACTGATACATTAACATGATCCATGACAAAAGGAAAATGATAAAAATGATTAGTGCATTGTTAGTATACTGAAGATGAAAAACAACTGGTCTAACTCATCACCACTAGAATGAAAAGTTACCATCATGGAGATGCAAAAAGTAGCACCTACTCACTGCAAATAGTTTACTGCACTCTGTATTATGGATAGAAATACCAAATTGAACTCCCAAATGACCCCAAATCCATTTTAGCACAGAATCATATGAGTTATCATCGTGTGACCCAGGTCATGGGTTCTAGGAGTGGAAACAGCCTCTTACAGAAATGCAAGGTAAGGCTGCATGTCATAGGCCCTTTGTGGTTCGCCCCTTCCCTGGACCTTGCATACGTGGGAGCTTCGTGCACCAAGCTGCCCTTTTAATCATATGAGTGGTTTATTGCTATAATCACTTGCGGTCTATATTTCACTTTCCTTTCCCATTGCATTTTAAAGTTCACAAATAACAGCTCACAAAAACCTGATTTAGGTCTTGATGCTATACCTAAAAGAACATAATACATAAAAGAACATAATACAATACATTTGACACAATGTATTCTTTTCACTATCTCAATTCTAAGTTAACATACTTCCACAGCTTAGAATCCTTGATCTCAAAAAAATGACACCAAATGACGTCAAGAAAGACTAAAAGTATCTTCCATTATGCATGAGCGAAGCAACACTCGTATGATCTAATCCAACAGAAACATTTTGAATCTATCTTAAGACCTTCACACTTTCACCTAAATACACATACTCAAGCTCATAGAAAAGCTCAAACCAGAGATAAGAATTCAAGCAATCGTAATCCCTAGTAAAAACGTGTGAAGTTTTAAGAAGAAACCGATTCAAATCATCACTGACTAAATTCAGAATCCAATTATAGCACTAAATTCCATTAAACTCATGTGAGTTCCAAACTTTAAATAGGTCATGCCAACAGTTGCTACTAAAGAAAAACCAACAGATAACAGGTAAAACTAACAAGAACCATGTAATTTCCAAATCAAGAAGAAGGAATGAATATTACCGTGTTCTGACCAAGTGGAGCACGAAGTGCAAGCTGATCGAAAGTCAAACACTCTCCCCCAGCTTTGAGAATCCTGGCTCTTGCCCTCTCTGTAAACCTCAAAGCCGTCACCTTCAGTGCCGGGATTTCATACAAACGAGTATCATCGGTGACTGTCCCAACAAGAACAGCGATCTTATCACCCTGCAAAAGCAACCTACAAAATAAGTAACACATACAACCAGATAATTAGAAGAAGAAGAAAAGCGAAAACTCTGACCTTTCCTTCCATGAAGCGAGCAAGCCTCGAAAGAGACAAGGGGGGTTTGTTAGTTTTGCTCATAAAGAGACGTTTCAGAATGACGGCATTGAATTTACTTCCAGTTCTTCGGACAAGAAACCTGTAAAGCTGATCATGGAAATGCTCATTCAGGTCGAAAAACATTTAGAGATAACGATTCATAGAGATTTCGGTAGAGATCAGAAACCTTGACGAGAAGCTTGAGGTAAATATCACCCGATTTAGGGGCGGTACGCTTCGTCTTCTTGCTTTTGCCTCCAGCTACAAGATCGATGCCCTGAGGGAGAAACGACCCCAAAAACGTCATAAAATGAAATGCCAAATTAATGGAGAAGAAATGAGATTTGTTTATCTTTCTTCTTTCTTTTTCTCTGCAAAGAAGATCGGGAAAGAGTACCATAGCTGCCGCTGCTGGTGTTGCTTGCTTCTCCTCTGTCGCAGCTCCTGCCTCTGGTTAGGGTTTTGTGGAGCGCAGAGAGTATGTATTTAGACGAGAACTAGGGTTTTCGAAAGGGAGCAGTTCGTAGTCCTCGGACTACTAAAATTTTGTAGCTCGCCCTGGACATTTTACTTTTGCTAGACTAGGATCTTACTCCTAGCAGTGGGCCCCCAGGGAAATAACACTCACAAACTCTCGGAAATGAACAGGACCCACATATTTTAGCTGAACCTGCAGTTCCTTGCTTCATGAAGCTTGACTACTACATACAAACTTGGCTCATTCATGCTCCGCTATCATTAGAAATTGTATAAAATTAACCAAACAAAGAGAAGAAATGTAACAGCTTGCACCCAAGAGAAAGTAGAAAAAGAGAGTAATATTGCTTCCACAATCTATTATGCACAAAAGCTTCCTATCTTGTCACTCATCTTTTAGCAACGGGTCACAAGTTTTCAAGACATTTTAGGTTTTTATTTAGGATTTAGAATTAGATTCCTTCATAGTTTTCAACTTTCAAACAATGTACCTTTATTTGTGGTGGAGAAGGGTTATTGAGCTCAATTACTAGAGAGCCGGCATAGTCCATTTTCTCATCATTTCTTTTGTTGATTCAAGACTTTCTCATAGCTTAATAAAGGACATGATTAAATAGAAACTATATTTTGGTAGTTAAAAGAGAGGAAGTAGAGGAGAGTTAATTTTTTAGAAGGAATGTAGTCATCTCTTCCATTTCAACCTTGATAGTTTTATAACTTCACAAATTTATCACATTCTCTCATTTTACTTAATTTATATAAATATGACCTCAGTATAAGAATGGGAGCCTTAACATAATGGTTGAGTTATCCCCATGTGACCTGGAGGTCACGGGTTCAAGGCATAAAAACAACCTCTTGCAAAATGCAAGGTAAGGTTACATACTATAGGGTCCTTTTGTACTCCACCCCTTCCCTAATCCCCATATACAGACAGCTTGGTGCACCGGGCTGCCCATGATCTTAGTATAAGATATAAGAGAAAAGACTTGTTAGCCATCCCATTATGTTTTTCCTCATTCCATATGAAATGGGTGTTCTAGCCCCAATATGAGAAAAGCTATTAAAAACAATTTTTGTAATATCTTGTAATTGAGATAAGGGTGGTAGTTATAAATGCAAGAGCCACTACAACTCTGTATGGGGTAATAACAATTGAGCTTAATAATGTGGCGAGTGAATTTTATAAAAAGCTTGCTCTTGTTATCTCATACAATAGAGACATAGTGGTGCTTATAAATGTGGTTGATAGATGAATGATTTGGATCGTCTTTATACTAAGTCCAAGTGTACTTCTAAATTTAAGGTAATATAGAAATAAGAGCCAATACAATTATAGCATAGAGTAACATAATTGAACTCAATTATTTTAGTCAAAATCCTACTATTCTTATCTCATACAATGTGGTGCTCAAATGATCATTTTTTTGGAGCCCACCTTGGCAAGATCCAACTCATTCACCTCATTGCATTAGCCTTTCACATCTAATAGATAAAAAAGAAGCATGTAGTTTATGTGATTAGAAATAGACAAGGTTGAAAACTTTGATAAACAATGCATAACATTATCAACTCTAGAATTATCCAAAGCTAGAGTAATGAAGTGAACACATTAAATCACTCAAAAGGTGAGCTTTAGAAATGTGGCCATTTGACCACCCCTTATATGCAATCATTCTAGCATTGCATGGATAATTCTTTTCTAAGTCTCTAAATATTATTTCTCATATACATATATAATATGGAAGGCTTTCATATATGTCAAAGGTGAAGCACTTGCCCAAATTTTATTCAAACAAAAGATGGAGTAGATTATCATTCAAATAGAAATTTTTTGTCCTCTTTCCTCTTCATTAAGAAAAGCTTCAATATTCTTATAAAGATTAGGAATTTCAATTGCATATATTAACCCATTGTAGTTTATCTTGTATAACCTTAACTATAAATTTAAAAATTGATTTTGCATCAACAAAATTTTTTGCATGTATTTTTGTCCTTGATTGTTGTAAGTTATATATGTGTGTGTATTGAAGGGTGAGCCTTGGTGCAACAGTAAAAGTATAAAATAATCTGTTGTATGTACACATACATATACACATATAGGTGTGCGTATGGACTGACAAATTTGTCCAACATTATATAAAATGGTTGAGCAATGATATTTAGAGATGGCACACTACTATTAGAGATCCTCTTACTTTCATGGGATAGACCTGGTTTATGGAAGATATGATGCTTCCACCTTATTTGCGTCCCTTAAGTCAATATCATGAAGTGGCCACCTTTGGCTTAGGGTTAAGTTGACATCCTCTACAACCTAACTAGGGAAGGGGCTTGATCCTCGATCCCAGTTCCTATAGTAAAAATGGCAAAAATGTGTTACTGGGTTGAAAATTGAAACAATTGATTCTTGAAACTAAATAATAGTGAAAAAGCAATACTCACAGCCATCTAATGTGTGTGAGTTTTAGCTGCAAATAATAGGGCAAGCAACAAGATGGCTTAGATTAAAGAAAAAAGAAAAAAAGAAGAAGATGTCCTAGGTATGCATTTCTCATTTAGTAAGTCTTGCAATACTTGTAAATCCAAATTCCATCTAAAGATTGCAAGTTCAAGTTTGCTTGACCCCAACTCTCAAAAAGTTAGACTTTTGAAATGCAATGAAACATTGAATATATATTAAGTCAAAGATTACATATATATGTATGGAGAGGAAGGGGAGCCTTGGCGCAACGGTAAAAGTTGTTGTTATGTGACCTTGAGGTCACGGGTTCAAGGCATGGAATCAGCCTCTTGCAAAATGCAAGGTAAGGTTGCCTACTATAGGCCCTTGTAGTCTGCCCCTTCCCCGAACTCCGCATAGGCGAGAGCTTCGTGCACCAGGCCTGCCCCCTTTTTTGGTGTATGTATGGAGAGAGATAGAGAGAGAGCTCAATGATTCATTGAAAATCTTTTTTAATTTAAAGTCTATATAATAAGGTGTCAAGAAGATGTACGTCTTTTTAGATGCTTGTTTCCTAAAATGGAAAACCTATGAAATATAAAGAGATGGAGCTGTATTAGATATAAATTTGCTCATACATATGAAATAAAAAGAGATAAATATTTATATCATTTGATAGAATAATCTAGAAACACTTAACAATTATGTCTAATACTAACAAAGACACATTTGGCCAGTTCATGAACACAATTTTAGGTGTATAAGGCATACATTTGTTTCCTCTCATATTTTCTTTGTTTACATTTATATATACTATTAGATGGAAGGTTAGAGTGTCAAATGACTTAAATCATTAAGATGAGGTTTATTTGTTTTCTCTTAGGTTTCTTTGTTTACATTAATATAGAGACCTATTTATTTGCTTAAATCAACATAGACAATAATTGGACAAACGCTTTTAATTATTAAGATGAAGTTTGGCTGCTAATTTGAAAAGTATATGATATAAAGAAATTTTACTATTTCGTAAAGGCTCCTTAGGAAATAGAAAAAACTCAATTCTTGAAAGAGATTTTAGGAAAAGGTTAGAAATGAGAGATTAAAGAAATTGAAATGTGGCTGGAAAAAGAGACAAATCTTCTAGAGGCCCACTTATCTCACTAATAAAGCAAAATAAAATAAAATAAAATAATGTAAAATTCCAAGTATGTTAACTTGCCAAAAGGACAAATATGGTTCTAAGTGCCTAAAGAGAAACATATTGAGAGAGAGAGAGAGCATTGCGGTTTTCCTTTGAAGCTATTACAGTGTCCAAGAGAAAAATACGGTCCTAGCTCTCAATTGGCAAAGAAAACTTGCAGACTGATCATTGCAGTTTTCCTTTCAAGTCATCGTGGTGTATAACAAGAAAGATGAAAAGGTGCTGTTTTATTATTTGACATCAACAGTAGACAACAGTCTTTCTGTACGTTAGTGACACTGATCCCATGTTCGTTTATTACAGCTTATAATTCATCCTTCCCAGTTCTCCATATTTTGATCTGAAGGTTGACTCATGGGTATGATGGATTAACCGATCATTAACCATGTAAAGACCAGATCATCTCATATGTAACAAGAGCAGCTCTGGACTCTCAATAAGCAGCTTCCACTCGTTACAAAATCTAGCAATTGTAGCTCCATCCACAACTCTATGATCGGCACCTATAGCAACCTGGAAGGAACAAAATTTGTTCAGCATGGATATCCAAGTCATACAGAAACTGATACAACCACAATCTATGTGCTAGAGGTCCATAGTTTAATGTGATTTTGCATGCATCTCTCTCTGAAAGATAGTACGGTCCTCTACACAGACGCCAGCATACCAGCAGAGAGTATGCTTACATTCACATTCGTGTGCTTGGAGGGCATTTGTATAGAAAATCCACAGCAAGAAAATATTCCATCGTTGGAACCATTCCATAAGATTGACCTAAGGTTAACTACAGAACATTAGTAGGACCCTTTTGATCCTATCACCACCTGAAAAATCAAACAGAGTTGATGCTACTTATCACATATGCCCTCTGACTGGCCTTTTATGGGGTTTACTAATAGCATATTTCCTGCTATTGGTGATCAACACCACGTAGTCCATTTATAGCATGGTGGAATACTTGCATTTTAATATACCCCTCAGGTTTACACCTATATGTGCTATCATGGAGGAATATATCTTTGTGGATATGAAAATAAAGCAATAGATATATGTGGTTGTATAGATTTGAGTAGGGAGGCAGGAGTTTTTGTTGTGTGACCTGCAGGTCATGGGTCTGAGGCATGAAAACAGCCTCTTGCAAAAATGCATGGTAAGGCTATGTTCTATAGACCCTCTGTGGTCTGCTCCTTCTCCGGACCCCACATACATGGGAGCTTCACACACCAGGCTGCCCTTTAGGCAAGAGAAATGCATCCATGAGCAAGCTATTCTGATAATAAACACCAATACTTACATTGGCAATGGAAGCAGGATATACAGTTCCATCGTTTGCAAAACGCGGAAGTTTCTGAATTCGACCAATTGCAATGATGGCAACCTCAGGCAAGTTAAGGAGTGGACAGCCAAACTTTCCTCCAATTGCTCCAATGTTGCTTAGGGTAATTGTCCCACCAGAAATATCTTCAGAGCCCAGCTTGTTGCTTGATGCTAGTTGTTGTAAACGTGACAGTTCTTTTGTTATCTAAAAAAAGAGATAGGCATGCATAAGTACATAATCTTGATCATGGCAAGCAGAATAGACAAACAAAATAATCCTAGATTAGGTATATTATCACTCTTTCAATTGAAAAGCTTGTGGAAGTCTTTCCTAGTATCAAAATTTAACATTGAGCAAAAGGTCATGGAAAATGAAATTTTCCACCTCCTTCCAAGCATTTCAAAACCTCCTCTCCTCGTCTTTTTCCTACGATGGAAGAAAGACATGGTGGACAAGCTGTGAAAGGGGATGAGATTTATTTACCTATAAAATTTTCTTATTGGCAGTAATTACAAGTATCACAAAAGGATCAAAAGAAAATTCAATCTCAGATCAATTATCAAGAAAATTCTGATCATGCTAAACATAGAGACTCTAATAAATTGTTATTACTAAAATTTAATCAAGTTGAAGACTATTAAATGAACTCCTTGTGGTTCCTCGTTATCAGGAACTTGTCCGAATACAATGTTTTGATACTTGAGAATGAAGCACCCGATCATGTGATCATTTTTTCTCCCCTAGGCGACAATGACACTCAATCATGTTTAGGCTTTGAACCTACAGGAAGTTGTACTCCAAAGACTTGTTTGGACCAGAAGGCATTGTTGGGTGAAGCTTGATGATGATCACCAAAGGGAGGTGGTTCTTAATTTTGTCCCGGCCATCAAGAAAATTGAAAAGGAAAGGCGTCTGGATGAAATTATAGAATACTTCATATCTGTAGATCTTAAGTGTTCTGAGGAGCAATTTTACTTGCATCCTATGGACAGTAGAACGTCATATAGCTCCTGCCTCTAAGCATATATGAGAAGTTCAATAGAATCATATAACTTTCACAAACCTGATTTGCATATAGGAATACGATCTACTTGGATGATGATCCAAGACCAAAAGCCTCAACCATCTTTGGAATATGGCGCAGAGGCATCTAAAAATCTCCTTGTTTTGCATAAATGGCTATACAGGAATGTATAACAGGATTAGGAACCTGGTTGGACATCTGTACAAAGAAGAGAGCCTACTTGGCTAGTAATCCAGCACCAACATTCTCAATCATTCTTAATCAGTTGGAACTCTAGTCTCCAAAAGTGGTATTGATCCAAAAGCACAATATTCTCATCTCCTCCCAATCATTGAATTATTCCTAACTGGAAGTTACCATTCTCCCTCCCAAACTGAAAGTTTGAGAATTCTTCAACAGATAAGAAGCCAAAGTAGAACCCAGAGGTTCCTTCAGCAGAGAGATGATCCCAAACTATCCAGTTGTGCTGAAAGAAGAAGAACAGCAACCAAATGATGGATGCTAGATTCCCTTCACAATTTCTCAGTAAAAAGCAATAATGAATAAAAAATAAAAGATAAAAAGATAGGAACTCCAAAGACAGAACCAAGCCTTTCAAACATAACGATCTAAGGTTTGTAACATATTTGCCAGAGCTAGAAGCAATGTGAGAAATGAGGGAACTGAAGTAGGCATCATGGCCCTGAAAAAAGGAGATAGTGTGTGGCATGAAAAAGCTCTACAAAAGCAATGAGGGAAAGCAATGAAGTGACTATCATGGAGAATGAACACGAGGCATACAGAGTAGCTGGAAGTTGATTATAAGAGTCACACAGAGATATGGTTGTTGTAAGTTAGAAAGGGTGGATAGAGTAGGTAAGGGCTACAAGTCAGTCGAGGAATATTCTTGGTTGATTTAAGATTACAAGTTTACACGTTCATAGTTTTACAAGTTTAAAACTTAGTCATCAGAATGATGTTCAAATATATTCTACAAACTCCTCTAAAAGTTGTTTGTATATTTTTTATGAAGATTTCACGAGTTCGACTAGAAGTCAATTAGCTATTAAAGTTTTCACGAGCATTTTGAGTTCTAGATATTCTCCTCTGGCATTGCCGAAAGGGTACCTACTATTAGATAAATAATCGTCTGAGAGAAGTGTATACTTACTAAGGGGGAAGTATGATTTTGCTTACATTTGGTAGTGAGAAAACATAAGCTTCCAAAGCAAGCCCAAAATAACTGCATGACCAATATGGATTTGGTATATCTTGCATCATACATGTAAATAACACCATGAACTACAAGAATTATTTTCTTTCAAAAAATGAAGGCAACATGAGATTTCAAGTGAAAAAAATAGTTTCATAATCCTACAAAAGCTCACCATGGAATGTAGCAAAGATACTCTAGTATCCTTTATCTATCTGAGAACAATAAGGACGACTAGGGGAACTATAACCTTTTCATGTTCATTTAAGACCCTTTACCTCAATTTCATGGCAATTTGCTCAAATGTGAAATGCAAGATAAAAAAGTAGGAACAGGAGTAACATTTAACAGTGCAATTAATGAAAAGCTTGAGATATTAACCGTTCACCTTTGGTGGTTTAATGCTAGCATATCTTAAGCAACTCTTGGTGGGACTAGGATTACTTGGACCACTTTCCAACTCTGTACTTCTAGTAATGAATAGGCACCAAAGATATGATTGATTAGCTGAACAGGAAAGCAACTCTTAACACACAGAGTTTTAACTAAAGGTTGTAGATTTAAGTCAGCTTGGCCACCACCAACTTCAGAATAATATTTTTATGATATGTACAAAGTGAAGCCTGGAAACCGACCACAGCACAATGACTAGGACTCGTGTCGGAGGACTTTTGAGCTTGAGCTACCACTCATGGAGCGGCAAGTACCTGCAACTCTCTAAGAGGCCACCATCCGAATCACTGTAGCACTCTCCCTACCCTTTATCCATTTTAAGCGTCCTAAGAACATTTGTTGGATAATAACATTAGCGTTTCATATCTGCACATTGATGCTAACTGGCCTCTGTCTAGGTAATGTGATGTAGTGTGGCTCCTGTACAGTGCACTTTCCTCTACTTTATAACATTGTTTCGGGAATTTCTCATTGTTCTGCTGATTTATCCTTTCTCCATTAACTTGATAACTCCCTATTGATACTAAATCCCCAAAGAGAAGAATGAAAACGAAACAATATAGATAGCACGAAGCAGAAAGTATCCAAGAGAAACCAAAATCTACAGAGAATTTTGGGAATAAAATGACTAAACTGGAGAATTTAATCGAGTTGTAAGGTATGTGCTGCATTTAACAGCACCAACATGTGTTTGCCTTAATTTCCTTCCTGGACTTTTACCCAAAGCTCAGAAAGAGAACCAGATGATAAAATAAAAAACAAATGAAAAACCTCACTAATAATAGACAAAGAAAATTGTTCCTTCCTTTAATATATATATATATATATATATATATATATATATATAGAGAGAGAGAGAGAGAGAGAGAGAGAGAGAGAGAGAGAGAGAGAGAGAGAGAGAGAGAGAGAGAGAGAGAGAGAGAGACCTTTCACTCTCTCTTTGCTTTCTCCTAACTCTATTAGTCTTTTCCTAACTTCCAAGACAAGTAAGAAAACTACTCAAAGAAAACATAGACTCCTAAAATGATTTTTGACTTGGATAAGAGGCAATATTAGACAAGCAATCCTAAGAAAGAAACGCACTACTTAGGTAGCCTCTTCTCTTACAACTCTTAGTAATTAGCAACAAATGAAAGGAAATAGAAAGTGATAATAAAAAACTTCTAAACACGTTAAACTTCCTAAAGATAACCTAGGGTTACTGACCATGTCATTATTGACAAGACCAGTAACATGATAAAGTTATTGTTCATGCTTTTTTACTATTCACGTGAACAGTAAGTCTTCCTTTCCCATTTCTTCTTCATCCTTATATAGTTTTTGACGACTTTTAGAAAAGGTGATGATGCTTCAGCATCTAATTGGACATATATATTGCACTGGACTTGTTTGCAATCAATCTTTAATAGATGTAAGCATTTAAAACTACACATAAGCAGTATAAACTACGTAATTATAGTTAATTATATACAATATTAACAGTCTAATTTAGTTCTTTAAAATACCCTGTGGCTAGTAAGGGTAGGGATATGGCTGTGGAATATAGCATAGTATTGTATAGCTTTACTTAGCCTTAATCTTAGTTTTGTTTTATTTTTAGTCCCACATTGTACAGTTAGGAGCATGTAACTATCCGTGTTTAGTATATATGTGTTAAGTGTGAGGTGCAAGATCACCAACACACATTCACCCATTCTAAGGGTTTCTCTCTATCTCTCTCTCTTGGCTCCACTTTAACATGGTATCAGAGCCATAAGCAAAACCCTAATTATCTACCTTCTCTCTTTTTTTTTCCCTTTTGGTTTGGCCGTGTATCCATTCCAGCAATTCCTTTGGCGACCGTGCTTCTTTACTGATCACCCCTCTGTCATTTCTGGTGTTCCTAGATCGCCGTTACTGTTGCCAGATTGTTGTTGCTGTCGATCTTCGCCGCAGACCACTCAAATAAGTAATCATGGCTTCTAAAAATGGTATTTTTACTTCTATAATTTTTGGATCTCTTGTTATTACGTCGGAGAAATTAATTGGTAGTGAAAATTATCTGTCTTGGTCTGCCTCTATGGAATTATGGTTTATGGGTCAAGGTTATGAAGACCATTTAGTCAAGAAAGAGGAAGATATTTCTGCTGCAGACAAAGTGCAATGGAAAAAGATTGATGCACAATTATGCAGCCTATTATGGCAATCCGTAGATCCCAAAGTTTTACGTCATCTTCGCGCCTATAAAACATGTTCCAAATTTTGGCCCCAGGCTAAGGGCTTATACACGAATGATATTCAATGTTTTTACAAAGTTGTTTCTGACATTGTTCATGTTAAAAAACAGGACATGAATCTTTCGACTTACATAGGAAAGATTGCGTCCCTTGAGGAGTTCTTGTCTCTGATGCCTCTTGCTGATGGTGTAGAAGGCCAACAAACACAGACCGATAAGTTTTTCATGGTATTGACTCTAATTGGGCTCCGCCCTGACCTTGAATCCGTCAGAGATCAAATTTTGGCTAGCCCTTTGGTGCCCTCATTGGATGAAGTATTTGCCCACTTGTTGTGTATCTCCTCTACTCAGACAGTTACTTTTGATGGCCCTTAAGATTCCTTAGTTTTGGCTTCTCAGGCAAATACTAGAGGCGGCTGTGGTGGTGGTCGTAACCGAGGACAGTGTCCTCAGTGCACATACTGTAATAAGATTGGACACACTTGAGATCGGTGTTATCAACTACATGGCGACCTCCTCGCACTGCTAACATCGTCCAGTCATCTGACACCCAGTTACCTAACTCATCCGAGGGTCTCAGAATATTACCCTGACTAGTAGTGATTATGATGCGTGCCTCCAGTATCATGCAGCCAAGTCATTTTTCGTTGCTTCCATCTCTCAAACTAGTAATCCTAGTGTTTGCTTTACTTAATCTTCTTCTATTGGCTCATGGAATCTAGACTCTAGAGCTTCTGATCACATATCTAGTAGCAAACACCTTTTCTCCTCTCTTACTTGTTCTTCTGCTTTACCTACTGTCACTCTAGCCAATGGTTTTAAAACTGTAGCTAAAGGAATTGGTTTGGCTCATCCCCTTACTCTTCCTCTCACCTCTGTACTTTATGTACCTGAGTGCCCGTTTAATCTTATTTCCATCAGTAAAATGACCCGCACTCTTAATTGCTCTCTCACTTTTTCTTATAAATCTGTAATCTTGCAGGATTGGGGTAGGTACGGGCAAGACGATTGGTACAGGGCATGAGTCTTAAGGCCTTTACCATCTCACATCACCTGTAGCTCCTGCTGCTTACATCTCCACTAATTCTCCTGCTCTTATTCACAATCGTTTGGGCCATTCTAGTCTCTCCAAACTTCAAAAGATGGTCCCTCATTTTTCTACTTTGTTGTCTCTTGAGTGTGAGTCATGTTAGCTTGGAAAACATACTCGTATTTTGTTTCCAAAGTGTCTCAATAATCGGGCTATGTCCCCCTTTGAACTTGTCCACACTGATGTTTGGGGTCCTAGTTGTACTATTTCTAGTTTGGGTTTTCAGTACTTTGTAACTTTTATTGACAATTATTCTCGATGTACTTGGTTATTCCTTATGAAGAATTAATCTGAATTATTCTCAATTTTTAAGAAATTGTGTTGAAATTCAAACTCAATTTAATGTTGCTATTTGTGTTTTACATAGTGACAATGCACGAGAATATTTTTTTGCACTTTTTTCTTCTTTTATGTCTCAACAAGGAATTCTTCACCAGTCATCGTGTGCCCACACTCTTCAACAAAATGGAGTAGCTGAACGCAAAAATCGTCATCTCATAGAGACAGCCTGCACTTCTTCATAGTCATGCTCCTTTTCGTTTCTGGGGGATGTTGTTCTCATTGCTTGCTACTTAATTAATCATATGCCTTCTTCTGTGTTGCATGATCAAATTCCCCATTCCATTCTCTTCCCCACCCAACCTCTTTATCTTCTTTCTCCTCGTGTTTTTGGATGTACTTGTTTTGTACACAACCTTACACCTGGGCAAGATAAGCTTTCCACCAAGGCCACAAAATGCATCTTTTTGGGATATTCCAGGCTTCAGAAGGGGTATCATTGTTATTCTCTTGACACTAATCGATATCTTCTCTTAGCAGATGTAACTTTCTTTGAGCATTCACCATTCTTCTCATCCACTGTTGAGCCACTCTCCATTTCTGAAATTTTACCTGTTCCCTATACTTCCACGCTTGCAGATGATGTCTCTCATCCTCTTCAAGTTTATCATCGTCGGCCTCCTCTTGAAGCTATTGCAGGTTCCACTGAAGTCCCTAATGACAATCTCCTTGTCCCACTGGCTTCCCCTACTTCGGCCTCACATTTGGTTGACAACTTGCCTACTGCTCTTTGAAAAGGTGATTGATCTACTCATAATCCTCATCCTACATATAACTTTTTAAGTTACCATGCATTATCTTCATCCTATTATGCATTTGTTTCCTCCTTGTCCTCTATTTCTGCTCCTAAAAGCACCAGTGAGGCTCTTTCACATCCTGGGTGGAGACAAGCCATGGTGGATGAAATGACTGCTTTGCATACGAATGGTACTTGGGACTTGGTTCTTTTGCCACCTGGTAAAACTATAGTGGGTTGTCATTGGATATATACTATTAAGATGGGTCCTGATGGATAAGTTCATCAACTTAAAGCCCGCCAAGTTGCTAAGGGCTATACTCAAATTTATGGTCTTGACTATAGTGACACCTTTTCCCCAGTTGTGAAGGTTGCCTCTGTTCGATTATTCCTCTCCATGGCTGCTATGCGGCAATGGCCTCTTTACCAGTTAGATATTAAAAATGCTTTCCTTCACGGTGATCTAGCAGAGGAACTTTATATGGAGCAATCACTTGGCTTTGTTGCTCAGGGGGAGTCTAGTTTAGTTTGCAAAATGCGTCGTTCTCTATACGATTTAAAACAATCTCCTCGAGCATAGTTTGGATGATTTAGCTCTATTATTCAGGAATATGGAATGCTTCGGAGTGGAGCAGATCATTCTGTTTTCTATCAGCACAACTCTTCAGGTCAGTGTATCTATCTAGTGGTCTATGTGGATGACATTGTCATCACAGGCAGTGATCACGATGGTATTCAGAGACTTAAACAACATCTCTTCCATCACTTTCAAACTAAAGACCTGGGAAAACTGAAGTATTTTCTGAGAATTGAGGTAGCTCAGTCTAGTACAGGTATTGCAATTTCCCAAAGAAAATATGCTTTAGACATCTTGGAAGAGACTGATATGTTAGATTGTAAGCCCGTGGACACACCCATGGACCCGAATGTTAAGCTTGAACCAGGACAGGGGGAGGTTCTAGCAGACTCTGGAAGATATCGGTGACTTGTGGGTAAACTGAATTATCTCACCATTACTCAACCAGATATCTCTTAGGATGTAAGTGTAGTCAGTCAATTCCTACAGTCACCCTGTGATAGTCATTGGGATGTTGTGGTTTGCATTCTTTGATATATTAAAGGAGCACCAAGTCAAGGTGTGTTATATGAAGATAAAGGCCACACTCAAATTGTTGGGTACACAGATGTTGACTGGGCTGGTTCTTCTTCAGACAGGCGTTCTACCTTAGGATATTGTGTTTTTGTTGGAGGTAACTTAGTATCTTGGAAAAGTAAGAAACAAAATGTAGTTGCCAGATCAAGTGCAAAAGCTCAGTATCGAGCCATGGCTCTGACAACATGTGAACTTGCTTGGCCAAAACAACTATTCCAAGAGAGGAAATTCGGAGAAGATGGAAGTATGAAGCTAATATGTGATAATCAAGCAGCCTCACATATTGCATCTAATCCCATTTTCCATAAAAGGACCAAACACATAGAAGTGGATTGTCATTTTATTAGAGAAAAGATCTTGTCGGGATGTATTGCTACTAGCTTCGTCAATTCAGATGATCAACCAGCAGACATCTTCACAAAATCTCTCAGAAGACCTTGAATTAAATACATTTGTAACAAGCTTGGTGCATATGACTTATATGCTCCAGCTTGAGGGGGAGTGTTGAATATAGCATAGTATTGTATAGCTTGACTTAGCCTTAATCTTAGTTTTGTTTTATTTTTAGTCCCACATTGTACAACTAGGAGCATGTAACTATCCTTGTTTAGTATATATGTGTTAAGTGTAAGGTGCAAAATCACCAACACACATTCACCCATTCTAAGGGTTTCTCTCTATCTCGCTCTCTTGGCTCCACTTTAACATTGGCCATAGAGAACTCTAAAAAGACATTTTCTTCTCAATTATTGTATATCATATTGTGAGGGTTATCAACTATAATATGGCATAGGATCCATAGATATGAACCGTTTAATTGATGCATATCCTGATTTTTATATAAAATTCTGAATATGGCGATGATAAGATAAAAAATAAAGCTTGGAAGAGAGAGATTATCTAAGTGATTGAACAAAATGTAGACCATTCTGATATTGATATTCAAATGTAGGTTAAGCTATGAAATAAATATCTTAGCAAGTTAACATTAAGTTTCCAATCAATTCTTTAAAAAAATACAAAGAAAAGAAAAGAAAAAAGTCATCAACAATGCTTCGATTACATCTATTCTTCAGTAGGGTCAACCAGATATAAAGTCTCAATCCACGAAAAAGGAAGGCATGTAGTAATGACATTTTCTCATTTCTTGGACCAAGTTTTGGTTACCAAACTATATCTTTGCTTCGCTCTTATGGAGAACTTCCAAAATATGCCAGTAGTGATGATTTACCATAAGTTACCAAATTGTTAATGTTACTGCAAATAAACATAAAACACCTGAAAAACTTCAATAATCTAAATCACTATAAAATATGTATCAGCACTTTTCACTCCCATCATTTTGTCAAAATCTTGGCTTGTCACATGAACTAGATAATTTGAATTTTTTTCTTTTTTATATCTCTACCTAACTCACATTGTACACATCCCAATTATTTTATCTTTACTTCTGAAGTCGCCAACATGTTGACAGCATCACCCATATGCTTGTCTTCAAATTCTTGCAATTGAGAAAAACTCAAAAATTCTCTACCTCAATTCTTGAGTTAATATTTTATGGAATGGGAGCCTTTAAATAATTACTAAAGATTTTATGGCGTCAAAAGATTTCCAATGCAAACTAGAGAGAAGATGTCAATCGGGAAAAATGGTCATTTTTGTTTCAGCATTGAAGTCCTTGTCTTCAATGACAAGTAGATCAGCGGAGAGCAAGGTTTTCATCTGTGGTGAGTTTGCCAATAGTCAAAAGGGCCACCTTCTCCACCGCTCTCTGCACCTTAATGGCAACACCAAGGGATGTCAAGCACACCTTTGATATCAGGAGTGCTACTATCTACCAAACTACTGCTGCAATTTCCATTTCCATAGCCTACAAAGCCTCCTCTTCTGTCATGATGAGCAACACAAGAAGTAGGAGGGTGTTTTCTGCCAGATGCTCCAATAATGTACAGTCTCTGATTATAACCAAAAGTTTCCTGCTACTTAAAACTCTACTTCTTTCTAAGAGGCATCTGGGGGTTAGCAAAATAATATGGCCGCTATAGCTGCTGACAGTCAAAGATAAATTTTTACTGGGTAAGGAAGCAACTTTTGCTCTGATAGTTTTGGAGGAAGAGATGAGGTAGGAGATGAAGATGGGCTACAGTAAATCCAGAAGGATTTAGTGCTATTTGGACGTTTTACATTAACCTGAAGAACTCAGTCCAATAAATAGTAATGTGCGAAAATGGATTCCATGAGATTTTTGAAAAATCATTTTGATGTAAAAAATTGTACAGGGGGATTTAGATATAAGAAAGGTTCGACACTGTTAATTTTTTAGAAACAAATTCTCTAACTCTCTTTTTATATACAAGCAATCCAAATATCTTTATATAATATCTTGCCAGGCCTTTATCTTTGTGAGATAGACTGATACAAATTACTTTGATAACAAATGACAAGGAAACTTGAAAACAAACTGAACCAGCTGCTCCAGTTTTAAGAGGATAATCGCTAGTGAAACTTGGAGCATAAAGTCCATATATCTGCAGATAGTGTGCTTGAAGAACACCAATATAAAATGGCCTGAAAATCTGTGGATAAAGTGTAGAATAGTATAATAGCTCTGAAGTGTGTTTGCTGTCAATATAAAATCCTCATTTTAAAGTAGCTATTTTTGGTTATTTTAAAATACAAAATTTTGGCTGATACAACTACACTTCCTCTGGATTTATTAAACACAAATAACATTTGCCAGCAGAATACTTAATTTGAAGTTAACTTCTGTTCAACACACTTTCCAGCCTGCAGACTTCAAGTAAACAAGTTCCAGACCAAAACACTATGTATAGATGGTATGAACTGCCTAAACAAGATTTCTTGAACAGCAAACAACCAGATCCTATTCTCATTACATCAAACAATTTCCATTAATGAAACATAAATCCATTGGAAAATAAAAAATTCGGATTGAATATTATGTGAAACCATTGGTGTCAATTGATATGTTATTTGCTTTACATGCATTCCTAAGTAAGCTGGAATGTCAAACTTCTGCGGCTTACATTTAACAGGTGGAAAGTCAATCAGGTAATTCAGTAAGGAATGAGAAGTGATGGAACTAACCTCTAAAATAGAAAGCAATTGCACTTTCTTTATGTTGGGTACAACTAGACCGTATGGGGTTGCCATGGCAACTCCAATATTGTGGCAACCTACACTAAGGCAATAAAGAGTCATGTATTCATCCAAGGCAAATCACCAAGCATAATAGCAAGAGAACATATGAGCAGTATGCCTTGGATAAATAGAACATCCTCCAAGCGGCAATGAAAACATAATTTTTAATATTAGACAAATTCAAATAGAACCGTAACATGTAAAGGAGGAAGTAATCCAATCAAATACGAAATAATCAGCTGTAATCTTCATACAAGTAAAAACACCAGAATAATATAGGCAGTCATGACATTTCTAGTTTTAGAATTGATCTCCGTAGAACTGGCACAATCAAACAGTAGTTTTGATAAACACAACATATCATAGCTTGAAAGGCTAATATGTATCCTCCAAAGATACAATACCTCCAGCTAACCTAAGTTGGCAGAGAAAAGCAAAGCAGCAAGCTAATCATTGTGAACCTTTTCAATATTGAAATGAAAGTCATTTATGAAACTCGTATACAACCTTTCAGTGTTGTATTTCATGGATCATGTTCTAGGTTTGAGATGAAGGCTTGAAAAGATAGATGATCTGTTCTCATTAAGTTTGTATACCTAAGTGAGCTAGATCAAGAAAACATACTGTAGTTCTTCACCATGAACTATTCTAGGGTCAGAAGTGGCTACAAGTCAAGTGCATCTAGAATAGGAGGACCATCTTTAAAGAATGTTTTGGTAACTGAAGTCAAACCAACAACGAATCACATGATATTCTCTGGAGAAACACACAAAGTAAATAAAAATACAGAAATGCTTTGGACATCCACTGAATTGACTACTGGACATTCAGCTGCCACATTGGCAAAGTTTACTAGAGGCAGAACCTCGGCAAGTCACATTTCTGTATATGCTTATAGCATATTATCTTGCACGAGCTGCATACACCTCATATACTTGCTTTGTTTCAACATTCATGTTCATATGATATATAACTGAAATAACTATTTTCTTCAACATAATTTGCAATCATTTGATATAATGCATTGAGCAGACTTAATAGCTATATACATAGAATTTTGTAATCCACTTAGTGTCTCTCAATATAATAGAATGAGGAGTTGGAGCAAGAAAGAAAAACCAGAAAGAATAATGACCACTAAATGTAAACGGCAATTTGTTTCAATATTTCCTCAAATATTTTGTAGAGATTTGATTTTGTAGGGCTCTTTGCACATCAGAGATTTGTGCTTGCAAATTTAGCTTCTCAACAGTGTTACAAGCACCTTGTAAAAACCAAGAGGAAAATAAAGGGCAGCCACGGTGCATGAAGCTCCCGCCTATGCAGGGTCGGGGGAAGGGGCGGACCACATGGGCCTAAAGTACACAGCCTTACCTTGCATTTTGCAAGAGGCTGTTTCCACGCCTTGAACCCGTGACCTCAAGGTCACACGACGACAACTTTTACCGTTGCGCCAAGGCTCCCCTTCAACCAAGAGGAAAACGAAAACGAAAAAATAATTGGCTCTGGAGGCATCACAAGACTGAAATTATCCACCATGATCAGACTAGAAGGAGAACCTGAGCCCTTAGATGAAATAAAGAACTTGGGTTGCTGATCAAGTAAGTAGTTAAGAAAAAGCCAAAGGCGGTTGTCATGGTGAACTCTTACATCTACCAGTTTCCAGAGAAGGTTGAAACTCCCATAGAACACCTGTTTATCCAAACAGGTTCCAGCTGTTGTAGGAAAAAAAAGAAGACCCTGACACAGAGTCTAGAGTGACTTTACCAAGGCAACAAGGATGAAACAGCATTTGCCACCAATGGTGTCTTCATCAAAGGTGAAAGACCAGGTTTTGATTCGGGGATGGGCCACAGCAGTCTAATCTAGACTTCATCATATGAAGTATCAGGCAACCACTTTCTTCATATATAAGAAGGAGAAAGACCAGACAGTGAGTTGGTGATGGGCCACTGCACTCTAAGCTAGACTCCATAATATGGTTGCCTTGTGTGCATTTGTAACACCTTCATAATACCAATTCCAACATGACATGACTCCTATGGTTGTACCAGACACCACATGGATACATTTTCGGTGAAGTGACCATCATCCTCAACATATACTACCATTGAATCAACCACTGATTTTTTATTAATGTCGCAGAGTTGCAATTTAAGGTGTATTAAGTCCTTTAAATGTACAATCAGTATATATTACATATCATGAACTAAATATGGTCATTATTCCATTCTTGTCATTTAGATATAGTTAAGTACTCTAACTTTATTATATATCTTGTCCCACATCTCATAGCATACACTACCTACATCCATATACATGTCCTGGATCTGGAAAATAATTGCTTTATCTGTGACCATGGTGGCAAATCTGCACAAATGAATTCGATGGCTTCCTTTTTAGGCTAAACTAGTAGATAGAAGGTGAATATAGTACAAGAAATGAAATCCCAAGAATTAGCTGTTAAAGGTCTACAACATACACTTAACAGCTGTAATTGACAAACTTCCATCAATATCAAAAGAGGTCGCTCATTAAATTGTAGAAAGCATATTTTCCAGGACTGATCATAAAGAACAAGATCTCTTATCTGAGTATCATTTGTTGCACATACTGACAAAACATATTTAGACTTGACGAGTGTCTCTATGTCAAAATTGAGGAACCTCAATGGACTAGTTCGCCACTCAGTCAATATGACTTGTTCTCTCAAATAGGTCACATTTTTCTACAAGAAATTCTTGACCAAGTACTGTTTCTAAACATTGGCCAAAACAGCAGGCATGATGATAAATAGCAGTAGCATAATAATTGACTAGAAGTGTCAAACTATTCATATTAATAATAAAAAACTCAGAAATTAAATCTACTGAATTTTTCCCATATAAGACTTCATACATCAATGTGTTTGCTTTCTTTTCATTTTCTACCATAATAAACAGAGTTGGAGGTGTCACAAGTGGAGGGTCATCATCATCTAAAAATCATAGTTACAAAAAACTTACAAGCATTTGCATACCTTTAAGGATGACCTCGTTAGACCCCTTGTTGAAGGAACTATTTAACAAGGGATATTTACTCAACGCCATTGAAAGCGACTTTATTAAGAATGGCAGATAAGTATGTTTGACATCTTTAATAGTATTTTCATTCTGGAAACAGGATTTCACTTCCATAAGAGCATCACAATTTATCTCTTCCAAATAATGAAAATGTGGAACTTCTGCAGCCATGCTCATTGATTTTACCATTGATCGCTGGAATCCCCTGAAAGGCCAATATGAAATTCATATCACTGCCTAAAGAAATTATCATAATTGCAATAGCTAATCAGTGAAATATCAGAAAATATCAACGGCAGTTCACTCTTCAAAAAAAAAGACATCAAAGAGAAGACAAATGCATCTGTCTGAAAGGTGAGATGATAAACAAAGACAGAGGTGTTAGACAGGAGGCTAGTAGTTGGTACACAACCTGAAGTAAGAAACATATTCAAATGAAGACCACAAGTTTTAGTGTGCACTGCCAGCCAGACTTGGTTGCCCCACCTCACAGACGTAGTACAATACTTGGCCTTTGGTGCAGGCTTGGCTGAGGCAAATGTAGGATTTCACACACCTTTTTTGGCCTTGGTGCAGGCTTGATGGGGTAAATGTGAGGGTTGACACTCTCATGCTCAGCAAATGCAGGTCCTGCGCACCTTGGCACGGCCAAGGCAATGCGTGGCATGGCTAGGCCAATGTCCAAGCTCGGCACATCTGCGTCTGGCAGTCTGGAACCTGTCCTAGCATGTGACAGACTCGTTTGGGTCATTTTAGCGCATTTCAAAAGTATCTGGCCTAAGTTAACATCTGTAATTCTAGATAAACTAATGAGACCTGAAATATGAGAGCTTGTTCAGAAAGCACTGTGACAAATTCCACAAGAATATAAGTTAGCAAATTGCCATGTATACCAATTCTTGTAGCCACAAACAGATGGCAGCCTGCTACAGTCCACTCCTGGCTCCATCTTCACTAGCATTATAACTATAACAACACTGCTGCTATCCATGTCTCCAGGAAATTTAATTCAAAGATTAGAATTAGGGTGGAACTTGAACAATTAAATTAACAAATACATACCATTTTCCAGAAGTTGTCATTTAGATACACATTACAAGGATAATGGGCAGAAATGCATTTAGATACACCTAACCCAACACGAATAATATAAAGAATATAACACTTCTTTGTTATGCCTTACTGTTATGGACTGGTTAGTGTGCTGAGTCTATCAGGATGAGCTAACAAAACATCTGCACGAGGAGATTCCATGGTGCATGCTATTTGCAGATGATATAAGTTTTAAATGATGAGACAAGTGAGGGCGTAAATACAAAGCTAGAGTTATGGAGAGAAGCATTAGAACCTAAAGGATTTAAAATCAGCCAAACTAAGATAGAGTATATGGAATGCAATTTTAGCAAGGAAAGGAGTAGTAGTGGAGCACCAGTAAAGATTGATAACCAAGAAGTCCCATAAAAGACCACTTCTGGTACTTAAGATCGATGATTTATGTGAATGGAGAAATTGAGAGGGAGGTTATTCAGAGAATCCAAGCGGGTTGGAACAAATGGAGATGTGCATCTAAAGTTTTGTGTGATCGGCGGATGCTACTCAAACTAAAAGGAAATTTCTATAGGATGGCTATAAGGCCGGCCATGCACTATGGATTAGAGTGTTGAGCAGTTAAGGAACATCATGTTCATAGGATGAGCATAGTGGAAATGAGGATGTTGAGATGGATGAGTGGCAAGACAAAAAAGGATAGAATTAGGAATGAAAACATTAGAGGAAACTTAGGAGTGGCTCCAATAGATAATAAGATGAGGGAGATTAAATTAGATAGTTTGGACATGTCTAACGAAGACCAAAAATGGCACCAGTTAGAAGGAGTGAGGCAATGCAAGTCGAAGGCTCTAAAGGGGTAAGGGGAAGGCCCAAAAGAATGTGGATAGAAGTGGTGAGAAAGGATTTAAAAACTTTGGGACTAAATGAAGCTATGCCACTTAATATAAGGGAATGGAGGAACAAAATCCATTTGGCCGACCCCTAATCAGGATAAGGTATTGATGATGATGATGACACCATTATGTTTCAATTTCTATGTTAAATAGACATAGTTCATGGATAAATGTATATTACCGAAGGAGAAGTGTCTTATCTTCATAGCAATGTTCTACATATGCCGCTTTCGCCTCTTCTTGCATTGCGAGATTTTCAGAACTTGCACACGAAGTGCTCGATGAATCATGCTTCTGTTTGCTAGCAGCATAATTCAGCACATCTTCTTCTAAAACCTTCCCATCTTTACCAGTTCCATTAATGTCATTTATATTTAGACCATATTGCTTAGCAAGGTGCCGAACATGGGGTGTAGAGAGAACTGCAACATTCTCTTCATTAAGCAGTGAACTCTGAACATTCGATTCACATATTTCAGAATTAAGAGATTTTGAGTCGATCAAACTTTCAGAACTCACATTTATTGCTTGGCTTTCTTCAACAAGTATCTTCAATAGAGTATCCCCAACCTGCAGTTTTAATTTTTAACATAACCAACTAAGATATCATAGGGAAAAATGAAAACTAAATCAATAGTTTAGAGCATATGATGCCTCCACAAGGATCAACAAATGAAATATATGAGAGAGTTATCACAATATGCAGACATGATTCCTAAAACACTAAGAACAATAAGTCTGATAAATTAATAGCCTTAGGCGAAAGATTTTCAAATAACTTGAAGGATTTTATTTTATTGGAAAATCTCAATAAGTTAATATATGTGGAAGCTCTATTTTATCAGAAAAATCGCAATCTTTTTCTTCTCTCTAAACTACCAAATCTATCACTCTCCTTCTTTTTTTTCCTCAAATCTTTGTGTACTTATCCTTAGTACGTAGTTTTCCTCTAGCCTTCAAATTTTCTCCTAATAACAAAACAAATCTTTCCCTCTCTCCCCTACTATAAATTTTGAACTTAATGCTAATTTATATATTTAGTGAGAAAAACTTTGATCTTTGTACCATTTATACATTTAGTGGGCCCTTAAGGAAATTTTGAGAAAAAAGGATTATCTTATAAATTTACTAAGATTATTAATTAACCCAATTTGGGAACAGAGATATTCTATTATCTTAACCCTAGGATCAATTTATTGGACTTTGTATATATCACATTTTGAAGGACCAATTCCAGAAGAAGCAAATCCCTATACGATTGTAACTTGATAGTACACAAATGTGGTTAAACATGATGAAGGTCATGACTAAAGAATTGCTACCTCTTTAGAAAAAAAAAAATACTGAAATACATATTATTTACTAGATTTGTCAAAAATAACTCTAGCACATGAACATCAGAGTTAAACATTTAGCTCAAGTTCCACTTAACTTGACATTAGTAAAGAGTTGCTAACTGTTCTCGGATGAAACACATCCTATCTTCCCCATGCCAGATTCTGAGCTATAATAAAATAACCACCTACCTCATACTATGTAAAAGATCTATGAGAGTTGTATCAAATTACAATTAGTAATTACATCTAAAGAAGTACACTGGACTAAGATACCATTGTTAAGGCCATCAACAGTAGACACGCGGTTTGTAGCATGGGCCCTTGGTATCATTTTATATGCTGATTTTGCAGCCATAGAGCACAATATCCCTATGATTACAAGTTTCATCAGGAAACATGAATATTTACAGCAAATGACGAAAATCAGCTATCAATTACAGCTTCATGTATGCATTTTATATTTGTTATACCTCCACTTAATGAGAGGATAGAAGATTGCATGATGACATAATCGAATTTGTGGCTGAATATGACCTCCTTCAATTTGAGTTGCTAAACACTGCAGATAAGTCATATATGATAGATTGCTGATACATCTGATGGTCAAGGGATATAATTTCTTTTACATCATGTATTCTGAAATGAAAATTAATCCTCCCTGGTGTATTCTGCCTCTTCATTGCATTGCATAATGCATAAAATTCAATTTACTTCACCAATTATTCCTCCATGCTTGTTATTGCACAGCCAAAAACTTAGTTGCGGTGAGTAGGGCTCTCAAAACTATAAGAAAGGATCCTATGGCAATCGATCTCTCTCCATATACCTAACTGCATGTAGGCATCACATTTGATTATGGAGAAGTATTGAATATATTCCCTATAAATGATTTCTCCTTAGAAAAATATCAATGTAAATGTGTGTATAAGACACGTACATATCATTTCATGACATTGTAATGATTTATCAATAACCGTCAATATCATAAAAGAAAGGTTACGGGCAGAACTCAGTGTTGCCTATAATTCACAGATTCAACCCTATGAAAGAGTGTGGCTCTTGTGGTCTGGTCTCCAAAAAAGCCAAATTCATATCTAAATAATTTACTGATTTAGTCTAGCAATAACTGCAGACCAATTTTCTGACTGTGCCAAGGGAATTAACATTACAAAATGATGTTTATACAATACTGTCTTTGCAAGTTTTCATATATTTTATCGAAGATCCATGAAAACTTAACATAACTAATGCTTGTTCACCACTCAACATTCAATACCCTTGTAAGTTGCAAATTGATAGAACACAAGAAGCTCTCAACAAAACAATATTTCTAAACACGAACAGGTAATTTCCAACAGTCTACCTTCACAATCTCACCAGGAACATATAGAATCTGATGAACTTTTCCATTGTAGCGACTAGTAATTTCCATAGTTGCCTTGTCACTTTGAACTTCACAAAGACGTTGAAATTCTTCAACTTGATCTCCCTGTCAAGAAAAAGAATTAGCCTGATACTTAATTATGTTATAGTGTAACAAACATCTATGGATGAATAGAAACATAGTAAGCAATGCTTGCATTAAATAGAGAAGTACTTTGAGCTAGTTCTTTCAAGGTGTTCTATTCAGACATACAGTAAGTAAACATCGCCAAGCTATGAAACCAGATATCAAATAATTTTATCCAGACGAATGAAACTTTCTTCATGTGCCCACTTAAAACCTACTCAAAGTTAATCTAGAGTTTAACTAGAAGTACCAAAAACCAAATTAAGTCACAAATAGACACAACCATACTTTTCCAAATAGACTAACTCAAAATCCACCTAAATTCATCGTGGACATCCGTTAATAATCATCATACTTGTATAAAAGAATAATGTTTAAAAAAATTGCAACCCTTCCAGACCCTTCTCTTCTTAATGGATGCTTTACATCACAATGTATAAAATCTCTCGTTTCATCTCAAATATATCAAAATTCTGGATAGATGCAGCAAACCTCCATCCCTCCTCTTCCACCACGGAACCATGTCACTTTGGCCTTCGTCCAAAATGACAATGCAATCATACCTCACAGTTTGCCTGGAGCTTTTCAGAGAAATCAAGTTGGAAGCATATGGAGACTATTGGAGAAACTATCATTTCGCATACATTAATCCACCAGAATCTTGATTGATACTGGCAGATACAGCTTGAAGAGGACATCCCCCAAAAATATGTAGTTTAACTAGTTGCAGTACTATGAATTGCAGGAAGGCCAGACACTGAAACCGCTGAAATGAAAGTTCCCAGGATTTGTCTGATGCCTTAATTTCACTGCTTATCTGAGTAAGAAGACAATAGCTCATATTATTAGCTTGGCCTGACCTCGATGAATCCAATCTGTCAGCCCTCCTTTCTTTCATTGGACTACTGGCCTGGATGCCTATTAATTTAGTAAGGTTCATGGACCTTATGTGCAGGCATGGTATAGTTCCGCAGTATAAGCTGAAGAAGATTCATAATCCTTTTTGCCTTCTACACAACAAATTCATAACACAACTCTATACGATAGAAGTTTGGATGTACGGCTTCTGTGTCCAAAGGCCGTGGATAAGCTGAGCTTGGATGGAAGGTCTATGCATACTCATTCTTTTATATAAAGATCTTCAGGTGCAGATGTACTAAAGTGGAGAGATGACATGCTAGTGTTGAAGAAACATTTTCGAGAAACTCATGAATGTACTGTATTTTGTCAAGAAAACAAAACACATACATTTATTAATAGATATCAGTGAAAGTTACATCCCAGAAGACTATCACATAATACCTCACAGCCATTGTCAACAATACAGCAATATTATTCTGCCTAATGGATGTCCTAGCAACCATTTGGTTAACATGATTAAGTTGATTGATCCAAATAAATATAGAAACAATGTTCATTCCCCAAGTAAAAGACATGTCTACTATACGGTGGATTAAGTACAATCTTAGGGTAATACTGATGATCCAGTAGAAGCTTGTATAAGAACGACAACCTTCAAAGTTATGATCATGATCTACATACTAAATAGCAATAAGAATGCTAACATTTGGTTAACATTTTAATTTTTTTTTCTTCTTAAAGATCATTCAGTTACAATATTACATGGAGATAAGAATACTAAACAAGATTATTTGCTCACCTCTTGCACAAACCATTTGAGAATCTCACATTCAGCAATACCTTCACCTGTTTGGGCTAATGGTATTTCAACCATGCTTCCTGTTGGAAGATCAATCCAAGCTTCAGTTGAGAAGTAACAGCTTTTGCAGGTAAAAAGATACTTTTCCTGCCCATAGAAGAAACAAAATAAACAACTTTGAAGCACATGAATAGTTTTAGATAAAACTAGAACTGCATATAACAGGCACCAGAATGGAAGAGGACAAAACATCTAAAAAATTAGATGATAAAACTTAAAATTGATAGTTTTACAACAATGATTTCAACAAAAAGAAAATTAAAATTATGACCCTTGTGAGTGGTGGATAACTTTGGGGATAAAGCCCCACATCTTCAAACATTCGCCATTATGGTCCTCTGCAAGATATGCAGTGCATCTCCTTACAAGCATAACTGGAGTGTCTTTAAGAACGTAAGCTACTTAGATATTATGATTTAGTACTTATTAGTTATTTAGTATACATTCATTATATTATAAATTTATAAGTATTTTTTCTTTTCAAATCCATACTACGAAGAGGAATAGGTTGCACGCTAAGAACTTGAATGATTTAGTATAAGTTCAATACAATCAGTGCCTTCGTCTTCGACATGAGGATCATTTGAAAATGCAAACATATACAGATCTCATTCTGTTACTAGAGGTCGACAAAAGTTATGAGTAGATTTTTAAAAAAGATGTTGGAGATAATTTGGTGCATCCAGGTGATGCCTTCACCTAATTAGATGTTAAGCTCGCTGAAGGATCAAGTGAACATGATGCTCCATTTACTAGGCAATACTAGAGGCAGGGGAGGGGGTAGAGGGGGAGCTGCATTTCTCAGTCTCAAACTCATCAAGAACTAGATGAGGATGTTGGAGAAAAGTAGGGTGATAAGGAGATTGAGGAGGATGTCTACATCTCTCAAGGAGATGATTCTAATGACGATCTTGATCTTCCTGATGAGGAAGAGGTGCAGAAAGATGACTCTTAGGTCTTAGTAGTTAACTTTAACATTTGCTTTATTTATGTAACATTGCTTAATTGTTTATTGTTACTGGATTTACAGAAAAATAGTGGTGATAATGACAAGGCCACAAGGGATTTGAGGGAGTAGCAAAGAGACTAGTATTACTATTATGATAGTATCTCTATCATTGTATTGGTATGTTTCTGAAATTATTTATGTCTGATTATTTAGTTTAACCTTAAGTTGTTGTTGACATGTTGATTTATTACTTAAGAATTTCATTTCACTCATTTGACAAGTATTTATTCATATCTTTATATTTTTATATTTTCTTCTTTTTTTGTTGTAATTTTTAGGATTTATTTTGAATTTTTTCTTTTTAAAAAAATTTAAATTACTTAATTTTGCACCTTGACACCTAGTCTCATGCCTAGTCCCTCTAGGCGCAAGTTGCACCCTTTGTGCTTGGGTGCACCTTGTGCTTGCGACTACATAGTTTGCCGATAGTATAGCTTTGATTGATAACACAAGGGAGAGTGTAAATACAAAGCTAGAGTTATGGAGAGATGCATTAGAATTTAAAAGATTTAAAATTAGCCGAACTAAGACAAAGTATATGGAATGCAGTTTTAGCAAGGAGAGGAGCAGGAATGTATTACCAGTAAGATTGATAACCAAGAAGTCCCCATAAAAGGCCACTTTTGATACTATGGATCGATAATTCATGAGAGAAAAGAGATTGAGAGGGAGGTTACCCAGAGAATCCAAGGAGGTTGGAACAAATGGAGATACGCCTCTGGAGTTTTATGTAATAGGCTGGAGCCATTTAAACTAAAAGAAAAATTCTATAGGATAGCTGTAAGGCCGGTCATGCTCTATAGATCAGAGTGTTGAGCAGTTAAGGAACAACATGTGCATAGGATGAGCATAGCCAAAATGAGGATGTTGAAATGGATGAGCAGTACGATAAGAAATGATAGAATTAGAAATGAAAACATTAGAGGAAACTTAGTAGTAGTACCAATAGGTAACAAGATGAGGGAAATTAGACTTAAATGGTTTGGACATGTCCAACGGAGATAAAAAAGTGACATCGGTTGAGAGTGAGGCAATCCAAGTAAAAGGTTTTAAAAGGCAAGCAAAAGGCCCAAAAGAACGTGGATAGAAATGGTGAGAAAAGATTTAAAAACTTTGGGACCAAATGAAGACATGATACTTAATAGAGGAGAATGTAGGAACATGATTCATGTGGCCGATCCCTAATAGGGATAAGGTCTTGATGACTATGATGACTACGACGACTACTACGGACTCATTGGCTACAATGGCTAAATGGAATATTTAATGGCTTAAGCAGATATGTCAAACAACTGAAGTTAATAAAGATGCCAAGATAGCATGCTGTGAATCCTCCTCTTGGGTAGTTAACCATCCTCATTGATTACCAAGAAGGCATTAGGTGTGTGCGAGTGTTTGCTGAAATGTATATGGGCAATGCTCTACTGGAAAGCGTGGAGAACATAAATTAAAGCCTAGTTGTGGTTTCACCTGCACTCAACTAGTTACTCAACTCCAAAGACAGCTGTCTCATGCTCATTTACAAGCTCCTAAGAACTTGCTACTGCTGGCATGACTCCTAAAGATCTGTGCACAACACAACCTATTTTATTCAATTTGTCAAATGTCTTTGGAACCTAGATATCGTATCAGCTAGGAACAGGAGCCAGAAAAGAGAAGAAGAATAGTAAATATTCAGTAGTTTAGACACACAAGCAACGAGGGATGCAAAATCTCGTATGTACATATATGATAATGGTAGAAAACAAGATTTAATGGGAGTTTGTTTCTTATTGACATCAAGAGCTGCAACCTGATATGCATCACAGGGAGAATGTAGCCCAGGCGGCTCATTTGAACACACCCATCCGTTTTTGTATAACCAGAAGTGGAGCTGATCGCATAAGCCTCATCATCTAGACGATGAGCTTTCATCTACAGGACGTGAGTGGTCTGATTGTCTTTCATCAAAAAACCCAAAATGGCATACCTCACATCATCCGACGATCATGAATTTCGTTGTCCAGCCAAGCCAAGGCAGGGGAAACAAGATGAATGGGTCAGATCATCCACAAGTACGCTAGCATTTCCCTTTGGCTAAAACCTATGAAAAAGGATCTATTGTGGGCTCTCAATTTTCTAACAGCATTTTTTATTTAATATAAAAATAAAACAAATTGGTAAACCACAAATTAGTTAACACAAAGCAGAGAAAACAAAGAGAGGTATCATTTCCTACCAACAAATGAAAATTGGATTCAGAATATAAAAAAAGAGGAAAGAAATGATGCATACACAATGAGAAAATTAGATAATAACAATAAGCACAATCTGCAGTACTAAAGAAGCTAAATTCCAAGAGAGGAAGAAACTAACGTAGATACGATCATCAAAGCAAGGCTGTACAACAGGTAACTGATAGAGAGATGTTGGAGAAGACGAAAACCCTAGAATTGGAGTCAGCTGCCACCGATTGAACGTTTGAGCAGGTTGATCGTACAAAGCAAACGCAATCCGTCGACTGGAATTCCATGCGCTACTGTGCCAAAAGCGCCTCCACATCATAGCTGCGGGTGCGGATATCAATTTGGATTCACCCAATTATCATAAAACCATGAAGCGCGACAGAGAACGGTGTTTGAAGTTCTGTAACTCTGTTTGCCCTTCTTTCAGATGCTTTATTTCTCTTTTTTTAAGTCAGTAGAGAGGAATTAGATAAGTAATGAGGGTCTTATCTGTACGTTGTGCAGAGCTAAAACCATAGGAAAAATTATCAACTTTTTAACATTTATACCCTGCATTTAAAAAAAAGTCACGCATATTCTCAACCTAAGTGGGTGACCACCTGACCGAAGGTAAAGGCTTTGTTCTTTACTTCTCTGACGTGGCTTGATTGCGTGGAATTTGACCAATTGACGTATCACTTGACCGGAATTACATTAATATCGTGCTTGTCATTATCCAAAAGAGAGTAAAAACAAGATCTATTCTGTGGATAATCTTATCTCGTGCTTATTATACACGGATAATCTTATCCGCAAATCCAACTAGTCCAAAATCTCATCCAACCCAGCTTTTGGCTGAGCCGTCTGCAGCCATGGCCCCTCTAGCTTCCTTCCTTCAGTAGGAGGATCAATAACCATGAAGATCGAGATTGAAGCAGAAGAAAATTGTTCCCAGATCTATACTAGTTGAACTCCTTCCTTCAGATCAAATGGCATTAAAATCAGGAGCTGCCAAACCGGTGCCAAGAACTCCACATCAAAGAGCGAAACCAGCAGCAAAGACGAAGTCATAAGCTTACCTGAGCCAATCGGTTGAGTCGCATCTGAAACATTCACCTGTTGATTGTACAAGCTGACTCTTGAACCCAGCATTACAGAAAGAGTTCTTGGAAAAAAAACCCGTCAATATAGAGCAGCAATAACAACTTACAGAAGAGTAGGAAATGGGTTTCACAAGAAAAATCACAGCTTTCTTCAAGATTTAGAAAGGACTTGCAGGTATCATGTAGGCAAAGGTGCAAGGAATAGGATTTGGTTTGAGTTTCAGGGCCGTTGCCTCTTGATCCTAATTTGAAGAAACTTTTAATGGAGCACATAGTTTCTGCGTACAAGAGGACTAAACTTGGAGCCATTCTTTATGATTATGATGATGCTCCGATGCCACATGCATCCTTTGATAAGAATCTAAAACAATTGTTAGGTAACTTTACTTGCTATGATATTGAATGACGAATTGGGAATTCATTATTCTTAGCGCTGAAATTTTGTTGCAAGCTTACGAGCTAAAGCGTGATGCAGAATGGGAAACACGGCAAATTGTCGTTGGAAACAGATTGCAAAGCAGGTAATGAAGTTGGACACTGGAACTGCCTATGGTTCAACAATTGAAAACAAGTAACTTCATTGGTCTGCTCCTATGAGGATGTTGATCCAGATTTTGGATCTTGCCAAGGGAGAGAGCTTCTTGATCACCATGAGAGTGTTCTTGCCAAGGAACTGGTTTCTGTCAAGAGCGGTACTGTCGGAGGAGCCAGATGATTATGAATCAAAACTGATGTGACTGGTCTACTTCTTCATAAATGGCAATGGTGGTGGTGCCGGCGAGGCGCCGGTGCGGGAATTCCGACGACGGTGGTGATGGAGAATAATGATTTTCAAGTATGACCTGATTTTCCCTTGTTTGCTTCGAAACAATTAAAACTTCTTCTGATTTTTTTTACGTCGTCTTCTAATATGCCACCTACCCAGGTCAAATGACACAGTAGCGGCCAAGTCAGGTAGAAAAGAATGCTACTTAAGCCGCTGGAGTGACATCGGCATCTGCAATTTGAGTTGCCCACTCCTATTGTCAATTAAAAGGCAGTTTTATTTATTGTTGAGGCATATCAAATTAAGGATATATTTGATTTTCTTTTAAATTTAGATAGTATAAATGTTAAAAAGTTGACAATTATAGGGTTTTTCAAAGCTATTTTCCAACACCATAATCACTACGAGTGAGATAAATTGATAATAGCACTAGAATAATAAAATGTCTCTGATCTAGATCTAGGTCTTTCTTGAAATTAATAAACTTAGCAAAGTTTTAAGATTGCATAGGAAGCTGATATTCATACGACCATTTTTTATCTTTGTGCCAATTATTTCTTCACATATCTGCGAATGGTTTCATCTCATGGCAAGTTTGACGAGCTAAGCCAGTAAATAAATGCCCATCTACTTAAATATCTAAAACAGGAATGAAAATCAAAGAAAAAGGAATGCTAAACCAAAGTGCTTAGAAGTGCTTGGACTAAAGCTATCTAAATTTTTGTATGAAGAAGCCCACACTTGGGAGATCTCACTAGTTCATCCAATTGCTCTTGCTTTGTGTGTGTATACATATTGTAAACAAAAAATGACTAAGATTTTGACATTTTAAACCTTTGTGTTTTTGGTTGTTGATGTTTTCCGCAAGTGTATGAGCTATTGTGGTATAGCTAATATATGTACGGGTTGATCCCAAAGGGATGTGCTTTAAGATTTGGAGTTTTTAATAAAATTATTTATTTAAAATTCAAATTAATTGACAAAAATTAACTGAAAGAAATCAGACTTCATCTTCAATTTAATAGTGAAATTCCAGAGGTCTAATTCCATAAAGAACACAAAAAAGAACAACAAAACCTTAACTAAAACTAAAACTAGAAAAAATTAAGAAAAATGTAATTCCCTAGCTTAAGTGCTGTCCAATTTCTTCACTTCTGGTATCCCAAACTTTGATCAACCTCCATCACTATATTCAACATGTCCTGGATTAATGATCTGATAGAGGAATTTGCCAGATTCTTCAAATTTTTAGAGATCTAATCTAATTAAGGAATATAAGATTTAATGGCTTAGATCTGTTTTCATAACCCAATTTGAAGATTAGGAACAACAATTCAATAGGAAACTATTCTAAAAATAAGTTCTAAAAATTAATTAAAATTCTAAATTAAAACAAACAAGAAATTAAAGGTTTTCCCTGGTTAAATCAGAACCCTTGATTTCGTTATAACTATGGAATAACATTGAACGTGAATAACTAAAACTGGAATAACATAAAATGCAAAGAGTAACAGTAACAAGATAAGAAATGTAAATTGAATTATTCTTTTAGGGGCAAAATTGGAATTTTTTCCAAAACTTCCCATAAACTCCCGTAAATAGAGTTTGCCATTGGGGAAGACGATTTGTGATGCCGGAAGAGATCGCCGGAAGGGGTGGAAGAATCCGCTGGAGATGTGCATATGCCTGGGCTGAATGGCTATGGCATTGTCTGGTACCGTCCGGAGTAGATGGGAAAAACGACTCCTTTTTTGGGCGTCGTCTGGAACAGAGCTGGTGAAAGCTCGTGCGATGAGGGAAAATGACGCCTTTTCTAGGTGTCGTTTGGAATAGAGCTGGCTCGTGCCTGGCTGTGTGGTGTATGAAGAGGGCTGTGGAGATGGGCTAAGTGGAGAAGGTGGTGCAATGGATAGTGCGGTAAAACAAACTAGGTCGTCTGGTTTGTGAATGTGAAAGGGCTTGTGCGGTGGTGCGATGGATGGTGGAACTCGGGTTGAGGATCTAGTGCGGTGGAAACCAAACATGGAACATGCGGTGTAGGATTGGGAGTCTGGCTAACAAGGGAAAGTGGAAGATGGGGATCGGTAATGCAGTGAACAGATGGGGAAGGTGTGTGCGATGGAAACAAAGAGCTTAGGTTGGAGCGTTGAATAGAAACAAAAGCAAAAAGAAAAGAGAGAAAATTTAATAATGAAAGCAAGGAGAACAATGGAGCAATTAGAATGGCAAGCAAAAGGGAAATAAAACTAAACTCAAAAACTCCGAAAACTCCTCCCTTCACTCCTATGGTTCTCCCTCTTTATAAGTTTTTTTTTTTTTTTCCTTCCTGATTTTCCTCCTTTCCTTTAAAAGTTAGTTTCCTATTAGGAAACTTCCTCTTCTTCCCATTTAGAACTCCTCTTCTATTAAGACACCTGCGTCTTTTAGGAACCCTTCATCCCTTGCCTTATTGATCTTCAAACTGATCTGCATCGTTGAAATTAAATTTAAGCCATCCAACCCTCTTTTAGTTGATCTGTAAAATCAAAGACTAGATTAGAGTCATCTAAACCATACATTAAGCAGCCACTTAGCTCAATTGATCATCTGACAGCTAATTTTGATAATTTACGGTTGGATGGTCAATTTGAATTAATTTTTATATTTTTTTCAAAAATTTACTAAATTGATGAGTTAGATGGTTTAATTAAATGCTAAACTAGGGGTCTTTTAGCCAAAATTAAACACTTAACATTGGTTACTGAATTTAGATAGTTCTTTACAAAGTTTCTAACCATCTACTGAAAGTAGCACTACAATAATCCAACTCATAATATCTCTTAAATGTTAGACATCCAAACCAAAGTAATCAAATGAATAGGTCAATCATCTAAAGGTATGCCCCTTCTTATAGAAAATTAGAGCGCTTTGATTTAACATTCCTAAAAGAAAAATGCTTTGCCTCTTTACTTGAGTTGACATCATGTTGAAGTTTGGCTTCTTTAATTCATGGTTCAAATGAGAAATTGAAATTACTTTAGAAATAGCAGAGGGCCTTCATTATCTTCAAGAGAGCTACTAAAGACAAATAATTCATAGAGATATCAAGGTTGCCGATATCTTGTTCACATAAAACTTTGAACCTTAGATAACAAGGCTGCTAATATCAAGGACAAACTCCCAAAGGACCTATTGAGAATAGCTGTTTGACACTACTAAAATGATCTTAGTTAACAAAGGAGATAGCATTGTATGACTAAAACAATTAACAGCCATAGTTGTGGAATTGTTAAGAGAAAGGTATGTTGAAGCAATTAGATTTGAAATTCCAAGTTGTTCATGCCATATAGAAATATGCAATTTTTTTATTAATTCTCTCACTTCTACATCATGTATCTTGAGTTTGCAAAATTGGATAAACAGAAATAAATATAAAAAATGTCAAGAATATAAATTCTCCCAACAAAGAAACTCAAAAGGATCAAACCTTGATAAAACAAACCCCAATCCATCAGTTATAACTAGAATTAGGAACAAGAAGCACAATTGAAACCCAATAATATGCCCAAATAAGACCTCCCTCTTCTTCCCTTGAAAACTAATGATGCTTAAGGATTCTTATCCATATAATCAAAATACAAAGGGCCCCACATAAAACTTGTTTTTCCTCCCACCATCTCGCCAAAAAATCCCAATTAATTTAGCCAAAGTCATCAACAACATTAGAAACCCAAACATCATTTTTTTTCTCAACAAACTAACCTCCCTCTATGATCTTAGAAGGTACTACTTGTGGTGTTTTGTCTACATTTTTTTTGGTTCCTTTGCACAATGGAAATATTTGGAAACAAATGTAAGCAGATGATAATGGTAGAGGTCATCAACTGAAAGCTGAAATAGGATTGTGGTTATAGTGCCATATTGCTACTTGCGATGGGTCCTCATAAGGTTGGTTTCCCTACCTTTCTATGTGATTCCGAGGAATTGGGATGCTAGCATTTGGATTTATTGGGAGGTGATGTGTTCTACAATGTATCTGCAGTGCACAGGTCTACTGTAGAATAGTTTGTGCAAGTATGAGTTGATCCCACGAGGACTCCATTATTGGAATTATGGAATTTTAATTAAAACCTATTTTAAATTTATCTAGCCTAGCTAACGAATGAGATAAATTAATTAATTTATTCTAAAAAATGTTGAAATAGATAAAATCAAACAAAATGTAAGCCTAAGGTTTAGAATCCACCACACTAAACCTAAATATATCCAAATTCAAGTAACTTATATTTTATTATTAAAAAGCCATAATGTTTATGTTTTCTCAATTTTAGGGTTTTGTATAATTTAGTTTATTATTTCAAACATGATTTGTCTACTTAGGGCACAAACAGTTTGAGATTATCTAAACTTAATTAATTAACCTAACATAATTAATAACTCAACCTTAAAAGATCACTAGTTAGATAAGTTATTTTGTTATACCTATAATTTATATATAAGCTCTTTTAAAACTTAACAAAACTTAGAGTAAATATAACTAACCCTAATGTGGCTTCATCCTAACCCTAGGATAATGGAATGCCAAAGTAGCAATTATCAAAAGTGAGAACAATAAAGAAAAGACAACTAATGTAAAGAAAAGATAACTTCATTGCATTCAATTTAAAAATATTACAAATGTATTACAAGAATCAAAAGAAATCATAAATGAAATAAAAGTCCTATGGAAAGGAGTGATATCACCAAGTGCCTCATTGTGTCACTCAATGAAATCAATGATGACCTAGCTCCAACCCATGCTACTCAATCTTGATCACTCTTTCTTTTCAACACCATAAGATCATGTCTAAACCAATTGAGGAAGCTTCATTTCTTTTTCCTCTTGATTTCACATTGGAATATACTAAGGGATGGAGCTAGGGTTGTGTTTATTTTCTTTATTTCTCAAACGTTGGATCATCAATGCCCTAAAGTGGATGAAAGGATAGAATCTCATTATATGTTTCCTAAGGTTAAAACATGCTTTTGCTTCTCTTTCTTTCCCTTGGCAAAACACATTTTATCCCCTTGATTTTCTCCATAGTCCACCTTCTTTTTCTCCACCCATTCACATGCCAAACTCCACATTCTATTCTTCTCAAAAACTGATTTTCTTTTCTTTAGAAAGTGTGTATGTGACACCCCATGTTTTCTAAACCTTTTTCCAATAATAATAATAATAATTAGTTTTATGAAATAGGCTTGATCCCTAATAATAAAAACTCACAATTGACATACATAACGTAGCCTTTGAAAGAAACCTTCGAGGGTGATCCAATGTCCAAAATCATGATAATAAATAGAAATCAAATTATCAATACACTAAGCATGCTTAAAGTAAAACCACGACAAATTATACACAGTTGTGAAAAGACAATAATAATAATAATATGTCTAAAATCTCTCAGGGTCCATCCATGATCACCACATCATATGCACATCGGTAAGTAAAGGTACCATATACAAATAGTGTGGGTCCAATCTATCCGAAATGTCAACGTCCATGTACAATCCAACAAATCTAAACATAAGTCCAAGAGACGTACACTAAATCAGTCTTTGAAATACAAAATGGAGATGGTCCTTGAGGTCCTTGCTCTAATCAACACTGCTCTACCTACTTTTCCTTGGCTATCGTGCTCCAAATTTGAGGCATTGCAAAACAAAGTAATGCCTCAGCAAGCTATGCTTGCGCAGGTGATCACATTCAATAAGAAATACAATGAAAAAATGTGACATGAAGTAACAAAGTCATGGAAAATATCATAGCATAAAACATGTACAAGGCACGTCAAGTAATCAGACGTCCATAATAAATAACACATGAAAATCATAAGTCTGAACAAATTGATATCAAGTCAAATTATCATGACATGCAAGGCATGAGCAAAACATGGATATGCATCCATCAAAAGCAATAAGAATCCGTGTCTAAATCATAATATGAATGCATGTCATGATAAACAGGGCACTGTGAAAAAACAAGCCATAAGAGTGTCTCAACTACACTCATATAAATGGCAATGAGTACTCATTCCAACCCTGGGTCTCTCATGTGTAACCCGCTTCAGCCCAGGCCCGGCTTACGCCCTGATCCCTATATATCCATGTCACATGAGCATATAGAATAAGAGTGTGGGGTACTCTGCTGCAGTGACAATCACTAGGGTCTCAACCACTGCACCTCCCCACTGACATCAGAGCGGGAGACTCCTTCCATCTCACATGGGAGAAGATAGACTCGTAGTGTGGGCTACCCATGATACCACCCCTACGGATATACCTCTGTCTTGCGTGGGAGAAGATGAGCTCGTAGTGTGAACTACCCATGCTACCACCTCTACAGACAATACTAGTGTTTAATCATAATCATCACAAAGTTAAAGGGTGGGTGGCCAACCCTACAACCCTCATAGCATAGTACCCACCATGCAGAAGCACCCGTCATAAATAAATAAACCATAAATCAAGAATCAAAATTTGTGCATAATCATTATCGATAAAACCAAATCGAGAGAGGGTAATTTAGTATATCAACACCATGAATAAAAAATTAGTGTATAATGTCCTCAAATAATCCAAATCAATGCCATATAAAATGTATAAAGAAGTAGGGTATAAATCATGCATAAGAGGAGAAGCAAGGTATCGGCAATACATGCTGAAAAGTAATCTCACGCAAATGTAATACATCATGATCTGAGAAATTGTGGAAAAATCCCAAATGTAATTACCTACCTTAATAAGCGCAGTACTCCAATCAGGAGCATAAGCAATGTCACATTGTATGATCTAACGTACCTGTCACATCACAAGCCATCCAATCACTTGGTGTTCTCACATCTTAAAACAAATAATCTAAGTGATAATTTCCTTGATCTAGTAGTTAATCCTAGATTAATGGCTAGATCTTTTGATCAACCCTCCCTTAAGGTAATCCTGAGCTAAATGTTGGTTTTTCTAACATCTGGACAATCGTCCATGGTCTTTGATCTTCAATCTCTGTCACAATTCATTCAATTAATGTCCCTTAATCAATAAAGGGTCAGTCTTTAATATCTCATGAAGTTTGGAGATGATCCAATCTTTGAATTGCTCTTTATAACTTATAATTGACATATGATCATCAATCTTGATCATTCTCATCATGATCTATCTAATTTCAATGTTTGTTTAGTGGTTTACCTATATCTTTATAATCACACGTCGATCTGAGGGTCAAATTGCTCTCTGATCAGTTAGTCCTAGGGCACATGATTAGATCAATGGTCAAGATCACTTTTCTTGACAATCACATGAGATCTACTCTACTAATCCCCTATATCATCTCATATTTGATGCATACAATCAAGTTCTAAGGCCTGAACATCCATTGAGCAGCTTAATCTAGGTTATCTAATAGTATTTTGTGATTTGACTATTTTAACAGCTCAAATTAATCCCATTTAAAAAAATAATTTAAAATCAGCGTCGTCATGAGGATGCATGGCGCTTGACGTGCATGCTCATTCCACCATGTGGCGGCAATGCTGCACATGTAGCTCACATGCGCATGCTCTGATGCGTCTTGGGCGTAACCCAACTAGGTCGCCTTGCTGGAGATGACGACCAGACTCCGTTCGCCGCCAGTGACCCCACAATGCCCAAATCTCACTATTTTTACACCATTTTGATCAATTTTTCATGTACATTCACTTTATGACCTTCTTATCAACTGATTTTGCATATGTCTAAAGTTTTTTAATGATTTTTACCACGTTTATAAAATTTTCCATTATATATTTTTTTCATTTTTGGAAACTTAACCGTTAGATCACCATGAAAATTCATGGATTTGTTCCTTGTTTCATCACACATAAGATGAATGGTTTAGATCAGCCATCTAATACTGTTTCATTAGTTCATTTTGCCAAGAATAGTAATGTGTATAACACCACTGGAAAACAACAATTCACATTGTTTTTCGACATTAAAAAGGGGTGAATATCAATTGAAACTCAACAAAAATGGGGAGGGGAACGGCTTACCTCAGTCAGGGTGACAAGGAGGAAAGTGTTCCATCACACGTGCATGCATGGGAGGGGGAAAATGACGTCTTTGCTGGTGAAGTTATTGTCGCCGGTGATGCAGGAAACGGGGAGAGGATTTAATGCCTGTTCAAAAATTGGGAGAAGGCATTAATGGTGGGGAGACATATTTAAAGGTGAACCCCTCTCTCCCCCCCCATATGCATTTTCAAATTATTATTTATATATTGTATCTATTTTATATTTAAGGTGAAATGGCTACCAGCCATAAATGCTGGTAATCATCACCATGCCTTATTAAATGCATATCCTGTCATGGATTTTAGGTCCTGATTTCATGGGTCCTACCTATGTAATTACCATTCTACCCCTTCTACTATTTTAATTAAATACATAAATGAAATTAATAAGCCATTTTTCATCCAATCTCCGATTTTGCATTCTTAGTGGTGTTGGATTCCATTTCTCACGTACATTCCAAGTATTGAGGTTTTAGCTCGTGATTTCATCTCTAAAAATTTTAATTCCCCAATATTCTAATTTCCATAAGATTTCAAATTTCCATGTAATTAGGCATTTCTAGAATTTAAAAATAGCTAGTGTTACATCCTCCCCTCATAGAAATTTTGTCCTAGATGTCATTCCTCAACAATTCTAAAGACATCCCCATATCATAAGATCCACAGATGGTACCATTATTCTAAAGTCAATGTTAATAAACAATTTCATGACATAACAACTCATACATATAACCCAACGTATGTTTTAAGCCATTCTGAATCAAATACTTATATTGTGGTTAGAACACATCATAACCACATATAATGCAATTTGCATAAATCATACTCTCATGCAATAGTTAATCATCTGTTTACATCTTTAGTATAAGTAAATCACCATGGCAACAAAATTGAAGTGCCATAACTCACATATAGGCAATTCTACGTCAAATCTATTCCAACGCATATTACCTCATCATTAGGCAATGTATATCAATCAACCCATATCACATCAACTCCTGAACAGGCAATACATGCCAATCAAAATCAGAGCATACCAACTCACTAATAGGCAATCATATGCTGATCAAAATCAGAGCAGACAAGCTCAATAACAAGAAATCATATGCAAATCACAATCAGAGCATACTGGCTTAGTAATAGGCAATCACATGCCAATTAAAATTAGAGTATACCAGCTCAATAACATGCAATCATATGCTAAACATAATCAGATCCACAACACAATCATAGTGTGAGTACTTGGAAGCTTGTCACTTAGAAGCTCGCCACCTAGAAGTCTGCCAGTGTCTCTTACACCCGCTCTCATCGGTTGCCCTCATCAACTACTCATAAGCAAAAGCCATAATTCAAAAGCTGATTACTCATAAGAAGATGCTCTCATACTATCTTACTTTATTGTCACACCCCTCACCTTCATGAGAAATAAGACTCATATACGTAATATAAGCAGCATCCATGTCACTGCTATCCTAAAGAACTCAACAATCCAACGATAATAGTTCACTAGACTGAGGAAACTATCAACCTTCGTCACTAGTTTAGCTAGTCCCAGAAAATCACAGTTCCCATAAGTAGTTTCTTTATAAATAGAGATATCATGGTCAAGAAAATTCATCTTCTTTGACCATAATTCATACTCGCATACATTATCACAAAAGACGAGTCTTTCAGATACTCAGAATAGTGAACAAGGGTTTCTTGTGCCCTTCAAGGTCATGGAATATATAAAAACATCATTCACTATGTAATCATGACTCGTCTCAGTAACCTTTAAAAATTTCATCCATCATATCCATACATAATATCAGTTTACTAATTTCATCAATTGGTATTACTCAGAACTTGTAGCAATCATAACAAGTTCTAAAAATTATATTAAAGAAACTTCAATCAAAATCCTCAATCGGTGATAACTAGACATCAAATCAATATCCACTAATACCATGCACATTCTACGTTGATCATATAGATGATTAATACATGATAGAGAATATCAATTCTCCATTGTGGAGTTATCAACAATCAATATCTGTGCTTAACAATAAGAATCTATCCTTCTTCTCACAAAGAGGATTAATGCATCCAATGAAGACCTGCCAGGTTTGATAAACTCTTGTCAAATAACTACCATCGCTTGAATCCTTCCAACTTAACTAGGGCCACCCTATATGGAACCTTATAAAATGACATTATGTCTGATGCCAAATCAATCTCTCATAAAATCCTAAAACCTCCTAAGGAAAGATTATAAATTCGCGCACGTCATATACGTGCTCAATCTGTGGCCGCTATCTGTCATCCATAATCACAAAACCAGGAGAACCCGGTGCATCAGATGAGTATCATATTGCCTTCAAGGAAAAATTAACACAACCTCAGTGATGCCCCTTTCTTACTCAGGAGCGAGGTCAATAGATATCTAGGTATACTAAAAGTACCTTTCTGCTCACTGAAACCAACTGTCCTCCAACAATGAAATCCATCCCAAGGATGATATCATAATCAATTAAATTGAGTAGGATAAGATCAATATTTATCCTCTCACTCATCATTTCCACCAATACTCCCTAAACATAGTTACAAGTTTCAATAACTTGCCAATCAGTGTCATAACCTTTAATCCAAGGATTGTTAAATATATATATACAAACACATTCATCAGAGTGCCAACACCCAAACTACAAGGATGACTGGATCTTAGATCTAGGAGGTCCTAGTGTGTTTATCAACAATCAAAAGAGTACTTTTATAACATGGGTTGAGGTTTGAACTCTCTTTAAGTAATGGTAATGACAGTCAAAAGCATGATTTGCACATAAATGTAAAGATATTATAATGAATCATCATTACCAATGTGGGGCCATCTTTGCCCTGTCTCCAATGCCAGTATGTTTGACTCATCGTCTACTGGGATAGTCTCTAAAGGAATGGCCTGACTCTTCAGTCAAAAAATTTAAAGGAATGCCACTATGATGGCCGTTACTGATGCTATCACCGTTACTGCGATGGTCTACTAACTCTAGGACATAATTGTTCAGGTGTCTGTCCTTACAACTAGCACACCTTCTCTCATCTGCATCCCAACACCGCCTAATCAAGTGTCGCTGGTTCAATGGCCTCTTCGGCTGTGTAAATGAAAGGTTTGTTGCCCTTACTAGGTTGACTCGAACTACCCATGTTCGAATTTTTGTAGTAAGCCTCGGTCTTACTAGAATCCCTCTATAACATAATGACCATGTCTACAATCTTTGCCCCTAATGTAGAACGAGCTAAAATCACCTGACTCCTCAATACAGGTGCCAATATATAATAATCTATTTGTAGCCTCCTTACGCATGGTAAGGGAGTTATGGGCAATTCTCTTCAACTATATATATATATCAGTTCAATACCATGGAATAGTCTAATTTCTCTACTTTGTAGCAACAACTCTACTAGTATCACCATTTGCTCACAAGGCAAAGATACTGATTATCACAGGCCTTTCTACGAGCCTTTTAGATAAAAATCTCAATAATTGAGGAACACATACTCTCAAATAACCATCATTAAAATTCTCATAATTTCATTTCTAGTGTCATCACCTCCCTCATTTCATTTCCTTTAACAAATAAATTACTTCATGGTCATATCAATTAAAATCATTAACAATTGTCAATCTCACACCTAATGTAATTGATCTTTCATAATAACTTTCTTGGCCATAAAGGATCACATTATCATTTCTATCTGCGTTGGATGTAAATGATTTATAATCAATCTCATCTTACCTCATTCCCTTCATATGATAGACACCTCTAATTTGGAATCAAGTAATCAATCTTGTTGATCACTCATATATATAGTATGATATTTAATTTACCCTTATTTGTTTCTACCATCCCATCCCTTAACTAGGAGATTGTTTGATATCATTTCTTACTCATCACTTGATTAACATCATTTCTACTAATCATTATTATAAAATAGTTGTTTTTTCCTTGAAGTGCTATGTGTCTCCAAATCCTAAATAAAATCCTCAAAATAATTCATAAAGATTGGCTTCTCATTAATGACTGGTTAGGGTTTTTATGTGCACAAGAACTCATTAAGTTTCATCTCATTGTACATTAGGATCTTACCTCATCAAATTTTCAATAATTTTCACTATATTACAATTTATTCGTCAAATAAATCCACTTCAAGTTTAAATTTATACAATACTCCTGTCAACTTTCTCGAATTCTCATTAGTTGTAATCATTTTTGATCCTTTTCCATTATTATCTAACAATTGTCGTACAATAGTCATCATGCTTACTACCCAAATTTGGACATGAACTCTCATAAGATAGTCCATGAGAATAGACTTTCCATCATATAATAAATTTCTCATTTGCAATTATCAATCATGCACACCATTTAGATTCTATACTATAAGAATCACACACTTTTTGTGGAAGTGCATTTCCTTGTAATCATACAAGGATTCAAAGTCTCATCTTTATTAAATAAAGTCTGCCAATCCTCATAGCATCAACAATTTTGCAATCATCGTATCTCTGTAATTCACACTTGGGAATTACTTAGCTCAATGGATTGTATATGTAATATCAGGCCCTGTACCACTCGAGTCACTAAGCTTATGTCACGATCCCCTTGCGCCGATAACTCGGTAGGGGTGGCACTTGGTGGAGCGAGGGTGGACTTAGTCTTCCTTCAAGGAACCATCTGTCAATATTTCAATGTCATGTCATATGAGTATTCCTCCTATCTTAGTCTCAATCATGAACTCATGGGCTATCAGTCTAATTGGACCCTTAAACTGGTGATGATGGAATAAACCTTGGCTCTGATACCAAACTGTGATACCACAGGTTTTCTAAACCTTTTTCCAATACATATAATAATAATAACAATTAGTTTTATGAAATAGGTGGCACCCCTAATAATAAAAATTCACAATTAATATAAATAATGTAGCATTTGAAAGAAATCCTCGAGGATTATCCAAGATCCAAAACAACGATAATAAATAGAAATCAAATCGTCGATACACTGAGCATGCTCAAATTAAAACCATGACAAATCATACACAGTTGTGAAAAGACAATAATAATAATATGTCTTAAATCCCCTATGGTTTATCCATGATCACCGCATCATACACACATTGGCAACTAAGGGTACACTATACAAATAGTGTGGGTCCAATCTATCTGAAATGTCAACATCCATGTACAGCCTAACAAATCTAAGCACAAGTCCAAGAGACGTACACTAAATCAATCTCTATAATACAAAATGCAGATGGTCCTCGAGGTCCTTGCTCTAATCAACATTGCTCTAATTGCTTTCCCTTGGCGCTATTGCTCTCTAAATTTGAGGCATTGCAAAACAAAGCAATGCCTCAGCAAGCTATGCTTGTGTAGGTGGTCACATTCAATAAGAAATACAATGAAAACATGTGGCATGAAGTAATAAAGTCATGAAAAATCTCATAGGATAAAACATGTACAAGGCACGTCAAGTCATCAAATGTCCACAATAAATAACACACTGAACAAATCGATATCAAGTCAAATCATCATAACATGCAAGGCATGAGTAAAACATGGATATGCATCTATCAAAAGCAATAAGAATCCATGTCTAAATCATAATATGAATGCATGTCATGATAAACAGGGCACCATGCAAAAACAAGCCCTAAGAGTGTCTCAACTACACTCGTATCAATGGCAATGAGTACTCATTTCAACCTTGGGTCCCTCACATGCAGTCCGCTTCAGCCCTCAGGTTCGGCTTACTCCGTGATCCCTTACGTGTAGCCTACTTTAGCCCTCAGGCCCGGCTTACCCCGTGATCCCTATATATTCATGTCACATGAACATACAGAATAAGAGTATGGGATACTATGCTGTAGTGGCAACCACTCTAAGGTCTCAACCACTGCTGCTCCCCACCAACACTGGAGCGGGAGACTCCTTCCGTCTTGCATGGGAGAAGATGGACTCATAGTGTGTGCTACCCACTATACCACCCCTATGGACATACCTCTGTCTTGCGTGGGAGAAGACATGCTCGTAGTATGGACTACCCATGATACCACCCCTATGGACAATACTGGTATCTAATCATAATCATCACAAAGTTAGAGGGCGGGTATGCCAGCGTTACAACTCTCCTAGCATAGTACCCATCGAGCAGAAGCACCCATCATAAATAAACCATGAAGCAAGAATCGAAATCCGTGCATAATCATTCTCTATAAAACCAAATCGAGAGAGAGGGTAATTTTAGTATATCAACACCATGCATTGAAAATTAGTGTATAATGTCCTCAAATAATCCAAATTAATGCCACATAAAATGTATAAAGAAGGAGGGTATAAATCATGCACAAGAGGAGTAGTAACATATCGACAATACATGCTAAAAAGTAATCTCGCCCAAACATAGTAGGGCATGAAATCCATTCTTCAAAGCTCTTAAGTAATGCATCAATATCTAAGAAATTGTGGGAAAATCCCAAATGTAATCACTTACCTCGATAAGAGCAGTACTCCAATTAAAAATGTAAGTAATGTCACGTCGTGCACTCTAACATACCTGTCACATCACAAGTCATCCAATCACTTGGTGTTCTCACATCTCAAAACAAACAATCCAAGTGATAATTTTCTTGATCTAGTAGTTAATCCTAAATTAACAGCCTAGATCATCTGATCAACCATTCCTTAGGGAAATCCTAAGCTAGATGTTGGTTTTTCTAACATCTAAACAATCATCCATGGTCTTTAATCATCAATCTATGTCATAATTCATTCAATTAATGTCCCTTAATCAATAAAGGGTCAGTCTCAAACATCTCATGAAGTTTGGAGATGATCCAACTGTTGGATCACGCTTTATGACTTATAATTGACATATGATCATCAATCCTGATCATTCTCATCATGATCTATCTAATTTTAATGTTTGTTTAGTGGTTTACCTGTATCTTTATCATCACACATTGATCTGACAGTTAGCCGCTCTGTGATTAGTATTCAAATATGCGATCTAATATGCTAATCTCTTAGATCATCTCATATTTGATGCATATAATCAAGTTCTAAGGCCTAATCATCCATTGATCAGCCTGATCTAGGTTATCTAATTGTATTTTCTTATTTGACTAATTTAAAAGTATTCAAATCAAGGTTTTCAGTTAAATCTAGGTTCACGTTATCGAGACAACCGCAATGGATTTTTCAAATTGTGATTTGGACCTCTATAGCTCTCATAATCAAGATTTTAGTGAATGGACAGCTCGGATTAATCCCATTTACAAAAATCAATTTAAAATCAGTAGTGTCATAGGGATGCATGGAACATGACGCGTTTACAGATGCATGCACATGTTCTGTTACATGGCGGCGATGCTGCACGCACAACCCACATGTGTGTGCGTGTTGCCCGGGTGCGTCTCCTATGTGTCTTGGGTGCAACTCGACTAGGTAGCCATTGCCGGAGACGATGACCGAACTCCGGTTGTTGTTGGCGACCCCACAATGCCCAAATCTTGCAATTTTTACACTATTTTGATCATTTTTTCACGTACATTCACTTTATGACCTTCTCATCAACTAATTTTGCATATTTATTAGGTTTTTTCATGATTTTTACCATGTTTATAAAATTTCCCATTTTATTATTTTTTGCATTTTTTGACTTCCCTAGCCATCAGATCACCATGAAAATTCATAGATTTTTTCTTTGTTTCATCATGCATAAGATGAATGGTTCAGATCATCCATCTTATACCGTTTCATCGGTTCATTTTTCCAAGAACAGTAATGCATATAACACCACAGGAAAATGGCAATCCACACCATTTTTCGACATTAAAAATAGTGAATATCAACTGAAACTCAACGAAATAAATGTCATTCTGCCTTGAACATGAATCATGAATCATCTATAAAAATACAGATATCAATAAACAATCATGTCAACAACATCAGCCATCAAAAACTTTGTGCAATGTGGCACCTTGGCAACCTATCTGCCAATTGGTCATGAGTACTCATCTATCAACCATCTAGGGTTCCTCTCATCCAAAACCACCAAAAGACTATCCAAAAGTAAAAAACATAAAATCTTGTGGGAATGCTATGCTCACAACCAGATCAATGAATCATGTGTTTGCTAATATCCTAAGGGGACTCAACCATAACTTCATGATGCATACAACTGGGTGCCATGAGTCACCTATAATGGTAGCTGCCACAGTCTAGAAAATTGCCACTATTTAGTATTGGATACTGTTCCACTCTCATAGTGGTCAAGGGTTGAGAGACCAACACATACTACTCAACATATGGTCACTAGGCACTTTAGCATGTCAAGTCATGCATTCTGGGTATCATCATACCCAAAAGTATTATTTCAACTTTAATAAGTTTAAGTTATTTAAACTTTCCTTTTCAAAACCTTGGCATTTCATTAGGCATAACAAAGTTTCCAAAAGTGCAATTCCAGAATGGTAGTATTTTATTTTTAGAAACTTTTCCAAAAATCTGTATTTAACAGATATCTCAACTTGCTACTTTGTCATATCAATTCATGAAATCATATAATTTCAATTGTGCATTCTATCATCATACATACTTATAATCAAAGCAAATGAAACTAACTTTCCAAATACATGAAGAACACAAAAATCACAACTTACTAAAATTTACATGATTCCCAAGATTGCTCAAGCTTGCAATTAGTGAAAATCAATGGAAGTATATATGAATATTAACAAAAATCTCACTACTCATGCTAAAATCTCAAGTATGTCAATAGATCATAAATTGCTAAATCTCGACTATTCATACAAATTGAAGAGATACCAAACATGATATAAAACACATGTAAGATCAAATCATAGATCCAATCCAAACACCCATGCATATGGTTTCTTATGTAGGGAATAACAATTATCAACTTACTTTCTTAAACTTAGTCTAGATCAAATCCTAACCATCCATTCAATAATGTAGGAAGATCTTCATCTCATCCATACCGTACAGGTGGTACTAAATATGTCAATTATTGAGATCCATTGATCAAGATCTCCATGGAACACATGCATGCACACACCATGTGCATGGCCACCCCACATGTCACCATGCAAAGGTAGTTGTGTGTGTTTCCTTCAAAAAGTACTGCTCATGCAGCTTTATTTCATCCATATGAGAGTGTAGTACCAACTTGGAAGTCACTCTCCTAAATTGGATCCTCAATAATACCTCAACACATCACAAACATCTCAGGATCATCTAGGTGCATGGCATATGGCCCAGGCACATACTCCCTCTATGCTGGATTATCCACACATATAAATAGGTAGATTTAAGAATATGGAATTAGTCGTAGTCACATCATTCCTCTTCTTAATAAATTGCAAAAACTAAACATCCCTAGCCTTAATCTATGCCATTCATCCATGCGCCATTTATTAGTCTAGTTTCTTACAAAATATATTATGTGTTCAATTTTGTGTAAAAAATACCCTATTAGTAGTCATGTGTTATAAATTATAGGCATTATTCTAAGGTTTTTTTAGAATTTCATAACAGATGCATTTTTGACCTAATAATTTAAAAGTCTGATATTTTGTAGGTTCAAGAGCTAATCCAGAGTAAGTATATAAATGGCCATATTTTTTTAGGATTTAATTAAGTTTTTTTTTTTTTTTTTTTTTTAATCTTTTATAGGTGTTGAGAAGGTGATCCAAAGACTGAGATTGATCGAGAAGAGAATTGAAGATCAAGATTAAAAGATCAAACCAAAGTTTGAATGGTATTAATTCAAAGCTAGATCAAGGTTCAAGATAATCTTAAGGCAAGTAAAAATGAAATAGGATGCATCAAAGGTGATTAAAATCTATCCATGCAAAAGCCATGCAATTCCACCACTTTTGCATGAGAATTGGAGCCATGAATGAGGTTTCCTAATTTGACAATGAAAACCTAACTTAGCCATGCAAGCCATTCAAGCCTTGGACTTAAGGGATTTAGTCACTTAAGCCACTCAAGCCATCAAGTAAAAGGAGCCTTCAAAGTAAGCCACCAAGCCATGAGAGCCAATGCCACATCAAGTCATACTATTGGATGAAGATTTTAAGCAATTATCCACATGCAAAAATTGAATTTTGAAGAGATAATTAGAAGTTTAGGACATGGTAAGATATTCATACATAGTTGGACCAATCAAGAGAGAATCCATTTATTTTCTCCCATCTTTCTCTCTTTCCATCCCTCTTTTCACCTGTTTCCATGTGAAACACCTTAAAGGAGGGGAGTTTCATGGCATGTTCTTGAAAAATAGGTGCCTCACCCCCTTTTAATTCTATAAACTCCTTCCACCCTTATTTTATTCTCCCTTAGCTCTTCCATCGTACCTGCCACATCACACCCACCTAGGATTTTCCACACATGGGAGCAAGGTGGAGACAGCTCACCCTAAAAAGGTAGTGCCTCCCACCTTATCTTCCCCCTTGTTTCCTCTTTGGGTTGCCTTAGATGACCACCCCACTTTCTACTCTCATTCCTTGTCCTTTTATCCACTTTCCTACCTATTTCATTTCTCTTCTTATCTTCCACCTCACCTAGATAGGAATCCCATGATGTTTACAAGGGGGAGTCGCACCACCTTAAAAAAGTGGCACCTGCCACCATGTCGCCTACCCATTTCACCATCTTGACTATTTGCTGGTTCCTTGCTTCTTTTCTCCATATTTTTCTTTGATTTTTATATTGAATTCAACATGCATGATAGCTAAGTATATTTGGATCTTTTGTAATATGTTTAATCTTTGACTTGAAGTTGAAATCTTGTTTAAGCAAAGAGCTCAATTTCCAACCTTGTTATCTATGTACATGTGCACCAATTTTGATATAATTTTCAAGTTAATCAATACACTTATTTGAGGAGAATGATTACTGTTTAGTTATAGTAGTGAAGTGCTTTTCATTTTGAGTTTTATATTCCATGAAAAGTGTTTGTTAAGTTTTTTCAAAGCCATACTTGAATTGAGTTTCATATGGACCATGTTATTAGAATTTTCATCTTATGTTTCATGTGCAATGTCCAGCAGTACATACATCTTATTTGCTTGTTTTCTTAGGAACCCATTTAAAATTTTATTTAGTTTATTAAGTGCTTTGAAACTTCTTATGGCTCGATCCAATCTCCTCATATTTTGCATGTTAGTTAGCTTTTAATTCATGTTTCTAGTCTTTTTCCCAGCCCATGAACCATGTACATACTTCCTTTAGTTATGCACATGGTGATTGAAATTGGATTCTCTTAGTTAGTTGTTGGTCTTTGTTTAAATCAGTATAAATTCTAGTAGTTACTTGTTTTGCATTTGAGGTTAGTTTAGAAAGTTTCCTAATTTAGTTTTAGAAATTTTTATTTTTAGTAAGTTTTAATTTTAATTTTGGAAAGTTTCATTTATAGTAAGTTTCCTTAAGTAAAGTTTCTTATATTCATTTATTCTAGTTTTGCATTAGTTTCTTTTTTTTGAATACATGTTAGCCAGGAAAGTTTCTAATTTCATTGAATATCTATATTTTTAGAAAGTTTTCTTTAGTTGTAGTTTCTAATCTAGTGCATATTTTAGATTCCATGTTGTTTAAAATCCTAATTTAATCAAAACCCTCTTTTTTTGGCTAAGATAAGCAACTTAAATAAGATCCAATCAATTAAAAATTTCTTGAGATTCCTCATGGCATTGACTTGTTTCACATGCTAATACTACATTGATTTGTGCACTTGTAAGTAATTATTAAGCTACACCAAGGTTTTGGCACAGTTGCCGGGGAATGACAATGGATTTGTGGTTGGATCTTTATTTATATTGTTTATATTTAGTCTAGGTTACATTAGATTAGGATTTTTCTGTCATTCTTGCATTTTTGCTAATTCCTCAAAAATTGACCTGTCTTTTTTATTTTGTGCAAGGGGAATTTGGTAAAGGAGTGGTGGAGACCCTATGGGCCAAAGCTTCATCAATTTTATTGCTTTCCTAGATTAGGGTTTTTCCTTTTTGAGTACTTGTAGTTAGGCCCCATTGTATTTTTTAATTCTTTATTTCATTTTAAATGAGTTATAATAATATAGACAAGTGTGGTGTATGGTGGCCCGCACTTAATCTTCATAAAAAACCCCACTATCTCTCCCTTTTGTTTTGTTAGTGTAGTTGCATTTAGTGTAATTTGTGTATTGGTTAGTAGTGTAACTCATATAGTTTAGGGTCATTCATTATACTTGTTCATCTTAATTAGGGTGGTTGCATTAGATTGTACCTATTTAACAAAGTTTACTTAGTTGGATAGCATACTGGTGGGCATTAGTTCCCTTTCCTTGTATTGCATTACACATTTACTCCTTTATGATGGATGAAACACATTGATAGTAAGGGCCCTATAAGAACCCTCATAAGATAAGGATTAGATTTCATCACCAGATCCATAGCCCATCTAGGTAATCAAATCATATCCTTGTATGTTCTTGATCCCAACCCTTAAATCTTAATTTAAGATCAAGTAGTAAAAGACTTAGGGTTTTAAGCTTGTAGGACCCTTTTAGAATGAGGAGATTTATTGTCCTCTAATAGCTTCTAAGTATTGTGGTTATTTTGGGTGTCCAAAATCCAAGTGATTTTCTCACGCCTTTCATTGACAGTTTTCGAGGTCTAAATGCCTCCATCCATGAGAATTGTACTAACCAAGTTAGATAAGAACTTAACTGATAAGCAATGGTCAAGCCTAAATAAAAGGAGTAGTTGTCTAGATTTAGGTCTAAAAGCTACCATCCTTCACATTATCAAAGATCAATAATTCAGCTTGTTAATGAACCATTAGGGATGGGTTGTGCATCATTTAGAGTTAGGAGTCGCATTTAGTTAGGATGCGTCAATTAGTTTGGGTTTTTCATTAAATTTACATCAAAAAAAGAGAAAAAAGTACTCATTTGTTGCATAATGATTTGTTTTGAGTACAATGGCCTACTAAGAAGGGGATAGGAAACCACTTTCATGCTATTTGACTCCCTAGCCAATACCTTATGTGGATACATGTGAAATAGAGGCAAGAGATACTCCTAATCAGTCCAATAGATATGACATAGTAGAGGTTATGATGGAGAAAATCGATAATCACTTGAAAAGGTTCTTCGCTTTGAAGCAAAATACTAAGGCATATTAACAACCCTAGTATGATAATTCCTATACTGAGTCATATCAACAACCTTAGTATGAGAATTATTATACTAGGTCACATTAACAACCTCAGTATAATGACTATGCCTCTTTTGAATCTCCATATGCTCCCACTTCATGGCCATCAAGCTCCACTTACAATCGATTTTATTAGAAGCAAGTGGATGAAACTAGTGCTTTCCCTAAACCTAGCAATAATGAGTGGACTAGGCATCATGAACAACCATGGTCTCAAGATTTTCACCAATATCAAAATGAACCATCATGGTCCCAACCTAATCAACCATACTAAGAATATTAAACATATTAGGGAGAACAATCATGGTTCAATCTTGTTCAAAATGTTCCTAGTACCCCAATGCCATAGCACTATGAGCCATACGAGTTTGAAAAATCATTAGAAGACACTCAGGTTAGAGAAAGTATGGCGCGACTATCATTGAAAATGGATCAAATGCATGTTGACATTATATAATTTATAAAGAAAATGCAACAACTAAGGGAGAATGATGAGAAAACCCGTGATGGAATTACAAGGATAGAAATACCATATGTTCCTTCTGAGTTGCTGTGACTCGGGTTTTCGTAACACAAATTGTAATACATTTTTCAAAGGTAGGGTGCCCTTAGTAGTAAAATTTTTCCGCAAAACGAAGCAGTAAAAATTCTATTCTTTAAAACTTGTTTTGAAAAACCCAAGTCATTACTTCATAGATAATATAAGTAGAATTTTGTACAAGATAAAATTTCATTGAAGGAATATACTTTTAATAAATTCCAGAATCCATGTAGTGGTTCACAATATTGCTCGGGTATCATTACAATACTTGTCCAAATTACATAATCCAAATTTCAAACTTCACCATACATTAAAAACTCTCAATACAGTACAATGCTTTTAAATAAAAATAAAAATACATGTCTTCAAGGGATATACCCTGATTGATTATTCTTCTAAATCCTCTTAAGTCTTGAGCTCCTAATTCTCCTTCTCTGTTTCTGAGATATTGTAAACATTGAAACATTTACAATATCTTAGCAGGCTATGCTGGGTAGGGGATTCAAGAAGCATAATAATTTGACAGTATAATCCTAATACTTCATAATCCATAGTTCATAACATACTCATGAATCAATCTCTTTACTTTGTCATATATGTACATCCTTACACATTTATATGGTATACTGTATATATATATATATATATATATGGTCAAAACTATAAAAAATAATTAATGTCTCATAACATAATCATATCCAACTCATGCTAAGTTGATAAATCATCTAGACTTTGTTGGAAATACTCTCTCATTTGGATAGTATCAGTAATCCACGATTACCCGGCATCTCATCATGCCATATCATAAGGGAGTTCACTATGCCATGCATCATAATGCAAAAATACTCGAAGGACTACTATGCTAGAGTTTGATCCGTACGAGAGCACTCGGATAACTGCTTTCATACTCCACGGATACCAAGTATGGAAAATCATCTACGTCATGTTTATATGGGTAGACAAATCATCATAGTGGTGGCCTTCCCATATTGCCCCACTCTACATTTTGCCTCTCTTTGGGCATGGTATCATCATTTATATCACATTTCGGAGAGTGGGTGGCCAAACCCTACTACTCTCCTAGCATAGCATCCCTAGGCCTATGCTTATTTAAAACAAAACCACAAGCCTCCATGCTTGTATGTAAAGTAATCTTTTTACTTATCAAACGTCTTGTCTGTTTATATAATCATCATCATATTTTGGTATTCTTATACCAAGGAAAGGATTTCACTTCAAACTTAGGGATCATCATTTACAATGAATGATACCCATGTTCATACAAGTTTAGGGATCAACATTCTATATGAATGATTCCCATGTATTGATTTTATACTTATTAGACAATCTGTCTATTTACTTAGGGCTGGAATACCTTCTAGTTCCTTATTCACTTAAGGTTTTCCTCATTTCAAACTTAACCATTTCATATGTGTTTTGGTTGGATCATAAGGGTTTTCAATAGGTTTAATACAAGTACTTACATTATACTTGTCAACATTTTCAAGCATAAGATCATGTATACAATGTGTACTTCTCATGTAGATGCATTCATAAAATTCTCCTACCTTCAAGTAGTGATTCATCTCTTCAAATCTTCCATGATCTTGATTGACGTATGAAATCTATAAATCTATACATACTGTCAATATTTGTACAATTGTGGTTAATGTCCTATCTATATTCTTTATCTAATCTTGTCCTTTGATATAAAGGATCTAGATTTGTCTTATGTTCCTATCATCCATATAATCTATCTTCATCAGATAATATTTTATCCTATTGATCAATAGATCTAATAGTTAGAATGATGTTCCAACCTTTTAGATCTAATTATTTTCTATCTCTAAGTCTTTGTGTATCCATCTCTTCATTCTTGATCTTTCATAAATTCTTTGATCAACAATCTATTCTTGTTGATAAAGATTAATGGCCTAGATCTTCTATCATCTAGTTCTTCTTTGATCTAAGTCCATTTATTTGATCATCCCTAAGGAGGATGATCCTAGTTCTTTTCCTTGAATCATATTTGATCAAGGGTTTGGATTATCTAATCTAATGATCTAGATTTGATCTATAGCATACATACTAATAAACATGCATACTAAGTACAATACAATGTTATTATTCTTATTTTTATTGATCATTTAAGATCCAATGGATCTAGTTTCATCATCCTTATCTTACTTGCAATTTTTATTAGGGTTAGATAATTTACTAACCTTTTATAGTCTTATTATTATTGTTTAACCAGTTGATATTTTAGTAGAAGGTAACTTATTTCAGCCTAAGTCTAGATTGCTCCTCTTATTTCCAATTGGTTAAGGCTTACTAACTAAATGGGTGAACACAAAGTGGTTACTTCAATCCTCATGTATGGAGGCATTTAGACCTCACAAACATCAACAAAAGGTAGGGGAAGAGTGAGGCTCTATTAGAAAACCCCCTTAACCACCATGTTCAATATTCACTAGAGTGACCTTAGCTCAACCTTTCATAAGGTTCCTATGAGCATGTTAACCCTAAGTACTCTTTCTAATTGATTTTAATTAAGTCCATGAACATTTAAAATGTCATTCATGGGGTTTATTATTTTCCTAGTTTGGGCCAAGAATTTGATAATCCCTATATTGTCCTACTAACTATAGCCAGTACTAATATTAAGTCAAAGTCCTTCACTCATCTTAATTGTCCATGAATCTCTATTTCATTAGATTTCATTTTTGGTGATTTATGAATATTGAGACATAACCACTAATTAAACAATTATATCTACTAACTTAAAGACAATTAAGATGCTTATACCATACTTTGAGAATTCAAATAATCATACACTTTAACTCATAAGAGAATTGTACATCTATCTCATTCTAAGGGCATTTGTACTCTAATAAACTAACATGGATCCTAAGTTACAAAATACATGAAATTTGACTACTAATCTAATGGAATCATGCTTAAACTTCATATTTAAACTAACATGGCCCTAAGATAATTAAATCTATCAAACTATAACAATCTAATAACACATAGAACATAGCATGCTAAAATTTAAGAACTATCATGCTTTATAACACAATTCACATTTACAATACTATTATCAAATAAAAAACAATGAAACTAATTATATTAAGATCATTAGAAACCTTTACTTGTGATCCAACCATTAGATCTTAGATCTTTTCCTTTTAATCAAGGGTTTTAATTAATTTTAGGGCTTTTACTCCATTAAGGTCCCATATCATATCCCTTTGTTGCTGGTCATATTCAATCCATGATCTCAATGGATTCCATCATCATATCATTCATTCAATCCATCCCAAGGGTCTAATCATACTTGATCTTATTGATCAAGTGGGTCCCTTTGTATTTTTAGGGTTTTTCTACTCTAAAGTGTAGATCCCTCAATTTATCTTATATTTGTCCAAATCAATCATGGATATCACTTGATTTCAACATTATATCATTACTAAATTAGATGCCTAAGATTTGATCATCTCAGATCTTGAAGATAATGAAAATTAGAAACTTAATTCTTAAAAATAGAAAGTTTTTGGAATGTTTTTATCAATATTATGGTTTCAGAAGAAAATAGATGTTATAAGATTTTCATAGCTTCTTTTTTTTTTATCTCAATTTGGAGTTCAGATGACTCCAAAATTGCAATGTGAAGTTCACAGTCGTTCCCAGGGTCCAAATTTGATTTGGTGCTGGTAGAACTAGCGGTTCAGATCAAATAGGTGGAGCAGTCGTGCGGAGACTGGTCAGGTGAACTTGGTCTGGTAGACTTTGTTGTCGAGCTCCTATCCCCAGGACGCACGCGTGATGTGATCCCCTTGGGATCGGCTCTATTACATGACTATTCTATTGGAACGGCGTCGCAAGAGGTGTGCGTATGCAGAAACGCTCTCGCATGGCACGCTTCCATTCCATGTTTCATAGCGTGTCTTGCCATCCCAACTTGATTTGGGAGATCGGATAGTCCGTTTGGACCGTCCAATCAATCCCTTTGCAATTGAGGGCTCAAAACTCAATGAAAATTCTTGAAATTTCTAACCTAGGGGTTTTGGACCCTTCTTGATCGATTGAATGGCTCAAATTTTCCATGCAAGCCCTGCATCATCCATAATTGACGGGTTCTGGTCCTTTATTTTTATAAATTTTAACCTATAAATAACGACAAAAAAAAATAAAAATTACATAAAACAACAAGAAATAGGTATAATAAGTGGTTCCACCTACTTGATTGGACAAAAACATAGATTTGAAGCCCAATTTGAAATAAATACCCTTTGATGATAAAGTAGCCCGATAGTCACTTGTTTTGTGATTTTCCATTGATTGCATCATTGGATCTTGAAATTGATTTGAGGGTTTTGTAGACTATTAGTCTAGGCTGTATGGAAGGAGGGAATTGTGAGATTCAACTAGGAACAGAGTGCCTAATTGAATTTAGGTCTCTTGTTCCAATTAGAGAGAGCAGAGAGAAAGTGCAAGAAGGGAGATTTTTAAGAGTTTTGGAATTTTGGGAAGGAATCTAGATCTGGTTTTTCAGAGTAAGAAAGATGATTTTGTGGGAATTTTAAGGAACATTTTTGGAGGATTTTTGGAATGGTATTTATAGGTGTTTTTGAATTTTTCATAATTACTTGTAATTATCATGTTTCCATTCTTTTAAATATTTAATTAACATTGGATCCTCCCCTACCACCTCTTTCTCCACTAGCAGTTGGTAGTGGTTTGACCACTCATTACATATTTTCTAGCTGTTGGATTCGTTTGTGGGCCCTTGTGGGCCCCACAGGGGTGTGAAAGGACTATATTGCGCTTTGATGGAGAAAAATTTATTTTATTCTCTTGAACTCAGAATTGAGCATACTTAGTGGCGTTGGATTTGTATTTCTGATTAATTTCTAAATATTAATGTTTTAGATCTCAGTTATGGGTAAAATTACTATTTTACCCTTTTTATTCATAAAAATGAAGAAAATTAGGGATTTCTCATTTTAACTCAGAATTGAATGTACTTAGTGTCATTTCTATCAGTTTTTAAAGTACATTCACAATTTATAAGTTTTAAACTATATTTTAATTTTTATAAAAAGAGAGTTTCCAATAACCTAATATTCGAGCCCAAAATTTTTGAAAATTCAAACTAAATGATTTTCTCAATCAATTTACAAAAATTGGGGTTATTACATGAGCTATAAGATTTCCAACCATCCTTAGAATCCTCCAATACACATCCAATCATGTCATGTCTTGCTGCTTTTTCTGATTAAGATGAAGAGATATTCATTGATGAAGAAATGTGTTTTTAGACACTAAACCACTATTAGACACTTATCAATGGCAAGATTGAGTAGATACCTCTACAATTCCTAAAATTCAATTTGAGGCTTAGAGTGTAGAAGAAGTACCCAATTGGGACCTGCAAACTCTATTTGATCAAACACCAGATAACTATACAGGTTCACTTGAAATCTTACTTGGATCTAAAGAAGAGGAAGAAAAAGAATCAATTGATGTTTTAGCTCAACATCAACTAACTCTAGGATACACATTAGAAGTCAATAATGATTTAAGCCCCTCTATTCCTCTCCTTACAGAAAATGTAAGGAAGAAGTAGGAAAAATATGTGCTCATTGCTATGGTCACAGTTATCCTTAAATTTGGTAATCAGTAGGCCATTCAACTCAAATTGGTCTTGAGAAAATCAAGTGCATGTTGGTCTTTCGAGCTATATTTTTGCCGCTGCTTAAAATGTTTAGGTGGAGGATGTATATTGACTATTGTGAAATTTTTACATAGAGTGAGAAATTCCTCCCTTGTTAAGGTTAGGATTAGGAGAAACTATTTAGAGTCAATTAGGTATAGAATATGTCTAGATGAAGACGATAAACTTAGCGCTCACTAAGATGCAACCCAAGGTTTTTAGTCTCATTGTTCTATATCAGTCTTTTATCATATAGTTGTCCTATATTTTAAAACACTGGGGACAATGTTTAGTTCAGGTTGGGGGGTGTAGACATATATGAGATTTTTGAGTTTTTTTTGTGTATTTTGAGTATTATTATTATTATTATTATTATTATTATTTTGAGTTTTTCAAAGGTTTTAAGGCAAAGTTCCTTTACTATGATGAGAATTGGATTTTTTAAAGATTAGTATTTATCCTACTTTAACTTCTTAATATACATGCATGTGGTTAATTCTGCATTTATTCATGTCCAAAAGTATTTTATGAAAGTTAAATCTCTGAACATACTTACACATAATGCATAAGTCTAGACTAATAGATGGTTATGACTTAGAGACCTTAAGGAAATCAGTGGAGACCTATATACCCAAGTGAGTATTAAAGACTATCATCATTCTAAGAGTTATAAATAATTCCATATTTTATTCAGTGTACATTATTTTGAAAGATTTTAGTATCTTTTAGTAAAAAATACAAGAACTAAAAGGAGTACTAACTTTATTTCCTAAATATTTATTAAATATGAGATGTTTTAAGAAACCTAGAAAATGATATAGGCTATCCTTGTTTTACCCTAGAGATAAAAGCCTACCTAGTATATTATACCACTAGTTAGTCCCTTAGGTTCTTAGTAAGACTTTTCTTTTCAAACCTTATTTACATTAATCTAGAGACCCAGTAAGAATATTCATTACCTATTTTCAAAATGAGTAGAGATGGTAGAAAAAGTTTGAAGAAGATAAAAGTCAAAGAATTGAAAAATATCAAAAGAAGTGTTCCTTCTTAGAAATACAAGGAAAAGTGAAAAAAAAGTATTAGAAAAAGAAAAAGAAAGAAAATTTGAGAAAAGAAGGAAAAATAGAAAAGATATTCACTTCAGTGCATTCAAAAGTAAAGTTATCCAATAATAGCTGAAGATCTCTACTCAATTTGAAACTTTATTGTATTAGACTAGATACATCTATTGAGAGAAAGGGACAATTCCATATAAATACATTCTTTGATATTGATACGAATCCTTCTATCCTTCTTTTTATAACTTGACCCAAGCCTACATTTCTTCCTATCTAAAGACCTTTTGATCTTAAGGTAGAAGACAACCTTAATGAGAATATAAATAGTAAGAAATTAAGGTGAATTACCCCAATTAGTTTTGTTAATGGCATCCATTCTAAGGGATCACATTTGTTGTCTCATTTGTGCTTATAAGATTACGTGAACCATCAATATTTTTGGATCTAGTCACACAGTGAGAGAATTTTGTTTGACCCTTTTCTCAGAGAGCTTTATTTCTGAGTGTATACTAGTGAGAAATTGAGGTCAAGACAATATTCTAATGGAGTATAAGCATATCTATTTAGAAGTGTTGACTTATGTAGCCTATACACACACTGTAGTTCGAGACATAATTGTAATAAAATAGCTTTGATATTTGGATAACTTGTAGAATTTCTCATTCATCATTATTAAGTTGATAAAGCTTGTAGAGTGCTAATGGAAGAGAATTCTCTGAGATAAAATAAAAGACTTATCCTTATTAAATTTTGTAGGTATATTCATTTCAAATCCTCACAAGGTTTAACTCATCCACTAGGGGTTTAAGAGCTTGTTGCATATGCTAAATGCAATTGTGAGTACCTATGAAAATGACAACCATTTTTTATTATTATGATTTTTTGCATGTTTTACTCGAGACTAGCAAAATGCTGGTTGGGGTTAGGATAAATATTCAATTTTTTTATAATAAATACCCAATTAGTAGTCCATTTGTTATAAATTATAGACATTATTCAAGGATTTTTTCAAAATTTCATAACACATGCATTTCTGACCTAATAAATCAAAAGTTTGATATTTTTCTGATTTAAGAGTTAATCTAGAGTAATTATGTGAATGGTCATAATTTTTTAGGATTTAATTTGAGTTTTTCATCTTTTGTAGGTTTTGAGAAGGTGATCTAAAGGCTGAGGTTGATCGAGATTAGAATTGAAGATCAAGATCAAAAGATCAAACCCAAAAGCCTAAATAGCACCAATTCAAAGCTAGATCAATGTTCAAGACCATCTTAAATAAGTGAAAAGGCAATATAAAGCACCAAAGGTGATTAAAAGGGGTCCATACAAATGCCATGCAATTACACCACTTTTGCATGAGATTGGAACCATGAATGAGGTTTCCTAGTTTAACAAGGAAACCCAACTTAGGCTTGCAAACCATCAAGCCAAAGGAGCCTTAAAATAATCCACCAAGCCATAAGAGACAATGCCACATGGAGTCATACTATTGGATGAAGATTTCAAGCAGTGATCCACATGCAAAAATTGGGGTTTTAAGGGATAATTAGAAGGAGTTTAGGACATAGTTAGATATTCATGCATAGGTGGACCAATCAAGAGAGAATCCATTTATTTTCTCCCATCTCTCTCTCTCTCTCCCTCTCTTTCCATCCTTCTTTTCACCCACTCAGGGTTTCCATGTGAAACACCTTAAAGGAGGAGAGTTTCACGCCATTTTCCTAAAAAATAGGGGCCTTCCCCCTTCTAATTCTACACACTCCATTCCCCATTCCCCATTCCCCACTCAACAACTCACCTTCTTATCTCTTTCTTCCACCTTTATTTTCCTCCCTCTCTTCTCTTCCATCTTACCTTCGACATCACCCCCTCCTAGGGTTTTCCAGGCATGGGAGAAAGGTGGAGATGCCCCATCCTAAAAAGGGAGCCACCTCACTTTCCACTTTCCACTCTTACTCATCCTTTTCTCCTCTTTCTTACCTATGTCCTCTCCCATATTACCTTCCACCTAAGACAAATTGGAATCCCATGATTTTGACAAGGGAGAGATGCACCACCCTAAAAGTGTGGTGCCTCCCACCTTGCCACCTACCCACGTTACCATCTTGCCTCTTTCTTTACTCTTCCACTTTTCAATTTTCATGTTCCTATTTCCACCTTCCACTCACTTTCCTACTTAATGTCCTATGTCTAATTCTCCTTTCTCATCCTAGGATATGATTTTGTCCAATTAGAAAGCAAACATTCTATAGATACTTATGGATTCCATGTCCAATTCAAGTAGGGGTTGGTTTCCAACTCCTTGAAAAGTGGAGTTTCATTCAAGGGAGATCCAGAAATCTTTTACTACTCTTCTTTTGGTGGTGTTCCACAAAATTTTTTTCGCTTCCTTTCCTTTTTTCTTGCACTTTCAATTTCAAGTTAGTTGCTTCCTTTAATTCCTTGCTTCATTGCTTTGCCTTCTTGATTTACTTTTTGGACGTAGAACTAGTTTATCTTTGCTTGAATCTTGCTTTCACTAGTCCTTTTTCTCTTTCTTAATTCTTCAAGATCTATGTTACTTTGTCTTTGATAGTGGAAGCCAAGAGAAATAGTAGCTTGAATCTCTTTTGTTTCCCTCTCATAGTGCTCTTGTTCCTTGCTTGACCATCTTGTTTTTCCCTTGACTATTTGCTTGTTCCTTACTTCTTTTCTCCATATTTGGTTTTGATTTTCTCTCTTGAATTCACATACATGATATCTAAATTTATATTGGGAGCATTGGAATATGTTTAATCTTTGATTTGAAGTTGAAATATTGCTTAAGAAAAGAGCACAATTTCTAGCCTTGTTATCTATGTACATGTGCATAAATTTTTTATGTACTTTTCAAGTTAACCAATAAACTTATTTCAGGATCATGGTTACTACTTAGTTCCAATAGTGAAGTGATTTTAATTTTGAATGTTACATTCCATGAAAAGTGCTTGTTAAGTTTCTTTTAATGCCTTACTTGAATTGAGTTTCATATGGACCATTTTGTTGGAATTTTTCATCTTTTGCTTCATGTGCAATGTCCAGCAGTCCATACATCTTATTTCCTTGCTTCTTTAAGTACCCATTTAGGTTTAATGCTCTGATTATTTTGCATGTTAGTTAGTTTCTAATTCAAGTTTCTGATATTTTTCCCAACCCATGAACCATGTATATACTTCCTTGAGTTATGCACATGGTGATTGAAGTTGGATTCTCTTAATTAGTTGTTAATCTTTGTTTAGATTTGTTAAAATTCTAGTGGTTACTTATTTTTCATTTGAGGTTAGTTTGGAAATTTTCCTAATTCAGTTATAGAATGTTTTATTTTTAGTACATTTCTAATTTTAGTTTAAGAAAGTTTAACTTTTAACAAGTTTCCTTAGGTAAAGTTTCTTAGATTCATTCATTTTTGTTTTGCATTTGTTTCTTTTATTTGAATGTGTTATAGGTAGGAAATTTTCTAATTTGATTGAATATTTTTATTTTAGTAAGTTTCTTTAGTTGTAGTTTCTAATTTAGTGCATGTTTTCCATTCCATGTTGTTTAAACTCTTAGTTTACTAAAAACCCTCTTTCTTTGGCTAAGATAAGCAACTTAAATAAGATCCAATCAATTGAAAATTCTGTGAGATTTCTAATGGGATAAACCACCATTGCGTGCTAATACTAGATTGTTTCATAAGTTTGTAAGTTTAAAGTTACACAAATCTATACCATCTAATCCATAGATCTTAGTCACATGGATGAAAACATAGGTTCTTAGCTATCATACATCATCTTCATCATCAAGGGGGGCACATTTCTCATCCTTCATGGGGGGGTGTTAGAAGAGTGTGTTTCCTCCCTTAGATGAGCCATAAGGCTGATTGCACCACCTCTATAGGATGGTGCGTACTACCCCCTTGTCCTCACCAGGTTAGATCTTTAAGGATTTACAATTGTAACATGGTATTAATGCCTAATGATATATGTGATCTCCATCATTCAAAAGTAAAGAACTAACAACACACAGCTATCATAATCAATAACACATCCTAACCATCAAACTCTTAGATCCATACCAAAAAATCCTATTAAAACTAGTCCATTTAGGTTTTTTAAAATCGTTCAAACTTGGTTAGTCAGACCCCCCTACTTGTTTTAATGGCTTGAGCATTTTCCTCCCTAGCTTTTCCTCGCATTCTTCTTTATGCACTTTCAGGGCCTCAAATCACTTCTCTGATGGTCAGATGGGGAGTGCACCACTTTCTCTTTCTCTCTTTCTTTCCTCCTCTCTTTTTATTTCACACAGAGTCCTTCTATCTCAGCCCAAGCTGTCCCTAAGTAAAAGACATCTTGGTAGGGTTTCCTCTTTGGATGGGATTCCCTTCCCATTCACCTTATACCAAATTATGTTCTTATCTCCTAATATATATCTTATTTCCTCTAGCATACTCTTTTTGGTTTTCGTAGTATCTTCCAATCTATATTATTTTATTCTAGATATGCTTCTAATTCTCTAACTATCCTTATTCTCTCTTTAATTTCTATTATAGAAAAAAATGCAAATTGATAAGATTCATTGTATCTAGATGATGTGTTTAAATGATACTGGCACAAGTGCACAAGTCTATTATAGCTTAGACTTGGCAAATATGGGTTGATCCCACAGAGATTCTTTAATAAACGGGATTCAATTAAAACTTAAGCTAATCTACTTTAACCTAGCCAACAATTAAAGAAACAAAATAACTTTAAGTACTAATATTACTAAAATAAAGCAAGGAAATAAGACAAGTAAACAAACTAATTAGAAACATGAATAAAGAACTACTTTTATTAATGTAAGTTGCTTATAATAGAATTGTGTACCTAAAGAAAGGAAAAAGAAACAAAGCAAAGAAAATAAAGTAAACTCCCTAAAACAGCTAGAGTGTCAGCTATAGAACTCCTTCATTGTGTCACTCGATGAGGAACTTTATACTTCCACTTCACCCAACAAACACTAATATTTCCTATTTCTGGGCTTCAACTTTTGCTATAGGGCTTTCTTGTTGTGTCACTCAATTGGAGCCTGTACGCATCATTTCAACCCAAAATACACTATATTACAACCTAGATAACATCATTAATTTGATTCCTTTTACTTGTTTAGGCACATGACCTGTAGTCGACAATAAGCGGGAATCACCTAAAATGCCACATACCCAAATGAATCCTCAAACCATAACCACAACTCCTTTTAAGCATGAGAATCTTTGGATGCCATATAAGGTGACACATGTATTACTCTTCCTTTCCAAGTGTTCCCAAAATCCTAAGAAAAATAATAAAAGAAAGGTTATAAGATGGGGAGTGTAGGTTAAGAGAAGAATGGGATGGGTGTATGGGAAACATGGTGGAGAAGGCGTGGAAGTGAAAGGAGGTGGGGGTGTGCAAGAGAGAGGGGGGTAGATTCGTGGAAGGTCAAGGGTGGAGATGAGAAAGGGGGATGCATGTAGCTTAGTATGGTGGAGGAAGGATGGAATGATGTGTGTTTAAGAGGTAAGAAAGTGAAGGGTGTAGATCATTCTTAGCTAGATGAAGGAGGAAAGAAGGGTTGAGATGGGATGTGTGGTGGAACTTTGTATGAAAGTGTTGGACGTGGAAGGTGGTGTGAAAGAAAGGGGAGGCATGGAGATAGAAAGGAGGAATAAGTTGGGAAGGAAAGAGAGAGAAGGAAATGGAGAAAATAAAGAAAAGGATGAGAGAAATAGAAAGGAATGGGGGAGGAAGGGTGGAGACTATATGGGAATGTCATAGAAGGCTGGTGAAACATATTCAATTTTGTACAAAAATGTACCCAATTAGTAGTCCATGTGTTATAATATATAGATTCTACAATTTTTTAGGAATTTTGTAACAAATCCATTTTTGACCTAATAATTCAAAATTTTGATATTTTACAAGTTTAGCAGTTAATCTAGAGTAAGTATGTGATTGGTCATATTTTTTTAGGATTTAATTAGGGTTTTTCTTCTTTTGTAGGTGTTGAGAAGGTAGTCCAAAAGCCAGAATTGATTGAGATAAGAATTGAAGCTATTCATGAGGTTTCCTAGTCTAAATAGGAAACCTAATCATGCCAAAGCCTAAATGTCATCAATACAAGGTGCGAGTGAAAGTTCAAGACTGTCTTAGGGCAAGTAAAGAATCAATTGCAGATGTAAAAGGTGATTAGAAATGGACCCAAGCCAAGCCATGCATTTCCACCACCTTTGCATGGGAGCCTTCAAGTCACTTAGCCATTAAAGTCATGAAAAAGGGTGATAAGCCACGTGAGCTACTTAAACCTTGAAGTCAATCATTGAATCCACTTAAGCCACAAAGGAATGAGTCATCAAAGTGAGCCATTAAGCCAAGGATGAATGCCACATGGAGGCACACGATTGGAGCATCAATTCAAGCAACTTTTCTATGTTAAAAGTGTGAGTTTTTAAGGGATTTTGAGAGAGAATTGTAAAAGGTAAGATTATCATGGACTAATAGATCCATCAAGAGAGAAAACTACACCTTCTTAAAATATTTCCCATCCCTAATAAACCATTCACCCCAGGGTTCCACATTTTTAACTCAAGGAAGGAGCTACCTTCCTATAAGAGGATGCCCTCTTGCCTAGTTGGAAATTTTAAGTGGTTTCCTAATTAGGAAACCCTTAGATCTAAGTCCATTCAAAGCACATAAAACATTAGCATTTTATCAATTTTTCCTTACTATTTTGTTCTCCTTTCTCCCTCTTTCCATCAACCATTCATCTTTAAATTAGAAGGGAAGGAGATGCACTTACCTTCAAAGGAAAATGATGCCTCTGCCCTTCAAATTTAGGAAATTAGCCAAGCCATGTCTCTTACATCACCTTGATTACTTCAACTTGCTTACCCAACTCTCCACCTAAATTTCCTACATTGAAAACCTTAGATCTGGATCTACTTTCTTTATTAATTCTACCCTTTCCTAACATGGGAATGCAAGCATCTATAAATTCCAAGGCTTCCCACATTTTTACCCAAGTAGAGGTTGGGTGAGGTAACCTTGAAACATAGCAATCTTCCTTGATGCTTTTTGGAGCTGGACATTGGTGTTGTTCTTCCTTTGGATTTCTAGTTATTTCTTTGGTTATTTTCTCTCCAATTCATTTTATTAGTTGATAAGTATTTAATTTTGCATAAAAACGACCCAATTACATACCCATGTGTTATAACTTACAGCATTAAATTAGGATTTTTAGACCAAAATTCATAACACATGCATTTTTCAACCTAATAACCCACAAGTTTCATATTTTGTAGGTCTAGAGTCTAGTCCAAGGTAGGTATGTGATTAATCATTTTTTATAGGATTTAATTAAGATTTTTTTCTTTTTATAGGAAGAAAGATGGTGATCCGATGTCGAGATCTATCTCAATCAACATTGAAGATCAAGATCAAAAGATCAAGTCAAAGCCTCAAAATCATCTTCAAGGCCAAGATAATCTTGTGGACCAATAATGGATGTGATTAAAGGAGCTGAAGATGGCCAAAGTAGGTCCATAAAGTAAGCCATGCATTCCCACCACCTTTCCATGGAAGCCACTTAAGCCACTATAGCCATATAAGCCATGAAAAAGGTGGCAAGCTAAGGAATTCAAGCCACTCAAATCAAGGGATGGATTCACGAAGTCAAGCCAAGGAAGCTTCCTAAGCCAGCCATGAGCTTAGTCAATGAAGCCTTCAAAGCTAGCCATTTAAGCCATCAAGCTAAGCTAAATGGAAGGCTACGATTGAAAGAGATTCAAGAGAGTTATCCATGAGTTATTTTGAAGATAATTAAGGGAAAACATATTAAAATAAGAGGGCATGTGGACAATGGGACAAGAGCAACCAATTTTTAGGGTTTTTCTCATTTCCCCCCAGTATTTCCTTAATTTCCACCTCACCCTTAAGATGCACTACGAATTTCCAAAACTCTCACTCCTTCCACCTCTTAGGAAACCTCCCAACCAATCAAATATCTCCACCTAACACCTCCCATATCTATCCCACTTCATTCCTCACCCACTTTCCTATTTGGGAGGAATTTAATGATTTTGGAAGGGGGAAGATGCCCCTTCCTAAAAAGTAGGTGTCTCCCACCTACTCCGCTTCCTTAAGACAGCCCTCATCCCACCCACTTTCCTATTTGATGTCTACCCTTTTCCCGTCTTTCTAGCCATTCAATTTAACCTACTTAAATCCACACCACACCTTAGCATTAGGTATCATAGAAAAAATAGAAAAAGTCTTATAAAAACTCAGCCAAACTTAAGCGAAAGGGAGACTTTTACAAAAGGAAAAAGACACCTCCCCCATTGGGACGGAGACGTCCTCTTCCTAGGGTATTAGTTTGCTCTCTTTTGATTTGGATTTCTGTTGTTTATATGAAGCTACTATTTTCCTAAGGTGGAAGCACTTCTTCAAGCTATTCCATGCCTAGTTTTAGGCCATTTGATTCTCCTTCCAAGGTTGGTTCATTCCCCCTCTTCTCTTGTTTGATCTTAGTGTTATTGATGTCAGCTTTTTCTTTGTTTTCCTTTAGCTTTTCTCACCTTTAAACTAAGATTCAAGGCTGGTTTTCCCTTGGAGTGATATCCAAGGGAGATCGTCTTGAATATAGTTTTGTTCTTTAACTTTCATTGCATCTTTATTCTTTTTCACCTCTCTTGATTTTCCAGCTTTGGTTGCTTAAGTTCCATTGGATAGTTGCCTTAGTTTTGCATAGGATTATCCTTTGATTTCAAGTATACTTGTTCATGAGTGAATGTTGGAACAATTGAAAATTAATTTGGCTTGTAATTAAGGAATGATTGAGATTAGGGGAACATCATTGTCATAGAATTTAAGTTTCAGATTTGGACTAGATGAGTGGAATATTATGTTGATGACTTTTTGGATGTGATTCATTGATATTAGTTGAATTTTTCAATTCATGTTTATGACCAGAAGTTAATTAAACTTGTTCTTGAATGTTTGAATGCATTAGGAGTGATTAAATTCATGTTCTGCATGTGATATTCATGAAAAATTTCAATTACCTTAGTGCTGGAATTTCTTTTCATGCATTGTTTATGTTAATTTCCAGCACCATTCAATTCATATTACTTGATTTTTCAAGAGGCAATTTAGATTGTTAGAGTGCTCCTTTAATACTTGAGTAGAATTGAATGCTTAGGTTTTCAATATAGTTGCTTTGATCCACTTATATCCAATGAATCATGCATACCATTCCATGGTTACATACAAGATACTTGGATAGTTTTCCTTTCATTGTGTGTTAGTAGTAATTTTTACTTTGATTCCCTTGTTGGTTGTAGTTAGATTTCAGTAGTTTGCTTCTTAATTAGTTTGATTAGAAAAGTAGTTGTTAATGCATGTTTCCATAGACTAGTTATTAATTTCATGTTTTGGAAAGTTGCTAAATTGGATTTTAGGAAAGTTATTAATTAGTAAAGTCATAAAAATAGAAATTTTTAATTTAGTAAAGTTTTAATTTTAGTAGTTGTTAATGCTTGTGAATTTATTTAAAACAACAAGAAGTTTTTGGTGCCATTTTAGGGGAGTTACAACAAATTCTGTAGTGTTCCATAGTTTAGGTTATTTTCATCTAGTCTAGGTGTAGGGTGAATTAGATTAGGATTTTTGCATAATTTTTGCATTTGTTGCTATTTTCCTCATATTGACCATATTTTTTTGATTTTTGTGTGAGGGAAATTGGCACAGGAGCGGTGGTGATCCTATGGGCCACAGATTCAACATCATAGTTTAGGTTTTAGGTTTTTTTTGCACTTGTAGTGAGGCCCATTGTAAATTGCAATTTCTTTTTTATTTAATTTTAAATTGGTTGTAATAATACAAGGAAAGTGTGGGGTATGGTGGTCCACATTTGATCATCATCAGACCTCTCAATGTAAGTATCTCTCACTCAATTCTTAATTTTTAGTAATAATTTGCATTTAGTGTAATTTTCATTTGGATGTTAGTATAATTCATATAGATTAGATCACTAATTGATAATTGTGCATCTCTACTTAGGATTGTTGCATTATAGCACCTATCTAACCTTGGTTGGATAGCATATAGGTTGCATGAGTTTGCTTTTGTATTGCATTGCATATTTATAGCTTTATGGTAGAATGGAATTAATGATGGTAAGGACCCCATAGGAACCCTTATAAGATAAGGACTAGATTTCATCACCAGCTCCTTGGCTCACTTAGGAATCAATCACCATCCTTGCATGCCATGATCCCAACCCTTGAACATTAATTTAAAATCAAGTAGAAAGAGACTTAGGGTATCAAGCTCATAGGACCCTTTTCAAAAGGATGCGATCTATTGTCACTCTAATGGCTTTCGAGCATTGTGGTTATAATGGGTATCTTAAAATCTAAGTGATTTTCCATGCATGCCTTCCATTGACATTAGTCGATGTCTAAATACCTCCTAGCACAAGGATTGTATTAACCAAATTTGAGAAGAACCTAATTGGTAAGCAGTAGTCAAATTTGAATAGAAGGAGCTATTTAGATCTCTGTCTAAGAAGCTATTGCCTATAGACTAAACAAAGATAATTAAGTCACTATGCTATTAGTGTTTACTAAGATTTGATTGCACATCATGTAGAGTTATAGTCAGCATTTAGATTAAGACATTTAGCTTAGGATAGTTTATGCAAGGGCATAGATCTCTGAACCCCAAAGCTAAAATCTTTCAACCTAGAGATTCAACACAACATAAGACAAGGGGAAATAAACCAAGTTCCCATCCCCATAGCTGAACTAGTAGTAGAAGTTGAGCGCAAGGCAATTAGAGATTTCTGTGCGCCTTTACAACTCAACACCCCAATAGTCATTCAATTACTCCCCACCTTTTATGGTTGAGATCGAGAAGACCCCTACCTACATATCAAGGAGTTCCTTGATATTTGTAACACATTTATGTTTTAAAAATATTTGGACGATTCTATTAAACTTAGGCTATTCCCACTCTCACTCAAGGACAAAGCCGAGTCATGACTTAATTTCTTAGAGGTAAGTTCCATGAATACATGGGATCAATTATCTAAGAAGTCTTTGAACAAATTCTTCCCATTCACAAAACTAATGCCCTTTATCATGAAATTGTTAATTTCCAACAAAGGGATGATGAATAGTATCACGAGTGTTGAGAATGATGGAATGAACTACTACAGAAATCGCACATGTTAGGCGTTTTTGAGATATGCCGGCGTATCTCAAATGTGCATATTATTTAACTACGATATTTTTGGCATATTTAGGATATCGGGTTTATTTAACCGCGTTATCTTCTGCATATTTGAGATATCGGGTTTATTTAACCACGTTATCTTTGGCATATCTTAGATATTTGGCTTATTTAACCGTGTTATTTTTGACATATCTTAGATATCAGGTTTGTTTAAGTTTTATGACGTTGATATGTTTGGTGTTATTTGTAATATGCCAAATGTAGTTTTAAGTGTAAAGTTTGCTCCTCTTTTAGAGAGAGAAAAAACAAAACAAAAAAAACAGCGGTTTTTAGAGAGAGAGAGGGGAGAAGGGCGTCTTCTTCCTCCCTTGAAGGAAGGCTGCCCTTGAAGAAGAGAAGTCTCCTTCGGTTCTAGGTCCTGGCAAGAAAAGCTCTCACCAACCTAGGTGGAAAACCTGTTCGCCTACCAAAACCCACTTCGTTTAAGGTTGGAGAAAATCTAAGATCTGAAAACCCTAGATTCGGTTGTGCACAAAACCCACTTTGTTTAGGGTAAAATCCAACTTCCCTGCAAGGTGAGATCTAGCAACCTCCCCTCTTGGTGAATGTTTTTGGTTTGGATGCCTAGTTTTGTTGCATCCATGTGAATGCCTTTTTTGCATCTCTCTGGCATATTTTTTACTTGTTACAAAGTAGTTTGCTGGTCCAAATTTCTCAACGAGCATTGATAAAGAGGATGGAGTTTCCCATCTAAATGTGTTTTTTCAGCACACATCAGTCATCTGTTCATTCACTGCTCATTTGCATTTCAAATTTGGGAAAGGTTTTCCAATTGTTTGTAGTTCAGTTACTGATTAGTCTTCATCCTACAAAAGTTCCTTACTTCATAAACACTTTGGAAGTTCACTTTCTTTGCTACCGTTTGGTCTCTTTGGAAGGAGAGATGTAAATGCATCTTCAGAGAAAGGGAAGGAGGCTTAAATTCCTTGTTCCATACAATTTATAAATTTATGTTTAATTGGGTTATTGCTTTGAGCTTAATTCCTAATTACACCGTTATTGACCTTTATCGGAGTACACAATCTCTAAACGCTGTACCACTAAACCTAGCCCCATCTCCCACTGGAAAATGCTCGTATAGGAGGGGCATTGAGAAACGATCATGGGAAATACATCTTCTCTCCTTTACATATATCTTCTATATATGTATTGTTGACTAGCTCATTGTTAGGCTCTAATTATGGGTCGTGTATATTAGGAAAGGAAGTTTATAATAACATTTATCTTTGATTATATCTTCCATATATGTATAGTTTGTTATGCCAAATCTCACAAATCTGGCAGACATACAAACTCCTTCCCTCACACACACCAACCCTAACATTACATACATACATACATACATACATACATACATACATACATACATACATACATACATACATACATACATACATGCAAGAAACACATTGGTCGTCTGGTGCCTTCTGTTTTTCCTTCTCAACTTTCTATATAAAGTCCCACTAAAAGTACATGCTCTAAAAGAGTGGAAGCTGTACAAACCCCATTTTTATTCTCAAATTATTTTAGTACATCTATGCCATTCATCTTGTTAGCTCTCGACCAATCACCTAACCAACTGTCTGAGCAATTTATATGTATAAATATGTAGAAATTATATATTATATAACATCTGAGGGATTAAATCTACCTTAATTTTGAGTAAGATACAAATTGGCACGAGTTAACTTGACTTGTCCCATCTTCAAGTTGATTTTTTGAGCCCTGATCTATCTATGATCCAGGGGTATTCAATCTCAGATGATTCACAAGCATGCACTTCCACAACCTCGAGTTTCGTGTGTATAGTATATTATAGCTTCATCTGTTGCCTGTGGTCTTGTAGACATCTTTAAGAAAAAATATACTGTGAACTTATTTCATGCATCTCGTTCGATGCATCCTCTTGTTAGTATGATATATTGGAGACATTTTTCAGATGCCGCGCAAAAGAAAAGAGAGAGTCCCTGTGACACCTAGCCCTGGTCATGCGGAAGATGTGGACAGTGTGTTTCAAGACATAGTTGATAGAGACAAGGGACGATATAATAAATGGACTAAGGAACAAGAGGACTTTATCCTCGAAACACTTTATGATGAAATCATAGAGGGTAGGCTCGTCGCAACTGATAGTATGCTGAAGGGTGCAGTAATTAAGGAATTGTTGCTTCGCTTCAAAATGCCATTTGGAGTTGATCTAACGATGAAGCAATTGAATACCAAAATAAGACTTTTCAAAAGCAAGTACATCACACTTGCAAAGTTGAGGAATGGAGACTCGGGATTAGGGTGGGATGTAGAGAGAAATTGTTTTCTTGCAACTCTAGAGATCATGAATACCCACCTCCAGGTAAGGGTCCACCCCATTTATATAAAATATAAATCATCTTTATCTTGTCTTTACAATTATTTGTGTATGTACAGTCAAATCCGGAGGCTCGTTGCTTATTTGGGAGGAACTTATGGAATTATGAGCACTTGTAGACAGTGTTTGGGGGGAGCAATGCCACTGGAGATTTCTCCTCAGGGATGAATACTTCCATACAAGATGATGGACACCGTGATTTCAGTATGACTAGGAGTCCACATACAGGACCACCTGAGGAAGTATATATACCAGATATATCAAATGTGCATGTTCATGCATTTGACTTACATATCCCATATTATGGGGACGAAGCTGAAGGAGACAATGATGGATTGCACCCACAAGATCCATATGAAAACCTTCCACAACCCCTATCCTCCAACCTACCTCCACAACATCAACCTCAATTCCCCCCTCTAGGACTGTTAACCCGCAGTGAATGAGGGGAAAAGGGAAGCAAGCCAGCCAATCATCGTCCTCAGCAGGTAATGCTCCCCCTCCATACATTGATCCTTCCATTATATTAAGGTTGGAAAGACTTGCAGGCATAGACAACAACTCCTAGATGACTGCATTGGATTCTTTAGAGGGTTTGACAGAGATGGAGAGGGTTAAGGCGTATGGTATTCTACTAAAAACAGAAATAGGCTTCAAGGAGGGTTTTGCTCGTTGGTTGCAGGAGAGACAATTGTTGTTTGTGAGGATGCACCTGTAGGTGTTGGTCCTTCTCATGGAAACTATTTTGGTTGAAATTATTTGGTGTGTAATTATATTGGACCTCTTTAGGCCATATTCATACCTGTTTAGACATATATTATTCAATACATTGAGACTATGGATAATTAATCGTACCTTTATTGTGCTGTCATTATATGATGTCAACATTTAATTACAAATGGGTGATGCACACACTTGCATATTACAGTATACATTTTCGATATTATAGGGCAATGGCTGAAGAGGGACAGTATAGTGCTGCATGTAACAAAGAAGTGCTTTGTGAGGTGCATAATGTGATACACACAGCCGCATCACGCATGCGTAGGCATATTATGCAATTTGAGGAGGATGCTGCGTTGCACATGCAAATGCCGTGTCCGATGTGCACAAAAAAAAATAGTCGAGGTTACGAGAAATTTTGATTAGTTTATGAAGAAACTGGGACGAGATTTCAAAAATTGTATAGAATGCATCAGTTCCAGTTTAGTAAGCTGGTTAATATTTTTCAAACCTCTAGGCTCTTATCGAGCACCCGATGGGTGTCAGTGGAGGAGATGGTGGCAACCTTTTTAATGATTGTTGGACAGGATTCAAGGTACGAACCAGCAGCGAAGGATTTATTTAGATCCACTTATACCATCAGCACCAACTTCCACAAAGTTCTTCATGCACTGTTGAAGTTGTCCAGTCACCTGATGGCTGCTCATGAAATGGAGGACACCCTGAGATTTCAAACAACTATCAAAGAGACAATCACTTCATGGTAACTGTAGCTCTCTTCTCGATATCTTCAATACAATAGATTGGGACCTTACACGCTTAACATTTAATATGTTATATACTGTTGACAGGGTTGCATTGGTGCTGTTGATGGGACATTGATACCTGTTAGGGTTTTTGGTGCGGGTCCTCGTGATTTGTCAAAGTGGCGTACGAAGAAAGGTTTCCTCGCACAGAACGTGCTTGCATGTTGCAATTTTGACATGTAGTTCACTTATGTACTTGCTGGCTTTGAGGGGTCTGCACATGACTCTGCGGTGCTGAAAGAGGCTCTTACAAGAGGAGGAGCACGGCTAACAATTCCGGATGGTAAATCCATTAAGTATTTGCATTTGTAAGTTATACCTAGATGTTTTTTCCGTTAATTGCTCATGCGTTTATGGTATAGGAAAATACTACCTGGTCAACGGAGGTTATGCAAATAGGAAACAATTTCTTGCCCCTTATCGAAGGACTAGATATCATCTGAAGGAGTTTGCCCATGGAATGCAACAACCACAAAATGGAGGGGAGCTATTCAACCTTCGACATGCACAGTTGAGGAATGTAATAGAAAGAACATTTGGTGTTCTAAAGGCCAGATTTCCCATTCTCAAGACTGTGCCTCCCTTTCCTCTTACAACATAGGTTAATATTGTTAAAGCATTATGTTCACTACATAATTTTATGCGCCAGGAACATGTTGACGATACGTGCCCACTAGAGGAGATGGGAGACATTTTTGATTCTCAAAGTGACAATGACAGTGACAGCTGCAACTTAAGCAGTGATTCAGATGATGAAATTGTCACTGAAGTCAACTTGGAGAGAGTGAATGCTGGTATGCAAGTGTTGCATTAGGATGAGATGGAGATGCAGGGGTTAGAAACAGTCTTGATGAGCCCGAACAATTCACAGAGCACACGGTTACACCCTACCCAGGAGTCCACTCATTGAGATGCTGCTGATTGGCATGCTTCCATAGCACAAAAATTGTGGTTTGATTATGTTCATAGAAATAGCCAGTAGTTGTGCATTCATGTCATAGAAAATGTGGTATTGATACTCTTTTTTAAGGATGTAATGGTTAACTTCTTAAATGTTTGATTTGCAACCATATATACATATGGTAATGTTTCTATCTCATATGGTAATGGTTAAGGGGGGAGCATTGGTGCAAATTTCTCAAGTGAGCTGTTATGCGCTTGTGTCTGTTCTCCTAGTTGCTTTGGTTTGATCACACAACCTGGCATATGTATCATTGATATCAATATGTTCCTGATCAAACCCTTGCAGGATTCTATTGTTATGCATTGAAGCTTAGCTGTTATCTATTCTTTGATGAATTCTAGTACCTTTGTTTATTTTATTCAGTTCTCTATTAACCTGGGTTTGAGTGCAATTGCATCAGTTTTGGATTCCAATACAAGCTAACTAAGAAGGTAACTTCCCTTTCCCCATATCATATGCTACCCTAAACCAGGAAAATGCAATTCACTTCTCTCTCACCCCCCATTCATCTTTCCCCTCAAGTCCCAAATCCTGAAACATGTAGCTTTCTAAGAAGGTAAACATAGAAAGTCTTCCATCCCTACAAGCCTCAAAGATGCAATATGAACAACAACTTTTTGTCTCTCTTCTTCCTCAATCCTATAAGCAATCAAGACACAACTTTATCCTACAAACCAGAACTAGAAAGCAGCAAAACACAGTATTTGAGCGTCCAACTCTCTCCCCTTCACCCCCTTATTCAATCGTAAGTGTTCATGGAATTGGGTTTTGATTTTCCTCTGACATGAACTTGGTTTCAACTCAGTTTTATGATTCTCTGTTCATCAACTAGTTCATCTTGAAAAGGGTTTCTTCTACCTTACTATCTGTAACACTCACAACTCCATTTATACTGTTTATACATGTGTCGAACTTTATTAGGGTCATTATTTTAGAGAGAGAGAGAGAGAGAGAGAGAGAGAGAGAGAGAGAGAGAGAGAGAGAGAGAGAGAGAGAGAGTAAAACTTAATTACAGTCATCAGTTTTAGGATGATAACAGTTTTGTCACTTCACAATGTCTTGCTTTTTTAAATTGGGTGCTTCAAGTGACAATTGTTCATGTGTTCTATTGTGACAAATAACTAGAAGTAGCTGCCTTTAGTTTTGGATAATTTGCCTACAGACAGTTGGCAAGTTTCCTATAACTGCTTGTTGTGAAAGCATTGTATAGAATAGAAACATGTAAATCAAAGGTTAAAATAGCTCTAATGAAGGTGCTTGGATGAAAGTCATGTGATTTATTCATCCAAGAACTGAGGAAAGCTAGAAATAAATGAACTAACAAACAGTTTGTTCCAAAATAAGGTCAAGTAGATGGTGATGTAAGCAAAGCAAGTCTCAGGTTCACACCATAGCATGACTCAATTAATATTTCATCAAGCTATCAAGCACAAACCCAACAAACTAATGAGCAATGGTAGCGAGCTAAGTCTAAAGTTGAAGGCCTCAAGGCTAATCTACAATGGGATCAGTAAACTACATCTTCAAATGAAGTACCTCATAAGTCTACCATGGTTGGTTTTGTTTGCAAATTTTTTGGAATAGAAAAAGAAAAGGTAAGGGATTTCAGGTTCTATGGATTGATTCAATTCACCCTTACTATTGCTCCTGCAAACTAGGGATTTCAGGTTCTGAGTTTCCTATTGCTCCTGCTTACCACTGCTTTTACAATGTTTTACTGAAGACGACTTTTGAAGCAACAATTGTCTGTATATGTAGTTTTATCAGTTCTAAATGGTGTAATTTCTACAAGCACAACCTCTTTTGGAGTTAATATTTATCTGTTACTATTAACGGTGTCTTTGGATGTAATCTTTTTGCTTGAGTTTTTGAGAATTACTTCCCCCAAAATCCCATCTAAATTCTTTTGTGCTCTCATTTTCTGCAACTAAGTAGCTGAATGGGAAAGATTGCGCCAGTCATAACAAATATTATATGACATTATTTGCGAGTAAGTAGTCAGTGTTCCTGGTGTCTGTCTCTTACTGTAATTGGTGTCTTTGGAGCTAATATTATTTGCTCTATGTCTTAGATATTTGCAAACTTTAGAATCAGAAAAACAGGTCTGTCTTCCAACATAAGTAAAATATGTCATCAAGCAGAGCAGGATGTAATTCAAAATTGCTTTGTAATGGATGACCGCTGATAAAATTCACAAGTAGCTTAGTAGATTTTGAAGAGTGCCTAGAACTGTTTTTTTTTGTTTTTGAAAGGAGTGCATGGAACTTGTTTTCCTAATCCTATTTTTGTTCCTAAATATTGTCACTTTGTAGCTGCAGTACATAAACTGGCTGATATCCAGTTGAAATTCTTTCTTTCTCATGGTGGTTTCTGAATCAAAAGATAAATTTTGGCCAGTCAAAATTCTTTCTTTCTTGTGGTGGTTTCTAAATTGCAATGTAACATTTTTGGCTGCCAAATTAAACATTTTTGCCCGCATTAAAATCTCTCATTAACTCGGTCATACATCTGACTAATTCCCATTCAAATACTATCATCGTTGGCTTTTGCTAATACCCCAGATCTGTTGCTGAAGGTTTGTGCATTAGTAAAGTGATGCAATTTTACAACCTTTTCATGTACTATGTACCATGAGAATAATGTAGATACAATTATTACTGGCATACCAAATAGTTGAAGCAGTTAATCAGGTTGCTATTGCTAAAGTAGATTATTTTCATACCATAGTTCTCTTAGATCTCCAGTTATTGTCTGTTAACTTATGCGTAGTCTCAATACAGCTTGGTTAGAAGACCTGTGAGATTCAAGGATGATTGTTCCTTGTTAAGGTAATGTATAGTGTTCAGTTTTAGGCTGCACTTAAGCAATCAGAATCTGCAACTGGTATGCTGATGTCATGTTGGTTTTCATGGTTGAATGGGTTTTTTATCTTCAGCTTCCATATGCTATTCCTGTCACTGGATTTTTATGTTCTGAGATTGGAGCTTAAGATTTTTTGAACAATGTTTCCTATGATTTATACGTTAGTAAAAATGTGAAAACTTCTCCAAAAGTTTCCAACCTTTCCAACATTTTCAATATACCTCTGCATCATCGACAGAGTTAAGAACAAGAGGTCCATCCAAGGAAAGGTCCTCAAGGAACACGTTCTGGCTCTTGACAACCATGGTAGACTTCTGAGAGAGAAAGCAATGACCGCCCACTTTTCTTTTAACATTTGAGAAAGTTATGGCCCATTTAGGACTCCATGTGATACGAGGCGACACTTCTACCTCTTGTCCATTGAACACCTGAACTACTGGATCAGCTACTTCAACACCAGCCTGTAGAATAAAGAACAACGAACGGTTAAAGCCATAATTATGTTTCACTTGAAACCTAGAAGCACATTTTAGGTGAATACAGAGAAAGGGAAGGAGGCAAAAGAAACAAAGGACAAGCAACACAGTAGCAGCGGCTATGATTTGCTTTAAGTTCTTAAGAACCACTTATGGAAAAACCAGACCTCTTGAGTTGACAGCACATTGGAACATACAATACGTCTATTTGTAATTCTTTAGAACTTTCAGAAGAGCGCCTGAAACTTGAAGTGCCACTTCATGAGAGGAAGAAAGACAGGCCTGAATTTGCATAAGATTTGATCAGGCAAGGTTAACTAGTCACTTTTTCTTTTAATAAAAATAAAATTCTTTTCTACTACAATGATAAATGTAAACTTGAAGTGCAGTGACATGGGAAATGATAGATGTAAGATTATTGGGAAAACATTCCAGCCAACCTCTTCCTTTTCCAGACTGAGAATTTTCTGTACTACAAATGCACATGAAACATGAAGCATATGAGATATTCACCATTTTTTCTTTTTCCTTCTTTTTTGATGAGAATGAGCTACTGATTTTAATTATACTGGAACTTGTGTACATGTGAAAGGTGTTAAGAAAAATTCGGAAATCATACCTAGCAAAAAGCTAAGGAAGATAACCATTTCTGAGAATTTTGCTGTTCGCCCTATATATAGCCATTTCTCCACTAGTTGCACTGTGGTAAGGATTTCCTTTTGGTACCTGCAATGGTAAAGGAGAAAACAATTGCAATTATAATAATCCATTACTACACTGTAAAAGGAATCTTGAACCTATAGGACCAAGGAGTATGTACAAATGGAGTCTGTGGGTAAGCTACTTAATCGGAAAGGGATATGTGTAGGAATTGAAGTGAGAATACTGTGAAATAGAGTTCAATGACACAAACCAAAGAAAAGCAAATTGATTGAAACTCTAAGCTATGGTCTTTCATGCATATGTACCATTACTACTGGGACCTCAAAAAACTGCAACCTATCCCACATTACCCTCATTGTTTAAAACTGTAATAAACAACTGAAATTGTCTCTCCAGCAACATCACTAAGTCCAGATCCAGGATTGCATATTGAAAGCTTCCTTTACAAGATACGACATCTTTCTCTTAATAGGCCTCTAGTTTAGGATGTCTGCAACCTCGCTGTTATATGAAATAAGAGAGAACTACTTGTTTTGGCTTGCTTCAATTTCTCTTTTACTGAACTAGTCTATCTTAAATCTTTCCATTCTCTACTGGGGTAATATGTATTGAAAATTATCTAATTTTTGAAGCTCACTCAAAACACATTTTGATTATAAGCACCAATAGGAAAAATGGATAATCCCACAGTTTACTAAAGCAAGTAGACAAAACTACCCATCATCCTCATGACCCTTTTGGTCTCTTGTAAATGTTGCCCAGGTCATATAGAAGCTGCCGCCCAGTTTTTTGAGTATCCAGCATCTTATTCTCTATTGTAGATATTCTCTTGCTATGACAACTAATGGATCTCAGGCTTCTCCATCTTCACACATCCTACAAGTATGATGTTTGAATAAGACTCGCTTACAATTAATGTAATGCCTTAAGTGGAGATTTGAACCATATTTCGTCGAGTTAATATTTTACCTTCTTCAGTTCTCTCTTACTCATCTCCAACAAAGTAGTTCTCCTTTAGGCTGTACCTTCAAACTAGAGTCTAGATTTTCATGATTATATATCTATGTGCCTCTCTATGTATACAGCTTCTGATACTATGAATGTCATCATGTAGTTCATTTTGATTTATGGATGGATGCTGACCTTCAATTGATTGAGAATGGATGTTGACCTTCAATTGATTATGGAAATTAAGCAATTAATATTTATGTGGTTAAAGTGCGATGACTGTTTATAGTGTTTAGTGTGAATGACATTTGTTTATAATTGTCTGGGCACTTCTCTGCCACTTTTTGTTTAAGTAAGATTTTTGGTATAACATCTTGAGTTATGAAAATCCAGGACTTCTTCATGTCTTCGTGCATAATATTACAAAGTTGTGCATAATAGAATCAATATGCACAGTCAGATGTCATCAAAATATGCCTTGGCCAAAGTTGTAGACTTGATAGCTTGGATATGTGATGTTCTATAGGTATTTTTTGGAAGAAAAGGTACAGAGTCCAATACCTTGGATATGTGATGGGAAAGAGAATAATGTCATTTGTGAGATCTTGTTACATTAGTTCGATATTCTCTGAAATAGTTGATTGAAGACACCATGTCAACAGACTTCCAGTATGAGTTTGCTTGTCAAATATGGAGTTTCTTATTTATATTGTATTAGTATTTAATGTATGTTCTGACAAAATCTGTTTATATGTAATTTGATTTCATTGATGGCTAACTTTGCATCAGTATAGGTGATCTAATTGCTGGATGCCTTTTCTTGTTGAACTCAGTACATGAATGTTAGATAACATTCAGACAGGGCTAGCTTTACTTGGGTTTGGACCTCGGATTTTTTTTGGGACTGTTATGCGATTATTTCTTCTGTCCTCCCAACATTGGCTTTTTAAGTTTGTATTTCTACTAGTATTATTTCTGAGATTGGAATGTATTTCTGTGTGAATTTTCATGTATATAATATTAGCATGCAAGTGGTATAATTATAATCCTTACGTTGAAATGTTTGTTTGAATTTATTATTTGTTAAGCTAAACAACTTCATAGACGGGTGTTAAAAACACTGACCAAATCAAGCATAAACTGAGATTGTAAATCCTTCTCTATGATCAAACTGTAAAAACACTTTCCACTTTTCATTTGTCTAACTGTAGTCATTTTCATTTTTATTTGTGAAGCAAACATGGAGCAAGTAGAAGAGGTAGAAGGGGTAGAAGTAGAACAATTATGACACACAGAAGCAGAACAATCAAAGCTATCAAGCATATCTCCATCAGTAACACCATCGGTCAATGTCAAGAGAAAGGTCAGGGGGCTAACACAAATGAATCATATAAATAAGAGATCCTCAAAGGGAATAAAAGAAATGGTACAATTCAATAGTAGAGGCCAACTGATTGGTGGTACTGCACATGCCTATGCTAGTTTCATATGTTGCACTTTTAGAAGACTTGTGCCAGTATCAGTGACTGGTTGGCGACTTGTATTACCACAAGTCAAATATTCAATATGAGAAATGGTCAAGGTATGTAAATTCTTCATACATATAACATAATATGTCCTTTATATTTATATATTTTGTTTTTGTTTGCATATGAATCATGTCATGATACACAAAGTTACTACAATACTCACTAGTAAGTTAGTCACTTAACATGCTTCTTCTTTTGTTTGTAGTCTGCCTTTGATGTATCTGATGAGTGCAAGATGCAAGCATTGCTAGGAGCTGGTGAAGCTTGGAGGAAATGGAAGAGTGAGCTTGCAAGGAAGTACATACTTCCAAATTCCCATGATCCTTCTACACTTAACATGGTCCCTCAGTTGTATACCTGCTTCATTGACTAGGAAGCATGGAATCAATTTGTATAGAATAGGCTATCTCCTGATTTTGAGGTAATCACAACTTGAAGTAGCCAAGCTAAAATTTGAATCTTGTAATTATTATAATTGATTGATGTCTAGGCAAAGTGTATAAAAGGACAGAAGGCGCTTACACATAACCATATGCCACACCACCTTTCAAGGGTTGGCTATGCACGATTAGAGGTAGATGAAGTAAGTATATCATGTGATATTCCATTTATCTAATCATAGTAGACTTTTATTTATTAACTTTGACTTAGTGTCTCTTATTACAGCAAAAGAAGGCTGGGACAACGGAGCCCATCGACCGTGCTATTCTATGGAAAATGGCACATTCGAAAGGACGTAACTCCCACACATTTACTAATGAGACAACTACAACAATTGCTTCAAGAATTGTAAGTAGTTTAAGACTTTAAGTTTTATACTTTTACTTTATCTGCATACTACATAGTTAAATGCTTTTATACATTTATACTCTTGCATAGTACATTATATAAATATTACATATATAATAGTGATTTGATCATGTTATGGTCTTTACGTGTGCAGGAAGAGTTGACCCAAGAGAGTGCAAGTGCAAGTATAAGGACTCTTAGCAGCACTGCTGCAAAGGGGGACATCCTGTATAGGGCAATGGGCAATAAGGATGAGCACCCTGGCCGGGTAAGGGGCCAAGGTTGGGGTGTTCTTCCTTCTAAGTTCTTCCCCAAATAAAAGGCTCCTACACTAGAAGAATTGGAAGAATGGAAGAATCAAACAATTGTAGAGATATATGGCAAGGTCAAAGATCAACTGTTGAAGGAACTTCAGGGTGGTAGAAGAACCTCATGTGAGGATGTTGGCCCTTAAGCTAAAGCTCAACCTCAAGTTCAACCACCCCAATTTGACAATAGCTGCACTCCTGCTCCTCCATCAAATGAAGAGGTGGCAGAACAAGTACTTGAATGTGATGTCTAGATTAATGAGGTATGTATATTGACATGTTTAGTTTTACAATGTTACTTGTTTACTAACCTTTTTATTTTACATTACATCACTAATTATTATATATATATATGTCATTTCTCAAATGTAGGTGGGTCAGTGCACGTTGCAGCTATATAGATCTCAGAACTATGTGACTGTGGCAACACTGTACGAAGTTTGGCCCAAGACTTCTGCCAACTTACATGGTAAGTTGATGCCTCCACACACTAAGCGCGTGTGCATCACTGTTGCCATTCAACCAAATGCTCCCCTTCCATTTGCAGTCGAAGGGGATGATGTTGAAACTATTGGGGATGCAATTGGATATCATGTGTGTTGGCCGGAGAAACACATAAAACCAATGATATCCAATTCCAAGGTACATATATACCAAATGTAGTCATGGCTTCATTTTCTCTTACCTTGTTTTAAGTCATCCTGAATTGATAATTGATTAATATTGTCTGCAACACGTTGGATCACCAAAAGTAGCACAAGGGGCAATTGAAGCAAATGTTGCTGCCAGCAAATTCTGGCCTAGTGGCAAGTGTAGCCACATCCCATCCTTCCTAGGTAGTACTAGTTCTATATATTTGCATAGTTGTATCATGTTACATTACATGTGAACTTGAACGACGCAACAACTAACAAGTTCAAAGCACTTGTTAGTTGTTAGGTACTCACTGCTCACTTCACTACTCACAAATCACAATGTTATATTATAAAATATTCTAATTTTACCTCACTGTGTCTCTTCAAATTATATATGCTAATATACCAGTATATGTTGTATATATTCATTACTAATTTCTAAAATGTTACATGATTACATCTACAGTGTAGGGATCAGGTGGAGGTTCCACCTAACACACCTCCATTCCTAAGGGTATTGTATAGACTGGCCAATGAAGACAAACCAATGAACCCTATAAGGATAGAGGCAGGTGTGCTCTCAAACGATGTGGTTGAGGTTCCACTCTTCAAGGAAGACCTCTTAGCCATATGTAATCTGGTAGAATTGGAGTACATGCACATCGTAGTCTATATAGGGTACGTTGTGCTCTATTAAAGTTAAGACTTACGAATCAATGTAACATTACTTAATACTTGCTTTTTTAATAACACTTATTAATTATTTGACATTAACGCAAATTCCTAATGTAGGTATTTGCATGATAGCTTCCAAAACTAGAGGTCAAGGACATTTACAAGTTCCTTGACCCTTCTCTTATCCTTCAATTGGACTATTTGCTCGCAGACAAACAAAGTGAAGATATCATTCCTGGTCTCATGACTTGTGAGAAGGGGCAAGCCTTACTGATTCCCTACAATAACGGGTACGTTATAACATATGTTGCTTAATTATGCCATTTCAATTTCACAATTCATACACATGAATACTATATCAGTTAAGATTAGAGAAAATTCAATTGAATTGTTATTTTTATAGATCCCATTGGATGCTGCTAGCTTTGGATGTGCATGGTGGCCATGCAATGTTTTTTGATTCATGTGGAGCACACATTCGGGAACACCTGATGGAAATTATAAACAAGTAAGTCTTTATTATTCCTTTTATTATAATATAACTACTTACCTTTCAACATCATAATATTCATAATCTAATGCTTTACAATTATATGTGTATAGAGCATGGTATAAATGGGCTGAGAGGGAAGGCATTCACCACCCACCAAAACTCACATGGAAGAAGGCCAAGGTATGGTTTACTAATTACTGATCTTTAGACTCTTTGATATATTTTTAAACCTGAAATTATTGGAAATTATATTTTGAACCTTTTCTATTGTCTTTGGTGGCATTGTTCTGCAGTGCCCTAAACAAAAATCAGATTGGGAGTGTGGAGTTACAGTCTCACAATTGAGAAAGGTAACACTTGGACAGTTAGACTTACTGACCAATGTTATTACACTTTTGAATTGTATATTTCCTGGCTGAATCCAAGATTACATGTCTGATCTCTAAACTAAGTTATTATATGTTTTTGCAGGCAGATTTGGGACCCAAGAGTTACTCCCAGTTGGATGTAGATGATATTAGAATGGAATGGACAAATCATATTATGAATTTTAATTTGTAGTTCAGTGATGTAAATGAACGTATATTATCATTCATGTATATACATTTTACTCAAATATGATATAGTCATCAGTTCATTTCAATGGATACGTTCTGTTTTTCTTTTGATTGAAGTACATTGTTTCAATGTATGTGCTATCTTTGTTTCAATACTGATGTGCCAACTCTATGCAAAGGAGTACGAGTGGTTCCTGACAAAGATCCAAAGATTATTTTAAATTTAATGTGTTCCTTGCATACTTGGGCATGTTTATTACTTTAAGGTGTTTATATGTTGATTGAACTACATGGGAATGCTTAAAAGATTAGTAAGGACATTCACCCCTACAAGATCAAGGGTGGATTTCATCACCATCCCTTGGCCCACCTAGGTTAAACATCAGCTTGAGTGTAACCCTAGCCTCAACTAATTAATTAAAATCAACTTGGAAGACACCCATAGAAGCTTTTAAGATCATAGGATCCTCTTAGAAGGAGGTGATCTATTGCCAATCTAGCGGCCCCTATCCAATCAACCATGTTGGTATTTAAACAACTAGCTATATCAAGGCATTAGATAACTCAATCATAGTGTGATGTGGTTGATTACAATCAGGATCTAACTAGTAAGCAGTAGGGCAAGTTTGAAAGAGAGTAGGAGCTACTGAGGTTAGATGTAACCTAAAAGCCACACCCCTATAAAGAAAGTGAAGAGAAATAAAATTTGTAGTTTGTTTGCATATAGTTAGGATTAACGTGTGTGTCCTTGTTTGTTTAGTTGTGCATCATTTGCATATGGGTTCCATTGTCTAGTTTAGGTTTCACCTAAACTACATAAAAAAAATATATAAAAAAAAGTACTCTTCTGTTGTATACAATGACTTGTTTTCATTGTATACAAAGTAGAGTCTACTACACCAACCATTGGTGTATGCTAGGCCATTGATCACTCAAACTAGATCTCGTACCTTTAGACTAGGAGATTAAATAGACCACTAGACAAGGGTTAAGGAATCATATCGATATCAATAACCTTGAAGTAGACATGGCCAATGAAGTAGTAGAGGTCAAGTAGTTCAAGGATTGTTTTACTCTTAATAATACAACTCACCCTTGTGTATAGCTTTACCTTCAATTAACGATGGATCATTTTGAGTTGAAATTAGGGATTATTCAATTTATACCAATTTTTATGGAAAAGGAGAACCTATGTCACCATGTCAAGGAATTTATTGAAGACTCTATTAGGTTGAGACCGTTTCCATTCTCTTTGAAGGGCAAAGCTAAGTCATAGCTCAACCCTTTAGAAATAGGGTCCATTACTACATGGGATCAACTATTTAGGAAATTCTTGAATATAGTTTTCCCATTTTGTAAAACCAACACCCTCAAGAAGGAACTTATTGATTTTCAACAAAAAGAGGGAGGGCATTTCTATGAATGTTAGGAATGTTGCAAGGACTTACTATTGAAATGCCACACCATGGTTTTGAGAAGTGGCAATAGGTCCAGTATATCTATGAAGGTCAAATTCTATAGAATGATTGTATGATTGATGCCCCTAGTGGTAGGGCACTCATCTTAACAATGATGTGGAGGAGTGGAGCTTCTTTGAAAATTAATATGAGAATTCTCAACAATGGGAATATTTTACTAGAATAGAAAAGAAATTCACTACCTTCAAAGAAAGGTGGTTGAGTTTGGGGTCACTTTGGACATTTATAGTAAAATTGATATAATGACCGATAAAGTAGACAAAATAGATGATCTAACTCAATAGCTAGATGCTTTTATGATGAATAGATCTTCTTAGTAACCTCAATGTGAGGCTTGTTCCATCTACTCTAGTCCCACTCATCTTACTGCTCATCTAGCTCCATATTCCCTAAATACTTTTTGAAGCAAGTGAATGCATTCAAAACTTCTAGTAGCAATCCTTATGCTAAGACCTACAATCTAAGATGGGCTAGGCATCCAAATTTCTCTTAGTCTCAGAATAATTAGGGAGGACCATTCAGGAACCCCCAAATCAACCTTTCCCTCAGCCCCCAACTCCACTGCAAACTGTAGCAATACAACTGTTTCCTCCACAATATAGGAAAAAATCTTTAGAAGAGATTCTAAGTTGGTTTATGTAGAGTTCATTAGAATCCTACAATAGTATTAAAGAAATGATGCAGACTTACTCACAATCTATTGCATGGTTGGAGTACCAAATGGGTTAAAATGCTGCCACTCTTATTGAAAAGGAAAAGGGTCAACTTCCATGTCAACTTGTGCCCAACCTTAAGGGCTAGTATGAGATTGGTACAACTTTTAACTAGAAGCCCTGTCACGAACAAACCCAATCCATAATTACCCTTAGGAGTAGAAAAGTAATAGATAATTAGGTAGGTTTGACCAAGGAAACTGAACAAGTTGGGGACACTCAGAGCCTTATAAAGAATTAGAAAGGAAAAGAGAAGAGGGAAAAGCCACCTCTTACTTCTACTTCCCCTACTCCTGAAGAACATTATATATCAATGGCTCCATTTTCATAGTGTTTAAAAATGGCTAAGGATAATAATTTTTCTAAGCTAATGGATGTGTTTAAATAGGTGAATATAAATATTCCATTACTTAATGCAATCAAAGGCATGCCTTCTTATGCAAAAAGTTTTGAAAAATCTCTGCACCCACAAGAGAAAATATTAGGTGCAAAAGAAAGCATTTCTCACATAGCAAGCAAGCTCAATAATACAGCACAAAATCCCACCAAAGTTTGGAGATTCAAGGTGCCCCACTATATCATGTGTGATTAGGAACACACAATTGATAGGGCATTACTTGATTTGGGTTTAAGTGTTAATCTATTGCCTTATTCTATATATGAGAAATTAGGTTTAGGTTAGATTAAAAAGACTACCACCATACTACAATTGATAGATAGGTTAGTGAAAGTTCCTTGTGCTGTGATTGACGATATACTAGTTCTAGTTGATAAGTTTCTATTTCCAAGGGACTTCTTAATCTAAGATCCTAACGTGTAGTAGACTTCGGCAATCAAATTTTAGTCATCTTGGGACGGCCATTCTTATCCACATCAAATGTTATCATTAATTGAGGGATGGTACAATGAAGTTGTCCTTTGGTAGCATGGACATTAAGCTTAATGTCTTTAATGTAGGAGAACCAGATTCTAAAGCTTCTTTTGATGCAAATATGATACAGAGTCCACCATCCCCCATCATTCTCTAGCAATGAGCCTCTTGAGGCATCTCTAGGCCATTTTGGTGTTAATTTTGAAATACTCCATTGATGAAACGAATGGTTCGCTTGATACTGCACCATTAATGGACACTTCTCAATGGAAAGACTAAGTAGGACCACTTACATTTCCTAAGAGTCCATTTGGGCTAGTTATTAATAATTCACCCAAGTTGAACCTAGTGGGTCAAGCTTTAAAATTACTCTCAAGTGCACAAATCAATGTAGTAACTGTAGGCAAGAGAGGTCAACCCACAAGGAATCTCATGGAATTTTCAATTGATTGGATCTTTATTCAAATCACTTATCTTTAGTCAAAGAGATATTATTTTGATTAAACTAGAAATTTAAACAACATGGAATAGGAAATATGCATAAAATTTGAAACATGAACTAAAGAAAGTTTTCTAAAATAACTATTTTCAGTGGAATTATGAACTTTCCTAACTAACATGCATTCAATAAAAGAAACTAATTTAAAACTAGAATGAATGAATCTATGAAACTTTTACTTAAGGAAACTTGCTAAAAATAGAACTTTCCTGATCCTAAAACTTTTAAAACTAAATTAAGAAACTTTTTAAGGCTAAACTAAGATTAAAATAACTAAACATGTAAAATTAAACTAACACAAGACAAGGAAACAATAAACCATGTAAAGGCAAATCACTCAATCACCATGTGCTTGACCCATTGAATTGTGTGCATGGTTCATGAGTGAGAAAATGGCTAGAATACATGAACTAAAAGCTTGCTAACATGGGATCCAACTAAAATAGAGACTAAACTATCTAAATAGCTAAAATGGCTTTCAAATGAATCAAGCAAATAAGGTGTATGGACTATTGGAAATAATGCATGAATCATAAAAGGTAAAATTCCAAAATATGGTGCTCATGAAACTTAAATCAAACAAGCATAGACTAACATGGTGTGTGTGATTCAAAGCATGAAACATGATCATAAAATAAAAAAATTAATGAACTTCAGGCATTGGAATAACTAAGAGAAACCTCGCATGAATCACAAACTTTATTAGATAGAATTTGGTACATGAATTGTGCGTACAGAGATGATCAAACTTGAAAATTGTGCACTATTCTAATGGCTATAACTTGATTCAAAGAAAAAATTAAGCACATTCCAACAACTTCAAACTCATATCAGATATAATGCATTTGAAACCCAAAATAGAAATCAAGAGAGTAATAGCATGAAGATGAAAAAGAAAGCAACAAGAACTAGTCTGAAATCTAAGTGAGAAACATGAAAAAGATAAAGGTGAAACAAAAAAGATTCAAAGCTATTGTTCCCTTGGCTGTCACTACCAGAGAAAAGATAACTTTGATCTTGAAGAGTTAAGCAAGAAAAGTAAGAGAAGTGGAAGCAAAGAAAGAGGAAACTAAAAGAAATTGTGTATGAAAGTAAGGCACAAAGCAAAGTTCCAAATAAGCAATGAAAGAAAGGTACTGACCTAGAATGAAAGTGAAAATAAAAAAATAAAAAACCAAATAAATAAAGTATGGAAAAGGTTGTGAAAGACAATGAAGAATTAGCCAAAGTGTTGAAGTCCAAAACTCTAACAAGATCTCCAGGTAGAAGTGCTTTGATTTCAAGGAGTTAGCAGCAATTTGCTTACTTCAATTGGGCATGGAATTCATGGATATTTATAGAATTTTTTTTTCCAATTTGATAAGATCCTATATTATGGAGAAAAAAGGAGAATTAGAACTAAGACTCAAGTTAGGAAAGTTAGGTGGTTGATTGGAGATAGAAAATTAGATGGTTAGGAGAGTTGGGTGAGTTGGACTTTCTAATTATAAGCAAAGGAAAAGGGGGGAGGCATTGAATTCTAAAGGATTAGGCATGGAATCCTTTCCTTTAGGTATCTTGCATGTTAAGATGGAAATAAGGTGGAAAAAGGTAAGGAAAATGGAGGAACGAGGTAAGAAGGTGAGGTAATTGAGGGAGGAATTAAATTAGAAAGTGAAGTGGATGGAATTAGAATGGGTGAGGTGCCACCTTTCATGGAAGGTGTTGTGGAACTCCTCCCTTTCTGATTAAGTGATGTGGTGAATAGGAAAGAGGGAGAGAAAAGAAGGGGGAAAGAAATAGAAAAGTAAGGAAATTATACTTGGTTTCTCTCTTGATTGGCCCACCTATGCGTGCATATCTTATTGTGCTAATTATCAACCATATTCCTTTCTAACTATCACTTGAATAATCTAATTTTAGCATGGATAATTTCTTGAAAAGTCTCCTCCAATAGTGTGGCTCCATGTGGCGTGGCTCTCATGTAGCTTAGTGGCTCATTTTAATGGCTTAAGTGGCTAAGTCCTTTGGTTTCAAGGCTTGAATGACTTTGCTTCTTTAGGTTTCCTTGTTAAACTAGGAAACTTCATGTATAGTTCCAATTCCCATGGAAAGGTGGTGGAATTGCTTGGATTTTTGCGTGGGCCTATTTTAGTCACCTTTGACGTATCCAATTGCTTCCTTAGACTTCATTTGCTTGCTTTAAGATGATCTTAACCATTGATTTAGCTTTGGAATGTTGAAATGTAGGTCTTTCGCCCTCTTTTGACCTTGATCTTAAAATCTTATCTTACTTGATCTCAGTCATTGGGTCATCTCTCAACACTTACAAAAGAGTAAAAACCCTAAATAAATCCTAGAAAATTGTAAATTTTCACATACTTCCAAAAAACCCTAGAATAATGCCTATAATTTATAAATCATGAACTACTAATTGGATACTTCTTATACAAATTGAACACTTACCATGACCACCTGTCCCAGATTATGCACACTGTGACAATTTTTAGTTTATCTAATCCCATTCTTGTTACCCCATATTCTAGTATAGAACAAGAAGGTGAGCCAATTGATCTTATGGCCACACATCAAAATGCTGTAGGTTGTCCAAAAGATGATAAAGATGGTATAAGCCCTATTATTTTACTACCTCAAGATAAAACTGAAGAATCTTTTAGGGAGATGCATAGTGAGCTTAACCCTAGCATATAGGAAGCTGTAAGAGAGGAGGAACATTTTTTGCTTTCTGATGTTGGCATCACATGTTTCCTAATTTGATAGTTCTTGGGCCAAGTCATCTTGACTTGGTCCCATAAAATTTAAATTCGTGGTGGTCCTTCATGGTATATTGTTATCACCACCATACATCTCTGGGTGGAGAATGTATATTGACTACTGTGAGATCTTAAAATGGAGTGAGATTTCTCAAAACTCCTTCATAGTTAGTCTATGTTTAGGTTTCATAGATTAGATTAGTCAGTTTTAGGTTGTGTCACAAAGTAGCATTGTGCATCATCATTGTATATTTTTCATAATTGGACACAACAATAGATCCATGCACCATCTCTAGAGTGCATGTACTCTCTCACTAACCCTTCTCTCTTTATTTAAAATTTCATTTGTCCAAGCTTTTATTTCAAAACACTAGGGAAAATTTTTAATTTAAGTCAGGGGGTAGAGTATTTAAAATTTGATGTGTCCAAAATTTTTTGTAGTTATTTTAGAGTCATTTCATTTGAATTTATTAAAAACATGGAAAATTTTAAAAATTTATAAAAAATTCCTTTACACGAATGAGAATTCATAATTTTCAATTATTTAGACTTTTTTTTTTTTAAACTTTAGCTTATTAATAGATTTATATACAATTAGTTTACTATTTTTTTCTTTTTTCTAAAGTTTTTCATAAACACTTAAACTTGAAATATTTATTATGCAAAATAGCCATACATATATATATATATATACACACACACACACATACATATGAGCTTAGAGATCTCAAAGAAGAATTGCCAAGACTATTAACGCATGTGAGCTTTAGAGCCAATCTTTCTTTGAGAGCGTTACATTTAAATTCCATGTTTTCTTCATCCAATGTAAATTCCTAGTTGGTCTCATTATTCTTCATCTTGGTCAACTATTGAGAAAATATCTAAAAGATTATACCATAAATCTCTTAAGTTTATAGTTAATTCTAGTCATATGAAACCTATGAAATGATAGAGGACATGTTTGGTAAACCCTGTGCCTTCAGCCTTCCCTAAGTTATTATTTTTCCTCTAGTTGAGCCCTTGCTCCTTTTTAATGAGCCTTTTCTTTGTAAACCCATACTATATGCATTATTAACCCTATACTATATGCATTACCTAGTTGTTTTGGAAATATATGGAGATGGTTGAAGAATATTTTGAAGAAAATATGAGTAATACAAGTCAAGAGATGAACATGAAAGGGCTCAAAAGAGAAAAATTCAAAGAAAGGATATGTTCAAAAGACAAAAATGGAAAATGAAAAAGATAGCTAATGAAAATAAGTTCACTCTTAGTAGAAAAGAAAGTTGAAAATACATTAGTATAAGACCTTTGCATATTTTTCAAAACAACCTTCGTTTACCCTTATATCATTTCCTTAAAAACCTTGTCCTAAGCCAATGTTTTGTCTTAATAGAAGTCCTAACATGATCTGAGGATAAGTGCCACTTCAATATGGTATGAATGAGTAGGGAAGATGGTAGAGTGTAACACTTTTCTAATGCAATCTTTACACACATGAAAAAGATATATACATTCACTTTCACATTGGGTGTAAAACATCCAAATTCATCATTTATCCACATCTACCTTGAAAAGACTTGATTAAAGAAACCACAGCACATACTCTGCAACGTCCATGTTTACTTCATCTATAAGTCCATACACACATACCCATTTACTTTGACACTCCAAGTTCTCCTCATTCATCATCTCATAAAATATATATAATTTAAAGAAAATTATGAAAACTAGAAGAACAAATGGATATCAATTAAAATGCAACTACCACATCCAGTTCATTTATAACTCCATACACATATACCCATTTACTTCCACACACTCAAAGTTTCCCTCATTCATCCCATAATATATATACATATATATATATATATATTTCAATGAAAATAACAAAAACTAGAATAACAAATGCATATCAATGAAAAGAATACTTTATTATTATGGAAAAGGTAATTTATACATTAATGTAGTTACTCCAATTGTTCTAATTAAAACTCATTACACACTCAGACCATTCACTTTGTATTTCATTAGGGTTTGCTTTGGAGTAACTCTTCTTGTTTGCCACTAAGTAAGAACAACATTCTAAAATACAACATATTTTAGTTAGCACATTCTTTTGTGCTTGAATGCATTAAAAATCTGACAATGTAATGAAATTTTGATGAGAAATAAGATAGATATAAAAAAAGTGGGTTTGAAAGAAAACAATGTGAAACTTGGTCAAGAGATTAGATTAAGGCATTTATATAAAGATAATTAGATGAGAAAGGTATACGAAAAAGGGTCATAACTAAAATAAAAAATTATGATTCTAACAAGTAGGTGAGCGATAACCTAATATGTAAAGAGAGAAAGTGAGAAATAAGAAAGGAAGCCCTTTGCTAAAATAAGTCATGAAAACATTCTAGCATAGATCATAACTTAAAAATTGAGACCAATATATAGAAGAGAAGAATATCTGTCTAGAGTTGTTGGTGAATGATATAAAGAAATATGGGGAGTGAAATGCATTTAAAATTACCTGAGGAGTGACATGGAACAGTTTCGAGAACAAAATTTCTATAAGGAGGGAAGTATGTAACAACCTCAAAATTTGAGTTAATTTTAGGCAATTATAACATATTTTAATTGGAGTAAAAATAGTAATTGAACTACTTGGAAATTGAATTTCAAGGAAGTGACCCCCCTTGAAAACTCAAAATTTGGAATTGAAGCTATAAAAAATGAAAACTATGAGTCAAGATGATTCCAACAATACTAATTTTGAGCAAAATGGAGATTGGGGTGGAAAAATCCCAAAATTTTTACTAAATTAAGAGGGGTCCAAATTGGTAACAACACCCCCATTTCTGGCTATTTGTGGGCTATAGCAGACATGCCATGTGAGGATCAGGCGTCACATGCGGGTAGACAGTTGCCACGCGTCAGCCTAGCTCCCTACATCGTGTAGTGACCCAAAAGAAAAAATGCAACAAAGCGAGGGGGATGCCATAGAGAAAGGGAAAAAATCTATGTCTGCTGCCTCACCCCCCCCCCCCGCCCCCAATCTATTCTTCTTGTTATTGCCACGGTGACCAGACTATCAATGGTCAACTAGCCGACACAAAAACCTCTTTCCCTTTTCTTCTACCCTAGTTCATTCCCTGTGGCCGATGCATCCTACCTAGAAAAGCCTCTACCTATCTTCCTCCTTATTGTGGCACCACACCAACAGCATGAACATGCCCTACACAAGAAAATTCTCCCTCTGTTCCTCTCGAATTCTGTTCCAAGCAGCCCTAAGCAGCAACTAAACTAGGGCTGCTAGCCACTTGCACTCTCAGATACCCCCTCTCCTCTTTCCCTTCTCCCTTGCCTTGACCCACCAAGGATGGTGCAACCAATTGGCCACACCAATTTCTCCCTTCCATAGTCCTGTTTGTGCTCTTTGCCCTCCTATGGCTGACCCTTCCTGACCAGCACAGCAACCCTACATCCTCCTCTCCCTACATCTTCCTTCGATCAGCCAACCACTTTGCATCCATAGTAGGAAGCACCTCTCCCTGGTAGTCCTTTTCATATCCAAGGTAGAACATACACCATTTTTCTTCTCTCTCTCTCTCTCTCTCTCTCTCTCTCTCTCTCTCTCTCTCTCTCTCTCTCTCTCTCTCTCTCTCTCTCTCTATGTGGGATTCCCCATTCCCTATTCCCTTCCACATATCCTCCTCTCTCATTTCCACCCTTGCTTTTGTATGCACCTTTCTTATGCATCCCACTCTCTTAAACACCTCAATTCCATCTCCTTTCACTTTTAGGCCTCTCCTTACCCTTCTTCCTCACCTTCTTTGTACTCTACCAACCTTTGTTGTGTCACTTCCACATATCACCCATACACCATCCTCTTCGTTCCACGCAATCTCCTTCATCCTTAATCCTGTCTTTTGCATGCATCCCACATTTCTTCCTTTCTTTTACACCCATCTCATCATCTTCCTTACCTACGTGCATCATTCTTTTCTTACTTCTCTTCCTTGTTTTGTGCACAGTCCTATAGTCTCTTGCTAGCGTATTCATAAAAATAAGCACTAACAAATTATTTTTATCCATTCTTTCTTTTCTTTGGACTTAGGAACCCTTGATAAGGAAAGGTAGTCAAGCTTGTGCCTCTTTCCTTGTCAGCCAATGTCTTTTCCTTCTAAAAGTGGTATGGGTATGATTTGATGTTATTTTGGGTTTGTGGCATGTTGGGAGACTTCGTCTTTGCTTGTCATCTTTAAGTCATGTGCCTCAATAAGTAAAAGGAGACACAATGATGATGTTTGCTTGGTTGTAATCTAGCGCATTTTGGGTTGGATTGATGTGTACAAGCCCTTGTTGAGGAACACAACAAGGGAGCCATATAATGGAAGTGCAAGCCAAGGAATAGGAAGTTTACTTTATTATTTTTTTTGTTTCTTTATGTATTCTTGTCCATTATAATTAATTTTCATTAATGAAAATTGATTTTATTCATTTCTTTAGTTTGTTTATTTCAATTTTATTTACTTGTCTTATTTCCTTATTTTATTTTAGTAACTATATTTTGGTGCATATATTTATTTGCTTTCCTTAATCATTTGCTAGTTTAAACTAGGTTAATCTAAGTTTTATTGAATTCCCATTTATTAAAGAGTTGTTGAGTATTTTCCTACAAGTACATAGTTAGTCAATTGTAGTATTACAGGGTCAACTCCATAGGGAAGATGTAGTGTGAGTTTAAAGCACCAAATTATTCTAGTCTAATGATCCTAAAAGATTTACAATAAATGATTAAAAATTAAGGTAATGAAAAGATGAAATGGATTTGATTTCTTTGGATCAAGATAATAAATCATGATTGATGGTTATGATTAGAGTTTGCCTAGACTAGCATTAGGGCCACCACTAGTTAGTCCTCTTTGTAACTCAAGAGCTACATCCAAACTATTATCATTTTCTCTGGACTGTGGTTTCTTTGAAAATTTAACGTAAAAATCATTAATCATTAAAAACTAGATAAATTAACAAATTCTAAGCATTCCATATAAAATTTAACTATAACAAATCAATATTTTCGTTGTCAGCCACAAATCCTAAGACACTAAGATATTTACAAATTAATAAGTGCTATTTCCTAATGTTATTCCAGGATCACTTTAATCCTAAGAAAAAATAAACTAGCCTGACATAATTTCTTATTTAACATAAATTAAGTAAATCTATGTTGAAGTAATGAAAATTCAAATTAATAAAACTAATCTACAACTAAAATAAAGATCCACCATGAAAACTAGGCTAAATAGTATCTACTTTGAAATATTTTTCCACTTAATTGTTGCAATAATTGAGAAAGAAAAAATATTACAATAAAAACATACATCTGTAGTTAGTGCAACTGTAGCTTTAAAGAGTGCCATTAGCATTTTCTTTGTTAGTAGTCTTGAAAAATATTTTATACACTAAAATAAGATGAGAATTGGATAAGATATAAAGGTACAAAAATCAGTTGATAATGTCACTGTCCATTGGGACTTGTAGGAAAATTTCTACATACACTAGATGAGTGTGATGAACAAGGGTACTTCAACTACTTATTTTACCACTATAGAGATTGAATTTTTCTATGAAACATCATATCTAGCCTAATTGGATGTTAAGTAATCCAATGATATGGTTAGATCATGGTAAAAAATCAAAATATATGGAAATATTTGATTAGAAAGATGACTGATTCATCACGCATAGTAAGAGTCCCCTGTTACTATGTACATTAGTGAGTGTGTGATGTCTCCTATATAGAAAGTGGGTTAAAAAGAGAAAGGAAGCACGAGATATGGTAGGTTTTCTATTGGAACTACTTAATAAGTTGCTAAGATGGTTTCCTAAATTGGAAAGAGGGCTAAGATATGTTTTTGAGGAAACATGCAAATAAGTATTCAATTTTGTATAAATAATACCCAATTAGTTGCGCATGTGTTATAACTTATAGTATTATTTTATGGTTTTTGACCAAAATTTGTAACACATGCATTTTTTATGTAATAATTCAAAAATGTGATGTTTTGCATGTTCAAAAGAAAATTCAAAGTAAGTATGTGAAAGATTATATTTTTGGGATTTAATTAGGATTTTTCACCTTTTGTAGGTCTTGGAGAGATGATCCAAAGATTGAGATTTATCAAGATGAGAATTGAACATCAAAATCAAAAGTTTGAGTCAAGGCCTAAATTTCAACATTTCAAAATAGATCAAGGTCCAAGATCATATCAAGGCAAGATGATGGATCAATAGAAACAATTGGAAGAGCTAAAGGTAACCAAAATGGGCCCATGAAGCTAACCATGTTGTTCCACCACCTTTGCATGGGAGTCATTCAAGCCACCTTAGCCATATAAGCCATGAGAGAAGGTAAAAAGCTAAGGAATTCAAGCCAATTTGTCAAAGCCAAGGGTGTGAGCCATGAGACAAAGCCAAATGAGCCCTTAAAGTGAGTCACATAAGCCAATTAAGCCAAATGCCACATGGAGTCATACAATTGGAGGAGAATTCAAGCAATGATCCACTTTCTAAATTTGGACTTATGAGAAGGTTTGAGTTAATTATATGAAAGGTAAGATGACTATGCATTGATGTATCCATCAAGAGAGAAACCCTACTTTTCAACTCTATCACCCACTCATTTTCCATTCAGTTGACCTAGGGCTACAAGTTAAGGGGGGAGGCACCTCCTTAGGAAAAAGATGCCCCCCCCCACCTTTTGTAATTGATGATCAAGTGGTTTCTTAAATAGGAAACCCTAGATCTACTTCAAATCACAATTCCTTGAACCCTAGACCTTTCTCACCTTTCCTATCTTATTCCTTCTCATTTATTTCACTCTTCTCACTAGCCAATTACCATCTAATTAGGAGGTTGGAGAGCCCACTTTCCCTCCATGGAAAAGGACGTCTACCCCTTCCTAATTAGGAAATGAGCCAGCCCATCATCATTCTCTCTCTCTCATATGTCATCTTTATGACATCATTCCTACCTAAATTTCCTCCTCCAAACCTTCCTCATTCTATACCCTAACCCTAGAGCCACTTTCCTCATGGATTCACCCTTTCCCTAAGTTATGAACCCACTCATCTATATATGCTCCAATGGTTCGTACAAGTTTTCAAAGTAGAGGTGGGTGAGACACCTTGAAATCAAGTTTTCCTTTGGTGTTATTTGCTACTGGACTTTGGAATTTCTTATATGCTTTTCTTCCTTAGGTCAAGTTAGTAACTTAGTTGTTTTGGTTTCAATTTTCGTTGTTTTGTTCCCTAAAGCTCATGCTATCTTTCCAACCCTCAAGACTTTAAATTCTATAGTTTTTTTTTTTTTTTTTCTGTTATTCAATCAAGATTCAAGTTAGTTATTCTCTAGTAGTGATAGAAAAGAGAATAGCTTGCTTAAATCCTTGATTTCTCCACTTGAAATCCACATTTTCTATCCTCTTTTTCCCTTAGTTTTGGGCAGTTTTTCTTTAGTCTACCCACTTAACCTTCTTTTCTCATGAATTTCTTTCTGGATTTTCTTTGAATGTCATCATACTTTAGTTGACCCACTTAACCTTCTTTTCTCATGAATTTCTTTCTAAATTTTCTTTGAATGTCATCATACTTTAGTTTGTGAGCATCATATTGCATTGTTGTTGTTGTTTAGATAGGATTTCATGCCTCATAATTAGACACAATTTTCAGCAATAAAACATGTATTATGCGTCTAGTTTTTGGTACAATTTGGAGATGATTTATAAATTTTTGTGGGAATTCTTGTTACGAATTGTTTCTTTCATCAAAGTAATTGAGATTTTGGTTGTTTCTTTGCATAAAAAATATGCTTTTAGTTCCTTATTTATGCATGTTTTATTTAAGCTTCTTAAGTACTGAAATGTGAAAATTATTTTCTTAACTTTGTGTTTTTTCCAACCACCAAAATACGTTTGCATGTTATCTTGCATTATAACCATCAAATCTAGTCATCTTTGAGGCCATAGAACCATGCGCATGGTACTAAGTTCCATTAATCTTTAATATTTGGTTAATTTAGTTGTTAGATCTTCTTTAATAGTAGTCAAATTTTTTGTTTGCATGTTGTTTTAGGTTTAGAAAATTCCCTTTTTTTAGAAAGTTCTATTTTTTGCAAGTTTTAGTCTAGGAAAGTGCTAAATGTGGAAAGTTTCCTTTTTTACGTAATTCCTTATGTTTAATTTCATATTTTGAATCTTTCTAATTCTTTGTAGTTTCTTTATAGTCTTACTTGTTAATTAATTAAGTTTTCAATTCCATTTGCTTATTTTAAGTTTCCTTTACATTTAATTCTAGATTAGGAAAGCTTCCATTTCTAGTAATTATCTTAAGTTAGTTAGTTACTGTAATCCATGCTTTACTTACTATTGTTTCCTTATTTAAATGCATGTTAGCTAGGTGAGTTTCCATTTTCATTGTTTATTTTTTATTTAGTCAAGTTTTCTTTAGTTCTATTTTATACTTTTGTGCATGTTTATATTCTTGTTTACTTTTACTGTCTTAATCCAATCCAACTCTCTTTCTTTGGCTAAAGTTAATCAATTTGAATAAAATCAAATCCATTGCAAATTTATGAGATTCCTTATGCGATCAACCTCACTTGTGTCAAAATACTACATTGAATTGTGCACTTGTGAGTAATTTTAAAGCTAGAACACATGCTAAGGATACTTGACCCAATTAGAGAAGTATGAAATTTGGAAAAGGATGAGACATGTTCCCAAATGCATAGGAATCAGTTATGTACGCATGGGAAGGCATCACATGATGAGCTGGTTTTGGAGTTTCCAAATATATTGGATGGAAAGGTAAAGAAAGCAACTAAGTTTTCAAGTAGCTGAAGCATGTTTTGGAAAGTGTAAAGGTATAGAAGCTTCCTTGAGTTGATTGATTGATCTTGGAAATAGGAAATAGAAAATAGCTACTCCACATTTTCACCTCGAGAGAAGAGAGAGAGATTTTTTTTTTCTTTTTTTTGGAGTTGTTAAGATGCTCAATAACTTTCAATGTTTCCTAGCTGGCTAGAAAGACAACGTGCAGGCTTCTTGATTATTTTATTTTTCTAAAAAGTAACTGCAGGCTGGAAAAGAAAGAAAACGTGTTGAACTCTTAAGTAGATAGGTTTCCTAGTTTGGAAAGGTCAATTTCTAATACAGAAGCAAGAGTAGATAGAAGATGTGTTGGAAAGAGTAAGAGCGCTAGGTATTCTTCTATAAAAAGAGAGGACATGGAAGAGATTAGAAGACTACTCAACAAGTTTTTTTTTTTCTAGAGGTGAAGTAAGCAGCTAATGATTTTAATGTTTTCCATTAGAAGAACCAATTATGAACATCCATTTTTCTCTTGCTTGCTAGGGTTACGACTATTTGTGTAACAGCCCTGTGGCTCCCACATACAACAATATTGTCCGCTCGAGGAAATTGCCCGCCCATACAACCTGCCCCCTCACGGTGTTGTTCTTCCTTGATTTTTTAAGGAAAAGGCCATGTACCCTAGGCAGAGTCCACAACGGACACAATATTGTCCTCTTTGGGTACCCCCCCAATCCGTCCCTCGGCCTTCACTGTTAACAGCACCTCAGCCTTCACGACAACAGTTCACCCCTCAAGGTTTTGTTCCATACAGAGAACTCTCCTTAGGAGGCCTTGTTGTAAGGAGAGTCATACACCACTCTTATCAATAGCCCAGCAACTTTTCCCTTAGCGATGTGAGACTAACTCTCTATCCCTGAGCTATCTCCCATCGATAGGGTATCTAGGCCTCCACATCTTCCCTCCTTAGGGAACACACGTCCATGTGTGTTAACCACAAAACTAGGAGCCCGCATGCGGCCAGCCACACACCAGGTTAAGGGATGGATCTGATACCATCTTTAACAGCCCAGTTGCTCCCACCTACAACAATATTGTCCGCTTTAAGAAACTGGTAGCCCATACAACCAGCCTCCTCATGGTTTTGTTCTTCCCTGGTTTCCTAAGGAAAAGGCCTTGTACCATGGGTAGAGTGCGCAACAGATACAATATTGTCCTCTTTAGGCACCTCCCAATCTGTCCCTCAACCTTCACCACTAAACAATACCTCAGCCTTCACGGCAATGGTTCACCCCTTAAGGTTTTGTTCCATATGGAGAACTCTCCTCGAGAGGCCTTGTTGTAAGGAGAGTCAGGCACCACTCTTATCAATAGCCCAGCAACATTCCCCTTAGTGATATGAAACTAACTCTCTATCCATGAGCTGTCTCCAATCTACAAGGTACCTAGGCCTTCAAATCACCAAGATCTGATCATCTCAAATCTTGAAGATCATGAAAATTGGAAGCATATTTCCAAAAAATAGAAAGTTTCTTGAATATTTTCATCAATTTTATGCTTTCAAAAGAAAATAGACATTACAAGCTTTCCATAACTTCTTTTCAATCTTAATTTGGAGTTCAGATGACTCCACAATTGCCGAATGAAGTTCACAGTCGTTCTGAGGGTCCAGATTTGATTTGGGCCCAACAGAACGAAAGGTCCTGATCATTCGGGCGGAGCAAGTCTACTCAGGCGAAGCGAGTCCAATCAAGCAGAGCAGTTGGCGCACTCCCACCACTGGGATACACACGGTAACATGCTTCCTGGGACCTACACTGTTGCACAGACATTCTGTTGGGACTTTGTCACATGCGAAAACACTCCCACAAGGTATGTTTCTGTGTAGCATCTCAATGTGGTGGCCCAAAAGACAAATCTTATAAAGAAGATCAAACATTCCATTTTGGACCATCCAATCAATTCCTCTTTAATCAAGGGCCCAAACTTGATGAAATTTCTTGAAAATTCTATCCTAGGGGTTTTGGACCCTTTTAAATCGATTGGATGGCTCAGATTTTCCATTTGAGCCCTCCATCATATAGAAATGAAGGGTTCTTACCCTTACTTGATTTTTATAATTTTTAACCTAAACTTAATTGCAGAAAAATAAAAATTATATAAAATAACATGAAATAAGTATGGGAAGAGTTTCCACCTACTTGATTAGAGAAAAACATAGGTTTGCAACCCAATTTTAAAGAAATATCCCATTGATGATGAGATCGCCCAATAATCGCTTGTTTTGTGATTTTTGATTGATTGCACTGTTGGATCTTGAAATGACCTTTGGGGTTTTGTAGATAAGGTAGTATAGGACAATATGAATGATGAGATATGTGAGATTTGATTTGGAACAGAGTACCTAATTGAATTTAGGTCTCTTGTTCCAATCTAGAGAGAGGAGAGAGAAAGTGAAAGAAGAGAGATTTTTGGCAGTTTTGGAAATTTGGGAATGAATCTAGATCTAGTTTTCAGGGGAAGCAAGATAATTTTGTGGGAATTTTAATGAACATTTTTGGAGGATTTTTGGGGTGTATTTATAGATGTTTTTGAGTTTTTCATAATTACTTGTAATTTATAGATGTTTTTGAGTTTTTCATAATTACTTGTAATAATTATGTTTCAATTCTTTTGAATATTAAATTAACATTGGATCCTCCACTACCACCTCCTTCTCCACTATTAGATGGTAGTGGATTTACCACTCATTACATATTTTTTGGCTGTTGGATTCATTTGTGGGCCCCATGGAGGTGTGAAAGGACCATTTTGCCCTTTTATGAAGAAAAATCTATTTTATTCTCCTGAACTTGGAATTGAGCATACTTAGTGGCGTTGGAATTACATTTCTGAGTACATTCTAAATATTGATGTCTTAGATCTTGGTTAGGGGTGAAATTACCATTTTACCCTTTTATTCATAAAAATAGAGAAAATTAGGGATTTTTCATTGTAACTCGGAAGTGAACGTACTTAGTGTCATTTTAATAGGTTTTCCAATACCTTCATAATTTCCAAGTGTTAAATCATGTTTTAATCTCTATAAAAAGATAATTTACAATAACCTAATATTTTAGCCTAGAATTTTTGAAAATTCAAACTAAATTGATTTTCTCTATCAATTTACAAAAATTGGGGTTATTACAATCTTCCCCCCTTATAATAATTTCGTCCTCCAAATTCACATTTCAACTTACTTATGAGTTTTCATTAACTCATTCATAAGTTTGCTCATGTGGCCTTGCTACTTAAAGAAACCTCTATTTCCTTTCATTCATAGTTCATATCACCTTCTCTTTCAAAGGCAAAATCATATTTTTTGGTCATAAACACACATCTCACTAATAATGCTAATGCATTAATCACTTAAGCTGATTCTTGCTAGATTTTTGAAAAGGATTAATAACTCTTAACTGAGTTATCCTTTTGTTTCAAAATCTTCTATTTCACTTGACTAGTACACTAAATTTCTACTTCTCATTTTCACCAATCTTTCAATACTTCATATTTTTCCATTCTAACTTCTATTGTTCATCTTCATTCCTCTTCAACTTATACAAGTTTTGACATATCTTTTCTAATATGTATAGTCCTTAGACTATCTACCAAAATGACATATTGCTTTGATTCTACAATTTCAACTATTGTTCTTTGTAACAATCTTCCAATATTTGGAAGTAATTATCTCTTCTTGGTTCTTCCATTATCTGAAAGTACTTATCTCATTTCTGTTCTAGATAGTCATATTCCTTTAACTTTTTTTCTGTTGAAAATTTCTTTTATGATCCTAATATTAACTAATAGTTTTCTTGTAATAACTTCTTCCTCAACTTTCATTACTATTCTTGTACTATGATTTCCTCTTTATTCATAGCACTTGATTTTCTTATTCCTCCTTTTTAAGATTATTTATTTCCTCATGCTTCTTTCAAGCATACCTCATAACTTTTCCATATCATACTAACCCTTTATTTGAAGTATTCTTGATAATTCCTATTAAAAGAGTCTATATTGACTTTGTAGTCATCCACTCTCATGCCCATTAAAAACTCCATAATTTACCATATAATCTTTAAGTCTCAATAATCTACCATAAACTCTTTATGGTTTATGTAATCAATGGCAAGATTATACTAAAAGAATGTCCTTATAGTATGCAATACAATCAATAAGAGATAAATTTCTCTAACTGTCAAAGTTATCTCACAATTTAGTTTCATCTCCAATCTTTATTGGTTCAACTTCCATATCATTGTTAGAATTTACATGACCCTGAGCTTTGCTTTCTTCAACATGTACTCTTACTAAATAGTTGACAAGTTTTGTAAGTGTCTATCATATATTCTATAAATGCTCTTGATTTTCTTAAATTAATTCCATATAGCATTACCAATTCATCTAATATATTTCATTCTCCTCAAATTCGTGAATATCATTTATCCAACTCATATAACTCAAAATTTGTTTTGATTTCATACTATTATGTTTCATTTCAGATTCCCAATTGATGATAATAAATTTGGGAATTACTCATCCTTATAGAGTAAAAGGGTACTTAATTTCCTCAATAATATCATTTATGTTCAAGGCATCCTCACATTGACCTTCCTTTTTCTTTTCTCAAGAAAATTGTTTATTCCCAATGCAAACTTATTACTATAATCACTCCTTTGTCTACTAATCCTTAAAATTTGTTCTTTCCACTTATTCCGATTAGTTGATGTCATTTTCCTCAACTACTATTGATATTTCCTCATTCAATCTTATGTTAGATGGAAAATCTTCAAAATATCTTGAAATTTCTAACCACTTATTTCTCTAAAATCTAGATTCATAATCATCTCATTTGTCCAAAATTTACATTTAAGTTTAGTTGCTTATATTTGTTTATAGGTCTTCACTTCTCATGTTTATTTCACCATTCCTTCAAAAATGTGTTTCTCCTCACTACATTCCATAGTTCTTTCAATGTTTCCAAATCTATCATATGAGTAGAATCAATATCCCTATTTGTGTATAGGTCTTTTATTTTCCATGTTTATTTTGCAATCAATCTCAAATGTACTTCCTTTATCTATAGTCCATAATTATTTCCATATTTCCAATTTCATCCTAATTTTTCAATTTATCACTTCTTTCTCTCAAACCCCACTACTTTACTTAATAAGGATAATATATACTAGTATTGATGTATTTTACTTCTACAAGTATATGTATACTTAAGATTTTAGGTTATACATAAATATCATACATTACATCTTTAGTTTTCCTTACTTGTTTCTACAACTTACTATTCCCTCTATTGAGATTCTTAACTTAGTAAGTATTATTTGATTGGGGATATAGGAACAATAATTTTTCTTTGCTATGAATTTGCATAAATCTATCATTGGAAGGTTAGAGATTTAAAATAGATGAAAAAACTTCAACCTTCATAGGAAAAATAAAACCTAAATCTCTGAGGAAATAGATATGAAACAAAGAATTTTGAACAAAAAGGATAACTCAATTAAGAGTTATTAATCCTTTTAGAAAGTCTAGCAAATAATTATGATAAGTGATTAGTGCATTACCATTATTAGTGAGATGTGTGATTGTTTTAGTAAATGACCCCAAAATATGATTTTTACCTTTGAGGAGAAGGCAACATGAATTGTGAATGAAAGGAAATGGAGATTTCCTTAAGTGGCAAGGACACATGGGCAAACTAATGAATGAGTTAATGAAACATCATAAGTAAGTTGAAATGCGAATTTTGAGGATGAAATTATTATAAGGGGGAAGATTGTAATAACCCCAATTTTTGTAAATTGATTGAGAAAACCAATTTTGTTTGAATTTTAAGAAATTATGGGCTGGAACATTAGGTTATTGGAAATTATCTTTTCATAAAGATTAAAACTTAATTTAAAACTTAGAAATTATGAATGTACTTTAAAAAGGGTAAAATAGTAATTTTACCCATAATCAACATCTATCAATATTTATAATGTACTCATAAGTACGATTCAAATGCCACTAAGCATGCTCAATTCCGAGTTCAGGAGAATAAAATGGATGTTTCTCCATAAAAGGGCAAAATAGTCCTTTCACACCTTCGTGGGGCCCTCAAATTAATCCAACAGCCAAAAAACATGTAATGAGTGGTCAAAACACTACCAATTGATAGTGGAGAAGCAGGTGGTAGTAGAGGATCCAATGTTAATTTAATATTCAAAAGAATTGAAACATAATTATTACAAGTAATTATGAAAAATTCAAAAACATCTATAAATACACCTCCAAAAATCCTCCAAAAATGTTCATTAAAATTCCCACAAAATTATATTGCTTCCCATAAAAAACCAGATCTAGATTCATTCCCAAATTTTCAAAACTACCAAAATCTCTCTTCTTTCACTTTCTCTCTCCTCTCTCTAGATTGGCATAAGAGACCTAAATTCAATTAGGCACTTTGTTCCAACTCAAATCTCACAAATCACACCATTCATATTGTCCTATACTACCTTATCTACAAAACCCCAAAAGAAATTTCAAGATCCAACAGTGCAATCAATCAAAAAGCATAAAACCAGCAGTTATAAGGCGATCTTATCATCAACAGGATATTTCTTTAAAATTGGGCTATGAAACCTATGTTTTCTCTAATCATGTAGATGGAAACTCTTCCCATACTTATTTCATGTTATTTTATATAATTTTTATTTTTCTAAAATTAAGTTTAGGTTAAAAATTATAAAAATCAAGTAATGATAAGAACCCTTCCTTTCTATGTGATGAAGGGCTCAAATGAAAAATCTGATCTATTCAATCAATCCAAAAGGGTCCAAAACCCCTAGGATAGAATTTTCAAGAAATTTCATCAAGTTTTTAGCCCTTTATTGAAGAGGAATTGATTGGACAGTCCATAACGGACTGTCTGATCTACTGTATAAGATCCAACTCCTGGAAAGCTGCAAGGAGATGCTGCACTGAAACGCACCCTGTGGGAGCGTCTCCGTATGCAACGATGTCCCTGATGGAACGTCTGCGCGACAGCATAAGTCCGGGGAAGTGCATTACCATCTGTGTCCCGGTGATGGAATTGGACCCACTCCGCCCGAACTATCAAGACCGTCTGTTCCGCTAGGCCCAGATCAAATCTAGACCCTCGGAATGACTGTGAACTTCATTCATCAATTGTGGAGTCATCTAAACTCCAAATTATGACCAGAAAGAAGTTATGTATAAGCTTGTAATGTCTATTTTCTTCTGAAAGCATAAAATTGATAAAAATCTCTAAGAAACTTTATATTTTTAGGAAATAAGCTTCCAATTTTCATGATCTACAAGATCTGAGATGATTAGATCTTGGGGATCTGATTTAATAATGAAATAATGTTGAAATAAAGTAATATGTATGATTTATTTTGACAGATCTAAGATAAATTGAGAGATCTACCCTTTATGGTAGAAAAACCCGAAAAATACAAAGAGACCCACTTGATCAGTGAGATCAAGCATGATCAGACCCTTTGGATGGGTTGTATGAATGGGATTATGATGAAATCTAGTTAGATCATGAATTAAATGTGACAAAAACAAGTGGATATGATCTTTGGATCTTAATGAAGTAAAAGCCCTACATGTAATTAAAACCCTTGATCTAAAGCAAAAGATTTCAGGTCTAATGGTTGCATCAGAAGTAAAAGTTTCTAATAATCTTAATCTAATTAGTTTAATTGTCTTTTATTTTATAATAGAATTGTAAATGTGATTTATGTTATAAATTAGGAAGCAAGATAGTGTAATTCTTAAATTTAAGCATGCTATGCTCTAAATATTATTAGTTTGTTATTAGGTTGGTATATTTAATTATCTTAGGGTCATGTCAGTTTAAATTTGAGATTTTAGCATGATTCCATTAGATTAGTAGTGAAATTTTATGTATTTCATAACTTATGATCATGCTAGTTTAAGTATAGTTTTATTCCATTAGGTTAAGTTACATTCATAGGAAGCATGTTAGTATAAATGGTTGTTAAACTTATATTAGATTTATGCTTTAAATTTTATTATTTAATTATTGTCAAATTTTATCAATAGATTCAATTGCTAAGTAGTTGTTAAGATATAATGAGCATAAATCACCAAAAATGTAAATTAATGGAATATAGAGACTTATGGACAATTAAGATGAGTGAATGATTTTGAATTAATATTAGTAAGAGCTATAATTAGTAGAAAAATATAAGGATCATCAAATCCTTGGCCCAAACTAGGAGAATAATAAACCCCATGAATGACATTTTAAATGTTCATGGATTTAATTAAAATCAATTAGAAAGAGTACTTCAGGTTAAAATGCTCATAGGAACCTTATGAAAGGCTGAGCTAAGGTCACTCTAGTGGATGCTGAACATGGTGGTTAAGGGGATTCTCTAATAGAGCCTCGCTCTTCCCCTACCTTTCATTGACATTTGTGAGGTTTAAATGCCTCCTTACATGAGGATTGAAGTAACCACTTTGTGTTCAGCCGTTCAACTAGTAAGCCTTAGTCAATTGGAAATAACAGGAGCTATCTAGACTTAGGATGGAATAAGCCATCTTCAACCAATAAAATATTAACTAGTAGAATAATAATAATAAGAGCATAAAAGGTTAGTAAATTATCTAATCATAATAAAAATTGTAAGATAAGGATGATCAAACAAGATCCATAGGATCTTGAATGATCAAGAACAATAAGAATCCTAATGTTGTATTTTATTATGTATCTATGTATGTATGTTGTAAACAAATCTAGATAGAGAATCCAAACCCTTGATCAAATATGATTTAAGGAAGAGAACCAAGATCATCCTCCATTGGGATGATCAAACAATTGAACTTAAATCGAAGAAGAACTAGATGATAGTCTCTCGATCTTTATCAACAAGTATAAATTATTGATCAAAGGATCTATGAAAGATCAAGATCAAACAAAGGAATACACAAAGATTTAGAATATAAAATACTTAGATCTAAAAGATTAGAAGATCATTCTAATCGTCAAATCTATTGATCAATACGAGAAACACTATCTAAGGAAGATAGATATGATAGGACACAAGATCTAATCCTTTATATCGAGGGACAAAATTAGACAATGAATATAGAGATGATAAAAAATATAGGATTATTTAGATTGTATTAATATTGATAGTATGTATGGATTTATAGATTACATATGTCAATCAGGATCATGGAAGATTTGATGCGATGGATCACTAGTTGAAGGTAGGAGGATTTTATGAATGCATCTACATGAGAAATACATGTTGAATACATGATCTTATGTCTAGAAATGTTGACACGTATAATGTAAATACTTGTATTAAATCCATTGAAATCCCTTATGATCCAACCAAAATACATATGAAATGGTTAAGTTAGAATTGAGGAAAACCCTAAGTGAATAGGGAACTAGAAGGTATTCCAGCCCTTGATAAATAGACAAATTGTCTGATAAGTATAAAAATCAATACATGGGAATCATTCATATAGAATGGTGATCCTTAAACTTATATGAGCATGGGTATCATTCATTATAAATGATGATCCCTAAGTTTGAAGTGAAATCCTATCCTCAGTATAAAATACCAAAATACGATGATGATGATGATGATGATGATGATGATGATGATGATGATGATGATGATGATGATGATGATGATGATGATGATATAAACAAACAAGACATCTAATAAGTAAAAGAATACTTTATATACAAGCATGGAGGCTTGTGGTTTTTGTTTTAAATAGGCGTATGCTAGGGATGCTATGCTAGGAGGGTTACGAGGGTTTGGCCACCCACCCACCAAAATGTGATATATATATGATGATACCATGCCCAAAGAGAGGCAAAATGTTGGGTGGGGCAAGTATGGGAAGGCCACCATTGTGACGGTCTATCTCCCCATATGGACATGACATAGATGATTTTTCACATTTGGTATCCATGGAGTATGAAAGCATTTATCCGAGCGCACTGGTACAGATCAGATTGCAGCATAGTAGTCCTTTGAGTATTTTGCATTATAATGCATAGCATAATGAGATGCCGATACTACCCAAAAAAGGGAGTATTTTCCCAGCAAAGTCTAGATGTTTTATCAACTCAGTATGGCTGAGTGTGATGATCCTGCTCAAATGAGGGAGTATTTTCCAGTAGAGTCTGGATGATTGATCAACTCAGTGCGTCTAAGTGTGACTATTGATGTTTGAGATATTAACTACTTTTCATAGTTTTAATATATATATATATATATATACACACGACATATACAGTATGTATGTGTAAGGATTTGCATATATGACAGAGTAAAGAGATTGATCCATGAGTATGAATAATAGGATTATGAAGTATTAGGATTATACTGTCAAATTATTATGCTTCTTGAATCCCCTACCAAGCATAACTTGCTGAGATATTGTAAATGTTTGAATGTTTACTATATCTTAGATACAGAGAAGGAGAATTAAGAGCTCAAGACTTAAGAAGATTTAGAAGAATAATCAATCAGTATATATCCCTTGAAGACATTTAGTTTTATTTGAGAGCATTGTACTGTATTGAGAGTTTTTATTGTATGGTGAGCTTCGAAATTTGGACAAGTACTATATTGATGCCTGGGCTGTACTGTGAACCATTGGATGGATTTTAGAATTTAATAAAATTATATTCCTTCAATGGAATTTTATCTTGTACAAAATTGTACTTATGTTATGTATGAAGTGATGACTTGGGTTTTACAAAACAAGTTGTAACGAAAAGAATTTCTACTGCTTTGTTTTGCTAAAAAAATTTACTACTAAGGGCACCCTGCCTTTGAAAAATGTATTACAAAATGTGTAAAAAAAAAAAAAAAACGGGTCATCACAGTCGGAAGTTGCTGCATGACATCTTATCAAGAGAAGATTACTATTATTGGCTGCTTAGGCATATTGTTTTTAACATTTTCAATAGAGAGGCTACTAGTTTATGGTGTATATGTAATATCTACAAATTTTCTAATATAATTATATAATATTATTCAAGAATTTTATGAAAATTATGACTTATAGTTATCAAAGAATTGATAATTATAGAGACAAATTTGAGAGTTGACACATGGATGATTAGATAATGCTCGAAAAATGGAATCCAATGACACGAAGAATGCCTAAAATGAAATTCAGATGAAAAAGTTGAGCATTTGGAGTTGAGGGGAATTTTAGTTATTTTTTAAGTAGGGCATGTTTACCTAATTCGTAAGATGGAAATATTAGAAATGCAGGACCATTTTGACAACACTACAGCACACAGCAGATGGTGTAGCCCTTCCGCAACCGTCCCTACCTCATTTTAAATTGCAGCCATCCCCATTGCGTTCCAATGCATTTTAAACCCCCATGTCCCCATTTTTCTTATGTTTCTCCCCCCTTTCCATTGAGTTTCACTGACAAACCCCCCCTCTCTTCTCCTTCTCTAGAAAAGACTCTTCTTGGACGAAAATCCCCCACCGGCCCAAATAGGTAACTCTCTTTACCCTCCCTTTTCTCATTTTTTTTTTCTTTACTTTTAGTTTTTCTCTTCCCCCCTCATGCCAGATTGGTTTTTCTAGCCAACAGAGTTTCATCAAAGAAAATCATCTCACAGTATAAAACCCACCTACCTCACAGACAGCTCAAATGGATTATCTAAGCTATTCATTGAATTCATGGACCCTCAAAACCCTAGGAACTGTGAAAATAGTCAAATTTTGGGATCATCTAAACCATGGATCAAAGGTAAAATAAACGGATTGGTGGATGCTTCATCCCTATGGACATTGCACACAGGACGCTCCCTAGCAGATGTACATTAGAGCATGCACGCAGTGTGCCACTGCACATGTGCCAGCACTGCACGTGCCGCTCACGGTTAAAATAGGACATGTGTGCATCCTGGTGACGAAGACTCCAACACATGCATCTTAGCAACCAAGACACATGTGCATGCATCGTAAACACACTTCAGAAACAAGGTGTGTCGCAGTGATGCAATTTTTTATTGTTTCTAATTTAGATTTGATCTGGACCATTGATTTAGATTGGAAACAAAAAATCTTCAATTCTAGAGGCAATATAAACCTAATTTTTGTTCTATGACATTGTTGGATTTGTCTCGACGATGCATACCTAATTTTGAGGTGAAAACTTAGATCTTACCATTATTTAGCTTAATTAAAACCAAAAATTCATAGAATGACCTAGATCCGCCAAATCAAAGAGTGATCGGACCTTGAAAATTGATTGATTAGATGATCTAACAAGTGGATTTAGGAAATTAATGGTTGGATCACACAAATTGACGTACATTATGATCCAAACCATTGAATTGGATAAGAAACATAGATTTTACTAATTAGATATTGTTAGATTGTTAGATTATCAGACTGACTATTAGTGAACCTATGAATCTTAAAAAACTCAATGAATATGATAGATTGAGGTATATGAGTTACCTAATAGGATGTTTAGAATGATCCAACGGTTGGATCATCCCAAGAATTATAGATTAAGTAAACTTGGACCTCATAAGTCATCAAGACTATTGATATGATCTATCAAGATCAGATCTGACCATCTAATGGTTGGATTGACTATGTAGATGGAAGAAAGACTAGTGATATACATTGAACATTGTGGATTGTGAAAAATTGAGTGATCTAGACCTTTGATTTGCAACCTATGGCCAAGATCAAAGATCAACAAAATTAAAGGAAATCAAAGTTTAACTAGTGATGAATGAACACTAAATCATCTAGATCAAGGAAGATTTGGAGTGATTTGAGTAGACATGATGAATGTTAAGGGATAAGTGGTGGATTATGTTATGTGGTTTTGTATGGGTGCATCAAACCGTACTAATTTGAGAGGCAGCACACTGAGAGAGTTGGCTCTCACAGAGGTAGGTGATGACATTTAATATTGATATATTTTGCATAAAAACCATGGGTGTTCAATTAATGATTTCACATATATCGATGATTTGATGCATATCTATTTGGCCTTATGACCTCAAGATTATTGTTTAGCATGAGTGATTTGTACTTATGCATGATCGTTAAGATTTATATGTTTTCCACAGATTCATGTTATTTGGATATCATGATAATTGAATTTATTTGCTTTATTAAAATTTTTTATCTATGGGTTTATTGAGGAGGCTCGGTGGCTAGTCCTTAAGAAACTGACCCTAAGATTAGGGCCATACTCTAGGATGGCAAGCCACAAGCGCTCTTGTATTTTGTGCATCGGACATGACTTGTTATCGGTTGTTTTAGGATGAAGAGAAGATTTCTTGTTTTCGTGAATTTATGATAGGTGTTCTCACCTGGTGGACATTGTGCTAGGAGGGTTGTGGGGTTCGCCACCCAACCTTTAACTTTAAGAGATGATAAACTTCCTCCCCTAAGATGGGTGAACACCATAAGGAGTAGTTTCATGGGCAATCCACACTACACGTCCAACTAGCCCCCATGTATGGTAGACACTTAGTCTCCCATTTGGTGTTGGTGGGGAATAGTAGTTGGTAGACCCTAGAGTTAGTTACCACTGCAGTATGGTAATCCATTGTAATAACCCTCAATTTTGGCTCATTTTCTTTATATTATGTTATAGTTTAATTGAAATAAAAATTAAGAATTGAATTCTGTGAAAATCAAGTTCTATGGAAGTGAACCCTTTGAAAACTCAAAATTTTGACTTTGAACTATCAAAAATAGAATATAAGCATCGATATTGTGACGATCTGGGTTTTCAACACTTTTTGATAAAACTTTTCGAAAGGTGGGGCCCCAAAATTGATAAAAACTAAAACAGAGAAAAACAATTTCAAACAATTTTCATTTCTAGAAAACCCCAAGGGTCAACCATTGACTCCAAAAAAAAAAAAAAAACTTTCAAGTAAACATTTTTAAAATGAGTTTACTACTTTAGGACTCATCCAGTCAATAGCCACATTCCCACAATAATATAATCAAGTCCAATAAGATAGATTCATGTGGAATCAGAACATACCTCCCAATGAGACATCTTGATCACTATTCGTCTAACTCTCCATCAATCCTATCTTTCTCTCAATATCTGAGGCATTGCAACAATAACACAATGCCTCAGCAAGCAATGCTTGGTAGGTACATAAACATTTAATGTAATAGCAATGGAACAAAATAGAATAACAGTGTTGATATAATAAGTAGATCAATATAATGATTATAAGCAATGCCAATAAAATCTTATAACATCATATACGATAAAACATGCATCTCATGGATTTAAAACATAATATAATCTAACATAAGTGAGCATGCAATAACAACAGGGCACCCCAAGGTACGTGGGTCCCATGAGTGTCCCATGCACTCTTATAACAGATCATGAGTACTCATATTAAACCTCTGAGTGTCATCACACCCAAGCAAACAGTCACATCTCCATGCTCATCATGCAAGCATATAGAACAAGAATATGGATCGTCATGCCATAGTGGCAACCCTCTAGGGTCTCAACCACTACCACTCCCCGTCAACACCATAACGAAAGACTTAACGTCCATCCCCATGGAAAGGCCCAGACCGATAGTGTGGACTATCCATGATGCCAAACCCCTGCCAAAAGCCATCTGTGGGAAGGTGTCTATCATATCACAATCACATCACAAATTTCGGAGGGTGGGTGGTCGGCCCTACTCCCTCCTAGCATGACATCCACCGGGTGAGAGCACCCGTCATAAAACACAAAACACGAAAATTGTGTATCTTAAAAACCAAAAGCACTCGTGGCTCACAATCTCCAAGGCACGCCCCTCATCCCAGGGTTAGCCTCTCAAAGGACTAGCCACCAAGCCTCCATTGTCTTCCTTATGAAAATCCATTAGTTTCAATGGTGTAATAAAGAAGGATAATTTCTAATTATGCATAAATACGTAGTATCAATTTCATGAAATCATAAGTCCATTCAATACACTCTTGAAATCTAATATTGATCATATCATAAAACTCAGAGTCTCACAAAATCGTAGACTAAATAAATAAGTGCAAATTAAATCACAATCAATCATAATGCTATGATGATGCAAGGGTTTTTAAATCAAAATGTAACATTAAATGTCGTCACCTACCTCAATGTGAGATAATCCACTTCACGAGTGTAATCCTCTTAGCTCGTATGTTCAGATGTACCTGTTAATGTCATAGTACCATTTCGTGTTATTCATTTCATCATAGTGAAATCTATAGCGATCCAACTGTTGGATTGTTCTCTAAGATCTCTAATTATGATTTGGTCCTTAATCCCAACGTTACTTGTTATTAATTTGTCCTATCTCGTGTTCATCTATTCATTCTTTTTGTGTGTATCTAATGTTTATACCTTAATCTAACGGTCAGATCATTCTCATATCAATGATTTCCCAAGATCTAGTTCAGACCAATGGTCTAGATCAATTTCTAGAATCATCACACCTAATATGACTCATAGAACCCTTATTTATTGTCATATGTTATCTTGTTGTTCAAGTCCTAAGGCCTGATCACCCTTTGATCTGCTAGTTCTAAGTTATTGAATAATATTTTATAATTTGACTAATTTAAAATTAGTCAAATGTAAGTTTTTAAGAAAAATCTAGGTCCACTTTGCCAAGACAATCACAATAGATATTTTCAATCGTGATTTGGACCTCTGTAGCTCCCAAAATCAAGCTTTTTGTAAAAAGACTTCATAAATTAATATATTAATTTATAGAGGTCAACAGGTGTTTGCATCGATTTACACCGACGGACAGGTTTTACACCGGTGTACACTGGCGTCCCCATAGTGCACTGTCGCCAGGACACCCGGCACATTCCGATCGTCTGGGACAGTGCATGTGAGGGTCCCACGCACATTGCGCTGTGCGTACGCGCAACAGAGCTGCCGTATACGCAATTCACGTCTGTGCATCCAAGTGGGCATCTTGGGTGCACCATCCATCGAGGACGATAAACCCAAGCTGTCCACCTTGTTTTGGCTTGATCAAAGCCCCAGAAGCTCTGATTTTTTATTTGTTTTCATCGTTTCTAGGGTTTCTGGGTCCAAAGATCACAATGAATGGCTTATATTTCTCATTTGAGGTATCCTTAACATGGTTCTAACAATGCGCCATAGTTTTGAATCCCTAGGCCATCCAATAGCCATTCTGATCAGATCTAGCCCAGATCTATGAGGGAAAAGTTGAAAAACAAGGTATATAACAAGTTAAAGTGTGTAGCTTACTTGATTAGAGCTTAAATTGAGAGATCGGAGCCCTTTAGCACGTGCAAACTTCAATTCATTTTCCCAGCGTGCATAGGCTAAGACCCGATTTTTCTAAATGAAAGGTAGATCACCGCCTTCCTCCATTAGAACTCTAATGGATATGGAAAAGGGGTGCCGTTATCAAAATGACTCCCTTTAATTAGCATCCCTGGCAAATTACCAATTTACCTTTACACTTAAAATGGTCATATCTCTTTCATCCGAACTCCGTTTTCGATGTTCTTTATACCGTTCAATTCCTATCAATGTGTAATTTCTAGTTTTAGTAATTTCAAAACTAAATTCCATGCATAAATTTTTAATTAATTTGTCTTACTTTATTACTAATTTAGGTTTAAAAATTGAGGTTATTACAGATATGATTCCAATGACATTAATTTGCATGAAACAAAGATCAGGACTGAAAATTCAAAATTTTACTAATTTAGAGGGGACCAAAATTGATAATGGCATCCTGCTATTTTATCTATTGTGTCTAGAGTAAATGAAAATGGAATAAAATGAGGGAGGAATGTGAGAGAAAGAAGAAGAAGAAGAAGAAGAAGAAGAAGAAGAAGAAGAAGAAGAAGAAGAAGAAGAAGAAGAACCTCGATGACTCACACTCCCCATTTGACCTCTCTCCAGTGATGCATGCAAGTCCTGATCTCCTCATTTCCTATGGGAATGTTTGAACAAGTCATCTGAGCGAGCATCGGCGCAAAACCCCTTCCTGATTTTCTCTTATCTTGTGCAAATAAAAACCTAAAGACCCCTACTTTCCCGTTCTCCCTCCTTTGTTGCTTGATTTTTGGCTCGAGACAGCGATCGCGTCAGGGATGGTTGGCCACCTTCGAAACCCTCCCCATGCCTAGTTTTCTCTTTCTCCCCTTCTACCTTGTCAATTTGTACTACGAGCTAGCCAATTGTCATTCTCTATTTTTCTTGCCAATCAGTGCAACCAACAATCTGGCCACTCATGCACTATCATTCTTCTCTGTTCTTCATAGGAGGGTTACCAACAATGATCAAGCAATAATTTTCGTAGAACCACCCTTTCCCACCTACCTCCCTCCATCTCTCTCTCTCCATCTTCCATGTCAGGCTCGAGTAGTGACCGAGCCAACGGCCATCGTCCCTGTCCTCTTAATTCTCCCTCTCTGTCGGGTTCAGATAGTGAATAAACCGATAGCCACTGACCACTATTACCCATATTTCCCTTTCCTCTAACGAGTTAGGTCAAGCTAACTCACTGAGTCAACTTGCTCCCAACTCGTTTTGGGGACTTGAGTTCACACAGTGGGCCCACTACCCTCTGAAACTTTGATCCTTAATTATGGATATTCTAGGAAGGATCTCAAAGATCTAAGATAACCCTTGCGATCCTCGAATCATGAGGAACAATACTTATCTTCCCATTAGTTGATTAGAGAAGATTTGACTATTGATCATGATGAGACCCTCGATCAGGCGACAAATCATTTGATCTATGATGATCTAACCTTACTTTATGATCTTAATAGTCCATTATGATCCTCATGATGTGTAGGTCAAGATTCATATGATATATCTTGATCAGGAGCATTTTGAGGCAATCTAGCTGATCTTGATCAACGATTGAGATCAATCAAGGTATATAGGTATGAAATTGGATCAAATTCAATGATCTATACCATTTAAATGATTCGTTGAGATTGTTTAATCAGAGTTACTAATTTATTCTTTGATTTGGGATGATCATATGGACAATTGTGGTTAGATTGCTATAGATAGTGTCGATCAGGTACCTTTGAGATGACCAGTTGACATTCTAGCAACACACAAAGCCAGATATCCTTTAAATTAACGTATGTGAGGTAAGATTATCATCATAACCACTCAATTTTGTGGTAATTAGCTAAAGTCAAGTATGATCTACATATAAATGTACCTTATTAGTTGGTTAAATTAGAAATTAACTGAAATTGACATGGTATGAGTATGATCCCCTTAGGAATATGTTATGATATGATTAAGAAATGAAATGGATAGTTATAGGTAGGCCCGAGTTTGAGATCCCATGGCATGAACCATTGGATTATATTGAAACACAATATATTAAGATATGAAAATATAATGTTTGTTTTATAGCTAAGAATCCAACTTAGATGACTTGAATTCTAAGTGAGACTTGGATGCGATATGTATCCAAGTAGTGGGGTTGAGGCGGACTGAGCTAGACTAGAGTCTAATTGTTATTTGAGAGGTACATACAAGTGGTTTTTTGTTAGAGGTAGGTTGTTATATCATCTTTAATTTGTCCGTATATTCATATTATGACCAAATTATTGGTCTAGTCAAATAACATGTATTTAGTCAAATACATGTTGTGATAGAGTTTAATAAATTGATAGATGATATGATTTCAAATTATGAATGCATCAGTCTTCAAGGATCAAATGAGATGGTATATATCTTACTTTGATGATGATGATGACAATGATGATGATGATGATATTAGATGACTATTTTTTCATGTGGATTATAATGATATATGGATGTTATTAAATCATATGAATGATAATAATAGAGATGTGGAGTATCCGAGATCTTTAATTCAGAATTACTAAAACATGTAGTTCGTTAATGTATCTCATGGATTTGATCTCTTGTTTCAGTTTGTAAGTAATCGTGATTTGATGCATGATTTCTATTTCATCATATTTTTATCATCTTGCATGTAATCGAAGTTTGATTCACAATTTGTATTTGTGGGTTGCCAATGAGGGGGGTCAATGAATGCAAGAGCATGTAGCACTACCAGACTTCTAGGCGGAATTACTAATGCTATGTTTTTCAATATATATGTATATATATATATATATTTGAATCTTGATTGTTATACTGAGTTTTTTTGGGTTATGCAATGAATGAAGGAAATATGTATGTTGTATTTGAATTATGATTACACTACTCATGTCTAAGCACATGTTATTTATCGGGAGTCATGTAAGAAAAGTTGAAGATTGTGGTACTCAGGTAATATGAAACAACTTGTAAGAGTTGTAAGACTGTGAACCACAGGTAAGATGAGACAACTCATAAGAGTTGAAGATTGTGGTACTTAGGTAATGTGAAACAAATCATAAGAGTTGTAAGTCTGTGAACCAAAGGCAATATGAAATGACTAGTAAGAGTTGAACACTGTGGTACTCAGGTAATATGAAATGACTCATAATAGTTGTAGACTGTGGTACTAAAGTAATATGAAGCAACTCATAAGAGTTAAAGATTGTGGTACTCAAGTAAGATGAAATGACTGTAAGAGTCATTAGACTATGAACCATAGGTAAGATCAAATGACTAGTAAGAGTTAAAGACTATGGTACTCATGTAATATGAAATAGGTAATAAGAGTTGAAGACTATGATGCTCAAGTAATATGAAATGACTCGCAAGACTTATAAGACTGTGAACCACAGGTAAGATGAAATGACTTGTAAGAGTTGTAAGACTGTGAACCATAGGTAATATGAAATGACTCATAACAATTAAAGACTGTGGTACTCAGGTAAGATGAAACAACTAATAAGAGTTGTAATACCATGAGTCATAGGTAAGATGAGACAACTCAGAAGAGTTGAAGACTGCGGTACTCATGTAATATGAAATGACTTGTAAGAGTTAAAGATAGTGGTACTTATATATGTGAAATGACTAGTAAGAGTTGTAAGATTATGAACTACAGGTAAGATTAGACAACTCATAAGAGTTGAAGACTATGGTACACAAGTAAGACAAACCTGTAATAATCCCAATTTTTGTAAATTGATTGAGAAAATCAATAAAGTTTGAGTTTTCAAAAATTTCGGGCTGAAATATTAAGTTATTGAAAATTCACTTTTTATAGAGATTAAAACATGATCTAAAACTGATAAATTATGAAGGTACTTGAAAAACTGATTGAAATGACACTAAGTATGTTCAATTTTGAGTTAAAATGAAAATTCTCTAATTTTACCCATAATCGAGAACTAAGACATCAATATTAGAATGTACTCAAAATACAATTCCAACATCACCAAGTAAACTCAACTCCAAGTTCGGGAGAATAAAATGGATTTTTCTCCATAAAAAGGATAGAATGGTCCTTTCACACCCCTGTGGGGCCCACAAACGAATCCAACAACCAGAAAACATGTAATGAGTGGTCAAACCACTACCAGTTGCTAGTGGAGAAGGAGGTGGTACTGGAGGATCCAATGTTAATTTAATATTTAAAAGAATTAAACATAATTATTACAAAGTAATTATGAAAAATGCAAAACACCTATAAATACCCCTCCAAAAATGTTCATTAAATTCCCACAAAATCATCTTACTTACCCTGAAAAACTAGATCTAGATTCCTTCCCAAATTTCCAAAACTCCCCAAAATCTCTCTTCTTTTACTTTCTCTCTCCTCTCTCTAGATTGGAACAAGAGACCTAAATTCAATTAGGCACTCTATTCCAAGTCAAAACTCACAAATCACACCATCCATAAGGCCCTAGACTACCTTACCAACAAAACCCCCAAATCAATTTCAAGATCCAATGGTTCAAACAATGGGAAATCATAAGACAAGTGGTTCTTGGGCTATCTTATCATCAAGTGGGTATTCCTTTAATTTAGACTAAAAATCTAAATTTTTTCTCCAATCAGGTAGGTGGAAACCCTTTCCACACTTGTTTCATATTATTTTACATAAATTTTATTTTTCTAAAATTAAGTTTAGGTTAAAAATAACAAAATTCAAGTAAGGGTAAGAACCCTTCAATTTTGGATGATGGAGGGCTCAAATGGAAAATCTAAGCTATCCAATCAATCCAGAAGGGTCCAAAACCCTTAGGGTGGAAGTTTCAAGAAATTTAATCAAGTTTTTAGCCCTTAATTGAAGAAGAATTGATTGGACAGTCCAAAATGGACTGTCTGATCATCTTTAAAGGATCAAAATCCTAGGATGCCTCCGTAGGACGCTACACGAAAATGCGCCCTGTGGGAGCGTCTCCACCTGCACACTCCTCATGCAACACCATCCTGACAGAACGACCACGCGGTCCAGGGATGCGCATTACCACGTGTGTCCCAGTGATGGGAGTGTGGTGAACATTCTGCCCAACTAGACCCACCGCCCGATTGATCCCAGCGATCCGTTCCATTGGGTCCAGATCAAATCTAGACCCTAAGAACGACTATGAACTTCAGTCATCAATTGTGGAGTCATCTAAGAGTCATCTAAACTGCAAATTGAGATTGGAAAGAAGCTATGGAAAGCATGTAATGTCTATTTTCTTCTAAAACCACAATATTGATAAAATAATTTCATAAACTTTCTATTTTTATGAATTAAACTTCTAATTTTCATGATCTTCAAGATCTGAGCTGATCAGATCTTGGGGATCTGATTTACTAATGATATAATGTTGAAATAAAGTAATATCCATGATTTTTTTTTTTGGATAGATCTAAGATAAATTGAAGGATCTACCCTTTATGGTAGAAAAACCCTAAAAATACAAGGGGACCCACATGATCAATAAGATCAAGTATAATCAGACCCTTGGGATGGATTGAATAAATGATATTATGATGGAATCCATTGAGATCATGGATTGAATATGACAAAAACAAAGGGATATGATCTTTAGACCTAAATGAAGTAAAAGCCCTAAAATTAATTAAAACCCTTGATTAAAAGAAAAAGATCCAAGATCCAATGGTTGGATCATAAGTAAAAGTTTCAAATAATCTTAATCTAATTAGTTTAATTGTCTTGTATTTAATAATAGAATTGTAAATATGCTTTATGTTGTAAATTAGGAAGCAAGATAGTATAATTCTTAAATGTTAACATGCTATGTTCTATATGTTATTAGGTTGGATTATCTTAGGACATTGTGAGTTTAAATTTGAGATTTTAGAATGATTCCATTAGATTAGTAGTAAAATTTCATGTATTTCAGAACTTATGATCATGCTAGTTTAAATATAGTTTTATTCCATTAGGTTAAGTTACATTCATAAGAAGCATGTTAGTATAAATGGTTATTAAACTTATATTAGATTTATGCTTTAAAGTTTATTATTTAATTATTGTCAAATTTTATCAATAGATTCAATTGCTAAGTAGTTGTTAAGATATAATGAGCATAAATCACCAAAAATGTAAACTAATGGAATATAGAGACTCATGGACAATTAAGATGAGTGAATGATTTTGAATTAATATTAGTAAGATCTATAATTAGTAGGAAAATATAAGGATCATCAAATCCTTAGCCCAAACTAGGAGAATAATAAACCCCATGAATGACATTTTAAATGTTCATGGATTTAATTAAAATCAATTAGAAAGAGTACTTCAGGTTAAAATGCTCATAGGAACCTTATGAAATGCTAAGCTAAGGTCACTCTAGTGGATGCTAAACATGGTGGTTAAGTGGGTTCTCTAATAGAGCCTCACTCTTCCCCTACCTTTCGTTGACATTTGTGAGGTTTAAATGCCTCCTTACATGAGGATTGAAGTAACCATTTTGTGTTCAGCCATTCAGCTAGTTAGCCTTAGCCAATTAGAAATAAGAGGAGCGGTCTAACTTAGGATGAAATAAGTTATCTTGACCCAGTAAAACATTAACTGGTTGAATAATAATAATAAGAGCATCAAAGTTTAATAAATTATCTAACCTTAATAAAAATTGTAAGTAATATAAGGATGATCAAACAAGATCCATGGGATCTTGAATGATCAAGAACAATAAAAAGAAATAAATACTTCTTGATGATACATATATTGCTTATAATTTAGAAGATCTTAGATCAAATAGAATAGAAGATCTGAACCCTTGATCCAATATGATTCAAGGATGAGAACCAAGATCATCCTCTTTAGGGATGATAGAGGATCTAAGCCCTTGATCTTTATCAACAAGTATAAATTGTTGATCAAAGGATCTATGAAAGATCAAGATCAAAGAAAGGAATACACAAATACTTAGGATAGAAAATACTTAGATATGAAAGATTAGAAGATCATTCTAACCATCAGATCTTTTAATCAATAGGATAAACACTATTTGAGGAAGATAGATTATGATAGGACAAAAAGTCTAGATCCTTTATATCAAAGAACAAGATTAGACTAAGAATATAGATAGGATTATTTAGAATGTATAAATATTGACAGTATGTATGGATTTACAGATTACATACGTCAGTCGGGATCATGGAATGTCTGAAGAGATGGATCACTACTTGAAGGTAGGAGGATTTCATGAATGCATCTACATGGGATGTACATGTTGAATACATGATCTTATGTCTAGAAATGTTGACAAGTGTAATGTTAATATTTTCATTAAATCCCTTGAAAACCTTATGATCCAACCAAACACATATGAAATGGTTAAGTAAGACTTGAGGAAAAGACTCTAAGTGAATATGGAACTAGAAGATATTCCTGCCCTTAGTAAATAGACAGATTGTTTGATACGTATAAAACCTATTTTACATACAAGATGGAGGCTTGTGGTTTTGTTATAAATAAGCATAAGCCAAGGGATACTATGTTAGGGGATTTATGAGGGTTTGGCCACCTGCTTCCCAAAAATTGATGATTTGATGATACCTTACCCTATGAGAGGCTAAAAGTTGGGTGGGGCAATTAAGAGAAGCCCGCCATTGTGAAAGTCCTATCTCCCCATATGGATAATGACACAATATTTTCCACCATAGTATCAGTGGTGAACAGGGCAGTTATCTGAGTGCGCTAGTACGGATCAGACTGCAGCATGGTAGTCCTTTAATTATTTTGCACTATGATGCATATGAGATAGGCATAGTGAAATGCCTTATGTTTTGGCTTGATGAAATGTCAAGTAATTGTATATTACTCGTATTTCCCAAGAAGGAAAATTCCCAGTATAGGACTAGCTGAAATACTGATTTCTCATAGTAGAAAGAATTGATCAACTTAGTTGGGAATGTTATTTGACTACTTTCATAAATTTGATGGATTTATCGATGTATAGTATGTATGTATAAGGATGTACATATATTACAAGGTAAAGAGTTTGATACATGACTATGTTTATGAATAACAAGATTATGAAGTATTAGAATTATACTATCAAATTATTATGCTTCTTGAATTCCCTACCAAGCATAACTTGCTCAGATATTGTAAATGTTTGAATGTTTACAATATCTCATATACAGAGAAAGAGAGTTAGGAGCTTAAGACTAAAGAAGACTTGGGAGAATAATCATCATGGTATACCCCTTGAAAACATGTATTTTGTTTTGCTTGAGAGTATTGTATTGTAATGAGAGTTTCATTGTATGGTGAGTTTTGAGTTTTGGATTATGTAATTTGGACAAGTATTGTAATGGAATTGGGCTATATTTTGAACCACTAGATGGATTCTGGAATTTAATAAAAGTATATTCCTTCAATGCAATTTTATCTTGTATAAAAATTCTACTTATGTTATGAAGTGATGACTTGGGGCTTTCAAAACAAGTTCTAAAGAAAAGAATTTTTGCTGCTTTGTTTTGGAAAAAAAAATTTACTACTAAGGGCCTCTCCTTTGAAAAATGTATTACAAAATGTGTTACAAAAACCCAGGTGGTCACAAGAACGACTCATAAGAGTTGAAAACTGTGGTACCAAGCTATGTGAAATGACTTCTAAGAGTTACAAGACTATGGGTCATAGGTAAGATTAGAAAATTTGTGAGCATTGCAAGACTATGAATTAATTAATTGACAGGGATAATTGAAAGTCAAGCATCTCTAGAGAGTACTTTTGACCCATATACGAACTTTGTTCTTTTGGTTATTGGTGATAGGAAACCATTATAAGAGGTCATTTATATACGTGTGTGTGTGTGTGTATTCAGATGGGTTAGTTTGACTTTCTATTATGCTTCAGTATGATTACCATTTCACATTAAAATGTAAGATTGGCATGTATGTACATACATTGTGATTTAAGGAATGTGTTTTGGTATGGATGCATTAAGATTCCTTTATTTGTTAGTAGCATACTGAAGTTATGTCCCAAATGATATATGATTATATGAAATGTATCATGGTGCTCACGGTATGGTCATGGGTTGGGCTGAGATGAATTGTGAGATTGTTTTTACACACATGATTTGATTTGAGATTTGGTTTTTAGCATGGATTTGTTGATAGTGAGTTGATATGCCCAAATGTATATTTGGCATGCATTTGCATGTAGTGAGCCGATATGCTCTTATATGGATTTGGCATGGATTTTCGTGTGGTGAGCTAATATGCTCTAATTTGATGTGGCATTGATTTGCCTCTAATTGAATAGAAAAGTGATTCAATTGTTTTATCGTTTTATTATGGATTTGTGCATAGTAGCAACATGTATTATTCTTCATATGGATATCTTGTGATTTTACATGTACTAATAATGTACATGGATAGATTAAATGCTAGATGGGATTTCTGTTATGCTAATTGCATTGCATATGTTTATAACAGGCTTTAAGTAGATTATGAGCTGCTAGAGTTTGAGATGATTTGATATAGATCTATCTACATCATGAGTTGATATATGATGAAATGATATGATATGAAATTACTTGAAATGAATTGAGATGGATGTGATATGAATATCATCGTATGCTTAAGAGTGTGTGATTGTATAATGTTCCTTAGAATAGATTTATAAATGGTTTAGAATTCCATTGTATTTGACTTTTTGTATATTATCAAACTAGATGCTCAAACACCTACCAAGCATAGGTTTGCTGAGACATTGTAATTTGTTTACAATGTCTTAGGTTTTGAAGAAAGTGAATTGAAGGATAAAAAACTAAAGGTAGATTGACCCATGGAAGGGGAAAATAGTAGCACGAGATTATGCTAATAATATAAGTAGATGACTTGTATTTTATTTTCCTGAACATGTATGTATATAGCATTTATACAGTTGGACTGTGAGCTATGACTAAAAATCTTAGGCTATTGTTTTGTGTAACTACATTATCATTGAGTGTTTAAATCTAAACAATATGAAAAATTGTGTTTGTCAGGAGATTGCATCGTATGCATTAAATGTATATTGTCAGAAAAATAGAGGAGACTCTGCTAGAGTTTCTATTGAAATGAGTATCTCAATTTATCGTATAATCGATGTTTTGTAAAGTAGCAAGGACACTCAGGGTTTTTTGTAAACTCTTTTGCAGCAAAATCTCTTTATTGCTTGTTTTTTAAAGAAATTTTCACCTAAAGGTCTTGCTTTCCAAAAAGAATTCAAAAAATAGCATTATAAAAACCCAAGTCATCACATTGATATATTTATTTGGCATTTCATGTAGCATCATGGTTATTGTTGGGATTGATATATCCATATGCATCCACAGCGTGATGATGCCTGGAGGATTGGTATGAGTACTCATTACCAAATGTGAGAGTATGTTGTACACTAGAGGGACACGAGTGGATTATATGCCCTTCTGCTCATGAACATGAACTCTTGTTTGACGTGATGTATTTGCTTTTACTTAACACTATCAGTTTGTGAACCATGTTTTTATACTATTTTATGTATGTCATGTTCATTTGATTCAGGTGATTCTTATGATTTGTACGAAATTTTGCATGCCATACTGGATTCTGGTTTTGACATGAAATATGTTTTGAACCTATTTTTGTTTATGAGACTTGACTATTTAGTTTTCATACTATTATTACATCCATGAGTTTTATTATAAGATCATGCATTTTATCTATCACACTACTGATATCCATTTACTAAATATTAAATGTTTATGCACCTACACAAGTAATAGCTTGCTGAGGCATTGGTGCCTCAGATATAAAGTAGGACACGAAGATCACTAAAGATGGCGGGGATCACCAAAGCATTTTAACACGATCATTTTGATGTATGTAGTTGATTTGACATAATTTTGGACTAGTATATGGGCTGTGTATATATATATATATATATTTAAATGTTCCCTTACACATATTTTAGACTTGTGGACTTGGCCTTATGGATGGATATTAAGCCATGATGGATAAGCCCTGGTTCTTGATGGTTTCAATATTTCTAGTATTATTACTTGTGATTTTCGATCAGGTTTTTATACAATCAAGTATGACACATCTTATGTTTTGTGCTGACATCATTTCTTTGTACTCTCATTTATAGCATTTTCTCGTGGATTGTTTTAACACTTGGAGGTTTGAAAAATGTGTTGTTACTTAAATTTTCAAGCTTTTAAAATAATCTTAATTTATTAAAATTTGAAAAAGGGGGATACCGCCTATTTATATTTATGATATTGTGTGTGTGTGTGTGTGTGTGTGTGTGTGTGTGTTGAAGAGAGAATTTACTCTGAATTATATTGGTGTTATGGCAGAATAGCTCCTATAAGGAGGACGAGTTTCACCCTTGCCCCACCTATTGTCACCCCTGCCAAGTTGTCATGGTAGAGGGAACAGGCATTGGATATAGTGACCCAGGTGATAGAGGGCCTACTCCCACATTTACGACAAATGATTCATGCACCACCAACGATGTAAGCCACAAGTACAACACCAGCGGTGGCAACTACTGCGATACCTGTAGATGTGTCGACCCAGTCATCCCACTAGGTGTCAATAGCACTAGCAACTAAACCTGTAGAGGGTGCCTCAAACAATTCTAGCAGGATAGATAAGCTACTAGAAAGATTTTAGAAGATGGTACCACACTTTCATGGGGAAGGAGACACTAAGGAGGTGAAGAGATGGTTATTTGAGGTTGAAAGAGCATTTGATACTATGAAAGTTTGGACTGAGGATCAGGTGCAGGTAGTTGCCTACCTATTGAAGGGTGAGGCAAGTTTTTAGTGGTAGACCTTTTAGAGGACGTTCTCTCCCTCCACAGAAGCCCTTACTTGGGAGGCCTATAGGAAGGCTTTTGATGACCAATACTTTCCACCTCATGCCCTATAAGTAATGAAGAGGGAATTTGCCACCTTTGAATAGTAAGACATGATGATTCAGTAATATCTGAATTGGGTTACTAGATTGAGGAGGTTTGCACCTAGCACTTTCATCTTAGACAAGAAGGCTACAGATAGATTCATTGATGGATTGACGCCTAGGTTGAGGAATCATGTGCCTATCACATAATGTAGGAGAAGCGACAGCTATGGCCTCGATGTTAGAGAGGGATTTTCTCCAGACCAAAGGTGGAGTGAGACAGCCCAACAAGGGAAAGGGACCCTTTGCACAAACACAGATGTAGAGAGTATCATTTCAGAAGCAGATGAGTAGCAAAAGAAGGATGGGGATAGGAAGAGGTGTAGCATGTGCAAGGGTAGACACCCTAGACAGCCGTGTCCCAGGACCTACAACTAGCAGCTGCAGCAACAATAGCAGCAATTTCCTTCACAAAGGCAGCCATTTAGATGCTTTGGATGTGGAGAGACTGGACATTTCCTTAGGGATTGTCCCAGGGGTTGGAGGGTAAGCAGACAGATGATGGGGATAAGGCAGAGATAACACCATGCAACCAGGGGTGAGTCTTCATCATTACATCAGGGAAGGTACAGGCTTTAAACTAGGTCATGAAAGGTAATTTCCTTGTCTCAGACTGGCCCACTAGGATCCTTTTTTATTCAGGATCCACTCACTCTTTTATTTCATGTACATTTACATCATGTCTTGATATGCATAGACATAAGTTAGCTTTTGGACTTGATATTATGATACCTATGGGAGAGACCATTGAGGCTAGTGAGTACCTACATGGAGTACTAGTAGAGTTACGGGGAGTGGGGATGGATGCCAATCTTGTTGGGTATGGTTGATTATGACATTATTTTAGGGTTCAATTGGTTAGCCACCTATTGGGCCACCGTGGATTGACGCAAGAAATAGGTTATTTTCAGTGTACCTACGTAGCTAAAGACCTCGTTCCAAGATTAGGAAGAACGTCACTAGTGCATGTGTCATTTGCATCATGAAGGCACACAGTACTATTCATGAGGGTGCTGAGTCTTTGTAGCTTATGTGACAGTGGAGGACAACGGGCAGCCCCAAATCAAGGATATTGACGTAATGCAAGAGTTCGTACATGTTTTTTCTAAGGGGTTGCCAGGATTATTGGCACGTAGGGAGATCGACTTCACTATTGATCTAGTGCCACATATGGCACCCATTTCTAGTGGATCTCCTTGGAAAGCAGAGGTCCTTTTCGTGAAGAAAAAGGATGGTTCATTGTGATTATGTATAGAGCATCGGTTGTTGAATTATGGTGAAGAACTGATATCCCCTGCCTCTTATTAAGGACTTGTTTGATCAGCTCCAATCAATGCACATATTCTAAAAGATAGATCTAAGATCAAGCTACCATCAGTTCGAGAATTAGAGACAAGGACATCCTAAGACTACTTTTAGGACTCACTATGGTCATTACAAGTTCTTGGTGATGCCTTTTGGTTTGACCAACATACCAACAGCGTTTATGGACTTGATGAACCAAGTCTTTTAGACTTATCTAGGTAAGTTTGTTATCATGTTTGTGGATGATATTTTGGTCTACTCACCCAACCTAAATGTTGTATTGGACATCCTACATCACCATCGCTTATATGCAAAGTTTAGTAAGTGTGATTTTTGGATATAGCAGGTACATTTCTTAGGACACGTGATTCTGACGGATAGAGTGATTGTAGACCCGGCTAAAGTGGAAGCAATGCTAGAATAAGAAAGACCTATGACAGTGGCTAAGATTCACAGCTTTCTTGGACTGGCAGTGTATTGCCGAAGATTTATAAAGGGATTCTCGAGGATTGTATTGCCTTTGACTACCCTGACCAAGAAGGAGACCAAGTTTGTTTGGAGTGATGCTTGTGAGGAGAGCCTTTAGGAGCTCAATAGGAGACTTACCTCTGCATCAGTGTTGACATTACCCACACAAATTTGATGGTTATGTAGTTTATTGTGATGCCTCTAATAAGGGGCTAGGATCAGTACTGATGTAGCATGGGAAGGTAATAGTTTATGAACCTATACAATTGAAGATGCATGAGGCGAACTACCCTACCCATGATTTGGAGTTAGCAGCTATGTATTTGCATTGAAGTTCTAGAGGAACTACTTATACCGTGAGAAATTTGAAGTGTTTACTAATCATAAGGGCCTCAAGTATTTCTTCACTCAATGCGATTTGAACATGAGTTAGCATAGGTGGATGGAATATCTCAAGGATTTCTAATTCACCATTTAATACCACCTCAGGAAACTAAATGTTGTGGTGGATTCCTTGAGCAGGAAGTCATGGATAGTGATTCCTAACTTATTGGTCAGGTCGAGATTCATTGACAGGATTTTACAGTCACAGGCTAGCTATGCAAAGACCCAAGCATTAGCCGATAAGGTAGACATAATTAGAGGATAGGATGGTGGTATTTGATTCCAAGGTAGGCTAGTGGTTGCTACAATTAAAGATTTAATATTTAAGCTGCTTCACCATTCATCTGGGGGGTACGAACATGTATCATGATCTGAGACAACACTTTTGGTGGAATGGAATGAAGAGAGACATCGGGGAATGTGTAAGATGGTGTTTGACCTATTAGCAAGTCAAGGGTGAGTATCAGAGACCTGCACGGTTGCTTCAGACACTAAATCTTTTCGAGTGAAAATGGGATCATATCACCATGGATTTCATAGTTGGTCTCTCAAGGACTGCCAGTGAGCATGACATGATATGGGTTATTGTAGACAGATTGACGAAGCCCACCCACTTCCTTCCCATCAGATAGAGTCAAACAGTTGATAGTTTAGCAAGATTGTATGTCAAGGAGACTATGAGCCTACATAGGATTCCCTTAACTATCATCTCAGACAAGGACACTAGATTTACTTCGAAGTACTGGTAGAGTGTGCAAGAAGCCTTGGGATAGACGTTGAGGTTTAGCACTGCTTTCCACCCCTAGACAGATGACCAGACAACGAGGATCATCCATACCATTGAGGACATGTTAAGGCCTTGGGCCATCAATTGGAAGGGTAGTTGGGATGATCATTCACCATGCAGAGTTTACATATAACAATAGCTACCATGCAAGTATTGCTATGGCTCCATACGAGGCACCATGTGGTAGACCATGTCGATCACCCCTATGCTAGAGTGATGTGGGAGAGAGACGACTCATGAGGTTTGAGTTGGTGTAGTAATGTGCAGAAAAGGTTCAACTAATTTGGAAGTGACTGTTGGCATTCCATAATTGTTGGAAGAGCTACATCAACAAGAGGCAAAAGGATGTGGATTTTACCATTTGGGATCATGTTTTCTGAAAAGTCTGCCCTATGAAGGGAGAGATGAGGTTTTGTAGTAAGGGGAAGCTTAGCCCCAGATTCATTGGCCCTTTTGAGATTCTGAGGAGAGTTGGATAGGTTGCCTACTAGTTATCCTTGTCTCCATAGCTCTTAGATGTTCACAATGTCTTTCATATATCTATGTTGCAAAAGTATGTGTCAGACCCCTCCCACATGCTCTAGTAGATACCTATTGAATTGAGACGTAATTGAAATTTGAGGAGCGAATAATGCAAATTTTTTACCAAAAGGTCTAGGAATTCAGAGCCATGACTATTCCATTAATCAAAGTCCTCTGGCAGCACCACTCTACATAGGAGGTCACTTGGGAGAGAGGAGGAGATGCATCAGACCTATTTAGAGCTGTTTGTATAACTACATTAAAATTTCAAGGATGAAATTTATGCAAGAAGGGAAGGATGTAACATCTGTAAATTTTCTCATATAATTATAGAATATTATTTGAGAATTTCATAAAAATTATGACTTTGAGTTTTCAAATTATTGATAATTATATAGACAAAATTGAGAGTTGAAACATGGATGATTAGATAGTGCTCAAAAAATGGAATCCAACGACACCAAGAATGCCTAAAATGGAGTTTGGATGAAAAGTTTATGAGCATTTGAAGTTAAAGAGAATTTTAATAATGTTCAAATGGGTTCCATTTACTTGATTTTTAAAATAGAAATACCAAAAATGCACGAGCCATTTTGATAACAACACCCCCTCATCATGTCGCATGTATGGCATGTGATAGATAGCACAGACCTGCTGCAACCATCCCCTCCATGTTTTAACACGTTTTAAACCCTCAGCTCCTCCATTTTTCTCACGTCGCCCCCCCCAGTTCCATTGAGTTTCATCAACAAAACCCCTTCTCTTCTTCTTCTCTAACAAAGACTCTTCCTGGATGGAATTCCCCCACCAGCCCAGACAACTAACTCTCTTTTCTTACCCCTTTTCTTCATTCCTTCTACTTTTTCTCCTCCCCATGCCGGCCAAACTGGTTTTTCTGATTGGTGGAGTTTCATTGGAGAAAATTCTATCACAGTAGGAAACCCACCTCATGAATAGCTTGAGTAGATGATCTGAGCTGTTCATTGAATTCCTAAACCCCCAAAACCTTAGGAATAGTAAAAATAGTCCAATTTTGAGATCATCTAGACCATGGATCAAAGGGAAAATAAATTGATGATCCTTGGTACTTTGTCCCCAATGGACATCACACCCTGGACATGCCCTGACAAACGTGCACCAGAAAATGAGCACTAGGTGTGACCGTCCTCTACTCATGGTCGAAATAGGACACGCATGTGTCTTGGTAAAGGAGACGCCACGGCATGCATCTTGGCAATTGAGACACATGCACATGCATCCTGAATGTGAGTCATAAATGAGGTGCGCCTTGGTGACATCATTTTTTATAGTTTCTGATCCATATTTGATTTTGATGGTTAATTTTAATCTGAAATAGAAAATTTTGAATTCTAGAGGCAATATAAACCCGATTTTTTATTCGAGACATCCATTGGATTCGTCTCAACAACGCAAACCTAATTTTGAGGTGAAAACTTAGATTTGACAACTATTTAGCTTAATTAAAACCATAAAATCATAGGGTGAGCTAGATCCACAAGATCACAGAGTGATCAGGCCTTGGAAATTGAACTATTAAATGATCTAACAAGTTGATGTAACAAATTAATGGTTGGATCACATAGATTGACCTAGATTATGATCCAAACCATTGAATGGGATAAGAACCATAGACTAATCAAAGAATGATCTGATAGTTAGATCATTAGACTCACTCTTAGTGCACATGTGAATCTTAAAAATGATCCAATGGTTGGATCATCCCTGGAATCATAGATTAGGTAAAGTTGGACCATATAAGTCGTCAAGCCTATTTATCTAATATATCAAGATCAGATCTAGCAATCTGATGGTTCGATTGACTATGTAAATGAGAGAAAGACAAGTGATATACATTGAACATTGTGGATTGTGATAAATTAAGTGATCTGGACTGTTGATTTGCAACCTATGGCCAAGATCAAAGATTAGAAGGAAAAAAATTAAAGGAAATTAGATTATAATTAGTGATGAATGAACACTAAATCATCCAGATCAAAGAGGATCTAGAGTGAGCCACAAGTGCTCCTATATTTCATGCATGAGACATGACTTATTATCGCTTGTTTTGGGATGATGAGTAGATTTCATGTTTTTATGGATTTATGATGGGTGGTTTTACCTGGTGGACGCTATGCTGTGAGGGTTGTAGGGTTGGCCACCCACCCTCTAACTTTGTGAGATGATAGACACCCACCCGCCCCCTATGGGCAAACCTCATAGGAAGTGGTACCATGGGTAGTCCATACTACGAGTCCGACTGGCCCCCATGCATGGTAGCCACTTAGTCTCCTATTTGGTGTCAACAGGAGCGACAATTGATAGAGCTAATAGTTGATTACCACTACAGCATGGCAATCCATATATTTATTTGGCATTTCATGTAGCATTATGGTTACTGCTGGGATTGAAATATGCATATGTATGCACAGTGTGATGACGCATAGAGGATTGGTATGAGTATTCATGACTGGAAGTGAGAGTGTGTTGTACACTCGAGGGACATGAGTGCATTTTTTTCTCTTCTATTCATTACATGTACTTGTGTTTGATGTGATGGATTTTCTTTTACTTGACAATATGAAATTTAAGAGCCTTGTTTTTATACTATTTTATGCAAGTCATGTTGATTTGATTCATGTGATTCTTATGATTTGTACGAGATTTTACATGCCATACTGGATTCTAGTTTTGACATGAATTATATGTCAATACTATTTTTGTTTATGAGACTTGACTATTCAACTTTCATATTATTATTACTTCCTTGAGTTTTATTATGAGATCATACATTTTATCCGTCACACTACCGATATCCATTTATTGAATATTAAGGTATATGTGACTACACAAGCAATAGCTTGCTGAGGCATTGCTATTTTTCTTGTAATGCCTCAAATATAGAACGAGACACCAAGAAGGGCAAATAGGTAGAAGATCACTAAAGGCAATAGGGATCACCAAAGCATTTTGAGACAATCATTCCAATGTATGTAGTTGATTTGACATAATTTCAGACTAGTATATCAACTATACACACACACACACATTTAAATGTTCCCTTATGCTTATTTTAGACTTGTGGTCTTGACCTTATTGATGGATGTTGAGTCATGATGGATAGACCTTGAATCTTAATGATTTCAATATTTTTAGTATTATTACTTGTGATTTTCAATGAGGTTTTTATACAGTTAGATATGACACATCTTATGTTTTATGCTGACATCATTTCTTTGTATTCACATTTATATCAATTTCTCATGGATCATTTTAAAGCCTAGAGGTTTGAAACATGTGTTGCTACTTAGATTTTCATGCTTTTGAAATAATTTTAATTTATTGATATTTAAAATAAAATAAAAAAGGGATCCCACCTATTTTATATTTTTGTTGTGTGTGTGTGTGTGTGTGTGTGTTGTTTGGACTTCTTGAGGAGAAAAATGGAGATCACAGAAGAATGAGATTTGGCAAGATTTACTTTTCAGTTGGTGTTATCTCTCTCTCTCTCTCTCTCTCTCTCTCTCTCTCTCTCTCTCTCTCTCTCTCTCTCTCTCTCTCTCTCTCTCTCTCTCTCTCTCTCTCGCTCTCTCAAAAAGTAGTTGGCTATTGGACTATTTTCTCTTCGCTGGCTAGTATTGTTTTATTTGAAGTTCTATCTTCCATGGTAAGTGACACACCAAGGAAAGAAGATAACTTGTCTCTTACATTGGCTTGATGAAGAACAAATCCTAAGGTGTTGACAAGTGACACATGAAGACTTTTGGGCATCGACCCAATCCAAGAAGTTATTACTTTCTTTTTGCTATCTTTATAGTTTCATTAAGTACGTATAATGATTTAAAGTTAAATTTTAATGAAGTTCATTATCTTTTTGCTTAGTTTGACTGCTTTATTACATAATTTTTATTTTAGTTTAGAGTAATATTTCATTCCTTATTTAGCTTTATTTTATGTATTTTGCGTTAGCATGGTTTAGGAGTTAATTTTCCAACTTAATTCATGCTAATTTTAGGATGTTATTCTCATTGATTTCAGGTGTGTTTTTCATGTTAGTTATGAGTAGTTAAATCATCCATCTAGGGTTGGCTGAGACCACATTAAATCAATAACTTTGTTCATGTATAAGTGAGCATTAGATTTAGCAATTTTAATTGTCAATTTCATTGATATGCCATATAATTTAATATACATAGTACATTTTTCATGAGAATTATAATATATTTTCATATTTTAAAGACTAATTTATGTTTGAAAGATAATAAATATGGTTCTTAGTTAGTTTTTAAATGTAAGAAATACAAGCTATGCATTAAATACATACCAATTAAAAAGGGCAAATCATTAGAATTGAAAATATATAACAAGTTAGACTTCTACAAATCTTTCATGTTGATATTCCATCGTCATTATGTGAACATATGGAAATAAAATCAATGATGCTTATATATGAATGTCTTTAATTAATGACATGGTGGATTCTAAGACCCTAGATTTCATAATTTGGTGAGTTTCTTCCTTTCTAGTATAATTGGTAATTAATTAGATTTTCTAAAAAAATTCTCATTACTTTGTTAGGCTAAGATGGTTTAATTTGGAATATGATTAATATATCTATTTTTTAAATTGAGTCCTCATGTAATTAACCTATACTTGCACATGTATACTTCAATAGACCCATGCACTTGTGGTGATTTTGAAATAAGAAGAAGGGCCTCAAAGGTGAATCTGTCAACATCATGAAATTTCATATGTTTTCCAAAACTTGTCAAAAATAACTCATGATACATGAAAGTTGTGTGCATTGTGCCTAGGCCATGGTAGATGTTCACATGGATTTCTATACTATTAGATTGGTGTGTCTAATGCATGGATTTCGATTAGATATTGTGTGCATGATGTACAGTTTACCAACTACTATTATGAGTATGAGTACGTAGGTTACAAGTTAACCACTCTATGTGTGATATGTATAAGTTATAAGTTGATTTCTATGCATATAAAGGTGTGGGTGATGTTCTTATTTTGTAAAGGTTAGGATGATGGATTATTATAAAAGTTAAGATGATGGGTATTAAGCTCATCTTACAAAGGTTAGGATGCTAAATATGGTGCCCATGGAACAAAGATTAAGCTATTGGACAATGTACAGGTCTTTCAACGCAAAGACTATGGAGTTTTTTGTCACCTTGAAAGCCAAAGACTGTGTTTAGGTTGTACACATCTTATAGGGCAAAGACTATGGATGTTGTATGCATTTTACTGAGCAAAGACAATAGATCTGGTGTGTGTCTTACAAAGATTAAACTAGATGCAATGCATTTATTGAGCAAAGTCTATAGGTGTGGTATGCATCTTATAGAAATCACATAGTGGATGTAGTTGTGCTACTTTTAGAGATCAACTAGTGTTTGCAGTACACATCTTTCAAAGATTTCGAATATGAACCAGTAGTTGTAGTGGGCATGAACCATGGTTTATAAACAATCTAAGATATGCATGAGATACCTGCTAATTACTTCACTCTCTTTTCAAGATATGTGAAGATTATTGTGCACATGATTCAAGGTTTAAAAACCATCTAATATGCATAAGATACCTATAAACTAGTTTGCAGATTTTGAAACAAATGTGAAGATTATTGTGTGCATGATCCATGGTTTACAAGCCATCTAAGATATGCACAAGATACCTGCTAACTATTGTGTACATTTTGTAGGAAATGTGAAGGTTACTGTGCATCTAATTCATGGCTGTAAATGTGATATGTGCATGCTACTTTTCTCAAATAAGATGTGTTAAGAAAAATAATTCATGGATATGCTGATTCTTCAATTCTAGAACTTGATTTTAAACCCATTCTCAAACACACAAACATGTGCGCATACCATGATAATACAATAAACATCAAGTCCCATCAAAATGAAATAGACATCAATCTAGATATTTTGCATCTTATTGCTGCCAACCAAAGCAAATATTTCAACAAAGAACAAGTCCAAACTCAAGAAGAAAATTCCCGCAAATTCTTTAAGGCTTTAAGAATAAAACCAAGCCTAAACTTAGGAAAATCCTACAACCCTTACCTTGTTGAAAATAAACAAGCTTCTTCATTCTTCTTTTCCTCAAAAAGGCATTGCTTTGTGACTCCCTTGCAACCTTTCTCCTCTACTTTTCTCCCTCTCCCTCTCTCTTTCTCATCCTCTCCTTCATGTTTCTCTCTCTCTCTCTCCTCTTTTTCTCTCTCTCTCATTCTTTCTTTCTCTTCTTCTCTATCTCCCATTTCCTTTCTCGCTACCTAACACAATTTTTCCTCCTTCCCCTCTAGCCTAAGATGTCCCATTATAAGCTAACATATTCACCAGTTACCTTATGAGGCTGAGGTCATCCTTTTCATGTATTATTGGGCGCAAATCCAGGTCTTCCATTTCCTAATCTGTTATCCACGATTTTGACTTATTTCCTTAGATGTGAGCTTACAAATTAAGGATTTAGCCTAATTTATTCATAATTCTAAGTTTGTGAGAATGTCCTTTCTAAATGTATATTGACTTTTACTTCATTCCAGAAAGTTAAAAATTTGATATTAGTGACTTGACTTCACTTTCCGCTTCCCGGGTGGCTTCTTTGGCCAAGTGATGTTGCAACACAACCTTGTCTAATGGAATAGTCTTGTTCCTCAGGGTCTTTCTTTGTGGTCCAAAATCTGAAAGGGCCTTACTTCAAAGGTCAAATCGAGTTGCAATTCTACTAGCACTAGTTCGAGTATGTGAGTGGAATTGGGAACATACTTCCTCAACATCAAAACATGAAACAGATTGCGGACGTTTGATAACTGTGGTGGTAATGTAAGTCTATACACTACCTGCCCAATCTTCTCCAAGTCTTAAATGGACCCACAAATCAAGGGCTTAACTTTCCTTTGATTCCAAACCTCATCACCACTTTCGTGGGCAAGACCCTTCGAAATACATTGTCTGGACTACAAATTTTAGATCTCTGTACCTTTTATCAACATAGCTCTTTTTTCTGTTATAAGCTACCAATAATCATTTTTTAATAAGTCTTACTTTTTTGCAAATTGCTCAATAAGCTTTGACTTCACGAATTGTCACTCCTCAACATTGCTACAATAAGTTAGTGTCCAACATGTCCTGCTATAGTGCCTTATACGACACCATTTTTTTTATAGAGTGGTAGCTATTATTGTAAGCAAACTCTATTATTGGAAGGTGTTCATCCCAATTACCTTTCCATTCGAGTATGCAAGCTCGTACCATACCTTTGAGTGTTTGAATGGTCCTCTCTAATTGTTCATCAATCTTTGGATATAAAGTCATATTGATCCTCGTTGTAGTGCTCAGTCCTTCTAGTACACTTTGCCAAAAGTACAAAGTGAATCTACTATCCCTATCTAAAATAATAGTCTGTAGTACACCACGCGAGCTCACTATCTACTTGATGTACAACTTGGCAAGACTTTCTAGTGAATGCTTTTGATGAATTGGAAGTGCATAGATGTAGTCAATTGGTCCACAATTAACTAAAACATATAGTGCACACTAGATGTTTCAATCAATCCGTCTATAAAGTCTAGTAATGTGGTCCCACTTACATTTTAGGAGTTCTAAGGTTACTACTACACATGAGGTTTTGAAACCCAATATACAAAAGTCATTATTTTGACTAGCTATTTTGTAAATATTTTACAAGTGTTTTAGGAAAAAAAAAATTTTAAGTATAGACTTAAGAGTGATTGACTTTTGAAGTCATTTAGTTCAAAATGATTTTAAAAGTATACATTTTTTAAGTTGTTTGAGTCAAACGACTTCAAAAGTATACACTTTGTTATGGTGCAAAAAGAAATTTTACATGGGAAAGGACTTTTAAAGTCGTTTGATTCAAACAACTTGAAAACTCACTGAATTTTAAAGTCATTTATGACTAAGCGACTTCAAAAAGTCATAGACTTTTCAAGACATTTAGTCCTAAATGACTTCAAAAGTCGATGACTTTTCAAGTCGTTCGAATCAAACAACTTTAAATGTCCTTTCGGTGTAAAATTCCTTTTCACGCTAGACCAAAGTATATACTTTTGAAGTCATTTAATTCAAACGACTTCAAAAGTGTATAATTTTAAAGTTGTTTATGATTAAATGACTTCAAAAGTCCTTATTAGTCTATAAAATATCAAAGTGATCTCATTTTTTCCTGTATTCCCTGCTAGTGTTCTACTTCTCATAGGTAGCATGACATCCTCCTCTAATTGTTGTGTCTATCTGTATCCTTTTTCCCTTCCTGCTTTATATTTTAGATATTTTAATTGTTTGTGGTATGAAAGACACTATAAGTAAACCATAACCTATTTCTTTTTTGTTACTAACTCTCTATGTTTGCATTATGTAGATCAAGTAGGTTTTATCATTATAGATGATGGGGTTAAGAAGTGTGTTAGATCATTGTAATTTTGACAAAAATTGTATGATTTCATTGCAAACAATAACTGCTAGCTCTCTCTCTCTCTCTCTATTGGAGAAAGGAAGACACAATTTGTGATTCTCATCCAAAATTGGGGTTTAATGAAGAGAAATGCTACCATCATGTTGAGTGAGGAAGTTGCAACTTAAAGCTTTACCCTCTCACCCCATAGAGTGGTGTTAGCTAAATATTAGGGGTTCAAATTTTAATTAAATCATTTCATATTAGCTCTTTGATGATGATATTGTATTAATAAAATCTAATAATATGTAACATTTGATATATATATATATATATATAATAAAAGGATAATAAATGAGGAGTTATTACAAAAATACTTTGATTTCCTTGTTCACATGTTTGTTGATATATATGTATGTGTCTATGTGTGTGGCCAAAGAATGCATGAATCATTGTTGAAGATCACAAAAAATCAATTTCATTTGGTATTTATGTAAGATATTGTAAAGTACTAATATCAAATATATATATATATATTTGAAGTGAAAATATATTAGTTTTTAAAGTCGTTTCCTGTAAATGACATTAAAAGTCAGTGACTCTTAAAGTCATTTAGAGCAAACGACTTTACATTCACTACTCTCCCACTTAAGTGAATGGACAAAAAGAATAGACCTAGGTATGTTCACAAACCCAATAAGAGGAAACCCGACAGTAGGGCCGAAGAGAAGAAAGGAGAGAGAATAGAGAATAGAGGAAGAGAAAGGAGGAAGAAAAGAAAGGGGAGAAGGAAAGGAAGAGAGGAGGAGAAAGAGGGGGGAGCCAGGCTGCGAACGACGTTCCACGGTTACAATGCCCAAACTAGCAAGAGAGAGAAAATCCAATGGGGAGGGAAGAAAGAGGAGAGAAGAAGAGGAAGAAGAAGAAGGGGGAGACAGAGAGGAAGAGAAGGGAGGAGAAAGAGGGGGGAACCAGGCTGCCAACAATGCCCAAACCGCAGGAGAAAGAAAACCCAAAGGGGATAGAAGAAGGGGGAGAGGAAAGAGGAAGAAGAAAGGGAAGAAGGAGAGGAAGAGAAAGGAGGAGAAAGAGGGCGAGCCAAACCACCGATGACAATCCACGCTGATGACGCCCAAAGTCATAGGAGAGAGAGAAACTGATGGGGAGAGAAGAAGGGGGAGAAGAAAGAGGAGAAACAAAGAGGAAGAAGAATACGGGGGAGAAGGAGAGGAGGAGAAAGAGGGGAAGAGATAGGCTGCTGGCTGCCGAAGTTGTAGCCAGTCACTGGGAATGACACTAACTCAAATCACTTATTCGAGCCCATCATCTGACTTAGAGCACAAGCACAAATTAAAATCCCAAGGTATTAGAGCAATTCGTGCCCTTCTCGATTGCAAATAGATGAGGAAATCAATGCACAAGCATGAAAACACACCCTAGAAGTAAGTTCTACAAAATCCTATTCTTGATTTGAGAGTGTATGACTTTGTTGAAAAATACTTATCATGATGGCTATGATGTTATCACTATTATTGACAACTTGTATGCTATTAAGCTATTTTTTTGGATTAATGCTAATTTCGTGTAAAGTTAAATCCATTAGGTATGGATGATTATTTTTGTAATACAAATCCCTACTATATTAATTGTGAAATGGATGTATTCTAGTTTATCTTTAGAAATCTCATTATTAATTTTTGTTTGCGATGATGGTATGAGTTACCGATGAATGTGATTAATAGGCCAAAGGCCTAATGACAACTAAAAAGGAATTAAAGGCCTAAAGCAAGTTAAATAGAGGGAAGTGAAGAACTAACTAAGGAGAAAATAACTAACTAAGAAAGAAACAACTAAACTAAGCAACAAGAAAGTAAACCCTAAATTAGAAAGGAAATAATTTAAGAAACTAAGTAACTATCTAATTAAAGAAGCAAGAAAATAAAATAAGAAAACTTTCTAAAATTATGTTAGAATAATAATTGTACTATTTAATGACTCTTACACACATTATCTAAGAAAATTTAGTTTTGTTATGAGAAGACACACAATTATACGACTTGTAGAAATTTGTATCTCATTAGATCCTTGTCTCTAGCAACCAGTGAAATCTACCTTTAGCTATCACCCACAGGCCATCTTTGTAACATACAGATATTTTTAGAGTCTCAAGAAAACAATTAATCTTTCATGTCCACTACAAATTAGAATATTCATACATAATTGAGCCTTTAATCAACTAATGGATCTTAACTCCAAGTGATGACAAGAACTTAAAATGAGTAATGTGAAGACATTATAGGAAATATTTAGATAACTTAGAAAGAAAATATAATAAAAATGTGTCTTTACACCCTTAAGTTAAAGGCATCACATGATAAAGAAAATGAGTGAAGCAATACTACACCTAAGGCAATATAAACCCAAAATAGAAGCCATGTCAGACTTGGCCTAGAGTAGACTAGAAGCATCAACCAATCTAGTTAAAACTCCCAAAACTAATCAATAGGTATTCTTGATACATGCATCATCACTAACATTTTTCTTGAAATAGGCATGAACTGGTGAATGCTTTAAGATGTATCTCTTAATTGTCGAATGCTAGTAGTTACTTACATAAAGCTAAATTTTTCCAATTATGTTTGTTTGAGTGCAAATGAATGTATATATACATGTATTATGTTTACATAAAGCATTACTTGTATGTGTTCTTTTATTTCTCTTTATTTTCTTTGGAATATATATATATATATATATATATTTAAGTGATGAATGAGTGGAGAGTGTGGGAGTAAATGAGTATAGATGAAGTGAATTTGGAGCTTGTAATGATTGCATGTGTTGTGGTTACTTTTATGAAGCATTTTCAAGATAGGTGTGGAAGGATAATGATGAATTTGAATGTTTTGTACCCAAATATGGAAATGAATGTTAATGAATGTGGATGTTGTAGTGAATGAATGTGTTGTGGTTCCTTTTATGGAGTATTTTCAGGATAAATGTCTATGGATAATGATGAATTTGAATGTTTTGTACTCAATGTGGAAATGAATGTATGTTTGTGTTTCATGTGCAGAAAGATTGTAAGAAATGTGTTATATTGAATGTAATAGGTGGTAGTGATATTGAATGTATACATGAGGTGTTATATGTATACAAGTGTTAGTGATCAAAATGAAAAAAAAAGAAGGTACTTTTGAAGTCGTTTAGCCTAAACAACTTCAAAAGTGACAAAATTTTGAAGTCATTTAGCCCTAAATGACTTCACAAGTGCATGACTTTTGAAATTGTTTATACCTAAACAACATCAAAGATGGGGACTTTTGAAGTTGTTTATCTAAACAACTTCAAAATTGATAGAGTTTCAAAGTTGACACTATAGAAGTCATTTTTTAAGCAACTTCTATTAGCATTTTACTGACTTTAAAAGCCTCATGTAGTAATGAGTCTATAGTAGTCATGCTGGTCTTTGATGCTCCATCTTAACCATTTGACATGTTAGACACCACACCACACATTTTTTTATGTCACATTTCATTCACTACCATCTATAGATTCTTTTCAAGTCTTGGTACATTTTGTAGCTCTAAGGTGTATGGTCGAATTGTGTGCCTCATGTAATAAGTCATGTCTCAGCCCTGTAGTTGCTGGTACTATGAGTTTATTCTAAAAACATACACCTCCATCAGAACCTACCAAGAAGCCATTTGTTATGCCCATCACTTGAGTCTTATCACACTCCTATTGTGCTCACAAGACTCTTTCCACAAAGGCTAACCAAATAGTCATGTAAGCAATCATCCCCCTTTGTTTCCTACTCAAAGCATCTGCAATGATAGTCCCCTTACCAAGATGATATTGGATGGTGAAGTCATAATCAAACTCCATCCAACATTGCTATTTCATGTACAAATCATTCTAAGAGAAAATGTACTTGAGGCTCTTGTGATTAGTAAAGACCTCAAACTTCTCTCCATATAAATAACGTCTATAGATTTTGAAGGTGAAGACAATAATGAGTAACTCCTAATCATGTGTTGTATAATTCAGCTCGTGATTCTTCAATTGTCTAGATGCATATGCAATTATCTTGCCATACTAATCAATACAAGCCCAAGCACTTTGCTAGATGTATCATTGTACACCACGATTCCTTCACTACCCTCCAGCAATGTCAAAATAAGATCTGTGGTGAGATTCCTCTTCAATTCCTCAAAGCTTCTCTCGCATTCTTCTATCCACTCAAATCTCTATTCTTTCTTGGTCAACTTGTTCAATAGTAGAGGAATACAGGAGAATCCTTCCATGACTCTCCAATAATAACCAATTAGATCAAGGAAGCTATGAATCTCAATCATAGTCTTAGGTCTCTCTTAGTTAGCAACTGCTCCTCGCTTTTTAGTATCAATAGCGATACTTTCCATCGAAATAATATGACAAAGGAATTGGACTCAATTAAGCTAAAGCACACATTTAGAAAGCTACATGTACAATTGATGAGTCTGGAGAGTGTGCATTGCAATTCACAGGTGTTCCTAATGGTCTTCCTAACTATTAGAATATATTAAGATATCATCAACAAATGTTATAACAAATATATCTATACACTCATTAAACACTCTATTAATCAAATCGATGAAAGTAGCAGGTGCATTTGTTACTCCTATGGCATTACTAGAAACTCATAATGTCCTGGCCATGTTTTGAATGTTGTCTTAGGAATACTCTCATCATACCTATCTTCGAGAATACCCTAGCATATTACAATTGATGAAAGAGATCATCAATGCATGGCAATGGCTACTCATTCTTGATAGTAACCCCATTCAATAACCAATAATCTATGCATAACCTCATTGCTCCATCCTTTTTCTTTACAAACAACACTAGGGCTCCCCAAGGTGAAACACTTGGGTGAACAAACCCCTAATCCATCAACTCTTGTAAATGTACATTTAGCTCCTTCAACATGGTTGTAGCCATGTGGTATGGTACCTTGAAGCTTCTAGCCTCTCTTGAAAGACAAGGTTTTCCTCCTCTAGGCTACAAAGCATGACTCTTTTCTTCCTACAATCTATTACTGCTCCTTGATCTACCAACCAATCCATCCCCAAAATGACATCAAAGTAAGTCATACCCAAGAGGATCAAGTCAACATTTAAGTCTTTTGTTCAACATATAAATTTGCACATCTTATAGAAAATTGCATGCCATCATTGGTTCTCCTATTTGGGTACTAACTTTTAAACAAAAACCCAGTCTTTGTATAGTGCAATCTAAACATGATGCAAAAACGATGTGATATGAATGAGTGAGTGGAATATGGGCCAATCAGTACACAAGCAAGTCTATCAAAAATCAAAAAAGTACCTTCAACAACAATATTGGAGGTACAAACTTGATTGATAGTTGACACAAAGACTCTGCCTTGGTTTAATTGTACTAGTTCTTAGCGAGGCTAATAACCCTTCTTTTTCTTCGCGCAATCATTGATGAAGTGTGTTGTTTGCCACAAGTGTAACATTTGCAATGTACCTAGTATCAAGGTCGACTGAAGTGAAATCCTCTACAACTTGAACACCATGAACAATCCCCTTCTATTCTCCTGAAGTATGTCCTCGCCTATCACTATGGCCTCACTAACCTTGTTGCTACAATATGTCTCCTCCCTTTCCAAATTAGGTTCAGCCCAGTAGTCTTTTCATGATCTTTTTCTGATACTATGTTCTTTCTCTCCACAATAGATGCTAGCTCCACTACCTTGGATAATGAAGAGGGTTTGGCAGTCAAGATCTTGCTCTTTAGATAGAAATTTAGTCCCTTGATGAATTTATGGCCTACCCTTAGTTTAGTGGAACAAACTGTCTCGGTTGACAAAGTTCACCTCATATTGTTCCACTATCATGGAATCCTACACTAGACCCAAGATTTCTTGTTCCTTCTACTCATGAACATGCTGAGGAAAATACTTGTCATGAATCCAAGTTTGAAAATCTAACTATGGAATTTTCTCAACATCTTCAGAGTAGGTTCTTTCTATTGTAAAGCACCAAAATGAGGCCTCTCCCATCATGACAAAGGTAGCCATAGCTACCTGTCAATCTTCAAGCACCTTCATTGCCTTAAAGATCTTCTCAACTCTGTACAACCACATTTCTACAACCTTCGGCCCCTCTTCACCAAAAAGCATAGAGGCAATCTTCTTGATCATGCTAATAACGTTCCCTTTCTTTCATCCTCTCTACTCTAGTCTCCTTAGATGATCCCTCCTCTGACCAAAAGCCTCTAATCATTGCTTCACCCACTAAGGAGAAGATTTATAATCACTTCCACCTTGTCACCCTAAATCCCCATGTTCTACTACTCCGCTGGTGCAGATTAACTACGTCTCTTAAGTGGCATCTATATTTTCAACATCAAAAAATCTAATAAGTTTTTATTCCTAATTTTTCTAGTGAACCTGTGATTCATTTTCTCATTGTTGACTTTTAATTGCTTGGCTGTGAGTAGTTTAAACTAGGCTCTAATACCAACTATGGTGACTCAAGTTTCCTAAAATAATTTTTGGATAAACTTTTTGAAATAAGATTACCTCGAGGATTTTTTTTTAAATATTGAGAAATGTGCATTATATGCATTATATGGTATTACTTGAAAACCATCCTTCCAATATGGTGTCACTTATCAAAACTTCCCATATAGGTAAGAATATAATGGAAACATAAGCACTACTAGAAATTACTAGTCACAACCCAAACAACTAAAGTTGACCATAAATTGTATAATAGGAACTACCCCTATATTACATCAATCTGATCAAAGTTTAACAACAACAAAAACAAAAACTAAAGCTACTCTCAGTCTTCTCCATACATACTTTTCAAAGCAAGCCCTCTCATTTCTCCTTACCATATCCGGCTTATTTTCCAAAATATTCACATGAAATTGTTGGTGGGGTGAGTACAATCAATCACGCAGTAGGAAACTCCTATGCTAGACAAAACATGTAGAAAAACATGTCTACTAGATTGCATTGTAATGGTTCTAATTAATCGTAATAAATATCAATGTCTAAAGATACACTCAGAATTTAGGACATAGAGCTATAATCTAAAAATGCATATCAAATAAGATAGTAGTAATGAATAGCGGCATTTTGCTAGGTCCATAAAGGCAAATTCTATTGGGGCCATAAAGGCAATATTGGCAATATGTAATACTAATAAGAAGCTACATTTAATTGGAGCCACAAAGCCAATTATGTCTCATAAAATACAAATACGTAGCAACATTTAACTGGGCCATAGAGGTAAATTTGTCAACATATAATTCTGATAAGTAGCAACTTTTAATTGGGGCTAGAAGACAAATTTGTCAACAAATAATTCTAATAAGTAGAAACATTTAACTGGGCCACAAATCAAATCTGTAAACATATAAGTCAAATAAGTAGCAACATTTGATTAAGTCTGCAAAGGAAAATCTATTAGCATATAATCCTGATAAGTAGCAACATTTAACTAGGGCCACAAAGGAAATTTGTCAACATATAATTCCAAAATGTAGCAACACTTAACTGGGCCCACAAAGGTGAATATGTGAACATCATGAAATTTCATGCCATTTTCCAAAACTTGTAATGAAATAACTCATGCTACATGAAAGTTGTATGCATGTTGTCTAGGCCATGACAAGTTTTCTGTACTATTAGATTAGTGCCCTGGTGCATAGATTTCAATTGGATATTGTGTACATGATGTGCAATTTACCAACTACTGTCATGAGTATGACTACATAGGTTACACGTTAACCACTCTACATGTGATATGAATGAGTTATCAATTGATTTCTGTGCATATGAAAGGTGTGGGTAATGTTTGTATTTTGTAAAGGTTAGGATGATGGATTATTATATAGATTAAGATGCTGGGTGCTGTACTCATCTCATAGAGGTTAGGATGTTGAATATAGTCAATCATACAAAGGTTAAGTTGCTAAATATTGTACTCATCTTTCAGAGCAAAGACTATGGAGGTTGTGAGAACCTTACAAAAGCAAAGACTATCAAGGTTGTATCCATCTTACAAGACATAGAATGTGGATGAAATATACATCTTATGGAGCAAATATAGTAGATGTGGTGTGCATCTTACAAAGATCAAACTATGGATGCAGTGCACATACTGAGCAAAGTCTATAAGTATGGTGTGCATCTTACAAAAATCATCTAGTGGATGTAGTGTGCCTCCTTCAAAGATCAACCAATGGATATAGTGGAAATGTGAAGGTTACTATGCTTTTGATTCGTGGCTATAAATGTGATGTTCTCGTGCTACTTTTCTCAAAAATAAGATGAGTTAAAAAAACATAAAAAAAATCATTCATGGATATGCTAATCCTTTAGTCTAGAACTTGATTTAAAATCCAATCTCAAACTAGTAAACATGTATGCATAGCATGATAATACAATAGGCATAAACTCACATCAAAACATAATAAAAATTAATAAAAATATTATGCATCTTATTGCTACCAACCAAAACAAATATTTCAACAAAGAACAAGTCCAAACTCAAGAAGAAAATGTCCATAGATTCTATAAAGCTTTTGAAATATAACCAAGCCTAAACTTAAGAGAATTCTATGCCCCTTACGTCGTTAACAAAAAAATGATGTTCTATAGTCTACTCTCTCTACCTCTGTCTTTCTCTTTCTCTTTCTCTCCCTCTCCTTTACAATTCTTTCTCTCTGTCTTCTCCTTTCTTTCTCTCTCTCCTTCTAGGCTAGTTACCTTATGGGGTTGAGGCCTCCCTTTGCATGTATTTCTAAGTGCAGATCCTAGTCTTCCATTTCCAGATCTGTTATCCTCAATTTTAACTTATTTTCTTAGAATGATCTTACAAATCAGGGATTTAGCCTTATTTCCTTAAGATTCTAAGTTAATGAGAATGTCCTTTAATAGACATCTATTGACTTTTATTTCTACCTATCATGTAAAAATGTATTGTTATAGTGACTTGAACTCTAGACTAAAGGCAACAAGCAACAATTTAACTATGTAACCAATTGAGCTAACTTGCTTCTATTGATAAAACGATACAAAAATAAATGTATACATTATGAAAATTCAAGTCATTACAATTTGAACTCTTATAATCATTTTCTATTAAGGGCATAGTAGTCTAGCAATAGATCCTTTTCCAAGCTATCAAGTTCAAATTAAATAAAACTATATGAACGACCATCACCATGTGATTTTCACATAAAAGATAGAAGTAGAAAGAAAGTAAAACTGATATCCTCTTGCTATTTTCTCTAATAATATATAGTAAGTAATAGAGCATCCCTAAACACCTCTTGATTAAACTTTAGATTAGCTTTTCTTATATCTTTCAATCGCTACTTATTTGAATGTAAGAATGTACTATAAAAAATTTAGGTCAACAAGGTTGATAAAAAGCTTAAAAGCTTAGAAGTTGAATGTCCAAAGCTAGATGGTAAGCCATATGCTAAGTCAACACCAGGTTGGTGAGAAACATGATTGATTGAAAATCAAGGTTGATGCTAAGTTTAACTTAACAATAGTAACTAAGATATACAATTAACCTAGTGCCATAGCTATCAATGGTAATAACGTAATTAGCTTTCTAACAATCCAAGAAACATGTCAACTAACATTAAATGAGCAAGATATCATTGTTTTAATATTTAACTTTTCTCTAAAGGTGGCCTTAAAACAATAGTAAATGTCTATTATTCGATTATACTAGTCTTCTTCAATAGTGGTAGGGACTACCATTATAGTAAATGTTAGCTATCTCCTTGAGTAGTTTCTACCATCATTGACATTTTGTTGTATGTTTCGAGTTTCTATTGATAGCCAACAGTAAAAGTCCACACATTCCACTATCAACTTTGTTTGCATTTCCCAAATTGGGAGTTACAATGTCCACCAGTTATTACATTTTAGCATCACCATCACCATGTACTTAGTTATATCACTAAATCATGTCTTACTGCCATTTATTAACATGTAAAAATACTAAAGTAAGGGCCCAGTTAAAAGTTCCTAATTCACACCATTCATTTAGCTAAAGAAAGAAGAGGGGCCATAATTTAGATTCCAATTTGATTAAAACTTATAGTTAAGCTAGGTCTAAACTTAAGTTCAATGTTGAAAACCAATTTAGTTCGTGAAAATAAGGAGACCTAGGCTTGGATGCTAGGGCAACTAGCTTGTGAGAGCTAGTGTTAGTGCATTGCCTAGGGCAACTAGGGCATGTCCAGCACAACCAAGAGGGGCCCAGGGTGACCAGCCTGTGGACCATGGATGAAAGAGACTATAGTGACTAAGCATGCTCTAGGGTGACCAGAAGGGTTCAAGGCAACCTTCCAGCAAGCTACCCTAAGAAGCCATGTTTAGAAAGCAAAGATATATGCTACAGTCTAGGTATCTTCCCTAGGATTTAGACAAGAGTTGCTACTTATGGTAAGACCACAAGTCCTTTAACCTTTCTTATGATTCACAACTAGAGTATAGGTCCCTACCTCTCAGTGGAAACACATTAGGCACCCATTCGAGACTAGAGGATGACTTATGAGGATCTAAGATAGAGAGTTTGAAAAATCTAGAAAATCAAGTTATCACGAAGAAACTATGAGTGTTTGTGTAGTGCTAACTCTCTTAGTAGAGGCATTATGCAAATTCAAGATCTAGTTCCAAAGACAAAAAGTTGGGGGAAGAAGGCAAAAACTAAAGTATAATAAGAATAGTTGAGTTTAGGAAAGAAAAATAAAACGAAAATGAGCTGAAGTGAAATGAAATGAAGTGAAGTAAACTAATCTAAATCAAAGTAGATTAGGCTAAACAAATTATTCTAGCTAGATTGAAACCAAAGCTAAACTGAGCTAAAGAGATTATAAGAAGCTAATTACTCAAAGATTGCCAATCAACCCCTACCCTCACATGAGATCCTACTTCTAGGCTTTTTGAAGCACCCATAACCTCTTTAAAGCTTAATCCTCTTGATCAACCAATCAAGAGACTTAGTTTGAAATACTTAAAGATGGATTTTTACTCTTCTTTTGTCAATGTCAAGTATTTTCCTTTTATAGGCATCAGAATCTTCACTCTCTCAAGTCAATGCAAGACTAAACTTCTTAGATATAAAAGGGCACAAATGAAAAAAGCATGTCCATTACTGTAATCTTGGTGAGAGATAGTGCAATGCTACATTGAGCACCTAGTAGCAGTGCTACACTAGGTATGGGTAGGCACATGGGTGAAAATACTTTGGTTAATAGGTTGACATGTATTCTACTTGAATTCCTTGGTTCCTTTCAAGTCTCCTTGTTGTTTAATTGTTCTTTGTCAAATTTAGGTACCTACAGGAAGATTGCTTCCTTCTAAAAGACAAACCTATTGAAGAAGATGCAACTGTTCTTGACAAGCAAAAGAAGATAGTGACAACAACTACCATCACCATCGATGACTAATTGACATACTAAATAAGGAATCTCCTGATACATCATCTAATTTTAGTCATGGTGATGCCTTGAACAAGGAAATGTCTGGCATTAATCGATTGATATATATGAAGGACAAATCATTGGGAAATTTCCAATGAATGGTGAGTTGACTCATTACTATTGAATTCATATTGACATGCCTCCAGATTACATGAACCTACAACCTTTCCACTATGACTATCTAATGTATCCAGGTTTGGAAGAGTCATTACCATCAATTGAATCTATTATGGAGGATTGAGAAACAAGGAAGTCATATAAACTCATATTAGTAACCTACTAGTCAAGAAAGACAAATGATAGAGAGAAGTCACATCTAATCTGACTAATGACATTGAAGAACCAAGTTGGACTTTGTTTAGGTCTGGGAAGAAAAGGTATAGGTTGACCATGTCCCCTTCCCTTTGGGAAAGTTGTCCTTGTCTATCTCTAGCTCTCCAAAACCAAACAAGACAATGTCTATGGATAGAATAAAGAGAAGGGTCAAGATTCAAGCTTTGCCCAATGTCCCTCTATTATTAGTCTTCGAAGAAGACAAGTATGTGCAACTTGTGCATACTTCAATCACGCAAAGAATTCATGTCGAAGAAATGCCAATACACTAATAGTATGATCTTTGAGGCTAAGTAAATTTGAGCCAATGGACCCGTAGTTAAAGAAGGGCTTCGAGGTAACCTTATAGACCTCCCGAGGCTTCTCTAATTGTATGTGACAAAATCCAACCAGCAGAAATGCTAATCTTTGAACAACTAGGACCACGACAACATCTTCAACTCAAGGAAGGAACCATGTTGCCCATTCTTAATATTCCTGGACAGAGGGTGTAGACTCAACTATTCAACAGGAAAGGTGAAAGAAAAAATCCAAGCCTATTGAACAAGATGATGCAGCTACATCAAACTAGGGGGAATGACAAAATCTCTAATGTAATAATCTAGAGTAGCATCTAGAATAGCCCTTAATCATTGGATTAGATGCACGTGGGATGATCCTAGCCATCCACTGAGTAGGTGGATGTGGCTGAAGACCTAATAATAGGGTATAACTCCTCATTAATTTGTGAGGCATCCAAGAGTTTTAAGCATCCTTGAGAGTAATAGACAAGAGCTTCCATAGTTCACTTGAGTGTACTTCCTCCTCTTAAGTAGGAGAATTGTTATAGTTGCTAAAGGTTACAACAGGCTAGGAGCTTCGATAGACTCACTTAGGGTTAATGTGGAGATTTAGCATGACTAACTCACCGTCCAAAGCTAAGTAAATACCAGGTCGATGGTATTTGGTATCAGAGATGGCTGCCTTCTACTTAGCAGTAATTAAGGCTTGGAGGAAGCACTATGTTAAATGAGGTGACTGGCAGGAAGACTAGCAATGCTAATGGGAGCATGGGGGATTGCACGTTAAAAGGACCGAAAGAATGGTTCATCCATGAGCCAGGTTAGGATAGGTTGGAAGAGAGCATGGGCAAGTTAGAGCTTGCGATGGCTGACATGCAGCTAAAAAGGACTCCCTTGGTGGGGATATTCATGCGGTTGGGAGTGCTATGAGCTTGAAGGTGCATCCAAGTGAGGGGTGGAGACCTTTAAGGTGAAACTGACGAAGTAGTGGAGTCAATGGGGAGCTTTACACGGAAGTTCTCTACTTCATTCAAGGAATTCATGGAAGATAAACATAGAATTCGTGCACATTCATGAACTATGTCAAGACCATGCGAGATAATGTGGAAAGATAATGTGGAAACCAAGAGGTCTAGCATGGATGGCCTTGAGTAGCTAAAGAGCACGGTGGTGCTCATTGCGAAGGCGATGGCAAACAGAGGTGTGACTGCACTTAACTGGTATGAGGAGGAGGGTACCTTACCTCGAGAAGTTCAAAGGTACAAGGGCGGCCAAAGGTATTGGAGAACATTATTTGGAGCATAAAGCAATACTTCAAGCAATTGAGGATCGTGGGCAAGGTTATAAACGCCCTTCTTAGTATGGTGCTTTTGACTGTCTAGATTGATTCCAAATTTTGGCTGGGGCATCAATAGTAGAAGAATCTTATTTAATTTATTGGGCGTCTACGACAATGGTGCTCCTTACAAAAGACACAACACTTCGGTAGAGGTGGAATTATAGCAATGGTAGAATTGAGCTATATGCCATCAACACATGGGACGAGTTTAAGATAAAAATAAGGAGGCAATTTCTTGTTAAGAAGGGGGAGTTCGTGGCTACGAAGAACTATGTCAAGACACATTACACCAATACGATCAGGGAGTACATGAAGGAGTTCACTGTCTTAATGCTGGACTAAATAAAAACGGAGAGAAGGACAATGTGTTTTTCTTCATGGATTGGCTACAGGCATGTGCTAAACAAGAGTTTAACACAAGGGCCTCACTTAGCATCAGCACTGACTGCTGCCAAAAAGCTAGTATAGCATGAGAATCCAAGAAGAATGGACTCTCAGGACAAGGCACATCGAGCTTTTCCCATAAGGAGAATGTTAGGAAGACTGCAAGAATAAGAACAACGAGGATACGATTAGGCAGCATGGCCATGGAATGCCAAGACTGAGCGGTGCAACTTAAGTCGTTTCATACGTAACAACGAGCATCAAACAAGGAAGTGTCCAAAGAGGGAAGCACTTCACACTTCGCAATCTGCCTAACCAAAAAGAATAAAATAGAAATGAATCTCAAAATCTGGATTTTCTTACTTTGTTTCCTATTATTTATAGCATTTTCTTAGCTTTGGTTGTCATAGTTGGGTTTGGGCGAAAATCTATGCCCTCTTCCTCACCTATTACATAGTTTTGCTGATGGAGCTGAAAGCTTTGATATATTAGTCTCCAGATTTAGATTTTGTTTCTAATTTAACTAAGAAGAGGTCTCGCAGTTCCTTCTTCGTATGATTTCTCCTTGCATTTCTTACCTTCTAGATTACCTATGTCAAATTTTAAGCTTAGTTTCTTTCATATTAGTTAAATCTCTACTTTTGAGGAGATATTTAGCCAGCCTGCAATGAGAACTTCTATGCAAATGGGTTTGTTGTCAGGGGACAAGCTTCTCTTTCTTATGCTTTTAATAAATGGCAGTTTAAGACTGAAATTTAGGGACAGTTGTAAAATTACTAAAAGCAAACTTAAAAACCAAAAAATCTTCCAAAGTATACCCATCACTACATGCTGATAACTTACAACAAGGTCTAGGCTGTTGTCTCTGCAAAATTAAGTTGGATGCACAAAGAATTACAAAGCAAATCACTTTCACACACTCATCCGCAGCAAAAGGGGAAAGTGGCAACACGAACCTAATGCCATGTCGTCCACAACCAACTGCACTAGACATTTGTTAGCATTGAAATGTTGTTTCTTAACATCAAAAGAAAGAAATGTAGCGTTTATCAGATGGTGATTCTCGTGGGAACAGATGGTGCAAACAGGATCAAGGGTCTTAATTTGGAGCAGCGACTTGGTGAACAATTGATCAATCGCCTATGAACCTGTAATTTACAGGCAAGAACTGAATGCTTGAGATTAGAAAAGAAACCAGCACAACTGCACTAAAATGTTCCAGTTTGTTTCAATGGTGGTATCACCATTACAGTAAAAGCTGGCAAAAATTCACTCGTCTAGAAGCGATACAAGAAATGTTTCCATCGAGATGTTGCACTGTAAACAGAAAACAAGACATGGAACTGGGACCAGAGAAATATCTACCATAGTCAGTTTAAAGTGCAACAAATTAGCTTTAGTAACACCTTAAATGCCTACTTCTTTGCATATGTAACAAGCATCGGGTTGTGTGGTGTAATCTTGAAACCCTGAAGTCCCTGCATGGCAACCGTTGATTGCATTTCGTTAGCATATTCCACGAAAGCAATCCCTGGCTTTGCTTCCACCATTCTCACTTCCTTGAAACCAGGATACTGGCAGAACAGCATCTGTAGCATCATTGGAGTCGTCTCATGTGGAAGGTTCTGAACAAACAGTATGTTATTTGGAGGAGCTGGTGCCTCTGGCAGCATGGATTTTGCACCTCCGGGGTATGGCAACTGCGATAGCTGTTTATTTTATGGAAGAAAGAAAAGGTTAGAAACTCTTGATTTCGCATATCCAATAAACGTAATAAACATCAACAGAAAGAAAGTCCCCTATTTGTAATGAACTAAATAATAGGCAAATAGTCAAGTGCCACCTGAACATAGATGACCAATCACAACAGGCAGTAAGGATGTACTGTTTAAAATAAAAAGTTATATCCCATCACAAAGTTGTGGCAACTGTAGGTCTGGGCTATATTTCCCAATCGTGCATGCAAGGAGGCAAATGAACTCAGATTCGGAACTTGTTTGGGGCAGGAAAACAGATTTCTGGATTTCATGCAAATAAAAAAGAAACATTATTGGCCTAGACAGCAGTGTCGAAATTGAAGTAGATTGAAGCTGGGTAGAGATCAATCTAAATATCATGTCCAAGTTATTTTCGAATTGAGGTAAAAATGCTATTTTTGTAGCAACAAGAAGCGTACTTCCTTGGCTAAATGGAACCGTATTTCCAATGAAGGGGAGCCTTCGTGGGACAGTTGAGTTGTCATGTGACCTAGAGGTCAGAGGTTCGAGAAGTGGAAACAGCCTCTTGCAAAAATACAAGGCTGCATACTATAGACCCTTTGTGGTCCACCTCTTCCCTGGATGCTACATACATGGGAGCTTCGTGCACCGGGCTGCTCTCTTTTTATTTCAACCCACAGTCAACCTCTTATTACAAAGCAGAGGATTTGGAGATATCATGGTTTAAGTTTCAATATAGGGATGTAAATGAACACAGACAATCTGCTGGATCTAATGATCCAACTAGTTCAAAACATAACTTGAACACAGCATCTTACTCTGATGGATTCTTTGCAGATTAGTTTTCATAAAATATGATTTGTTATCAAACAGATATGATCAAAGAATTTAATCAGCCAGATGACCCAAGATCTGGTTGGGATATGCTGAATTATGAAAATACCTTTGGATGTCTTAGTGTTGATGGATCCTTGGATGTCTTAATGTTGATGGTCTCCAAAGTACATTGTATGTATATTTTGTTAGCAGTGAATACTAAGATAACAGAAGAACTAGGGAGTCAGGGACATGGATTATGTGAAAGCTTAGCATTTTGTATGATGCTACACAATTTCTACTTTCAATTTTGATCCTGAAATCTCTGTCGAATGAACTGAACCAGAATGAATTTGGTTCACACACTAAAGATCTGAAGAGAACTTCAATTAGAATCCAATCCAACTAGGATCGAAGCAGATCTGCACCTCACATCTTGGCAGTGGAAAGTGTGGCTGCAATATGTAGTTAAAGGCGGGCCTAGGCGCTAGTCGACGGGTAAGCGCCTGGGAGGGGGCCAGGCGCAGAGGAAGTGAGGCGCAGTAGCCTAGGCGCGCGCCTGGGTGCTCCTGGGCGCCCCTTTCAGGCGCGCCCCCAACTCCAGGCGCAGACCACTTAACCCGGTAACGTATAAACCTCGTTTTTTTTTTTTTTTTCACCTTCCAACCCTAATTTCAATCTTCCAACCTCCTGAGAAGGTGAAAACGATCATTCCTCTTCGATCTTTCACAGATCTAAGCAAAAAAAGGTATGGATTTATGAATTTTAGCATGTGTATACAGTTTCTGTTAAAAACGTAAAAACCAGTACCGTTTTTTCAAATTTTTTGTTTTTTGTTAACTATTTTCCATAGATCTTGATGGGTTTTAGTTCTATATGTATAAGAAAACATTCTATTTGAGTTTTATACTTCTTTGCTCTAGATTTGAGTTTGTTTCTAGGTTTTTTACTGTTTTTCCAAAAAAATCAGTTACGGAAATAAAAAAAGTCGTCGTTTTTTCGTATTTCTTCATTGAAACGTATTTCTGTCCACATATATAGCTTTCCCATGCTTGTATCTTCATGTGTGATAATTTTTTCATCTTTTTTTTGTAATTTAGGGTTTTTTTTTTTTAATTTTTCCGAAAAAAAGTTACGAAAATTAGGAAAAAATTGTTCTTTTTTATATTTATTAGTTAATACCTATTCTTATCCACATAAATAGCTTACTCATGCTTGTATCTTCATGTATGATGTACTTTTCATGCTTTTTTAGGAAATTATTAATGATTTTTAGCTATTTTTTAATTACGAAAAATATAATTTTGCGCCTCAGGCTCCAAGCGCGCACCTAGGCACCCCAGGGCCTCGCGCCTTTAACTACATAGGCTGCAACATAGATGAACTGATATGAAATTCAACCTTTCACAAAGTTTCATGTCAACTAAATCAAAATTGATGAAGACATTTATCAATTGAGTTTGTGAGTGATGTTTAATTTATAGAAAAATGCTAAAAAGTCAATTCATTGTCAGGCTCTTTCATCAAAATACACATTTTAGAGCCCATTTGTGCCACATGGGCCAGATCAAATCCATTAATCTGACAGCTGTAAGCAAGACCATCGCACTGCCACTGATTTTGTCTTTAAACAGATTATCTCAGACACTTGATCTATAGAGCCTTTTTTATGATTCCACCAACAAAATGTGATGCATTGGTTTTCTTGTTGGATTACATCTTTGGATGGTACATCGCATGGGTCCAAACCATGTGGGGACATTCAGCAAATACTAGAACTGACTTTGCTATATTTCCTTACTTTAGTTTCTAAAATCTACAATTGTTCCTGATCCACGTTCAATTATGTATAGTTATTGCTGTTGGCTAAGTAAGATCTCACTGTTCGTTTTCTATTTTTTGAAATAAGAAGATTTCAAATTTCAGAAGTCCTGAAAGGAAATTTTAGATTGTCATAGTTCCACTTTTCTGAGGTTAAACTTAAAACCATGCAGCAGAAATTTCCTTCTTATTTTCCCTGGTTTTGCTTGAAGTACCTCTTGGTCTTATTGCTTACCATAATTGTTTCAAGTTCATGAATCCTTCTTGTTCCTTAAAATAGTTTACCTCGAGCTTCGACAAATTTACTACTTCAGAATGGGGTATTTTAGTGATTCTACATAAATTCTGGTAAAAGAGCATAAACGAATCAGTTGTTGGGTAATCCTACATCAGCCAGGTGACAAAATAATCTCTTCCACCACATGGCCACTGTTAGAGGAGGAAGTTTCTCTGGGTTTATATCAGTATTGCAAACTCTTGCTGAAAACAAACTTTAAATGGATATGGTGGCAAATGACTAAGCTGGTTCTAAAACTGTAAATGTAGACCAAAGTCAATCTCTCAAATGGAAACTAATATAGAATACAATGGATTCTAAACAACCGTGTAGTGAAATCTTTCTTCCTTTTCTTTTTTCCTTCTTTTCCCTATGAGTGCACAGTCAAGAAAATAATGGGAAATACTTGGATACAATGGCTAGTCTCATGCATTTCTAATGAAGTGGCAATAATTCATGTTGCCAACTTAAAATCCTTGCATTGGCCTTGAAAAGGTTAGAAAATTTTCAATTCTGTAGGGACTGGAGGACCATAAAACAGTAAAACTTTATAAACAGGAATGTGAAAAGTCTACTTGCCATCAACAATTTCTCATAAGGCTTTTGTAGGGAACTGGTTATGAAGATCTTCTGAAGAAGCAGCACTATGATGAAAACTATAAGCCGTAAATCGTTCAACACAGGATTAAAACAATTATCAGGCGGAAGGAAGCAGGTCTAGGGTTGGTGGGCAAGTGCTTGGCAGCCAATTGGTCAATCCTGTGTTCAACTCCTTCATCAGAATCTAATATCAGTGTAATTTTGTGTCTACATGTGCACATGTATGCACTTTATGGATCTTGTGTGGGGAGTGTGGACTTGATCGGAACATTTTAAGAGGATTTGTTAGTGGAGGATGTATCTTCTTCCATGTGATTCAGCATAAGAAATCAGCTAGAGTTACATATTATGCCTAGGTCTCAATCAAAGAATGTTCAGACGATACTATAATTCGGAAGCATAGCAATCTAGGCCTTAAAAAGGAGAAGGTTCTGCCGGTCTAGATTGAATATTATCTGCTGATTCCAAGTGTCATCAACTCTCGAACCTTCAGCATGTTCCCTTTCCGAGAAATCCTCTAGAAGTGTAATAGAAGTTAAAACTATGCACAGAAATACATACCCAGATGAAAGCAATTATTATGCTAACTAGACTGACAGGATGTACATGCTAAAGCTCTGTATTTACAGTTTCTGTGTTAAGAATATTTTAAACCTAATCTGCAGAGAAATTAGAAGAAATAAAACCAGATCATGCAACCATAACTAGAGAGCTAAATTTGCTCCAATATATCAAAGCATTGCAATTTGCAAAGGTCCATCCTCTAGTACTGTCGAAAATATCACATTTGACTACAAAATTAATGTTTCTACAAAATATAATATGTCAGTACTGTCAAGGAAAATTGTTCTTACAGGAGGGGCTGCACCATAGGCACCAGCGTAAGCAGAATTCAAGCCCACTCCAGCTTGACTAGCATCATGCTGTTGCTCCCTTCGCTTTCTCTCAGCTGCATTGGAAAAAGCACATATATATCAGAAAAATCTGATAGCTAAAGCAAAGCAGTCAAATTTTATATAAATAAGTTCTAAAATTTACATCAGATATATATATATATATATATATCTCCTTATGACATGAAGCTAGTAGTGATCTCTGTCTTGATTAGCAGGCATTTCATAATTGCATTATGCAAAATTAATGTAATGGTAGAAGGATCAACTAAAAGCTGAGACAGATTTGAAATTTTCATCTGAAGATTGACAAAGCAAATCTGTTTCCTTGTGAATGGACAAAGCAAATATGTTAGCTGTTCCTTTCTTGTCCATCAGACAATGTGAGGATAGGAGATTCATTGACATCTAACTATCAAGTATCGCGTCTAAAGATGCCAAGTACCAGATAGTAACGAAGTTAGGTTTTAAGTGTTCAGATTAATTGGATGATAGGATGCTTTAATCATCTCAATGCATATGATCATTACTGCCAAGCATATGCTAAATATAAATATTACTTATTAGCAAGTTTGTGATTGACCTCAATCACCATTAGCAGAATCAACAGGAAACAGTTCCACCTTACTAGCTGCACATGCTTCTGTTGCCAAATGTAATCAAGCTTCAGACAAAAGGTAATCCGTCTGAGATAAGCGGTTTTGCTTGGTTTTCTGTGTTAACTGTAAATTTACCCTCATACTTTAGTTTATTCAAACATGATTTTTGTTGCCTTTTCCTTTGTTTCCACAACTTCACATCAGCTCTTTATTCAGTGTCACTTCCCCTTCTTCAGATTTGCTTACCAAGAATACTAGATCATCACCCACTGGACCTCATTCATTTGTTTATCTGATCTTAGGTTCCCTTGTTTAACAGAAATTTTCTTTCTGGTGTCTCTATAGTATCTCTTATTTTCTCTTCGCCAGCATTTTTGGAGCTGTGCAATGACCTTTAGCTTAGTGACTCAAGCAGGGCCTCTCCCATGGTATGTCACCAGTTCCAGGTGCCATCGGTACGTTTTCAACTTTCGAAAAATAAATAAATAGATAGATAAGCATGTCTTCAGAACTCAACCCTTACCATAATAGACATAGCAGCAGTAAATTAATGATGCACTTAAATGAGTTTTCATCAGAACATGTGAGTAGTAGATTTATTCTCAAGGGCCACCATCTTTTATTGAAAGAATTTTCCAGAACATACAAGATTATTGCAGTGACTCGACACTGATTAGGAAAGGTAGGTTGTGACAGATACAGTAATTATCTCCACTTAGATGCTGTTCTAACTTATAATCAATGCAGAATTTCTAGATTCTTGTACAATACTTCAGACATCTTAAGAATATCAAACAAACTAAACAGTAACAATCAAGATAAACAACCTCTTTCAAAATGAAGCACCCTTATACTTCTAACACATGCACCCCACACCCACTCCTTTACCCCACAAAGATTACCAGCTTACCCTGGTACCTTGTGGCAGCCTAAGGACTACCAGCTTGCAGGTAGGAGATTTTAGCTTTAAGGTCATCTAAGAAGTGGTATTCCGATTCACATACATTTATTTTGACTTTAAAGTTGTGATGTGGCAGTCAGAGCAGTCATCATTAGAGCAATAACATTGCTCATCAATTAGAGAACTTCACACATCTTAGGAATAGAAAGAAATAGAGACTAAAATTGTAGCTAAGCACAAAAAGCAAGCCATTGACTCCGTAAGAGCCATAAGAGCAACATGTCACCTACCTATTCTGCTTTCTGGAGATAACAAAATATACATATCATCTTAGATCGTAAAACAAAATACAAAAGCATTGGATATGTAACACAACATAATAGTTATAAAATCAACACGAGAATAAAGGATGAATGGAGATATTTTGATCACTCAACCCATGTTTTCACTTTCTTCTTTGACTGCATAATCCAGTCAGCACTTACCATCCATGACATCCCCAAGAGAAATATATAGGTCCTCTTGAAACTCCTTATTTGTGAAAAAAAAATAATAATAACAACACATCTTTTAGGCCATGAATAGAGTATATATTTGACAAAAGGAGAAGAAAAAGGTCTGCCATTATATTAGCTGGTCAGAACATCAAAGAAGTCATGCTCATGATAGTATGAAAATTCTAACAATAATAATAGGTTGTAATATATGTGCCCCTCATTTTTCCTCACGAGCACATCAAGTAAATGGCATGAACAGCTATAACTCCCAGTGGGCTAGACTTTTGAAGATCAGAATCACTGACAATGTTGCTCTTGACTTAGATGGGCTATACTGCAAAATCTCGCCCATTAGATGATCCTAGACACTGTTTTCTTGAGTTATAAAATAGACAATAAAAAGTTTCATCATTCATTTTATTACTAGAAGCAGCAGATCCTAGGATCACACAATGCATGAGAATTGTGGTGACACATCTAGGTCATGGGCGAAAATATCAATTATTCTGATCGTCAGAAATGCTTATTCAGATCAAAGATGTCATGAACCCGGGAGTTGTAGCCATCCACACCATTTAATATGAGAAGAAGACTAGGGGCCAAAGTATCATTACCCTAATAATATACTATTCCTTTCTCTTGTGAGCAATAACATGTCCAAAATCTATATAAATAGAGGTGAAAAGGGAAAGAGAAATATGAATTTTGAGAAAGAAGAAAAGAAGTTATATGGTGAAGCCAATGGGTATGTCAGCGCCGGGAGCTCAATGGGACATGGCCACCAATGAAAATGCGTCAAAGCCGTCAAACATAACTTAATCATAGACACCTCGACCCCATATATAACCATGATTATTTTACCATGAAGGCATACTTTTCAAATGAGATTACCATATCCATTGTTAACAGAATTATGTATGAGAAAAGTGCACAAAAAAGTATTAAAACAAACACCTTTCTATTTTAGAGAGATTTTATTGAGTAATGAGAACTTCTCAGTTCCTAATCTAATTGGCCTTAGTGCATGCAATAATAAGAGAAACACAACTCTAATTGCCACCACATTCAACAAATTCAAAATTTATGGACTATACAAAGATCTTGATATCTTGGCTATGAGTCGCACAAGATCTCTTTTTTTAATACTCCAAAAATATGATCTTTTAATTCATAAGAACTTTAGCTCCCTGGCTTATCTTTATGTCAATATACACCTTGTGGTCCATCTCGAAACAGTTAATCTTTAATTCATAAGGATCCCTTTGAAAGTAGATCTTCTCACTGGGCAAGGCAGCCCCTGTGCACGAAGCTCCCTCGTATGCAGAGTCCAGGGAAGGGGTGAGCCACAAGGGTCTTCTCATTCATAGAGATTTTTTCCTTTAATATTCTATGACATCTTGCAAAATAGGAACTTTTGAAGCACAACTTTATTATCAGAAAATGAGTCTTGGTGAAGAAAGACCCTATAAATAATAAAGCTGTTTCCTTTTGAGGTAAAGTTCCTCAAATAAAAAAGTCTTTACTTAATAAAGATGTCTATTTTGCCTTCCAAGAAGATTCACAATAGGCTTTTGAGGCTGAAAGGCTTTTTTTTTTAAAAGAATGGAAAATTCTTTGATCTATGTTTTAATCTTGGAAGTCACCATCTAGGTAACCCAATGTGAGCTGAGCTGAATTACATGTGTTAAGACAAAATGAAACTCAATAGAGTTTTGTCTTGGCAAGTCAATGGTGAGATAACTTGTTAATCCAATAAATGATAGCTTGAGAAATGATTGGCATGACATTCTTTACTACAAGCAGCTCCTGTATTATGTACATAATCAACCTAGCAAGTATAGAAGAATCAACCTACAAGTCCATTGGACAAATCATCCAAGGCAACAGGCTGCAGCAGCAATAAACTGCAAAACTCTAATTTACTAACCTAAAAGCTATGGCCATTGAATTTGTTACTACAAAGCAATTCTAATCTGAGGATAGATTAGCTCTTGCTAAGTTCCTATTACATTTAGGAAACTTTTGGCTCCAAGGCAGGTCTCCATCTGCCAATTCTTCAGTACCTCTTATTTCAAAAAGATGTCTTCTTTTTGTAAGAGGACATCTTATTTCTATCGGAGGAGATGCCTTCTCTCGCCTAGAGAAGATGCCATTTTTTCTCTCAAATGAGAGTCCTCTTTCTCCAGAGCAGCTACGTTCATTTCTTTTAGAATAGATGTCTTCTCTAGAAGGCAGACCTCTTCTTCTCTTAAAAAGTTATATCTTCTTCTCTCGTGGAGCACAAGATTGTATCAATGTTTCCTTCTTTGTCTCTTCTTCACTATTTGTTCAATTTACTCATTAAAATTGACAAATCTCCTCTGTCTTCCTCATTCTTTCCTCTTTATCGAGGCCTTGAGGTGATTAGAAAACTACCAGCACTTTCACATTTCACCATGCACCTGTTTCTCACTCTATCTAGAAGGAGGTTGCACAAATTACTGTTCTTCCCTTACATTGAGCAAGCAAGCTCAAGAAGGTTAAGAGGATGCCCTGTGATAACCAATCCACTAAAATTTCTTCTTGGATCCTCTCATTTCTTTGGCTGTCCTCTCTTCATTTTTTAACTTTTTCAACAGAAAAACAAGTCTTGGTCATCCTGGAAATAATAGAGATTCATAAATTTTCTAAAATGTAGTCCCTAATTTTGTGAAAAATATTACTCCACATACGCATCTTGGCTACTGAAAGTATGCCCAAAGTTTCGCAACTAAAACAAACTCTTTATCAGCTCCTTCTGCTTGGCCAACACTTGAACACCTTTTGCCAAATGAAGTGCTCAAAGATCGATAAGGAAAAAAAAAAAAAAAGCTCTTTTAAGTAGTGCAGAATTGATGAAAACCAAATTCTTGTTTCTCATTCTTGATTTTCCAGTTCCTAGTAGAGAATTTCTAGCTTGGCTTGCAAAATTCTTTCTTTACCTATGAGTGCTAGTGTAATTTTGAGCAGCAGCTTTCAATAAGGTCATAGGAACAATCAAACAGCTTAAAGAGAAGAGTTAACACTCTTAACCCTCTACCCATGAGATGCATCAAATAACAAAAAAATTATTAGTTAACACCTATAATTTGCTGGACCCTTCTATTTCCCTTTGGTATCTGTGCTGGCCACATATCAACACGACAACCGTGTTGACACTTGTGTGGACATTTCCAAACAGACTAACAAGCATCCAAAGCCTTTCATGAGAGACTTTGGAATCTCATTATAACTATCTATGGAGTTGCAGCATTTTTACTTGATTTCTTCTCTACATTTTGTTTAATTTAGCCTTTTGGAAATATTCATTTATTTGCTGTGTCCATGTCTCTGGTTTTTCAGGAGCTGTTGTGTCAGCACCCGTGTCAATGTCTACAAACCATAGGTTAACATAATCAAAGTAGCTAATCTCCTCTCAAGGTGGCTGCAATACACCTGATGACTTGCTGGAAGATCCAAAGCCACCTAACATATTGAGTAGAGACACTGGACACTGTCTTGAACTTATCACTGTATAACATCGAGAGAATTCGGCCTCAATGGATGCTGAGCAATCTAACACAAAAGGAGTGTAATAATGTATTAGTGCCTAGGTTCTTACCTCATTTGACCCTTTATCTCCTACTATATTAAAGATAATACAACTCACTACACATTTCCTATCTCTAACTAAAAAACAAATTCAAGTGATTTATGCAGTTGTAAAGGGCTCCTGCAATCAAATGTCATTGATAGAATTTCTCATATGTGAGGCCATACCAAGTAGTATAGATCCTTTCATCAAAAGCTAACTTAGGTAATGGAACAAGTCTGGGTTCTAAAGATTATAAAGACTATTCTTTTCTAATAGCGTCAGCCTAGCCACTCTAGCAGCCCTATTCCATTAGAGCTTAATAGGGAATAATAGACAAATACCTGACTTCCGACAATGAACACAAGAGAACAAACATGCAACAAGCGAAGGCAGCAACCGGAAGAGATCTTAATCCAACTTACCCCCCATGCCACCTTCCTAGCTGTTAAAATCTATAGTGCGTGCATATGATTGTGTGTCACTACTTACAACTATTAAGGAACCTATCCCCGGAGGGGATGATAGTTGTCAGTTTGGTTAAGGCCAATAATCTACCAAGCAACAAGAGTTACCAAATCTTTTCACACCACTTCTATCCACATCTTTTTGGGCCTTCCCCTTGCCCTTTTAGAGCCTTCAATTTGGATCAACTCACTACTAACTGGTTCCATCTTAGGTCTCCGTTGAACATGTCCAAACAATCTAAGTCTACCCTCTCTCATCTTGTTACCTATTGGTGCTACTCCTAAGTTTTCTCTAATATTTTCACTTCTAATTTTATCCTTTCTTGTCTTGCCACTCATCCATCTTAGCATTCTCATTTCGGCTATGTTGATCCTATGTACACATGCAACAAGCGAAATACTAGATATGAAACTAAATAAGAAAATCTAACTGCCAAACTGATCATCATCAGATTGGGTAACAAGCGAAACATTAAGATGAATGAGTTAACCAAATATCAGATTGACCAAACTGAACAAATGATATGTCAAGGTGAATGTTGTTCGCTGGGAACTGAATAGGGGAGAACAAGCAGACATCAAACTTCATACAACACCTCTTGCTATAGAACAAATCCAGCTTGTAGCTTCAGCATTATGTAAATAATGGTGCTAAACTCTAGAAAGATGCAATGTCTGAGCAACTTTGACTTGCTTTAATCATATCAGAACTCAATATATTCTACAATGCTACCAGCTCATGGGTTTTGAACACTTCTATTCTTCTGTTCAGCATGAACATAAAGTAACAGGGAGGCATAAACTCCACATTATTTTCCCTCTAATTAACCATAAAGAATAGAAGATTATTCTATAATGGTTTCCACTAACCTCAGCATCAGTCAACTACACTCAGAACCTAGAAAATAAATCTACAAAACTCATGCTATGATGAGACAGATCAGCATGCTCAACCAACTCTTCATCCATGATGCCACATGCATCTACTCAAAACAATTCACCATAAAGAATGAGATGGTTTGTGATGAGTATCTTATTCAAAACGCAACAAGTCCAGGCAGTACTAGGAATCGAGACATTATGCATGTAGATTTGGTCCCCTTGTATTTGATATGCAATACCTTCATAACATCATACAATTTATCAAATTTTCTTGGAACAAGGTTCCTTTTGCCACTTGATATTTTATGATCTATTATATCATTTGATAGCTACATGAAATGTATAAAGGTTTTAGAGGGAAGATTTTCCAATCTTTCAGGTCGTGCTTTGCCTATTTCGGTCCAAAATGGTAGTCCAGCTGAAATATGAGAAAACCAGTAGAAAACCAGTTAATATTATCTTATACAGTAAAAGGTAGGCTAGTACTTATAAGTGGGGTCAGCAGATGATTGATTTGGATCATCTTCTTAATAGGACCAAGTGTACTTCTAAAGTTAAGGCAATATAGGAGCCACTACAAGATATTAGAAGTTTTTTGAATCCTAGTGAACCTTTCTTTCAGGCTGCACTAATTTTGCTATCAGTTAAGCTTCATTCTAGAAGGGGAGCCTTGGGGCAATGGTAAAAGTTGTTGTCATGTGACCTTGAGGTCACGGTTCAAGGCGTGGAAACAACCTCTTGCAAAAATGCAAGGTAAGGCTGTGTAATATAGGCCCTAGTGGTCCGCCCCTTCCCCAAACCCTGCATAGGCGGGAGCTTCATGCGTCGGGGCTGCCCATGTAGTTGAGCTTCATTTTGTAATTTTTTTCAATGGTAAAAGAAAAGCTCTCTTATTCTTTATAATCTCCAAAAAATTCCATGCTTACCAAATCTGGGAGGGATTCACCATCTTTATACTCTTAAATATTATGAAAAATCCTTCCCATGGACATAAAACGCAAGGGGGCCTACACACAGATGTTGCATGCATGTCTGAATGTTATCCATGTTTTACATCTACATATACATATACAAGCGGCTTCTAACCCACAACAGTACATGTGTAAGTTAACAGCACCAAAATTTACTTGCAGTTCTTTTACCCTATTAAGTAGGGGGCAGTCATGTGAATAGGATGGTGGGTATTTGGTCTTTTAGGATTTTCTGCAATAGAAATTGCCATCATAACATAAACCCCAATTTGATCAATTTACAACTTGTGTCGTTCTAAAATCCTATCTCCTTCATCCAAACCACCTAATAACCTGTAGCAATTTTTTTTTTTCTTTTGAATGGTGACACATAGCTTTTAGCCCACCAGCAATGGTGGAGAACACCATGGAGACTGTCGATCTTTGCTAAGCATCCATCCCAATGACCACCAATGGTCAAAACTGATGGTAAAACCATCAATAATGATTTTTTGAGTTAAATTTCTGCTCATACTCCAGCCTATGTAGGAAACTTTAATCACAGTGACACAAGGAGACTCACCCAGGTAAGAGACTACGCATGGGTGTGTGTCTATCTTTAATAAAAATAATAATAGTAATAATAAAGGGCAGCCCAATGCACGAAGTCCCATGCATGCAAGATCCGGAGAAGGGGCGGACCACAAAGGGTCTATAGTGTGTAGCCTTACTTTGCATTTTTGCAAGAGGTTGATAATAATAATAATAATAATAATAATAATAATAATAATAATAATAATAATAATAATAATAATAATAATAATAAAGGCTCAGTAGAAGTATGGATCCAATCTGGTTTGGACAGGAGAAAAGTGGAAATCCTTCGAGGTATAAATCACTTTAGAACTGAGTTTTGTTCTAGAAATGAAATATCTTTTTCTTGGAAGGAATACAAGAAATGAACAGCTCATTCGGGTTTTATTCAAAGGTAAGGTTGCAGTCTTCCCATGTCATTCAATAAACAATATAATCTTTCCACAGGCTCCCTTCTCAGACGCTAGATGAAGTCTTCAAGCCCAATGCTAGCCAGCCTTTTAGTCACTTCGGTAGTTAATCACCTACTGCAAGCAACTATTCTATGTTCATGCTTCTTAAGTTCAGATAGACCTCCCATGGCTCCTCCAGATCCCTCTTTCTAAATTTCATATCATAATATGTTAATGCTTCTTGGAATCTAGCCTTCTAAATATGTCCCTAGCATGACTAAGTCATTGCCAGTCATACAGATGAGCACATAATTGAGCGAACTTTGGCCGGCCATAAAGAAAATCATGAACTTGGAGAAGAGGTCTGAGGAAACCGCAAAAAGGGAGAGAAGGAGAAGAAGAGGGACCGTTTTTTTTACTTTTAAAAGCAACGGTTGTGTACGTAAAAGAAATACAGAACTTTTTGTAGTCCTAAGCATGTTGTAAATAAATGCCAAAAACCTTTCAAAAATAACTCACAGGCCACAAAACCAAGGGTATTCACAGTCCAAAATAATTTTGCCATGCTGCCAACCCACACACAATGTGCAGTATGTGTGAATGTATTTTAGTGTGCGCATCATTCATTTCTTGACCAACCAAGCTATATTACAAAGATTTCACAGATAACTCCCACTTGGGCACCACCACTTTTCTCTGCTGTTCTTCTCCCCATGTGTCTAGTATTTATGATCCCTACCATACTTGACATCGGCTCAACCACCATAGTCAGCAAACAAAATCCAAAGAATGGTGTCAACACCGTGTTGCCCAATATCCATTTCTGATACCATCTCGATAGCCCTTTGCCCCCGGCTATCCTTATAAAGCCGCAAAACTTCAATAAAGTTTTACTATGGCAGTTTCTTGTCAAACTTATCAGCCTACTACAGTCCATATCCGGTACCTTTAAAACCATCGGTTTCTTTTTTCTCTAACAAGTAAATGATCTTTCATGAAATGTCTTAGTTTTCCACTCAACAATATTATTTCTCCTATCATCTGTATCCTCCAAGGCAAATCACAGTATATGTTGCATGAAGGTAAATTATCACCCACCACGTATCTGATGAAATAGTTGAAACCATATCCGATGCCATAGTTGAAACCATCTTGATAAGGTGCTTTAGTTTTTTTAGCCTTTCTTATTCTTCCCCAAGAAAATATTTGGAGCCTTTCCAACTTGTCTAACATATCTCTCAAAGTGTTAGATAGTGACACAAAAAAAAGTTGAAAAACCTCTTGAGGGAGTCTTTGATGAGTAGACAACTCATCCCCCCTAAGCTACCTAATCCTTGCACATGCTAGATTTTCCCTGCCCTAATAATCGACCCCAACAAGGATATTGACAGATTCGAACACCAACCAGGAAAAGTACATGGGAGCTTCTTACTTTTACAATCCAAAGAGTAGCTACCTACTTTGTCTTATCTTCTCCTACAACCTAGCTTTTCCCAGAAGTCACTTTTTATTTAGTTCATTTCAGACCAGTCTATTCAGGGGTTTCTAAGCTGGTGTATGGATGAAGTTTTTTTCCATAAGTTCCCAAAAAAAAACTGATTGGGCTGTTGATCTAGTTTTATTTTAATTTCCATATTTGCAAGAGGGTGACATTACCATTGATTATAAAGGAGGTTGTCTTTACCTTGAAGCCATTGAACTGGTTCTATCTTTTAGTTTGCTTCTTCACCTGCTGCTACAGATTTAAGGGTGATGGAGAATGTTAACAGATATTGGAAGGTTTGTTTGCTAGTTTACTGTTTGGAAGAGATAATGAAAAGGGGTAACAGGCAAGTTTGGGCTGAAGAAGATCTCTCACAGGAGCAACCAATTGGAGAAGATCTCTCGTTGGAGAAGATCGCTGCAAGAGTGTTGACAGTGTTAGTGAAGGGGATGGGATGGGATGAGGATAGATGGAGAGACGAGGAGACAGCGTACCTATACAAGAAAAGGCATGAAGTTCAGCTTTTTCAAAACTTAAGTTTTCTCAATTACTTCATTTTTTTGACACTCTGGAAAGAAAAAAAAAGGCTGGATTTGGTGTGAGCATCCAAATACATTATTTTGGTTTTCTTTATTTTTTATTTAAAGAATATCACGTTCATAGAATGAGCATAGCATAAATGAGGATGTTGAAATGGATGAGTGACAAGACGAAAAAGGATGGAATTAGGAATGAAAACATTGGAAGAAACTTAGGGGTAGCACCAATCTATGTAGTTAGAGGCGCATGTAGGCTCAAGTCAAAGGTGTTGTGCCAGGGTGGGTAAAAGTTGCATGGGAGCTGAGGTGCCAGTGCCTAGGCGCACGCCCAGGTGCACCTGGAACCTTAGTTCAGGCGCACCTCCAAGCCCTAGGCCCAGCCAATAACTGGTTAAAGTTCTAACTTCATTTTTTTATTTTTTTATTTTTTTTTCATCTTCTAACCCTATTTTCAGTCCTCCTGAGAGCTTAGAAGGTGAAAACGACCGTTCCTCTTCCATCTTTCATAGATCTAAGCAAAAAAAGGTATGGATTCATGAATCTTAACTTCCTTTTACATTTTTTGTTAAAAAACGTAAAAAAAAAAAAAAAAAAAAAAAAAAAGCAGTACCAATTTTTCAATTTTTTTGGTTTTTGTTTACTTTTTTAGATAAATCTTGATGAGTTCTTATTCTATATGTATAAACAAACATTCCATTTGAATTTTATGTATCTTTGCCATAGATTTAAGTTTTCTTTTTAAGGTTGTTTCCTGTTTTTTCTCTGTTTCGAAACTATTAGTTATGGAAATTGAAAAAAAAAAAAAAAAATTAAAAGTGCTTTTGTATTTCTTCTTTGAAACATATTTCTATCCACATATATAGCTTCCTCATGTTTGTGTGTTCATGTGTGATTTTTTTTTCATGCTTTTTTTGTATTTTAGAGTTATTTTTTTCAATTTTTTTGAAAATTACAGTTACAGAAATTGAAAAAAATCTTCTTTTTTTTTATCTTTATTCATTGAAACATATTTCCATCCATATATATAGCTTCCCCTTGCTTGTGAGTACATGTGTGATGTACTCTATCATGGATTTTTGTGTTTTAATGTTATTTGTTTCAATTTTTCCGAAAATAACAATTACAGAAATTAAAAAAAATTGTTGTTTGTATTTATTAGTTAAAACATATTTCCATCCACATATATAGCTTCCCTTGCTTGTGAGGAAATGTGTGATGTCCTTTTTCATGGTTTTTTGTGTTGTAATGCTATTTTTTAAAATTTTCCAAAAATAACAGCTACAGATTAAAAAAAAATTATTTTTTTGCATTTATTAGTTAAAACATATTTCCATCCACGTATATAGCTTCCCCTTGCTTATGAGGACATTTGTGATGTCCTTTTTCATGGTTTTTTGTGTTTTAATGTTATTTTTTAATTTTTCCAAAAATAACAGTTACAGAAATTGAAAAAAAATATTATAGTTAAAAAATATTTCCATCCACACATATAGCTTTCCCTTGCTTAGTGACGAGATGTGTGATGTTCTCAGTTGAAGCTTTTTTGTATCTTAAGGTTATTTTTTCAATTTTTTTGAAATAATAGTTACATAAATAAGTTTTAACTTTTGTTTTTTTACATTTACTCATTCAAACTTATTTCCATTCATATATGTAGCTTCCAATTAGATGTGTTAAGTGAATTATGATTGTATCATTTGTATGAAAGTACTCACTCTTTTCTGCTTTCTACTTTCTAGGCCTAAAATTTAAAGATGTCATCATCAATGGGTTCAAATTCAGACACTTCATGTTCATCAGCTATTTCTAGATTTACAAACCCAGGGTGTGAGTATGGAGAGTTAAGAATTCCAGGTGATAAAAACAATTTGGTGCAAATTGTGTGGGAACAAGTACAATGGTGGGATTTATAGGCTAAAACAACATTTGCCTGAAGGATATAGGAATGCTAAAAAATGCAACAAGGTCACCCCTAATATATCAAAGAGAATAAATGATTATATGAATGACTCAAAGAAGAAGAAGGATGAAAGAGAGAGAACTATTATAGAGCAAACACAATCGGAAAATTTGTTTGGGATTCATGAGGACTATGAAGTTGTTGATCTTGATGTTCACACTAATAGAGGGAGACCGACTAAAGGTGGTAATAGCCCTAATGGAATTGTTATTGGAAGCATCAAGAGGTCTACAAATGGTCCAAGTGGTATAAAGGGACCTCTTGATATTCACTTTACCCCTGATCCCCAAAGGGCTCCTTTGTAGCAAACAACAATAAATAATGCATATAAGAAGGAGCTTAGGACCCAAGCATGTGATTATATTGCAAGTTGGTTTTATGAGAATGGCATTACCTTCAATGCCACTCGGTGTCACTCATTTCAAACCATGTTTGAGGCAGCTGCACAATATGGTCCAGATACATGTTCTTCTTTTGTTTTCCTTTATATACGGGTACTTTTTATGCATGTTTTTTTAAGTTAAAGAGTATCTAACTTGTGTTTTTTCTATCTTAAGGTTTCAAGGCACTCTCTTACCATGAGTTGAGGGTCCCACTTCTTAAAAAGCAAGTTGAAAAGACAAATGAATTTGTGCAAGAGTGCAGAAAAGATTAGGCACAATACGGGTGCTCTATAATATAAGATTGGTGGACCAACAGCAAGGGTGGCACCTTAATAAATTTCTTGGTAAACTGTCCAACTGGAACAGTTTTCCTAAAATCAATCGATGGATATGAGCATATAAAGAGCTCAAATTTGATCATAAAAATGATGGATGACATCATAGATGACGTTGGAGAGGAAAATGTTGTCCAAATAATCCTTCCTCTTAACCTCAGATTTAAAAGTTTTAATAGTTACTCTTGAATTTCGTTGCCTATTTAAGGTCATCACGGACAATGCATCAAATTATATAACTGCAGGAAATTGCTTACAAATAAGAATGAAGCATCTATTTTGGACACCATATGCTGCACATTGTGTTGATTTAATGTTGGAGAATATTGGCAAATTGCCAAAAGTAGAGCATGTCATGAAACAAGCAAAGGCAATAACTGTTTTCATATACACTCACACCCATATCCTTCATTTGATGAGAACAATGACCAACCAAAGATAATTGGTCAGACCTGCAATCACCCTTTTCGCCACAAACTTCTTGAGCTTAAAGAGTATCTACAATGTGAAGGCAGAATTGAGGGAGATGTTCCACTGTCAGGCATTGAGCAATACGCTCGTCAATCAAAGAGTGTAGAACATTGTTAGTCGTAGCTCCTTCTGAAACAATATTTTACTTTGTTTGAAGATAATGGCACCACTTGTAGAGGTGTTAAGGCTAGTGGATACCGAAGAGAAGCCTACAATGAGCTATATTTACGAGGCCGTTACACAAGCAAAGGAAAAAATTAGGCAAATCTTAAAATGATAATGAGTGACAGGCTACCCATATTTGTGTCATTGTAGATAATAAATGGACGAATCAGCTTTGTCGACCCAAGCATGCAACTAGTTATTATCTTAAACCTACATTCTATTACGATAGGCAAGAAGATGTTGAGGCCAATAGATTTATCAAGCAAGACCTATTTAATACCATCAATATCCTATCTACAAAGCAGGATGATGCAAATAAGGTCATTGACAAGTGAGACTCATGAAGATCGTTTAAGATCGCAAACATATAAAGATCCTATTGTATTGAGAGAGGTTGATGAAAGTGATGAGTGGATCATTGAAGCAGATGTTGAGGATAACCTCGTGCATCCAAATGATAACCTCACATGGGGTGATGTTGAGCATGCTATTGGATCTAGTTCATGTGTTGCTCCTCCCACTAGGCAGTACCAGAGGCAAAGGAGACAAAGCCTGGGCCAAAGGAACATGTCTCAGGTGCTTGCAAGACCAGAGGAGGAAATTGGTTCTGAGGACACAAAAGAGGAGTTGCCAGGTCAAGGTGGTGATCCTACTGGATACGTTGATGAGGATTATGATAGCTTTGATAATAATTTGAATCCTCAAGATACCTTCAGAGATGACTGAAGTGAGTAGTCTTAAACTCTTAAAAGTTATTTGACTTGATTAAGGTTATAAATTATTTTGTTCATAAAAAATTGCATATTTGGATAATATTTCATCATAGAATTATGTTTCTATGTTTTCATAACTTTTTTAGGATTTTTTTACGATTTTTTGCATTTTTTGGTTATTTTAGTAATTATTAAATATTTAATTTTGCGCCTTGTGATCCAAGCTCCAGGCGCACCCCCTTGCGCCTCTAACTACATAGGCGCCAATAGATAACAAGATGAAGGAGATTAGACTTAGATGGTTACATGTCCAACGAAGACCAAAAAAGGCACCAGTTAGAAGTAAAGCAATGCAAGTAGAAGGTTCTGAAAGGGCAAGGGAAAGGCCCAAAAGAACGTGGATAGAAGTGCTAATAAAAGATTTAAAAACTTTGGAACTAAATGAAGCCATGGTACTTAGTAGAGGGGAATGGAGGAACAAGATTCATGTGGCCAACCCCTTATTGGGATAAGGTCATGATGATGATGATCTTTATTTTTATTTAAAACAAAGAGAATAAGGGCATCCAAATGCACCCAAAATTCTTGAAGGCCCACAAACTGCAGCTGCGAAATGGAGCATTTCCTCCAGTTCCTTTGGACCTTTCAATAAGACATCCACCTTTGACTCACTCAAGTAGAAGACTTGAAGCATTCCCCACCACGATAGCATGGAAAACATAATTAGGCCCTCCTTTCATTTCTTAATAACATATCAGCATCATTAAAACATAAATGTGGATTGAGGATATAATTCCATGACAGGAGATGTCACTGAGAAGCCTAGTTTTGAACACTTAATAAAGTGAAAAAAGTAAGAGTGATAAAGTAGGAATAGTAGTAATCAAGAGGACCATATATGACCTCTTTCCTCGTGTCTTTTCCGTCTTTCTCGGGGAACGAAAGTACCATCTGCCTTAGCTATCACGTCCGATTTGGTCTTTGCATATTGTATCCTCTGTATAGAGAAAATGTTAGTAAGTACATTTTCCAGCTGTACCAATTAATTCTTATTTGTATGACAACATACAAAAGAAAGCATGCAAGGGTACTGAATGGCCAAGAAACTCAAGATGGACCAACTAATCATGCTAAATATAATAGGAAGGACCCCATTATAGTATCTTCAGCTAAACTTGTCCTACAATTTACCCTAACAAGGAAATAACAGAACAAATAACAATATTGTATATTCTATGAGATTACAATGGAAAGTGAGATTGTGCAGAGGTGATAATGCTTCAAATTTTAAACTATCATGAAATACGAAACCCAACATTGGCTTTCAGGTACAATTCTCGGTCAAGTTTGCCTCAGAAAAACCAAACTTAAGTTAACCAAAAAAAAAAAAAAAAGATAAATCTTTTTTCTAACAGATAGCTGACAGAGCAGCCCCGGTGCACGAAGCTCCCGCATATGCAGAGTCTGGGGAAGGGGCAGACCACAAGGGTCAATAGTACGTCTCCTTACCTTGCATTTTGCAAGAGGCTGTTTCCACGCTTTGAAACCATGACCTCAATTTCATATGACAACAACTCTAGTGGTGCACCAAGGCTCCCCTTCTCATAACTATGCTGGTAAGATTGTAAAAGAAGACCGTCATAGCTATGATGCATCAAAAAACAGTTCACTGCCAACATAAAACACAAAAATACGTCCACCTGCCAGATTATGGTGGCACTTTCTATTGGTACAATATAACCCCAAGAGGACAACACTGACAGGGAGCCAATCACGGACGATGTGAGCTGGTTTTAATCTAGAGAGAGAAAAAAATGCCTGCCAGAGGATGTTGATCCAGACTAAATTGGTAGGTCTAACAATATGTAAAACCATGAAACTCTGTTGTGTTGTTTTAGTTAAATCTGATGACAAAAAGGAACCTAGAAAAAGCACAACAAGCATCAGATTCTTTTTGAATTTTTACTCAGTTTTTGAGTTGCCATCACTATAACTTGGGAGTAGCATGTAGCAGCATTATACTTTAACTGAAAATAAAGAAAGAAAGATAGCAAATATATAAATAAAAGTGGACTTGCACACTTAGCCGAGTTCATTAAGTGCCTAATCTCATAACCAAGAGTTTCTGAGTTGGAATCCACTTTACCTAATAAAAACAATTAAAGAAGAAAGGACATTAACTGTAGATAACTTACTCATGCCACCATGAAGCTAGCAAATAGCAACCAACCTCTAGGATAACAGTGGAGATAATGAGGCATTAAAATCTTGATATTGAAATTGATAGGCCGATCTATGTGCCACAAACAATGGAGCAAGCTATTAAAAATGGACCTTCTATTACTGGTCATCAGGGGAAAAAAATTATCTTTCGCATAGTTTGAGAGGTTATCATCCATATAAGATTCACATCTAATATATTATATTTACCTCAGATCATATTTCGATATTAGGCTTTTATCATATGAACTAGCATCTACACTGACATTATTATGGTCTCATTTTGTCAAAAGTCACACAGAGATGCACACAAAAAAAAAAAAAAAGACATAGGCACACGAAAATGAACATGCACATGTGCAAGTGTGCATGCACGCACGCACGCACACACAAAGAAAACACAAGCATGCACCCACACACACACACACCACATGCATTGCATCCTTGCTAGGGCTACCAATTAGAATGTATTATCTGCTATCCAAGCCTAAGCTGCCTAACCAATCTGAACAAATAAGATATCAAATGAAAATCCTATCCGTGGACAAATATGGAATTGATTTAAATATCTGCAATTCTTTGGAATGGATACGATCAAGAGCTACTATCCAAGGATTTTTTAATCCGAAATATATATATTTTTAGGACTAAAATACCCCTAAAATGTTTAGTAAACTAATATTAGTAAGAGGCGAATTAGTCAATTTATATAAGTGCATTACATGATAGCCGGAAATTATAGAGGGCATTGTATGGGTGCATTACATGGTATAACTACAACTTGGGGTTTTTTTTGTCTTTTTCTTTTCTTAAATGATGAGGGGATTAGACGTTAGAACCTGCAACAGTTGGTTTTACAGATAGTCCATATATCTTGCATTCTCACATTTATACTCAGTAATGTAGTGCTAGGATATCAATATTAGCTTAACTTATTTATATGTGGTAGTTTGAGAGATGTACATCTACACTTTATATTCCTAGTGAGGATTTATGATGAAGGCAGAAAGTCTCTCCTATGAAATTTCAATTTGAGACTCTATTTCTCTCTACCATTTTATCTTCCATCATCCATCTCTTTTTGGTGTTTCTATGCTCCTTTTTGCTATTATTTAGCTTCTTATTAGATGTTGTCATTTTGCAATAGTTTGAATAAAATGTATTAAGGAAAGTGATATCCACACTCTTTTTCTAAGTCTAATGGTACTTTCTTTCTTTATTTGAAATAAAATTCTATGATTTGCTTCTATGTTCTGGGTTTAAGGTGTAAATAATGAATAATCCTAGCCATGATGAGATTGTACATGTCTAGGAGAAAGAATTCACAAAATCTTGCAGGGAAAAGTGGCAATCTATCATATGAGATGATTTCTTCTATGTGGATGAAACTTACTCATGTTAAGTGCAAGCATTATAATACAAAATTTAAGTATTCAGTAAAAGGGGAGAACCAATGTTGTTCTTTTCATTTTCATTTGTGGATAATGTTTGTTCTGTGACTCTGGTTATTAGGTACTGGTGTAATGGGAAGATAAGAGCAAGATTGATGGGAAAATGCATTGTTGTGAGCATGACACCCACATGAATATGTCTATTGGAGCTGCTAAGTGTGGGACCAACAAAAAGATAAGCTTAAGGTCAGTATTTGGATTTGTAAAAACCGTTAGTTACATCTACTATTCTTAGGTGAGAATGCTCTAGGCCAAATGACAAGCATTTGGTAGGAACAGGTACAGTTTCAACTATAGAATAAAATTGCAGCACATCCTTTTCAGTTTTTCAATAAAATTGTGATCTTTAGTAATTATTCCAAGTCTCCCATTTTCCAAAAGAATTAGTGAAACCAAACAGTACAGATAATCCACCATCCGAACCAAACCAAATGGAATAGATACGGAATAAAAGGGCAGACCGGTGCACAGAGCTCCCACATGTGCGGGGTCCAGGGAAGGGGCAGATGCAAGGGTCAATAGTACACAGCCTTACCTTGCATTTTGCAAGAGGCAGTTTCCATGCGTCGAACCCGTGACCTCAAGGTCACACGACAACAACTCTACTATTGTGCCCAGGCTCCCCTTCATGGAATGGATACGGAATGGCATATGAATATTCGATTACTATCTGAATCTGTATCCGAACTAATGAAATTCATTAAAACATATCCAAACTGTATTTGATCCTTTGGAAACCCTAATCATGGCCATATCAACATTTGCACCTAGGCACACATAAGAACATGCCCTCTTTGCCTTCACCCACGCTTCATTTTGCTCTCCCTCCTTGTGGTTCTCTACCAAACTTAATGTGTATACCATCTTAGCCTATGACACAAAGACTATCTTACAACTTATGGCACCGCTTCTATCACTATCCCTTCCTATCTTTGCCACTTGTCCAAAGACTTCATTGTCTAGACTTATACCCCCTGAGATCTGAGCCCCTTTTCCGTTTCACATTCAACATGTTAGGAAACTCCTCCTTGATCCCTTCAAAGACCCACTCTTTCCATCAGGTTCAATTCCCTTGCCACCTTTTCCATCATAAAGAACAAGGTAGAGAGAGAGAGAGATAAGGTCAAGGAAGGAGAAGCGGAAGAAAGATGCAAAAAAGGAGACATGTGTACTTATTTGCAAAACAGATAAATCCTAACAAATAGACCATTGGGTTCTAATCCCATTTCATTTTCTGATTTTGAAGAGTCCTGGTACTTGGAGAAGATCATGGAAACAAGAACAGCAAGAGGACACCAAAACTATCTTGAAATGGCTCTTAAAACTCACTAATAGGGGTCAATTACTGCATACTATTCAGATTTTTAAGACCTTGTATATCAGTTCCTTTTGGCCATGGTCAGCTCCCTTTTAAGTGCAGCACTTTTACTTTATACACACTATAAGATGAATATGTGGTCTGGTAGGTTTTTCAAGATCTCGTGTATGCATCCAACTTGGGCATTTACTGGAGGACGTAAGCAAATAAAAGTAATGCTATGATTTTATATTGTTTAGACTCGAACTGAGATCTAACAAAGGCTACCAGAGACTCCTGGACGTTTTTAGTCTGGATATAGCAATCAATTCTAACAAAAGGGAACTATGTGTTACTAAGATGCCCCCAAGTTCAGGTGTGCAGATCCACCATGATAAATACAACACATCTACCAAGAGATTACCACAAGTAGACGTTGACAGTAGGGTTGGCTCACACATCACTCGCATAGTTGATGCCAGAATATGGTTGGTTAACATACCACTTAGAGAAATGTAACATGTGTAAGGAGATGTATAATATAATCTTATGGCAACTGCTCTCTACACAATAACTTTTCTTTTTCTCTTGAAAGATAGACACACACCCCGCGGCAAGCAGCCTCAAACCTGTGGCCTACCTCAGCAGAGGCACATTCCTCTGCCTCTAGGATACAAGGTTGAAGCTCATCTACAATCATCATCCATCAACAGAAGATGCATTGATTGCATCTTGGACTGTTGTTCAAGATATGTTCTATTCATGAATTATGGTACATCAGTCTCTTAAAATTACACGTAAGAAATTCCTTTGGCCTCATCCCACTTGTCATCCTTAAATTTCCATATCATGGTTGGTTTTCAAATTTCAAATATAATGTATCACTGAGAAGTCTTCCAATATAGCATGTATGTGGCAAGTTAACCTGCACATTTGAGATATATAATTTCTTGGAGCTCCAAAGTGAACTTAACATAGTAGATTAGTAAAGCCTAAGTGCAACTAGCGGACAATTAGTAGCTTCGAGAAGAAAAGCATGGGTAATTTTGAACTCAACCAAGCTCACTGAATCCAAGGAAACTGTACTCTCACAAACACATAAGACTACACACTAGTTTGCAATTTTGAGGCATACCTCATAATGTATGAAAATTTCCAAAAGAACAAATATATGATACAAGGAGTGAGGACTTACACATAGCTCTACATATGTTCATTCAATCAGCTGTACTTACCATTGGCTTGTCATAAAATGGAAATCCTTGCATTTGCCTCAGTGCATTGGTTGCTGATGACACATCCTCAAAAATAACCCATGCTTGCCCTTTGTGTTTCAAAGTTTTAAATGCAAGAACCTCCATTATTTTTCCAAATTGAGAGAAAACGGCAAATAGAGATTTTTTGAGCTCTGGAGGAAGCAAGTTATTCAGTCAGCAAAACAAATAAGAACCATTAAAAGATTAACAAAGAAAGATTAACGTACATCTCTAGCACAAAAGGTTCAACTTCCAATATCATAAATAAATAAATAAATAAATAAATAAATAAAGGAAAAAATTCACAAGCATGTGAATATAATAGCAGCAAATAAAGAAATGACAAAAAATGACAAACTATAGTCACATATCAATACCTTTAAGTCATCTACTTCACTGGAGTGTCAAATATAGGATTAAATTCTCACAATATAGTAAAAGTCTAATAAATTAATGACATATAAAATGATTATCACGCCAAGTAATACAATGTCTTTGGGCATAGCTTGAGCCAACGTGGTAAATTAATAATCTGAGCAAACTTATAAGATAATATATTTTCAAAATTTCCCTAAACTGATTACATAAATTATTATTCTGGGTTTTACATAAATTATTATTTTGGGTAGAAAAAGGCAAAAAACAAGTATGACTTCAAGAAAAAGTTGGTAAGCTAGGAGTAAAAATAGGGAAAGAAAACAGCAAGTAGACATTCAAGAGATACAGAGACATTTGTAATAACTAAATAGTAAGGTTGGAGGGAAAATAAGAAAAGATAAAGGCAAGTATGTCCGTGTGTGTGTTTGTAGAGACAAAGAGAATTGTTTCAATAGAAGGGGAGCCTTGGATCAATGGTAGAGTTGTCGATGTATGACCTGGAGGTCACTGGTTTGAGGTTTGGAAACACCCTCTTGCAGAAATGCAAGGTAAGGCTGTGTACTATAGACTTTTAGTGGTCTGCCCCTTCCCCGGACCCCACATAAGCAGTAGCTTGTGCACCGGGCTGCCCTTTTTTAAATTCGTTGCACTATTTTGAGAAAATTGGAAGGTTGGAAGAAATTAGAAATAAATAAGGGCAAATGCGCATTGACACGAAAGAAAGAACCCAAGAGAGAAAGAGAGACAATTTGGTAGTGTTGGATAAAAAAGGAAAACATTGAGATTTTTATAAAATAATACAAACAATAAGGCACCCACATATGTGTGTGTGTGGGGGGGGGGGTGGGGGTGGTTGTGAAGATTGAAAGCCTCTAGCCCAAGGCCATTAATTTATCACACCTTTACTACTGTTCCAAATGCAAGCATTAGCTTTCTTCATTAATGGCATATTGTCATAGGCCCACTAAGTGAAGTCAAGGGAATTGACCCAAAGGATCAAGCTTGGCTCAAGAAGCAAGGCCTACGTAGCAAAGCCCACATTTTCAGCCCAACACTAGAAGGACCGTGCCTTTGAAGTGTGTAGATTACACAGATTATTCTAGAGATATTTTAGACTAATCCATGTAAATATGTAGCTACAATAGATTGTTCTAGAGAATGATATACAAGAATCCCAACCATTGAATGAATGACATGTACATAATCCCAGCTATTGGCTGAGTAGGTGGCAACCTATATAGAGATTAGGTCCCTCATATGCAGCTTAACTTAGAGTTATAATCCCCTCTTGAGTGCAATACAAGTTCTGATTCTCTCCAACTCTCTTGTGTACTTCCTAAGGGTGCATGAGGTTCTCTAGTGGCCAAAGTAGCTAGGCAACTACTTGAACAGGCTGAGTCAAGGCATCTGTTTGTGCATAGAACGAGTGTCGCATGGTCAAGAAGCTAAGGAGGTAGCAAGGTTGTGACAATGCAGACCTACAAAAGAGGAGAATATCAACTTCCTTCATATGTATCATCCCCTCCATGCTTAAATAATTGGGACATATGCTACCAAGTGCACTCTATCTATGGTAGAGGTTAGCCCTCAATTCTAATATATTCTAAACAAAATTCTGAAGCACTCTCTTTCAAAATTGAATTTGGTACAAAAAAGATGCATTATAGTCAGTGATCCAGTAAGTTCTTGAAAGTAAAACCAACAAAAGTTGTTCTAGATATTTGTGTATGCTACCATGTTTTGTCTAATATCGACAATGATGAGGATCAGATTAATTGGTGGACCGTAGTTGGGCTTAAAATATCATATTTGACAGCCCATAAAGGTGGCCCATTTCAGCAAGCTCACTCGAGTGGATAGTTGATCATATGGCAAATAACTGTACAAAATTTGTCTAATTTGCTTGTTAAAAGAAAAAAAAAAGGGTAGCACGGTGTCCGAAGCTCCTGCATATGCGGGGTACAGCGAAGGGGCGGACCACAATGGCTTACGATCACAAAAGTTGACTAGACTTGACAGGCTTAGTTTCTGTAATAAATGTTTATGTGAAATAGCAGCAGAAAAGTTCACCATTGATTGGCTTTCATTTCCATAGATGGCTATGCATTATTGGAAAACCAAAGTTGACCAAATATGATTTGCTCTTGCTACCATAAATGTATATTCATACTAGGAAGGACATAACCAGTAGACATGGAAAGTAGTGGTTGTAAGCTCTAGAAATTTGATGTAGAAGCCTTTGCAATGAACAAGTAAGAGATTTTGCAGCTACAACAATACAGCATGTGTGATGCCTTGTCCTTTGTTGTGATTCCAACGAGAAATCCCAATGGTGTGATTCCATTGTCGGTCTTCTAGCTGGTGATGTGACCTCAACGTGCTTGTAGGCATCCTATATGTATGATTCCTGTAGTACTATCCCAATTATTTGGAGTGATTCAGAAACATTTTCTTTGTTCTTGTTCCAGTCCTTTTGGTTTCTGTGGATGCTGTATACTGCATTTCTACAAGACTTAAACTGTTTGGGTTATATTTTGGAACAAGTACCTCTTCAAATCTATTCTCTCCCATTGTCCTGCATCAGACAAAAGAGCCAATACTTCATTGATGCCTCCTTGTTTGTGTCATTTGTCGAATTTACCCATTTTCTTTCTTTTTTTTTTTGAGGGTAAGAGAGGAGCCTTTCTATTGGTGGATTAAAATCCATCAGAACCGCTACTCTGGTGATATCTAAGGCTTCTATTTTTCCTTCCAAGCAACTGTAACCCTAGGTTAAAGATAACTTCCTTTGGGTAATTGTTTGGTACTATTTCTCAATGTTTGCTTCTATCAGGCTGTTCTATACTGAGGAGGCACCACGCTCTCCAAACCTTTTGCTATAATTTTAACTTTCCTTGTATAAGTCCTTCTAGTGGGGTTTCTAGCACTGTTTAACTTCCATAGACCTAAGGATTTGCAGGGGTGTGTCATGAATTGGCATGAGGTCATTAAAACAAAAACATTTTCCATAATGGGTTTAGTTAAACTGGCTGTGTATCAACCAATTAAAGTAGAATCTAGCAAGAGTTAGCAGTAAAGTATTGCTTGTAGAAGGCCTACACCAGATGTCAAATGGAAAATGAAAAATATGGGTGCATTAAGAAGAAAAAAGCTAAGAAAAACTAGGCTGCAAGTTAAGAATTTCTGCTTATAGCAACATTTTGCTAAATAGGATAATCCTACTTGTAAAACCAGCAACGTATATCTAGTTCATTGGTACATTTAGTTCATTGATGGAGCTTATGAGCTCTATCAATTCTTCCTTAGATACATAAAACTGAGAATCTAGCAAGAGTTAGCAGTAAAGTATTGCTTGTAGAAGGTCTCCACCAGATGTCAAATGGAAAATGAAAAATATGGGTGCACTAAGAAGAAAAAAAGCATAGAAAAACTAGGCTGCAAGTTAAGAATTTCTGCTAATAGCAACATTTTGCTAAATAAGAAAATACTACTTGCAAAACCAGCAACATATATCTAGTTCATTGGTACATTTAGTTCATTGATGGAGCTTATGAGCTCTATCAATTTTTCCTTAGATACATAAAACTGAACAGAATGCAGTATTCAACATATGAAATGGCAATTTCAACATAAAAAGTGATAATCTCCATTCCACCTAAAATCCTCAGAGTTTCTTGTAGTTGGAATAGATGCATTGCTAGATGAGCTTTAGGACACACTTGGGGAGATGAACTTGGTGCATTAACCAATTGGGTGGCTTTAGAAGCGTGTAGAGTGAGGCATTCATCCACTCTGGTGTCTTATTAAACAGAAATGGTAATATTGTCTTCTTCCGATCAAGAATTTTGAGATATGGGAAGTATTACGGTCTTCCTATAAAGAGGGTTTTAAGTTGTTCATTTGTGATTTATTATAGCATCATGTGACAACTTCAACATCCCACATCTCCATAGTCGCGAGTAATAGGCCTCATCATCAACTAATAACTATTTCTTAGAGATGACAGATAAATTAAACATTTCAATTATAATGAATCAGGAGATACGTGAGGATGCTGCAACCAGATTAGCAACAAATAAGACCCTACACCTAGGGTTTTGAGAGGGAGCTCAGTAATAGAATTGTGATTTCTAACACGTTGTCCAGAGACACCATACATGATATAGTTAGTGCATCCGATTATAATAACTCATTTTTCAAGAAACTATGTCCAGCCTCGCGATCAACAAAAAATGAAAAAGGCGAAAAAAGAAGTGGTTTTAAACTTGGGAAATTTTCATGGCAGGATGAATCTTATAAAGATTCTTCTGGTCCCTAACTAGGGCAAAACTTCAAGCTCAAATGGTAAGAAAAAAATCGAAGTTAGAGAGAGAGAGAGAGAGAGATAGAGAGAGAGAGAGAGAGAGAGAGATAGAGAGAGAGGTAGAACCTTCGAGTTTGATTTTCTCGTTGAGATTGTTGATGTATATGGTCATGTTCGGAGGGATATCGTCGACGGCAGTCATCTTTGCAACTTCCGGCGCTGTCTTCTCTTTTCCCGGCCAACTGAAAATTTATGCAGGAATGGAGCTTCGAGACCTTAAACGGACGAGAGAAAAAATGAAAAGACGTCTCTCTGACGGACTCAAGAGGAAGAGAGTGAAAGGTTTAGCCGAGGTTTATGTTTCTCATGTGAATGTTTGTGCTTACGTACATAAGCGGGGCCCATTCATTTCAATGATTGAAACTTGGAACAAAAAAAGAGAATGGATTCCTGATAATCGTAGACGCAGAAGACGCCCATTTTTCTTTTTTTTGTTCTAGATCGCAGTCGTAGACTGTGTTCGGCGCCTCTATGCAGAAAATCAGGCTAATCTGATGTTCCTAACCACTTATCTTTTTACTTCTAGTTATAGATGGCCCTAATTTAATAGAGAAAGAAAGGTAGGCTACAAATATCCAATGAGAGTACTTTTAGTGGTTATGTTACATGATAGTCGAAACAAGTTGCGTGGATTAGATCTTTCAATTTTTATTTTTTTTATTCTCTAAATTATAAGCACTTAGCAATATATGTATTTTTAGCATATAGACTTATCATGACTCAAGAGAATGATCTGAAATCGTTTTTCTCTTTACTTAAATATAAGGGCAGCCCCAGTCCATGAAGCTCCCACCTATGCAGGGTCCAGAGAAGGGGCGGACTACAAGGGCCTAAAATACACAGCCTTACCTTGCATTTTGTAAGAGGCTGTTTTCACACCTTGAACCAATGACCTCAAGGTCACACATGACTTAAAAATAAAGCATAAACCAAAATTGACACGAATCTGACGTGGGTGTAGAGTTTTGGAATTGATAGAGAGAATTCAAAATTCAATTTTAAAATTTTAAAATAGAATTCAGACATCGTTCAAGCAAAATTTTAAGCTGAATTGGTCGTTTGGACTTCAGATAGAATTCACTTAATAGAATTTCTTAAGGCTGATGTCTATAAAAGCTTACATTAGTCTATCATTTAATATGATCAAAAGCAAAACATTTTAGTAGCTAGAATCATTTTATTAACATGCTTTTTGAGCTACTTGCTAGAATTGTATTACTTACATGCTTTTTGAACTACTTACACCCAAAGTAGGAGTAATAAGATCAGCAGGCCAAATCATCCAAAGTAGTTTAAACATAATTTTCAATAATTTATGTGTGTCTTTATCAACTACAAGGGTAACATCTATAATAAAGCTATAATAAAACAAAATATCTAAAGGAGTGTTTCTTTATCAATATGAGGGCTAGCAATAAAACATTAGAGAAGTGTGCTTGTATCAAATATATGGCTTGTTAATCCCTGTTACCAGAGTTTGCAGGAGATATGCAAGGGATTTTAGGATATGTTAAGTGTTTAATTTTGGCTAAAAGACCCCTAGTTTAGCATTCAATTAGATCATCAAATCAATCAAATTTGCAAAATTTAGTTTGATTTTTAAATTTAACTCAAATTGACCATCCAAACCTTAATTTATCAAAATCAACGATCAAATCATCATTAGAGTTCATTAGATGATTAATGTACGGTTTAGATGATTCTAATTAGGCTTTTCTTTTGCAAATCAACCAAAAGATGCATGGACAGCTACGATTAAAAGTTAATTGTGAAGATCATCTTAAAGAAGATTGGATGGGCCAGATTAACCATAAAGATGGATTGGATAGTTTCCTCGAAGACAATTGAGCATCATGAAAAAAAAGGAAAATAACATGGAGAAGCAAGTTACAATTTTGGATGAGTTTTCAAAGTCAAAGGAGGGGACCCAAATTAGCATTCTCTTTCTTTTCTATTACTCCATCTTTTCCTACTTCTCTCTTTCCCTCTTTCTTATTCTTCTCTTTCTCTCTTTCCTTTCCCATTCCCCTACCTTTCTCTCTTAACCACCCATCACGCACAACTTTCTCTCCCACTCTCTTTCCTTCTCCACTTTATTTCCTTCATTCTTCCCTTCCCTTTCCTATTCCCTCACATCCTACTTCTTCTTCTCACTACCTTCCTCTTCTCAAAAGCATAACTCTCTCTCTTCTCATTCCCACTTTCCCATTCTCCTCTCTTCTCCCTTCTATTCTTAAACCCCTTCTTTAAAACCGTGGGAAGGGCTCCCATTTTTTTTTCCACGTCTCTCTCCCTGCTTTATCTTTTTGTTTTCCTAGTTCTGGTTTTTTCTTTCCACAGCTATCTCACGTTCTCAGCCCTCTCTTCTTTTGTTTACACACCACCTCACAACGACTGCCCCTTCTCCCACACCATCTCTACTTCACCTTCATCATCAAAATCTCTTCTTCCAGCGTCGCACACCTCATCTCTCTTCTTCTCCGTTCATCGCAGCCTTCCCCAAGTCTCCCTCCCACCAGATTCTCCCTATCTCCTTTGCTTCAGACGTTGGCCAGACAACCCATCTTCTCCATGCATCTCTTCATCGTTCTGTTACAGATGACGCTCAGAAAAGGTGTCGTTTTTCTCTAGCTAGGCGTCGTTTTCACCGGCCCAGCACAGCCCGCTCCACTTCGGCTCTGCTCCACCATCCTCATCCGGCGTCTCTGCGTCGTTGGTCTCCACACAGTCATCAGTCGGATCCGGGGAAGCAAACCCAAATCGGGTTTTCTTCCATCTCCTCCTTTCCTCTTTTCCCCTTCCCTTTTTCCTCTCTTCCCTTTCTTCCTTCTCTTCTCCCTCCTTCATTTCTCTCCTTCTCCGTCGGGTTTCCTGGTTTTTTTTCCTTAAAACCATATTTTCACCAAAATTCTAGTTTTGCCCTTGTTTATTTAAAGAAATCTCACTTATGTCCTTTCCGTTTAATTCCATCTATGTCCTCTTTTTAATTCCATCTATGTTCCATTTTATTCCGGTTTTGTTTTAGCTGTGTTTCTCTTATCCATGAACTGCCTAACCTCTATGCCTAACCCATCAAGGGGTTAGCCTTAATCAAACAAAAATCTTCAATTTCTCCTTCGTTTAGTATCGGATTTTAAATTAATTTTACAGAGTCATTCTTAGGACATCCCTAGAAATAATTAACATTTCTGATCTTCGATCTGAAATCCAGAAAGCAATCTGAACCGTCTAAATCTTGAAATTACAATTTAGCCCAGATCTCTATGATTTTGATGAATTTGACAAATCCGACTAGTAGATCTCTAATCAAGGATGTGATGAAGATATATATAAAGACTGATCATCTATCAGATTTGAAGATTTTGATAGTGATTAATCTAGGGAAGTAGTTTTTTCTTGTTATTTGATTTGATTTGTTTTATTTAGAAACTAAAAATTCTATAATTTTGAGAATTTGATTAGATCTGAACTTTGATTATTATTTCAATAATTCCAATAATTTTGAGTGATTTGTTTTTAATTTTAGATAATTAAATTTTATTGAAATTCCTACTTTTTAAGTCAAGTCTCTGTGGGATCGACCCGTATTTGCATAAGCTATACTACAATAACCCGTGCACTTGCTATTAAATATCAACAAGTTTTTGGCGCCGTTGTCGGGGACATGCAAAGGAGTTTTTATAGAGTTTAATTAAAAATCAAAAAAATAAAAAAATATTAGGAAATTCATTTTAGGTAATTTTAGGTGCATTTTTGAATTTTTTTTAGTGCATAACCACCTAATTTCCTGAAATTGGTACTTATTTCTAAAATTTCCTTTTTAGGGAAAAACGAAAGTGGAGAAAATTAGCAAGAAAATCTTTATCAACATGGAAATTTCCCTACTTTCCTAGATTAGGATTTTTTTTCCTTTTGAGTAAAGCTTGTAGTGAGGATCTTTGTAAATTGCAATTTCTATTTTCATTTCAAAGGGTTGTATAATACAGGGCAAGTGTGGGATAAGGTGGCCCACACTTGATCTTCATCAGAACCCCACTGTAAGTTTCCTCACTCATTTAAATTCCTAGATTAGAGTTTACATTTAGAGTAAATTTGCATTGTTTGGTAGGATAAATCATATAGAAAGTATCCTCTTATAATTGTTGCATTTTTAGGTTTTGCATTAGTTTATCACTTTTATTTGCATCTTAGGACACGGTTAATGCTTTAAGGTGATATATATGCTGATCGAATTACTATGAAGTGTGGAATTAATTAGTAAGGGCACCCTACCCCCATAAGATCAAGGGAGGATTTCATCACCACTCCTTGGCCCACCTAGGATAATCACCTCAAGCACGCTACCCTAGCCTTTAATTCAAATTAAAATAAATCAGAAGAGACCTATAGGGCTATCACATGCTCGTAGGAACCTCTTACTAAGACTCAATTTATTGTCACTCCAGTGGCTTTGAAGCACTATGGCTATTGAGGGTTGTCTAATAGAGCCTCGCTCTTCCCTCACCTCCTGTTGACATTTGTGAGGTCTAAACGCCTCCTTACACGAGGGTTTTATTAAACACCTTGTGAAGAACCTAACTGGTAAGCAATAATCAAGTCTAAAGAAGAGGAGGAGCGCTAGATTAGGCTAATTAAAAGCATTGTACCCACACATATTCAAGAAAATCAATATATTGATTATTAGCCTAAGGTGTTTGACTGTGCCTTTTTGCTTGCATCACATAGAGTTAGAGTTAGCATTTAGAGTAGGACATTGTAGATTAGGAATAGTTCATGTAAGGATGTCGATCTCAGAGCCCTGAGCTACTACCGTTAAACCTAGAGATTCAACACATCCAAAACCAAGGGGAAAGAAATATAGTTCCTATCCTTATGGCTAAACCACCAATAGAGATTGAGCGCAAGACTATTAGAAATTTTGATGCGCCGCTCTAACTTAATACCCCCTCCTGCATAGCATTACCTCCAACTAATGCTGACCACTTTGAGTTAAAGCCAGGAGTAATTCAGTTACTTCCTACTTTTTATGGTCGAGACCAAAAAGACCCGTACCTACATATCAAGGAGTTCCTTGATATTTGTGCCACATTTAGGTTCTAAAATGTTTCGGATGATTCAATTAGGCTAAGGTTATTCCTGTTCTCACTTAAGGACAAAGCCAAGTCATGGCTTAATTCCTTAGAGGTAAGTTCCATACATACATTGGACCAATTGTCTAAGAAGTTCCTAAACAAGTTCTTCCCTGTTCACAAAACAAATGCCCTGCATCATGAAATTATAAATTTCCAACAAAGGGATGATGAACATTATTATGAATGTTGGGAACGGTGGATTGAACTACTACAAAAATGCCCTCACCATGGATTTGAGAAATGGCAGCAAGTTCAATACTTTTATGAGGCATTGACACCTCAAAATAGATAAAAGATAGATGCAGCTAGTGGAGGGACCCTCATATTAAAAGGTGAAAGTGAAGCTTGGGAATTCTTTTAAACAAAAAATTAGATGGAAGAATGGACAAGCTTGAAACTATGTTTTAATCTTTCATAGCTGTTACATTATCCCAGAAACCTCCACAAGAGGTATGCGCTACTTGTTCTAGTCCAACCCATTTAACCTCAGCATGTCCATCTAATAAAGTATTCCCTGAATATCTTGTAGACCAAGCGAATGCATTGAATGCATATCGCCAACCTAGCGAAAACCCATATTCTGAGACCTACAACCCTGGATGGGCTAGGCATCCTAATTTGACTTGGTCAAAGAATAACCACAAAGGGGGGCCATCTGTAAATCCCCTGTCCAAAACTTTCCTCTTAGAACTACAGTTCCCCATCAGCCACCTGGCTTTCAACAACCTCTACAACAAAAGAAACCATATTCAGAGGAAAACATCCACACCATGATGGAACAATTTGCAAAAGATAATGAGTACACTAAAAAGCCTTACACCAATTGCAAAATGATAGTAGACATTCAGCCAATGTCAACTCTCAAGCCATAGCTAAGCTAGAGGTGCAAATAAGCCAATTGTGTGCTGAATTACATAATAGAGGAAAGGGTCAGTTTCCTAGTCAACCCATCTCTAACCCTAAGGGTCAATTTGAGATAGGGTCAAGTTCTCAAAACCATAACCCTCATGAGCATGCCAAGTCCATAATCACCTTTAGAAATGGTCTTCAAATTGATAACAAAGAAGGGCAAGCTAAGGAAACTATAGAGGAAAAAGAGGCAACAAAAATACAGGAAAAAGAGAAAAGACAGCACAACCCTGTAGAACCTATAGTAGAGGCACCTTATGTGCCTAAAGCCCCTTTTCCCCAATTACTGAATAAAGCTAGGAAGGGATCAAACTTCAATGAGTTAATGGAAGTGTTTAAACATGTACAAATCAATATACCATTGCTCAATGCAATTAAAGACATCCTTGCCTATGCCAAATTCTTAAAAGAGCTCTACACAACAAAGCGAAAGTTTAATGTGCAAAAGAAAGCCTTCCTCACCGAATAGGTGAGCTCTTTGATTCAACACAAGACCCCACCAAAATTTAGAGACCCAGGATGTCCTACAATCACTTGCGTCATTGGAGATCATGTCATAGATAAGGCACCTCTTGACTTAGGGGCTAGTGTTAACTTGTTGCCATACTCTGTCTATGAGCAACTAAAACTCAGTGAGTTGAAACCAACTACTACCATGCTGTAATTAGTTGATAGATCTATCAAGGTACCTCATGGTTTGGTTGAAGATGTCTTGATACAGGTGGATAAGTTTTATTACCCTGTGGATTTCATTGTGCTAGACACCCAACCTGTATCCGACCCTGGTAGTCAAATCCCAGTCATCCTTGGGCATCTATTCTTGGCAACGTCCAACGCAATTATTAACTGTAGGAATGGTGTAATGAAACTCTCATTCGGCAACATGAAGGTTAAGTTTAATGCTTTTAATGTCTATCAGCAACATTTAGACCTCGATGATCCCTGTGATGTCAACTTGATTAAGAGTCTAATTAATGAGAGTCATTCACCATTGTCCATCTCATACCCACTAGAGGCTTGTCTGATGCATTTTAATGGAGAATTTTATATAGACGAGTCTATTGAGGAGGTAAACAATCTTTTAGATATTGCACCACTCATGGATACCTCTGAGTGGGGTCCTTATGTGGAACCACTCTCACCGTCTAAATCTGTCCCCATACCCTCAATAGAGCAATCACCGTCTCTGAACCTAAAACCCTTGCCTAATAACTTGAAATATTCATATTTAGGCTCAAATATAATAATAGAATCAAACTTAGATATAGAACAAGAGGGTAAGCTCTTAGATGTTCTAAGGAACATAAAACTACTCTAGGGTGGACAATACCAGACATAAAAGGGATAAGTCTAGCCTTATGCATGCATAGGATACATCTAGAAGAAAATGCAAAACCTTCTAGGGAGACTCAAAGGCGACTAAACCCCCACATGAAGGACGTAGTTAGAGATGAAGTCCTCAAACTCTTAGATGTTGGCATCATATACCCTATCTCTAAAAGTACTTGGGTCAGCCCCGTTTAGGTTGTACCTAAGAAATCTGGGGTCACGGTAGTCAAAAATGAGGATAACGAGCTAGTCCCCACCCACATGACCACTGGGTGGAGAGTTTGTATTGACTATCGAAAATTGAACACGGTCACTAGGAAAGATCATTTTCCTCTACCTTTCATTGACCAAATGCTAGAGAGGTTAGCCGGACATAGCTATTACTGTTTTCTGGATGGATATTCGGGTTATAACCATATTCCAATAGCATCAGAGGATCAAGAGAAGACCACCTTCACCTGCCCTTTTGGAACTTTCGCCTATAGACGTATGCCTTTTGGGCTTTGTAACGCTCCAACTACATTTCAAAGGTGTATGTTGAGCATTTTCTCAGACATGGTAAAAAGATTCCTTGAGGTGTTTATGGATAACTTCTCAGTATTTGGATCATCATTTGATGAGTGCCTGCACCACTTGAAGTTAGTCCTTGTAAGGTGTCAGGAGAAGAATCTGGTCTTAAATTGGGATAAGTGTCATTTTATGGTACATAGTGGGATAGTATTAGGCCACATAATATCACCCAATGGGATAGAAGTTGATAAGGCAAAAGTGGATTTAATAGCCAACCTTCCTCCACCAAGGACGTTAAAAGAAATTCGCTCTTTTTTAGGACATGATGGCTTTTACAGGCGATTCATCAAAGATTTTAGCAAAATTGCCAAGCCCCTTTGTAATTTACTTACAAAGGAGGCCACTTTTGACTTTGATGAGGACTGTAAGAAGGCATTTGAGTGACTTAAGGCTGAATTGACTTATGCACCTATTATTCGACCACCAGATTGGAACACACCATTCAAAATAATGTGTGATGCGTCGGATTATGCCATTGGAGTTGTTTTGGGGCAGCGCATTGATAAACTTCCCCATGTGATATGTTATGCTAGTAAAACACTAAATGATGCGCAACTCAACTATTCCACTACTGAGAAAGAGTTGTTAGCTATAGTGTTTGCTCTGAATAAGTTTAGATCTTACCTGTTAGGGTCTAAGGTTATAGTGTACACGGATCATGCGGCTTTAAAGTACCTCCTTTCTAAAAAGGATGCAAAACCTAGGTTGATTCGTAGGATACTACTGCTACAAGAGTTTGACTTAGAAATTAAGGACAAGAAAGGTTCATAAAATGTAGTAGTAGATCACTTATCCAAATTAGTGGTGGAGCATACTAACGATCAAGAGCTTATAACTGAGTCATTCCCAAATGAACAGTTATTGCATGTTTTCCAATTACCTTGGTATGGAGATATTGTTAATTATCTTGTTACATGACAAATGCCTAATCATTGGACCAAACAAGATAAAAAGAGATTTTTAACCGAGGTTAGATATTTTACTTGGGACGACCCGTACTTATTCAAGTACTATCCTGACCAAGTAATTAGGAGATGCATACCAGATAGTGAACATAATCAAATCATCTCCTTTTGTCATAATCATGCATGTGGGGGCCATTTCAGCTCTAAAAAGACAGTTGTAAAAATTTTGCAGTGTGGATTTTATTGGCCTACCATATTTAAGCATGCTCATGCTTACTGCAAAGCATGTGCACGGTGTCAAAGGTTAGGAAGTTTAGGAAGACGACATATGATGCCCTTAAACCCAATCCTTGTCATAAAACCTTTTGATGTTTGGGGCTTAGATTTTATGGGACCTTTTCCTAATTCTTTAGGAAATCTATACATCCTAGTGGGAGTGGACTATGTGTCCAAGTGGGTGGAGGCTATACCCTGCAAAACCAATGATCACAAGGTTGTGGTAAAGTTTTTAAAAGAAAATATTTTTGCAAGGTTTGGTACTCCAAGAGCCATAATAAGTGATGGGGAAAAACACTTTTGTAATAAGGTGTTTGAGAATTTAATGAAAATGTATGGTGTCAACCATAGGATAGCTACACCATACCACCCTCAGACTAGTGGTCAAGTAGAGGTATCCAATAGGGAAATAAAGCGGATTCTAGAAAAGACAGTCAATCCAAATAGGAAAGACTGGTCTCTGAGACTTATTGACACTTTATGAGCTTATTGTACAACATATAAAACCCCTATAGGAATGTCACCTTACCACTTGGTCTATGGAAAGGCCTGCCACTTACCAGTAGAGTTAGAATACAAGGCATATTAGGCTGTTAAAAAGCTAAATTTTGACTTAGATTTTGCTGGAACCCACAGAAAACTCCAACTCAATGAGTTGGAAGAATTGAGGAAAGATGCATATGAGTTTGCACGATTGTACAAAGACAGAATGAAGGCTGTACATGATCGACATATTCGAAGAAAATCCTTCACACCAGGTCAAAAGGTCTTACTGTATAATTCTAGATTGATCTATTCCCAGGAAAACTTTGATCTCGATCGATGGGACCGTATATAATACGCACAATCTATCCTCATGGGGCCATCGAGATTGAAAAGGATGGAGAAATCCAAAAGGTCAATGGTCAAAGGTTAAAACCTTTCCTAGAATTGCCTGATCTTGAAATTGATGAGACACTTTTACAAGTACCCGAGTATCATGATCCACCTTAGATTACCACTCCAGAAGCCTTACAGCATATCATCATTGCACTCATTATTATGTCTGGCTGAAGACGTTAAACTTATCGCTTATTGGGAGGCAACCCAAAGGTTTAGAGTATACATCCCTCCACTTTCACATTGAATCATATGTTTTCAAATATTAGGGATAATGTTTCATTCTGGTTGGGGGGTGTAGATGAATTAGAGATTTTGAGTTTTCTTTAAAAAAAAAATGAAAATTTTTGAAAAAAGAAAGAAAGAAAAAAAGAAAAAAAAGAGTTTTTAAAGTAGAGTTCCCTAACTGTGATAAGAACTGGATGTTCATAACTTAGTAAATATACTGTTTCCACCTCTTAATGGGAATGCATATGATTAGTTTTGCATGTCATTCATGTGTTGAAGCATTTTATGAAAGTTAATTCTCGGAAACCATTTACACACGGCACATAATCAAGACTAATATAGAGGTATGACTTAGAGACCCTAAGGAAAATTAGTGGAGACCTATAACCTAGTGAGAGTTTGAGACTACCTTCTTTGAGAGAGTTATAAGAAATTTCATAATTTCTTCAGTATACATACATTAGTGTGATCCTGTTATCATTATTTTGGTTAAACATCAAGAATAAATAGGAGTACTAACTTTAATTCTAAAAATTATTGAATCTAATAGACTTTAAGAAGCCTAGGAAATGATATAAGCCATCCTTGCTCAGCCTAGAGACATAAAGCCTACCCAATATAGTATACCACTAGTTAGCCTTTTGAGCCTATTATTAAGCCTTTTCTTTCTTAACTCTATACATCTTAACCCAGAAAAACCCAAAATAAAAAATCGCTACCCATCTTCAAAATGAGTAGAGTAGAAAAAAGTTCAAAAATAGGACAAAAAGTCAAAGAAGTGAGGAAAAATTAGCTATCTTTCTTCCAAAGAAAAAAAAAAGAAAAAAAGAAGAAGAAAAGAAAAAGAAAGACCAAAGTTTGAAAAAAAAGAAATTCACTTCAAGAACAAACCCAAAAGAAAAGTTGTCCTAGAAGATATTCATTAAAGTCATCTACTCAATTTTGAATCTTTATACCTTTCTTTTCTAAACCTGTCCTAAGCCTACATTTCATCTTAGTTAAAGTCCTATTGATCTTAGCTAGACATAGCCTTAAAGAGGAGATAAAAAGAAAGAATTAAGGTAAAAGACCCCTAATATTCTTGGTGTTAACATCCACTCTTAGGGATCACTTTCCTTTGTCTTATGAGCGTTAAAAAGAATTATGTGAACCATCAGCTTGTTGGATTTGGTCACATAATGAGAGAAATATGTTTAACCCTTATTTGAGAGTTTTATTTCTGAGCGTATACCTATGAGGATTTGAGGTCAAAGCATATTTCTAATGGAATGTAAGCATATCCAATTAGAAGTCAAGATTTATGTGGCTGTACACACACATGCACTCTGAAAAATAACTCAAATAAAATGTCTTTAATATGTGTATGGTGTCTAAAATTATCAAATCCTCTTCATTAAGTTGTGAAAAACTATTAAAATTGCTAATGAATGAGGATTCTCTGAGATAAAATAGGGGACTTGATTTTTATTGAATTTTGTGAGTATATTCATTGCAAACCCTCACGAGAACTAACTCATCCACTAGGGGTAACCTAGGGGTTCAAGGGCTTGTTGCATGTGCTAAATACAATCATAAGTACCTACGAAAGTGGTACCTTGTACCAGTTTTGTATAAAATAGTTGTTTGCATGTTTTGCTCGGGACTAGCAAAATGCTGGTTGGGGGTGTGTTAAGTGTTTAATTTTGGCTAAAAGACCCCTAGTTTAGCATTCAATTAGATCATCTAACCATTCAAATTTGCAAAATTTAGCTTGATTTTTAAATTTAACTCAAATTGACCATCCAAACCTTAATTTGTCAAAATCAATGGTCAAATCATCATTAGAGCTCATTAGATGATTAATGTACGGTTTAGATGATTTTAATTAGGCTTTTCTTTTGTAGATCAACCAAAAGACGTATGGACGGCTACGATTAAAAGTTAACGGTGAAGATCATCTTAAAGAAGATTAGATGGGCCAAATTAACCATAAAGATGAAAGGAATAGTTTCCTACAAGACAATTGAGCATCATGGAAAAAAGGGAAATAACATGGAGAAGCAACTTGCAATTTTGGATGAGTTTTCAAAGTCAAAAAAAGGGACCCAAATTAACATTCTCTTTCTTTTCTATTACTCCCTCTTTTCCTACTTCTCTCTTTCCTTTCCCATTCCCTTGCCTTTCTCTCTTAACCACCCATCACGCACAACTTTCTCTCCCACTCTCTTTCCTTCTCCACTTTATTTCCTTCATTCTTCTCTTCCCTTTCCTATTCCCTCACATCCTACTTCTTCTTCTCACTACCTTCCTCTTCTCAAAAGCATAACTCTCTCTCTTCTCATTCCCACTTCCCCATTCTCCTCTCCTCTCCCTTTTATTCTTAAACCCCTTCTTTAAAACCGTGGAAAGGGCTCCCTTTTTTCTTTTCTTTTTTTCACGTCTCTCTCCCTGCTTTATCTTTTTGTTTTCCTAGTTCTAGTTTTTTCTTTCCACAGCTATCTCATGTTCTCAGCCCTCTCTTCTTTTGTTTACGCACCACCTCACAATGACTGCTCCATCTCCCACACCATCTCTACTTCACCTTCACCTTCATCATCAAAATCTCTTCTTCCAGCGTCGCACACCCCATCTCTCTTCTTCTCCGTTCACCGCAACCTTCCCCAAGTCTCCCTCCCGCCAGATTCTCCCTATCTCCTCTGCTTTCGACGGTGGCTAGACAACCCATCTTCTCCATGCATCTCTTCACCATTCTGTTACAGACGACGCTCAGAAAAGGTGTCATTTTTCTCAAGCCAGGCATCGTTTTCACTGGCCCAGCATAGGTTGCTCCACTTCGGCTCCGCTCCTTCACCATCCTCATCCAACGTCTCTACACCGTTGGTCTCCACACAGTCATCAGTCAGATCCAGGGAAGCAAACCCAAATCAGGTTTTCTCCCATCTTCTCCTCCTTTCCTCTTTTCCCCTTCCCTTTTTCCTCTCTTCCCTTTCTTCCTTCTCTTCTCCCTCCTTTGTTTCTCTCCTTCTCCGTCAGGTTTCCTGGGTTTTTTTCCTTAAAACTAGATTTTTCACCAAAATTCCAGTTTCGCCCTTGTTTATTTAAAGAAATCTCACTTATGTCCTTTTTGTTTAATTCCATCTATGTCCTCTTTTTAATTCCATCTATGTCCCATTTTATTCTGGTTTTGTTTTATCTGTGTTTCTCTTATCCATGAACTGCCTAACCTTTACGCTTAACCCATCAAGGGGTTAGTCTTAATCAAACAAAAATCTTCAATTTCTCCTTCGTTTATTATCGGATTTCAAATTAATTTTACAGAGTCATTCTTAGGACATCTCTAGAAATAATTAACATTTCTAATCTTCGATCTGAAATCCAGAAAGCAATCTGAACTATCCAAATCTTGAAATTACAATTTAGCCCAGATCTCTATGATTTTGATGAATCTGACAAATCCAACTGATGGATCTCTAATCAAGGACGTGATGAAGATATATATGAAGGCTAATCATCTATCAGATTTGAAGATTTTGATAGTGATTAATCTAGGGAAGTAGTTTTTTCTTGTTATTTGATTTGATTTGTTTTATTTAGAAACTGAAAATTCTATAATTTTGAGAATTTGATTGGATCTGAACTTTGATTATCATTTCAATAATTCCAGTAATTTTGAGTGATTTATTTTTAATTTTAGATAATTAAATTTTATGAAAATTCCTACTTTTTAAGTCAAGTCTCTGTGGGATCGAACTGTACTTGCATAAGCTACACTACAATAGCCCGTGCACTTGCGGTTAAACATCAACAGGATAGAGGAATGTAGAAACGGTCTATCACAGGGCTTATTAGTCACGTGTAATTTTAAGAAAGAAAAGATCATCTTGTGCCAATTAGCAATATCTTACCTTGGAAGTTTTGTTGGGTTCCCTCAAAAAACCCTTTCTTATCCTAAGACATTTAGTTTTCTTACTCTGTTCAAAATAGCTCTAGTAAGGGGAAAAATAGGTCGCCAAAATAATGAACCAAATAACACAATGGCATCAAAGCTAGTCATGGGCAATCATAGGCTAGAGCAAGTGGTCAGCAAGGTTGGGAAATTTGTGGCAGATCGATGGCATTATTTTCAATGTATACAAGAGCAAATGCATCAAATGTTTGCTACCCTTAACATGCATCTTGATCAAGTTTGTGGCAATCATGCTCAAGAACATTGAAAAACATCTCGCAACTAGTTAAGGAATGGAGATGATGGTCATGTCAATGGTGGAACAACTAGGGGTACAACAACAGGATCAGTTGGATCCTATCTTCCCAAACTAGTGAAGCTAAACTCTTCAAAGTTTACCAAAAGTGATGGCCCCACAAGTTGGATATGTATGGGCAATCAATTATTTGACTTTCACCAAACTCTTAAGGAGAGGATGCCATTAGCATCTTTCAATCTAAAAGGAGATGTGAAAATATGGTATCAATTGATTAAATGAGAGCAACCCATAATTACATGTTAAACCTTTAAGAAGAGACTTCTAAGTATATACGTGCTTAAAAACATCAAGATTTCTTTCTTTAAAAAGTTATAATAAACTAGGTCAATCATAGATTATCAAATTCAATTTCGGAAGCTCCTCATAAGGGCTTAGCGGTTAACGTCAGCCCAATAGGCAAGCTAACTTTTATTGGATTGGAAAGTATTAGGATAGATGTACATAGGTCAGTCAATGTATCAAACTCAATTTGAGAAGCTCCTCATAAGAGCTTAACGGTTAACTTCGACCCAACAGGCAAGCTACTTTTTAATGGATTGAAGGAGAGTATTAGATAGATGTACAAGCTTATAAACTTAACAATCTCTCAACTACAACTGGTTTAGCTTCTTATATGAAGAGCATAATATTTTGTTGTGAAGAGCAAAAAATAAACGAAATACCATCCAATCAATGCTTCCAGTGAAGAAATTGTCACTAGCAAAACTACAAAAGAAGACAAACAAGGGGCTATGCTACAATTACAATGACAAGTTCAATCAAGATTATGAATGTAAAAAGTTGTTTGTTACTGAAGCATGTTTCATAGAGGATGTTCTTATGGTAGAAGACCAACTATCCTTGCAAAAAAATAGTAAAGGATAGAGTAAGCATGTATCTTTTCATATGTGCTCTTAAGGATAAGGGCAAAACTTGAGGGAGGAGTTGTTACATGCATCTGCTTAAATTAGGAACTAGTTGTTTTTGTTTTTGTTAGGAAAGCCACATCTTATAAGTTGATGGGATCTAGAAATAAGTTGTTAATAGTTTTTTGAATTTTGAATAGGTGGTAATACCTGAGGTGTGTTTGAGGGATTTTAGGGCTGTAGAGAGTTTTGTAGGAAATAGGGGAGTGATACCTTAAGAGAAGTAAAGAAAGAAAAGATCATCTTATATCAATTAACTTAGGGGTGATACCTTACTATTGGTGGTTTTGTTGAGTTCCCTTGAAGAGACCCTCTCTTATACATAGACATTCAGTTTTCTTACTTCATTCAAAATGGCTCTAGTAAGAAAGAAAATAGGTGGCCGTGGCCAAAATACCAAACCACATAATAGAATGTGTATAAAATCAATTTTGTAAAACAAAATTTAAGTTGGGTAAAAAAGGGCTATTTTTACTCTAGGACAAAATTCCCACTCGAATTCTACCCTAAATTTTAAAATTTTGAATTCTCACAATCTTCCATTCTAAACATAAATTTTGCACACAAATTGTCTCAAGTTCTAAAATTGTGCTGCTCAAATAAAAAACCAACCTTTAAATTTCAAAATTTACCATGAATTCTAGAACTCTACACCAACCTAAATACTTTAAACGTTTTGAGTTTTGACTCTTAGCCTCTAAAGCTACGGTTAGAAAATCAATAGTAATGGGTATTAAACCATCTTACATGGAGATAATCAATCTCTATTTCACATGGTTTGGACCGAGTTTGCCAACTATCATTGTTAGGTTAGATCATTATTAATTCAGCTATAAACTTAGCTAATTTCATAAAACTCTTGCTAACTTATTATTGATCCATCATAAGTTAGACCAACTATTTAGCAAACTCATTGCAGTCCATCTTGAGATGGCAAGAATTTCATGAAACATAACCCAGCCCATTGTTAATGAAGGAAACCTCAAATTAGCTTGATATGAGGTGTTTTGGGTATGAGATTTATTTCTAGTGCAAATTGGCCATTCTTTTTATCTTGAAGAAAAACACAATGGCGTACATGTTATCACAAGTTTGCGAGATTTGAGAAAATGGCAATTGAGCATCAGAAATTACTATCCATACCCATTTTCAAGTAAGAAGTTATTTACATAATAGGTCCTAAAAGCTATCCATACTTATTTTCAAATGCAAGTATTCATATGGTATAATCAGAAGTTATTCATACAAACTTTTAAATAAGAAATGATTTACATTGTAGGCTCTAGAGGCTATCCACTAATATTTTCAAAAGAGAAGCTATATGCATATTAGCATAAATGTTATCCACACATGTTTTTTAAGTAAGAAAGTAACATAGTGAGTCTTAGAAGCTATCCACACCTATTTTCAAATTAAAGCTATTGAAAGCCCACAACTAAGCTTCATAATATGCATGGTGAGCCCACAAATAGGTTTCATTCTTAACAAAGAGGGCAGTAAATAGGCTTCATAGCATGCAAGGATGGCCCACATATAAGTTATATGGCAAACAATGCTGGCCGACAACATATATTCTTATTAAAGGCACATGGGTTTCACAAGAATTGGCATGAATGAAAATCTCACTTAGCACAAGCAACACAATATCAAGTCAGATCGAATGAAAATAGGATTTTGAACTCAATTTCTAGCTAGAACAAGTTAGTTCTAGTCAGACTAAGATTGAGCAACCTTGGACTAGGTCAAGAAATCTCAAACTTGACTAACAAGTTGTTATGTAGAAAGGAAAAAGTTTTATTTAGGAAGGAATGAGGATAGTACATTGTATGACACTGCACCAAGTTGTTGTACTCTCACCCACTTTTGCGTGATGGCCCACACCTTGATAAATTGGACATATCTATCTAATTGCTCAAACTTTGGATGTCTTCTAGCCCAAACATAGGGTAATTTGATGATTTTAACATATGAAAACTTTACTTCTTACTTTATATTATTATTATGAATCATTTTTAAACAATGTTTCAGTCATCCATGTACTATGATCAAAAATTCATTTCTTTCCCAATCTAGTGTCATCTAATTCTCATTGTTTTTGGAGTAGTCATTCAAAGTCTAAGAAATCAAATGGATAGGTCCTATTAATCCAAGGTAGGCCCCATCAAGTAAAAGTATGCAACATTACAACAATGACACTTGTTGTAGTATTGTGCACTACACTATCGTTCCTCTTATTTATGATTCATCTACAACAATCTCCGACAAATCAATGATTTTGATTATTCAAAACATGAGTCCCAATCATAATTTCCAAAGGAAATATGCACATGCACTAGATATAAAGTCATATAAGCAATGCAAGAAGGTGGGAATGAGCTTTGTGGCCTAATGACTACGTTTTACTACCATCCATAAAGTGCAACTGAATGGGATACATGTAAATGAGGGACCTAGGTTGCTAATGTGATAGACAATCAAGATGTGATCAATGTGTTTTAAGTCACAATCAATCAAACATCGTAGTCATAAAGCTTCGTTATATGCACTAGGTTAGGCTTTTCCTAGAATTTGTGTTGATTATTTAACCACAAGTGCACGGGCTATTGTAATGTAGCTTATGCAAGTACGGGTTGATCCCACGAGGACTTGATTTCAAATGATGGAGTTTTAAATAAAATTCAATTAATAAAAGAACCAAAACAAAAACTATACTAGAATTAAACTAACAATAAAATAAAACCCAAATTTATTCAATTGTTGTAATTTATACAATTATTTATTCAAAAGAAAAAAGAAAATGCATCTAAACAAGCCGTCCTGGATTGCACTGTCCCTGGATAGTCAGAATGAAGATAAGGTAAAACCAGAATAGCACAGGGACACAGACGGTATTAAACTGGGGACACAAATGATATTTCAGACAAAGGATAGAGGTGTCATTTCTGAGATCTGTCAGGGGCAGACTTGTAATTTCCTGGGGTTCTGGTTTCTAACGGAGAAAAACCCAGGAAAACGTTGATATCCGGAGAAGGGGAAAAAACATAGAAGGAGGGGAAGAAGGAAGAAGGAAGAAGGGAAGAAGAAGAAGGAGAAGGAGAACAAGAAAGAGGGAGAGAAATGGGAACGCGGGATGCCGGGAATGGAAACCCGTTTTGGGTTTTCTTCCCCAGGCCCGTCCAATTTGGAGAAGAAGGTAAGGGGGAGAAGATGGAGAAAACCCAATATGGGGTTTCTCTCCTTGGGCCGGCCAGACTGGTTTGGGCGTCTCCTGGAGAAGATGCGTCTGGACGGACCAGTGATGGAGATGATTCGAATCGAACAAAAAAATGACCCCTTTTTTCAGGCGTCGTCTTGTTCTCTGGCAGTGAAGAGGTGCTTGAGCCTATGATGAGATGGTGCGTGGGCATGATGAAGAAAGTAGAGTAAGGAGGAGGGCTCTTCCGGTGAGAGAAAAATGATCGACTACGACTATGCCTGGGCTGGCCTGCACTTAATACGATTTGGGCAAGGTGGTGCTGAAGACAAGAATGAGAGGGAGATAGGAGAAGCAGGGAAAGAGAAAGAGGGGTTTCTAGAGGTGAGAAAGACAAAGGGAGAAGTTGGGAGGAGAACAGTGAGGGAGGTAGGGAGCAGCTAAGAGGATAATGGGGAGATGGCAAAGGAGAGGGAGAACTGGTAGAGCACTGCCAGTCCGAGAGAGAGAGAGAGAGAGAGAGAGAGAGAGAGAGAGAGAGAGAGAGAGAGAGAGAGAGAGAGAGAGAGAGAGAGAGAGAGAGAGAGAGAGAGAGAGAGAGAGAGAGAGAGAGAGAGAGAGAGAGAGAGAGAGAGAGAGAGAGAGATGAGGTGAGAAGAAGAAGGGAAAAGGGAAGGGGTCTGCCTCCTCCTACGGTTCAGCCAAGAGGAGATGAGGGAGAGGTTGGGCGGTGAAGGAATAGGAGAAGGGAAACTTGGTGCGGTAGAGAAGAGAGAGAGAGAGAGAAGGAGCGAAAGGAAAGAGAAGTGGGGGAAGGAGTTGCCCTTTACATTTCTTTCCATTTTGTCCATGATTTCTATTCCATCCATCTCCATGGTTGATCTGGTCCATCAATCCTTTTTAAAATGATCTGCACCGTTAACTTTTAATCATAGCCGTCTGTGCGTCCTTTGGTTGATATGCAAAAGAAAAGACTAAATTAGAATCATCTAAACTGTATATTAATCATCTAATGAGCTCTAATGATCATCTGACCATTGATTTTGACAAATTAAGGTTTGGATGGTTAATTGGAGTTAAATTCAAAATCAAGCTAAGTTTTGCAAATTTAAACGATTAGATGATCTATTTGAATGCTAAATTAGAGGTATTTTGACCAAAATTGAACACTTAACACCCCCCCAACTAGCATTTTGCTAGTCCCGAGCAAAACATGCGAAAAACCAAATTTCAAGATTTCAAATTTTATTTTTAAGTCAACTCCTTTTTTTCCTTAGAGAATTATCTTCAATAAATCACATCAACTTTAGCATACTAATAAAAATGACTGAAGAATTCAAAACCCTACCCATATGCCAAAATCATTCCACTTAAGCTCAGATCTCAGAGTGTGTGTGCATGTTTGTACAGTTTACATATAAAATGATCTTGATTTCTAAGTACACTTTTAACTTTTGAACTCCCTCCAAAATATGTTTTGACCTCAATCCTCACTAATGACATACACTCAGAAAAAGGGAGAAGAGTTAATAAAAGCAAATGTATCTCACATATACTCATGAAAAAGGGAGTTAGTAAGGATTTTTTTTGTTTTGATCCCTTTGGAATGGATGTCATTACCTTTGAATATTTAGAAATACACTCTTTTAGATCCTGTCCATTCATTTTCTCATCAAGACTATACTCATCCTAGAATCAATAGGTCTTTAACTAGGACGAAACATAGGCTTAGGACAGGGTACCAAAGAAAGGGTATAAGGATATTCAAAGTTTCTTCAAAAATAAGTAGAGGTCTTCTAAAGTTGATAACTCTTTTTTTTCTTTGATGAAGTGAATATTTCTTTTTTTCCACTTTTCTTTGTATTCTTCAGACTTCTTCTTTTTTTCAGTCTTTTCTTTATATTTCAATACTTTTGAATCACTTTGAAGACTATTTCTTTTCTTGATATCCACTTTCTACTTTCATTACAACTAAAAGGTATTTCTTCATTCTTCTCTAACTTATTTTTCAAAGAAAATGGGTAATGGATAATTTATATTGGGTTAATATGGGTAAAGGGTAATTTGGGTGGCAAAAGAAAAGGCTTTATATAAAAGGCTCAAGTTGGCTAATTAGTGGTAACAATACTTTATGGGTAGGCTTTATGTCTCTAGGTTAACAACAAGGATGGCCTAAATCATTTTCTAGGTTTCTTATAATCCATCAAATTCAATGAACTTCCAAAATTTTAAAGGTAATATTCTAATTATTCAGGTAATTAGCCAAATTTAAGAGTTTGTTGGATCAATTTTGTTTAAGTACACTGAAGAAAATTAGGAATATTTATAACCTCTCAAAAAGGATGAATAGCTCAAAAAACTCACTTAGGTTATAGGTCTCACTGAATTTCTTCAGAATTTCTAAGTTATAGCAACTTATCAATCTAGACTATCTATATGCAACTGCGTGTACGGATGTGATCTGAGACTTTGCTTTCATAGAATACTTTAGAAAATGAGTAAAAAGATGAATTAATCATATTTAATTCCATTAATAAGCTAAAGTTATCTAGATTATACTTCAGAAAATCCAATTCTCATCATAGTGTAGGAAATGACCTAAATTTTTTTCATATTTTTTTATTTTTAAAAAATTAATCAAAGAAAGCACCTAAAAATCTAAAAAAAACTAGAATTTGCTAGAATTCTACACCTCCCAACCTGACAGAAACATTGTCCTCAATGTTTAAAAAGTATGAGCTAAAATGAATATGGGTGATGTAGGAAACAACAAAAAGGAAAAACACTGGGTTGGCTCCCAGTGAGTGCTAAGTTTAATGTCTTCAGCCAGACATGTCCTAATTTATCTTTGAGTTTTCTAGATTCCAATAATGAAATGGCAAGATTTCTCACACCACTTCAAAATCTTACGATAGTCTATATAGTTCATCCACCCTGAAATTTTTGGTGATGGTAGAATTATAACACAGTAGACTACCATTAATGTAAATTGAATGAGACCACTTTGATGATCTCTTATCTTCAAAATTTCACAGTAATCAATATAACTCCTCCACTTGGAAAATTTGGGTGGTGGAATCTCTATAACAATGTGAACTATCGCAAATTTGAATTCTATTGAACCAAATGGAGATTGATTATTCTCCTTTTTCCTTACATTTTCCTGAAATTGAGGTATAAGCTGACCATACACTTCCCAAAAAGGTTGTTCTTGTATTAATAGAGGAGGAAGCATGGTTTTGCATACATCCTAGTTATCTTCTAGTGTGTACCTTAGAGTCGGTTGATGTACGGACAGTATATCGATGGACTCTTTCTTTACCTATTCTATTGCCATAGGCAAGGTTTTTGATGGACCTAAATTTGTATATAATGGTTGTTCAAATGAAGGCTTTAGGTCCCAATCAGGTACATATTCTATGTTAAAAGGCTTATTTGGGATTTTAGGCTCTGTAAGGGGTTCTACAGATGATGGGAGGGAAGTGATCTTACTCAATGGAAGCTCCTCAAAATGAGGTTTCCATTTACTTGTATCCATGATAGGAACAGAATCAAGGAGGGCATTAACTTCTTCTATTAATGCATCCTCATTAAACTCATTAAAATGGGCCAAACAGGCCTCTAGTGGGTCCGACAAGGAAGACGACTGAAACTGATCTTGCACAACTGAATTGATCATGTTAACATTGTTCAAATCATCAGTAGTTTCACTTGGTTGGTTACAAATGTTAAAGATGTTTAGCTCTAATGTCATATTGCCAAAGGACAGTTTCATGACACCATTTCTACAGTTGATTAAGGCATTGGACGTAGCCAAAAATGGTCGTCCCAAGATGACTGGTATTTCATTCTTCTCATTCACCACCGGTTGTGTATCTAGAACTTGAAAATCGACAGGGAAGCAAAATTGTTCTACCTGGACTAACACATCCACTATTACGCCTCTCAGTATTTTACAGAACGATCAGCTAGCTGGAGCGTAGTAGATGTAGGTTTCAGTTCACCCAAACCTAACTGTTCGTATACCAAGTATGGTAATAGGTTTACACTAGATCCTAAATCAAGAAGAGCTTGGTTAATCTTGTAATTACCAATAATGCAAGTAAGAGTGGGGCAACCAGGATCTTTGTACTTTGGTGGTGTATGGTGTTGAAGAATAGAACTAACATGTTCAGTCAAAAATGCATTCTTTTGGACATTTAATTTTCTCTTTATGGTGCATAAGTCTTTTAAGAATTTGGCATATGATGGGATTTGTTTTATAGCATCTAAGATCGGTATGTTGATCTTAACTTGCTTGAAAATCTCTAAAATCTCATCATTAGAGGCAGACTTTGGGGATTGACGCAACCTTTGAGGAAATGGAGCAGGTATAGGACATGGATCAACAGGTGAAACAGGGTCCTTTTGTTTAGAGTTTTCTTTAACTTTCGTGGATTTTTCTACCTTTTCAGTCTTTTGAGGCTCATCTTTCTCAATTCTTTTACCATTCCTAAGAATGGTAATAGCCTTAGTCTGTTCCATGGTAGAGCTAGATGTTTCATCAGATGCACTAGTGCTAACTGCATGCACTCTCTTAGGGTTTGCTTGTGGTTGAGCTGGGAACTTTCCTTTTTCCATACTTTGCATCATTTGACTCATCATGTTTTTTAATTCATTCACAGACTTTTCTAATTGAGAAATTTTCTTCTCCTGGTTCTGAGTAACTTGATTATCCTCCACATGCCTTTTGGGTGGGGGCAAGTAAAGTCCAGGAGAATGAGGTTGATGAGTTTGGTATGGGGGTGGAGCAAGTAGTCCTTGGTTTGGTTGTTGATGACTCTGATATGGGCCTGGTTGTGAGACATTTGCATTAGGTCCATTTCTCCAACTGAAATTTAGATTGTTTCTCCAGTTGGGATTATATGTCTCTGAATATGAGGAGAAAGGTCTTTTATAATTATTGAGTGCATTAGCTTGATCATGAAGTACATCTTGAAAAGCAGGGATTGTAGGACATTCCTGAGTAAGATGTGACATACTTTCACAAATGCTACACACTTGTTCATCATTAATTGAGGTTTTCTTTCCCATTTCCATGGCTTCTACTTTTCTAGCTAGGGTTGCTACTTTGGCATTGATATCATCTTTTTCAGACATAGCATACATGCCTCCCCTAGCATGGGTGTTATTGGGCTTAGGTCTATCTACATGTTCTATTCTTTCTGAGTCAGCCCAGGTCTGTGCACTTTCAGCTAGCCATTCTAAATACTCTTCCGCCTCATTTGGTTGTTTGTTTAGAAAGTTACCATTACACATCATCTCTACAAATTGGCGCATGTCAGAATTTAGTCCTTCATAAAAGAAGTTGATGATGCACCATGGTTCATAGCCATGATGTGGGCAAGTGAGTTATAGTTCTTTGAACCTTTCCCAGCATTGATAGAATGATTATTTATCCTTTTAGGTAAAGTTCCTTATCTTGCGGCGAAGCGTATTTGTTTTATGGGTAGGGAAAAACTTCTTTAAGAATTCCTTAGTCATTTCATTCTAGGTTCTTATGGAACCTGATGGCAATGCATTAAATCACATTTTTGCTTTTTGCTTTAAAGAGAAAGGAAAAAGTTTAAGCCTAATAGTATCAAGACCTACATTTTGTGTTCGTTGGGTACTACATACCTCATCAAATTCTTTAAGGTGCAAGTAAGGACTCTCACTATCTAAATCATGGAATTTGGAAAGTAATTGGATTACTCCTGTTTTTTAATTCTAATGCACCAGCATTCTGAGGAAGAATTACACAGGATGGTGTGCTGGTGCATGTAGGGTGAAGATAGTCTTTCAAAGTTCTACTACGAAAGTTTTGATGACCCTCAATATTATCATCCCCATATTCACTCTGTTGGTCCCACTCCCTATTATTTCTTCTCCAATCTCTATTTGGTTGATGATTATTCCTCCTTGGTGGAGGTTGATATTCATTGTCCATCAGGGGTGGTGGGTCCTCATTCATGATGAGTGGAGGCCCTTGACTTCCATGGGGTGAATTACCCCTGGAGCATTGATCAGTCATAGATGTAGCATGATCTTATTGTATGTCTTTTTGGTCGTACTTGACTAACCTTCCGATTTTGTCACGTCTCCAAAAGTGCATACAAGGGAAGCTTCTTTTTGTTTTTGAGAAAACTACCCTAAATGATGGAACCTAACTTCTAGAATGATGTGCAACCAAAAGGGCACACTTAAATAATTCTGAGGCTAATAAGCAGCAATATTTTTTACTGTCTTGGATTTGTGTGGGCACAACATTTTTTATTAGCCTAGACTAGCGCTCCTCCTTTCTTTAGGAGTTGACAACTGCTTACCAGTTAGGTTCTGTCCAAAGTGGTTAATACAACCCTCGTGTAAGGAGGCGTTGAGACCTCAACAAACGTCAATAGGAGGTGGGGGAGAGCGAGCCTCTATTAAGTAACCCCCAATAACCACAGTGATCAAAAGCCACTAGAGTGATAGTAAATCGTGTCCTATTAAGAGGGTCCTACGAGCAGGTGATGGCCCTATAGGTATCTTCTGATTGATTTTAAATTAATGTGAAAGGAAGGTTTGCGCGCTTGAGGTGATTATCCTAAGTGAGCCAAGAGGTGGTGATGAAATCCACCCTTGATCTTATGGGGGTAGGGTGCCCTTACTAATTAATTTCCACAGACCATGGCAATTTGATCATCATATAAATCACCTTAAAACATTAAACATGCCTTAAGAATGCAATTAAAAGCAGTAAACTAATGCAAAATCCTAAAGTGCAACAATTATTAAAAGATGTTTCTATATGAGTTACACTACCAAACAATGCAAATTATTCTAAATGCAAAGCCTAATCTAGAAAATAAATGAGTGAGGAAACTCACAGTGGGGTTTCTGATGAAGATCAAGTGTGGGCCACCTTATCCCACACTTGCCTTGTATTATTACAACCCTTTAAAATTTAAAATGGAAATTGTAATTTACAAAGGGTCCTCACTACAAGATTCACTCAAAAGAAAAAAGAAAGTCCTATTCTAGGAAAGCAAGGAAATTTCCATTTTGGTGAAGATCCACCTGCCAAATTCCTCCGCTTTCCAATTTCCTGAAAAATAAAATTAGAAATTAGTACAAAATTTAGGAAAGAGGGTGATTATGCCCTAAAAACAATTGAAAAATGCACCTAAAATTTTCTAAAATGCTAAAAATGGAAAATCCTAATTTTTTTTATTTTTATAAATTTTTTTGGATTTTAAATTAAATTTTATGAAAACTCCTTTCCAAGTCCTCGGCAACAGCGCCAAAAACTTGTTGATTGTTTAACCGCTAGTGCACAGGCTATTGTAGTGTAGCTTATACAAGTACGGGTCGATCCCACGATGACTTGATTTCAAATGATGGAGTTTTAAATAAAATTCAATTAATAAAAGAACTAAAACAAAAACTATACTAGAATTAAACTAACAATAAAATAAAACCCAAATTTATTCAATTGTTGCAATTTATACAATTATTTATTCAAAAGAAAAAAGAAAATGCAACTAAACAAGCTGTCCTGGATTGCACTGTCCCTGGATAGTCAGAATGAAGATAAGGTAAAACCAGAATAGCACAGGGACACAGACGGTATTAAACTAGGGACACAGATGATATTTCAGACAAAGGATAGAGGTGTCATTTCCTGGGGTTATGGTTTTTAACAGAAAAAAACTCAGGAAAACGTTGATATCCGGAGAAGGGGAAAAAACGTAGAAGGAGGGGAAGAAGGAAGAAGGGAAGAAGAAGAAGGAGAAGAAGAAAGAGGGAGAGAAGTGGGAACGCGGGATGCCGGGAATGGAAACCCGTTCTGGGTTTTCTTCCCCAGGCCCGTCCGATTTGGAGAAGAAGGTAAGGGGGAGAAGATGGAGAAAACCCAATATGGGGTTTCTCTCCTTGGGCCGGCCAGACTAGTCTGGGCGTCTCCTGGAGAAGATGCGTTTGAACTGACCAGTGATGGATATGATCCGAATCGAACGAAAAAACGACCCCTTTTTTCGGGCGTCGTCTTGTTCTTTGGCAGTGAAGAGGTGCTTGAGCCTATGATGAGATGGTGCGTGGGGATGATGAAGAAAGTAGAGTAAGGAGGAGGGCTCTTTCGGTGAGAGAAAAATGACCGACTACGACTACGCCTGGGCTGGCCTGTGCTTGGTGCGATTTGGGCAAGGCGGTGCTGAAGACAAAGAATGAGAGGGAGATAGGAGAAGCAGGGAAAGAGAAAGAGGGGTTTCTGGAGGTGAGAAAGACAAAGGGAGAAGTTGGGAGGAGAACGGTGAGGGAGGTAGGGGCAGCTAAGAGGATAATGGGGAGATGGCAAAGGAGAGGGAGAACTGGTAGAGCACTGCCAGTCCGAGAGAGAGAGAGAGAGAGAGAGAGAGAGAGAGAGAGAGAGAGAGAGAGAGAGAGAGAGAGAGAGAGAGAGAAGGGGTCTGCCTCCTCCCACGGTTCAGCCAAGAGGAGATGAGGGAGAGGTTGGGCGGTGAAGGAATAGGAGAAGGGAAACTTGGTGCGGTAGAGAAGAGAGAGAGAGGGAGAGAGATAGAGAGAAAGAAGAGAAGAAAGGGACAATGAAAGAGATGGGAGAAGAGAGGAGAGAGGAGAGAATGCTGCCCTCCTACAGTTTTAAAGAAAGTCTTGAGAATAGAAAGGAGGAAGAGAAAAGGAACGTGGGAGAAGAGAGGTGGGTACGTGAGAATGAGGAAGGGAAAAAAGAGAGGAAATAAGGAAGAAAAATAAGGAGAGAGAGAGAGAGAGAGAGAGAGAGAGAGAGAGAGAGAGAGAGAGAGAGAGAGAGAGAGAGAGAGAGAAGAAGGGAAAGAGGAAGAAAAGGAAAGAGAAGTGGGGGAAGGAGTTGCCCTTTACATTTCTTTCTATTTTGTCCATGATTTCTATTCCATCCATCTCCATGGTTGATCTGGTCCATCAATCCTTTTTAAAATGATCTGCACCGTTAACTTTTAATCGTAGCTGTCAGTGCGTCCTTTGGTTGATCTGCAAAAGAAAAGACTGAATTAGAATCATCTGAATCGTATATTAATCATCTAATGAGCTCTAATGATCATCTGACCGTTGATTTTGACAAATTAATGTTTGGATGGTTAAATTGGAGTTAAATTCAAAATCAAGCTAAGTTTTGTAAACTTAAACGGTTAGATGATCTAATTGAATGCTAAATTAGAGGTATTTTGACCAAAATTGAACACTTAACAATTTGTTGGGAGTAAAAACATGTAAAATTGTGATAATTTGAATCATAATTTGTCCTCAACAATATTAATTAGAACATGAATTTTTCTAAATTATAAATATATCAAGTTTGAAAATTAAAATTCAAAAGGTATTTTCTATTAACAATAATGACATTGTATTTTAAAGAAACAATGTGGAAAATGAGCTCCATTTGAATTAAATAACGATGATGTTAAATGAAGAAACTCTCTTATTTTGCAATTGAATGTCACACTTCTACATCAATTTACATGTTTGAGTTCTCCAGTGATCATGGCCCACAAATATTATGGCTGGACATGTTTCCTGTTAATATAACATGAAGTAAGTCATGAAGGTTAAATACAATCCTTTGACTATTGAAATATTATGTGAATTTTGCTACTTGAACTTTGTCTTTCCAAACCCTTGCATTAGTATTGCTTTATTGTGGTATCATTTTGTAGAAGGCCTCTAGTGAGAAATGTGTTCTTGGAGATCCCACCAAAAACCAATATCAGGAGAAGAAGAAGAAGTGACATTCTTTTACAAAGGTTGGATCTACAAAGCATACTTCCTTAATAGTTTTAGGAAGCATTTGGATGTACATAGAGAAAGGAGAAAGGAATTAAGGTTCTAAGAGTGGTTTCAAACTTATAGTTAGAGAAAGGACAAGCAAAAGTTGTGTTGTGCTTAAGTTTTTTCATAAACTATACTTACATAAATGATCTAGGTAGGAGATGTTTTATGTTAGAATCCTTGATTGGTAATACTTTTCTCTAAACATTTAATCTTACATGATGTTATTTTGATCAACCTAAAATAAATAAAAAGTGGGTTTCAAACTTGTGGTTTCAACTACTTTTCATGGACATGTGAAGCATATACTTTTTTTGTCTAATAGATTCTTGTCTTCATATAAGGTCTTTATAAATTATATTTGTCTAGAGTAAAAAATGTAAGTATTTTATGTTAATGATATGCAGGCAGGACATCATGTAACTCCCTATACACATGATATGTTCTAGTTAACAAATACCATGTAGTATGCGTAGGTCCATTGAGTACAATAAATCTAAACTATAAAAGCATATGTGACCTCTATATTTAATGATCCTAACAATCAAAGCTACGACCTAGAATTGCTAAATTATATGCTAGTCTTAAAATTATAGTCGAATATTTTTGCAAGTAATAACTTCAAGTAGGCCCACATCTTAGAAGATCCAAACCATTCACATCATTGACCATGTCTTAGATGACCTAAGACCCAAAAAATCTCTTCTAAAATGGATAAATTTATTGGTCATAGGCTATATAAGCCATGGGCAACAATTTGAATGCCTTAGATCATCCAATATGTGGGCGCCACTCTTACATGGCTATGATTTGAATGGGTACATCTTCCAAAATGCATGCACAAGTCTTAAAAAGCCTATGGTTTGAATGGTTTTAAAAGATATAAACCATTCGAATCCTAAGCCATATAAGGAGTTGGGCTCAAATTTTATACTATTTAACCATTCAAGTCATGGGCCATATAAGAGTTGGGCGAATATTTTAGAAGATAAAATATCTAAATCATAGTTCATGTGAGATGTGAGCTTGATTTTAGAAGATCTATAACTATTCAAATCACATGCGGTGAAGGATAATGCCATTTTAAATTAGTAAAATATTAGGGCCACATATGCCTTTATAGTTTATCCTTGTTGTACATGATGCCCAACATATATCATGTGGGTTTTGATAAGTGGAAAATAGCATATTTTATAACGATACTTTAAAAGGATTACCTATTGAAAAAATAAAAAGTCAAAATAAGAAATTATATATTGTTCTGCCAATTCTTCATGGTATGCATAATACTAGCCCTTTTATAGTTTTATCTTCTTTCTTTTCCTTCTATATATTGGATATACACATCTATGTTATGGAGGAACTTACATGACATTTGAGATGCTACTCCTGAATTTCTTCCAACATCTTTCAACAAAATAAAGACTATAGAGCCCCATCAGTCCAAGAACCATTAGATTTATGTTTCCTCCTATTATCAGGAAAACACACACACAAAAACAATATACCAGATGATGCTGTCGAAGTTAAAAGATGTGCTATACAATTACACTCCATAAAACACTTGTATATATAAGGTAAATTCAAAGCAACAAGCCATTTTTGAGTGAATAAGATTCTTAAGTTGGGGCCACCTTCTTGTCCATACTGTTTATCACATTGTATGAATTGCCTTGCACCTGTAATTTATAAATACTAAGATTAAGGCAGAGAAGAGCATCAACATATATTCCACTCTAAGTTTTCCTTTTCAAAGAATGACTAATGCCTACAATAAGTTTTTTATGATTGTGAATGATCGAATCATCACCTGTGTCTCCAGGATTATTAGTCATTGATCCATTAAATGCTAGTTGATATTTCTTTTCGCCAGATGTCCACATGCATCCACTTTTGGACCTAAGGTCTAATGTCCATGAACAAACGGCTTGGACTATGCTATATCCTCATCCACAAATACTGTGTAAAATCGTCATTGTTTTCCTGCAAATTCCCTAGCCTCTGAAGGTGAAGATGACAATCACACGATCTTCTTATTCATATGGGTAAAAATATTGCCATGTCTTGTTTAAAATCTCACTATTTCATTGTTGGAAAATTTTCAATAAATAATAATAATAATAATAATAATAATAATAATAAAGTATTACTAAGTGGGCCCCAAATCGTAGCTATAAGTGATTTTAGACAACAACCTAACAAGAGCTGTTGTAGGAGAGATGGTATGTGATGAGGGTGCTATAATCTTCACCCTCCTCATAATTATTGATATTGGGGAGGCGATGTAATTATAGGTCGTACTCTTACCAACATTATTGATATCATGGAGGCAATGTAATTATAGGCCATACTCTCCTACCGGAATTATTGATATTAGGGATGCAATGTTAGTATAGCCAGCACTCCCCCACCATAATTATTTATGTCAGGGGGGTGATATTATTATAGACATAATTCTCCCACTATGTTTATCAAGGAATGTGGTTCTCTTCTGCTTGTTTATAGTAGGGAAGGCGATCCTATTAGGAAACAAGGGAAGGTGGGTCTATCGTGCTATGCTTATCAGGAAAATGATGTTATTATGGGCAACAATTCCCTACTATGGTTATTAAGAAGATGATGTTATGTCATAGGCAGCACTTCTCCATCGTTATTATGAATGTTATGCACAATAGATGATGTTTTCAAGGAATAGGTGATGTCTCCTCGACATATGTGTGTATAGACGATAAGAGATGTTAGATGTCAAATGATATAAATATAGATGGACAGAAGTAACTTGAATTGGAAATGTGAACATAAAAACCATGATTTACTTTCAAATGCTTCTATGTATGTCTAGTGGTATAATTTGTTCAGTAGTGTGTGTATACATGCATATATATCACACACACACACACACACACACACACACACACACACACACACACACAAATACATCCATACATCCATGCATATATACATATACATATACATACATACATACATATATATGGGGATTGCATTGAGTTTATTGAATATGGATAATTTGAAATTTAAAGAATGACATATTCTTGATCCGTTTATTTAATTGATTAATAAATTTTTGAATTTTTGAAAATAGGAGAACACACACACACAAGGCTTGAATGAAAATTGTTAAATATTTCATTAAATTATATTGAATGGTCAATGGTTTTCAGGATAATGAGGGCTTATTCATATAGATGGCCCTAATTTCTAGGATGTGAGGATCATGCTTGAGAAAGAACCTGTCCAAGAGATGGGTTGTTGCATTTTTCAAATTGGAGCCTTAGGTTTTCGTGATTCTAGACTTCTTCAAATTTGAGAGTAGTTTTTTGAGAAAAGTAGGGCCATGACTATAAGTTGTCATTCATTCATATAGGTTCTAAGCATGACGCTATTGGGGGTCGAGTTCCTAGTTGAGAGCAAGGGTGTGGCTAAGGCCCAAGTTGAGATTCTGCTCCTTCACTTAGTCATGTCACAAAAGAGTTAGCCAAGTCCACTTCTCCTAAGGAGGATGTGGCATGGTTCCCTCATGGAGTGATGGGGTTGAAGATCCCTCAATCTTAGAGACAAGGAGAACACCCCATTGTAGCTTCCAAAGTACTAGATGAACATTCGTGACACAACAGAAAAACCATCTCATCCTTCTGCTTGTGTTAAAACAGGGCGATAAGTACCTTAGAAATTCATGGATATGGTTCAGATAGGCTTGGATGCTTTGACTTAGGTCGTGGAGACAATCTTAAGGAGTGCCACAATTTGCACAGTCCCAATGAGCTGGTGGTGGGAATTCCATTTGGGAATGGTGATTTTTAGATTGGGGATGATAACCTAAAATTTCCCTCATTTGGTATCTACCAGCCTAAATTTTATATGCTTTTCCACATCATCTTCTAATGTTCCACCTATCATGGTCAAATGACATGTGGCACTGCCACTTGGTGCTATTGTTAAGATGTATCAAACAGAGGAATATGTCTGACTTTTTTAAAATGTAGGGTATAAATGTTAAAAGTTGACAGTTATAAGGGTTTTTTAGCAATTTTTCCTTTCTTTCTTTAGTTTATAACAACCACAATTTTATATGCCTTCTCACATCATCTTTTAATCTGCCCCGCTACCATAGTCTAGTGACAGGTAAGCAAATAGAGGATATATCTGAATATTTTTAAAATCCAAGGTATAAATGTTAAAAGTTGACCATTACAGGATTTATAAAGCAATTTTTCCTAAAATATTTAGAGGCATTTTCCACTCCTAATATTTATTAAAATCTTGGGCTATTGCACAAAGTAAATAATTTAAAATTTTTCTTTTTCACTTTCATTAATTGTCAAAACGATGTAGTTTAGATAAGTAAAAATGAAAGAAAGAGAAAGTATATGTTTTTTGGTTGCTAGTTGAGACTGGGGAAAAGGAAAGTAGTTCAGATAAGTTAGTTTAAACCTCGTAAATCCTAAATTCCTAATAGTAAGTCAGAATTTTGCCTATTTTTTCACATTTCAATATGAATATTTGATATTTAAATTGACTAATTGCCCCTCATTAATATTATAGTTTAATAAACATTTTTGGAGTATTTTAGTCCTTAAAAATTTATATTTCAAATCAGATAACCCACTTATAAGAGGCTTCATTTTGTATCCATTCCAAAATAAAGAAAATATTCAAAATCAATTCACAAATAGGTTTTTTCATTTCATGTCCCATCCATTGAGATCGGTTTAGATAGCAGCTAATCCATTTAGATTGGTAGCGCTATGTAGGACTAATCAACAACAAATATCTTTTACATTGGACTAGTGCTGGATAAAACTCCTCGGATATCCTTTTGTCCATCTAAAATTTGCAAATACAGATAAGATAAATTCAATATGGAAAGTGGGTCAAATCAATGTGATTCATTAAATTTACAAATATGTGATCTAAAATTGAATGGGATGAATTGAGGATTTTTAGTCTGCAATACGCATGGATCAAAAACCAGCGATCTAGATTTTTAGTCTGCAATACGCATGGATCAAAAACCAGCGATCTATATCCGATTTGTATCTCTATAGATGGAATCAAATTTAATTTGCTATCTGTTTTGTCGACACTACGCTAGACTTGCAACTAAAGGTAGGCTTCAACACGGATTAAAATATGTCGATATCTCTTTATGTAGTGCCCCGGGTCTGGTCTCCCTCAGTTATGATATTGTTCGCTTTGGGTCACGTGCCCGCACAGTTTTAAAAGGCCTCGTTATTGGTAAAGCCCACCCAGACCCTTATCAGCCGCTCAGGAACTTTCCTCTTGGCAATGTGGGACTAACTCTCAGCGCATCCCGCCTTCATCCCCTCATATTATGTTGGGGACCTCCCCCTCAAACCATCTTGGCAGACAGCAACGGTAGCCCTCTCCCCCTTAGGGGACACGCGTCCGCGCGTGGACTCCCACGCTTCCGCTCACGTGCGGTTAGCCACCCACACCGGGTCGTGGGTTGGCTCTGATACCACTGTAACGCCCCGGGTCTTGGCTCCCTTAGTAACGATATTGTTCGGTTTGGGCCACGGGCCCGCACGGTTTTAAAAGGCCTTGTTACTGGTAAAGCCCACCCAGACCCTTATCAGCCGCCCAGGAACTTTCCTCCTAGCGATGTGGGACTAACTCTCAGCGCATCCTGCCTTCATCCCCTCAGATTATGTTGGAGACCTCCCCCTCAAACCATCTTGGCAGATGGCAACGGTAGCTAACTGTAACCCTCCGGGTCTAGGCTCCCTCAGTAACAATATTGTCCGCTTTGGGCCATGGCCCCGCACGGTTTTAAAAGGCCTCGTTACTGGTAAAGCCCACCCAAACCCTTATCAATCGCCCATGAACTTTCCTCTTGGCGATGTGGGACTAACTCTCAGCACATCTCGCCTTCATCCCCTCAGATTATGTTGGGGACCTCCCCCTCAAACCATCTTGGCAGACGGCAACGGTAGCCCTCTCCCCCTTAGGGGACACACGTCCGCACGTGGACTCCCACGCTTCCGCTCACGTGCTGTTAGCCACCCACACCAGGCAGGGGGTTGGCTTTGATACGACTGTAATGCCCCGGGTCTGTGCTCCCTCAGTAACAATATTGTCCGCTTACTGAGGGAGCCCAAACCCGGGGCGTTACACTTTATCTGTTTAAAATCCACGGATCCATTTGATGGATGAGTGTTCTAGACCAATGCCAACTAAGCCAAGGAGATATTGTGAACAATTTGGATATTCAAAAATTTGGGCCCACAAAGAATATTGTCATTCTTACCATTTAGTAAGGGGTTCATGAGGAAAAAGAAGGGTGGATATATCAGTATCTTAAAGAAAAAAATGTCATATAGGTTTTTTTGTTGCAATAATGAAATGCAATTGACCACCATTTTACTACCAACACATATCGAGAAATACCATGGATTTTGGATATATCAAATACATCCCCGATTTAATATGAGGTATCAATTCCACCTGAAAGGCAGATGAAATTTTATGCTGTTCCATTTTCCTAACACGGCCATCCATACATCCATTGGCCATAAAAGGCTTTGATTCATCGTGTCAACGTTTGACCGCCTCTGTGTGTGTGGGGGGGGGCGGCGGCAAAATAAGACATAAATAGCGCCCATTTGTTTTGGTAACCAATGATTTGGGTGGAGGAGAAAAAATCTGACGGGGAATATGTTCATTTGTCAGCAGCTGCGTCGTATGGTGGGCATAAGTTCACGGACCCACGTTGCTTGCCGTGGTACATCCTACTTGTGCACGATGAGCCCAACAAATTATTAATCAGATCCGTCCATTTGATTTTTATCTCTATGGATTACTTGTATACCAAATGTCAAGGTTATTGAATGAATATAATATCTGAAAATCGTGTTGTTGAATATGAACTGTTCTTTAAAGAAGACTTCTCACCGTCCATGTCTGTGATAAAAAAGAGACATATTTTTTTATAGATTCTAAGCTCTTCTAGTCATTGCACTTTTCATCATCATCATCATCATCATCATCATCAAGACCTTATCCTAATTACGGGTTGGCCACATGAATCTTATTCCTCCATTCCACTCTATTAAATATCATGGCTTCATTTAGTCCTAAAGTTTTTAAATCTTTTTTCACCACTTCGATCCACATTCTTTTGGGCCTTCCCATTGCCCTTTTAGAACCTTCTACTTGTATTGCCTCACTCCTTCTAACCGGTGCCGTTGTTGGCCTCCTTTGAACATGTCCAAACCATCTAAGTCTAATCTCTCCATCTTGTTACCTATTGGTGCTATCTGTAAATTTTTTTCTAATATTTTCATTTCTAATTCTATCCTTTCTTATCTTACCACTCATCCATCTCAATATCCTTATTTCTGCAACGCTTATCCTATGAGTATAATGTTGCTTAACTGCCCAACACTCTGATCTATAGAGCATGGCTGGCCTTATGGCTATCCTATAGAATTTTCCTTTTAGTTTGAGTGGCACCATGACCTCTATAGAGCATGACTGGTGTTTCACTCCTACTCTCCTTGCTAAAATTACATTCCATATATTCTGTCTTAGTTCGACTAATTTTAAATCCTTCAGATTCTAATGCTTCTCTCCATAACTCTAGCTTTGTGTTTACACCTTCCCTTGTCTCATCAAATAAGACTATATCATCTGCAAATAGCATGCACCAAGGAATCTCCTCATGCAGATGTTTTGTTAACTCATCCATAACCAATGTGAAAAGGTATGGGCTCAATGCCTATCCTTGGTGCAATCTTATAGTGACAGGGAAATCACTAGTCACGCCACTAGTGGTCTTAACATTTGTTGTTGCTTCCTCATACATATATTTAATTATGTCTATATACCTTTGAGAAACCCCTTTATCACCTAACACCTTCCATATTAACTTTTTAGAGACTTTATCATAAGCTTTTTTTAAGTCGATAAAGATGATGTGGAGATCTTTCCTCCTCTTCGTATATTTTTCTACTAATGGTCTTAGTAAGAAAATAGCTTCCATGGTAGACTTCCCAGGCATGAGACTAAATTGATTCTCCGATACACTTGTTTCATGTCATAGCCTCTTCTCAATTACTCTTTCAAAAAGTTTCATAGTGTGGCTCATAAGTTTGATCCATCGATAATTAGTGCAGCTCTATATGTTTTCTTTATTTTCATAAATTGGTATAATAGCGCTTTTCCTCCACTCATCAGGCATTTTTTATATATTTTATAATCTTGTTAAATAACTTGGTCAACCAAACTACCCCAACATCTCCCATATGCTTCCAAACCTCTATTGGGATACCATCGGGCCCCATGGCCTTTCTTGATTTCATCTTTTTCAAGGCCTCTTTTACTTCAGGTACTCTAATCCTACGTTCATATATATAATATTCAGTGTAATTTAGATTTATAGTATTTTCAATCCCTATATTCTCAAAGTCATTGTCATTTAACAATTTTTGAAAGTATGTTTTCCACGTTTGTTTGATCTCATCATCTTTGACTAATACCCTTTGATCATTGCTTCTAATGCACCGAACATGATCTAAGTCCTTACCCTTTTGCTCTCTTACTTTTGCAAGTTTAAACGTATCTTTCTCACCTTCTCTTATTCTTAGTCTATTATAGAGCTCATCATATGCTTTAAGTTTAGCCTCACTTACTATTCGCTTAGCAACATTTTTAGCATTCTTATATTATTTATAGTTTTCATTATTTTTAGTCTTCTGCCATGCTTTAAAAAGCATCTATTTTTCTTTAATAACTTTTTGCACTATTTCACTCCACCACTATGTTTTCTTTACTAATTTTCTTTTACCTTTAGATACTCCTAAGACATCTTTTGCCACTTTCTTAATGGACTCAGCAATATTAATCCGCATGGTATTTACTTCAGTTTCATAGTTCCAAATTCCTTCTACCATCAACTTATTTGTGAATAAGGTTATTTTCTCTTCTTTTAAGTTCCACCACTTAATTTTTTGATATATATTAAGTTCATTTCCTTTCTTCCATCTTTTGATATGGATATCCATAACCATTAACCTATGTTGTGAGGTTAAACTCTTACCATGTATCACCTTACAATCCTTACATATAGATCATTCATTATTCCTAAGTAGAAAAATGTCTATTTGACTTTTATGAAGCCCACTTTTAAAGGTTATTAAGTGTTCATCCCTCTTCTCAAAGAGTGTATTTGCAATAGACAGTTTATATGACAAAGCAAAATAGAGGATATTCTCCCCCATCTCATTTCGTTCACCTATAACATACCCTCTGTGTATTCTATCGTATCCTTCCTTATCTTGTCCTACATGGCCATTTAAGTATGCTCCTATAAATATCCCCACCGTGTTAGGAATTTCTTGCATGACCGCGTCCATATCTTCCCAAAATTGTCTCTTGATTATATCTTGCAACTCTACTTGTGGTGCGTATGCACTTATAACATTTATAATCTGCTCTCCTAAAAGTTTTATTATTATAATTCTATCACTAATTCTTTTAACATCTACAACTTTATCCTTTAATTTCTTATCTACTATTATTCCTACGCCATTTCTGTTATTTTCCTTTCCTATATACCATAATTTATACCCATATATTTCTCTAGCTTTAGCCCCTTTCCACTTGGTTTCTTGGATACAGGCGATGTTGATTCTCCTACATTTCATCGCGTCTACTAATTCCAAACTCTTACCTATCAATGTCTTTATATTCCATGTGGCGATACGAATCTTATGTTCTGTAGATATCCTATTTACTATTGCCTTGCTTAACCTCCATGGCATGAACCCATGTCCACTTTTCACTCCACCTGGGTTATGATGTAGCACGTCACTTTCGAGGGGATGCTCTAACAGCCCTTGCCCATTTTTCACTATACCCGGGATCCGATGTAGGCATCGCTTCTGGGAGAATGGCCTAGCAACCCTTGCCTATTTTTCATCGCACTTGGGATCTGATGCATCACATTGCTTATGGGGAATGCCCTAGCTTGAGGGAATGTCAGTTTTTGATTCATGTCATGTTTGAGTTGCTATAGTTTAAAAAAGCTGAAGATGATTTTTATTTCTTCCTTAAAAACTAATATATAAATGCATATTCATTTGCAAGCAAAACAGAAATAACAAAATCATTTTCAACTTCACCCTTACTTGCTGGCTACCTGAGGCAAGGGTGGCCATATTTTAAGAAGCTGGAGATGATTTTCATTTCTTCCTCATGTACTAATATACAAATGCATATTCATTTGTAAGAAAAAAATAACAAAATCATCTTCAACTTCTCCCTTGCCAGCTGGCACCTGACGCAAGACCCTCCTCCTTTTTCATCCAGGCTTGGGACCGGCATTGGTAGAGTTAGTCATGCACTTTTTATAGCAACAATAATCCAGCGGCACAAAAATCAGGTGAATGGATCTGATCAACGATTTGTGAGGCCCATTGTGCAAAAGTGGTGCATACCACAGCAAGCATCTGTGGTGCCCGCACCATCCCATCATTCCTCGTGGATAAATTGAACTGTTTGAAGATTGTTAGCCCCTGGTTTCTTACTTTAAATGAACAGTTAGAGAACCAAAGGACAAAGGCTTACATCCACTAGCAAACCACATCTAACAGCTCATTGTAATGATTTTTACTATAGATGCAAGGTAAGGATGCACTTACTATTGACCCTTGTGGTCTGCCCCTTTCCCGAACCCTGCATATGCAAGAGCTTCGTGACATTGTGTTGGGTTTCGATAATATCAATTGGCAATAACGAATGTTTGCAGTTTCAGTTTCAGTTTCCTTCCCGTCTCACGGCATTACAATAGCTGTTCGCATTCATGCAAACCGGGCATGGCATGAAGAGTTACAGAAAAGTACGACAGTAAGCCCTTCAGAGGCAAACCACCACTGCAGATACTGCATCAAACTCGGATTCCGAATTTGCCACTAATTAAAGGACGTGGGAAACAGGTCAAGTTACAATGATAAATTCATGTTACTCTTTCGTAAAAATGAACCAAGCAGAAATGCCTCATTGCTGTACAAAAGGGTTTTGTGCCCTGTTAATATACAAATTTTATGTACTTCTGATTGACCGGAAAGGCGTTGATTGTGAAGTTTAATCAGATTGGATGGCAAAGCCAAATACTGTTTGCACCCACTTTGAGCTGGATCAAATTTAGAAGGAAGATCCTCGGCCACTTCTAGCATGCTGCTGGGCAAAATACAAGAACAGAATGGTCAGTGTTCTTCAAACGAATAATTATAACACAACATTCTTGCTGTTGTAATCTTTTCACTAGTTAACAAAACCAAACTAGAAATTCATGCAATTGGGAATTACCTTCTTAGGTGTTGGAGCTGGTGTATTAGAACTACCAGGTGTTAGTTTCTTTTCTGCCGGCTTCAAGATCTCAAACGAACACATCAGCTCATCATTCACACTCAACAGAGCACCTGCATTATCAAACTCCCCACCATAGTTCGGAGCTGAAAATATTGTAACTAATCTCCGTTTTGCAAAGAACTCGTACCCATCCTCAACTACCTGAACTTTTAAAATGTTAAACATGGCCTACAAGAAAAATCCCAAATTTCAGAACATATTAAGGTGTTTAGATACCTGATGACCTCGGCAAATAAGATCCAGGTCATTTTTCTCCAAAAATTCAGCAAGCACATCAGGTCCAAAGGTACATGATACCCCTCTATCACTCTCCGCCCATCCTTTAACAGCAGGGTCGGGATCAGACCAAAGTAAATCACAAAGAAGACCATTATCAGGGATCTCAACAGGTCTCTCAATGTCTCTTATTTGATTCAAGTTTTCCAATTCTGGAGATAGACCCCCATGCATGCAGAGAATCTTGTCATCTATTTGTGCAGCAACAGGCAAGCAATTAAAGCAATCGATGAATATCTTCCAGAGTCGAACATTAAACCTCCTTTTGCACTCGTCATAGAATCCATAAATTCTATTGATTTTTGCATCTTCATGGTTACCCCTTAAAAGAAAGATATTTTCAGGATACTTTATTTTGTAGGCTAGAAGCAGACAAATTGTTTCTAAGCTTTGCTTGCCCCTGTCCACATAATCCCCAAGAAACAGATAGTTTGATGCTGGAGGGAAGCCACCATATTCGAACAATCTTAAGAGGTCCAGGTATTGCCCATGTATATCACCTGTAATGCACCTGCAGTATTATAATGACTGGTGGAACTGAAATATAATCAACCAATTAATAGAGATGAATTAACATGCAGATGGGTTGAAATTGTCCTACCAATGCTTTGAAGAGTTAGGTCATCTTTCCAGAGCCCTCATAAAAGGTTGGGAGATTCCGTCTAAATAACATTGCAGTTTTTACATACATACATGTCAATTGTTCTATGGAAGGAAACAGATTTTAAACATAGCAGACCTCGGTATCTACATTTTCTCCTAAATTAGAAAATAAAACATAAATTAGGGAGAGTAACACAATGGAAGCGCCTAAACTGTTGATTGTAACAATACCCTAGCATTTGGATTAAGTAGCTCTAATATTCCCAACTGGTTATCAATGTTTTTAGGGTCTCTTCTTTTCTTGTTTGTTTCGTTATTGAAAAGAGTGACAGAAGTACATAAGCAAGCATCAAAAGTCATTCAAAAAGCCAACATCGTCTAGTGCCACTGATCTCAGATAACAAGGCATCTTGCCTGGAATATGCTGTGTCTCAGGTTTGGTCGCCACTTGCTGGAGATTAGATTTCAAGGGAGCTTGTGAGTGTGATTTGCTTTGTAATTCTTTCCTTGCACCAAAAAGAAAAGAAAAAGGAAAAAGTCATTTAACACCAGAAAATGAAATGAGGTGTATCAAGAATGATGAAACCAAGCCAGAGCGTCTCAGTAGAGATACCTTCCTAACATGCCAACCCACTTTGATATTTGCCTCTTGACAGTACTTCCTCTAAAGTATCTACTAATTCAATCCATCAGATAACATAAGGGAGTCCCTTGCAATAACCTGCCACCCAAAATATAAATTATAGGAAAGCTTTAAGCCCTTGAAGAACAGCAAGCAATTTGCCCTAGTAAAGTCTTTTCTGGTGGATCAAAGTGCCATATCTCACACCTCTTGATTTATTGTCATGATCCATCCAGCTAGACTGAGATTTCAGAACAACCTGTTCATGAAATTAAGTAACAGAGACCCTCAAGCAGGCTCTTAACCTCTTTATCAAAGTCTCACCCAGTGCTTCGCTCGAGAGTCTGAACATTTTCTTCTAGTATCCATTCTAGTCATATAAGGCTTCATGAACCATTGCCCAATAATAATTTGTCAACCCCACAGACTTATCTTATTTATGGATTAAATAAGAGAAACCTAAATACACATACTGACAGTGAAAGTTTCCTGCTTAATACTTAGTATTTCTGGTTTTTGGTCATTTATATTTTCGTTTTGTTTCCTTTCTCAAAACAGGGGCTATCATGTCCATGCTCTTTGTTTCTCCTACAATTTATTATTAGTATCTTCCCTATCTTTCATAATAAAAGCTCCAATGAGTGGTAAGCTAGTCAATAGATTTACTTGTAAATAGCTTGATCCAACAAATAACCTTCTATTAGTAGTCCTCATTGTAGCCAACATCACCCTCTTCCAGCAGGTCCATTTCAATCACTTGCTAACCTAAAGCAAAGACATATCAACTATCTTCGCAAAAATTTACCAGCGCAACCAAAGTCGAGAAGAGAGCTTCAGATAAACAGTCACTTGTTCAGCAGTTAGATCCAATCACAAAATTCTTTTCACCAGTCAAGAGGGAAAAAATTTGAACCATAGCCAGAGTAAACATTAGTTAGAAGGTCCAGAAACAAAATCATGACTCTGAGCCAACTTGGTTGAGGCAACCTGTGTTTCCATCTCTTTGACTAACAAAATCTAAAAATATATTGTGAGGATATTAGAAGAATAAAATTCTATTCGTCTCCCCAAACACTCATAAATTAATTAGATTGGTTCTGAAAGTACAATTTGAAGACATAAATAATATAAGAACCTTGCATACTAACTATTGATGGAATAACCACTGCCCTAGGCATTCTAGTGAGACTATGAAACAATTTATGCGCTGACATGGAAACATCATTAAAGCCTGAAGCAGTAGGAAGGTCCCCATGCATGCTACAGGAAATGATTTCCTCCCAATCCAGAATATGGTAACCACAATTAAATGAAAATTCAAGCAGTAACAGAACACTTGTAAAATTTAAGCACTAAGAAAATCTCAGGTACTAATGAAACAAACATTGTCTAGCCACCAGTAGAGCTTGGATAAACCAAGTAGAGACAGCCAAATGAACCTCTCAAACCATTCCTTTAAGCTTTCCTGAAGTTTCATTAATTAGTTGGAGGACATGCCCTGCACTAAAAGATAGTTGCTAATCCATTAAAATGTTGCAAGTTCGTGCTCAGTATTGCAGGAAGATATACAGAAGGACCAGAAAAGATATACAGAAGATTCCATGATACATGCTATTTGCAGATAATATAGTTTTAATTGATGAGACAAGGGAGGGTGTAAATACAAAGCTAGAGTTATGGAGAGAAGCATTAGAACCTTAATGATTTAAAATCAGCTGACCCCTTATTGGGATAAGGTCCTGATAATGATGATGATGATGATGATATCACAAAGCAAAAGAGATGCTACTTTATCTAAGAAATCTAATGAATATGGATAATTCCCCTCCATATCAAAGTCAATTTTGAGCAGAGTCTACAAAATGAAAGATTACTCATTTCTTTCTACAGGCAATAGAGTATTGTAAGCTACAACACGGTTAATGTTGTTAAGTTCACTATTATCAATCTTTTCTTCTTCACCCCCCCCCACAACACCTTTTGAATGGTAAATCTCTATTTTTGACCTTCTAGAGGAATTTTTTCCATTTCTTGTTTTAGTTTACTCTTTTTTTCAGTTTTTTGGTTGTAAACAAATCTTTCATGCTCACAACAATAACTTCACAATAGCAGATTATAAGTCAATGAGATGAAGTAGAGCAAAAACAATAACCTGTGGAGTTTACTAAGCTTTGAAGCCTAAACCTGGGGCCCAATCTACTGTACCCAAATTGATAAAACACTGAGATGATAAAATTTTGGCAAAGGGACAACTGCAGGAGTGGCAATACAACAAGTTCGGAGAGATCTGTAGTGAAGAGGTTGGCTGTTCTTTAACCAGCTTTCTTGCCAATAGTGATGTAAATGAATGTCCTGCCAATCTTAATGTACTTTGCTGTTACATTTATAAAGGTTTTACCTTCCGCAATTCTGTCCTCACTTATCTTGTTGAAAAGTCCCATGTCAAATAAGGGTTTTTCAGTTTTGCAGCCAAAACCCAACTGACCCCATTCTTACTTTACGTGGTATATCTAGAATTTGATTATCCTATGCTGCAGCCTATTGGCACATGGCCAATAGGTCATGTGGTGACATAGCTTGAGTAACCTCTTTTAATAACAATCAATTGACATGTATCATGAAAGTTCAAGCTCCTAAAGCATAAATTGTTGATGAATTGAAGAGCAGCTATACAAAAGGGCAAGGTTCTCATGAAGACCTTCAGATATACTGCAAAAAGAAAGAAGCTGCATGAACATGTCACAGTTCTGAGAATCTCCATAAAATACTTTTCCTCCATCCATGGCCTTGCTTTCTGGTGATATTTCAAAGCTAAGTTGTATTTAAATGTTCAATAACCTTTTTCTGGACCAACAAGTTTTTGACATTTCAGCTCAGAAGTGAAGGATGAGGTAAACCAAAACCTATTCTCTCTGTCCAACTCCAATTTCAAGTTTGCATCACTTTTTAGAACATCCCTGCTGATGTTTCCTTAAGCTTATCAGTACTCCCTGCACTACCACAATGATATCTCAATGCAAATTCTTGTTTTAGCAAAGTGAACCAAGAAAGTGTGATATTGTACTGAGTTACAGAATTAAAAGTATTTGAAAAATCCTTATAATATGTAGGTTATCTATAACATATATCAGAAAATAATCTCTGTTCAATCATTTTGTACCAATTATGCAATCTGCAGAAATTCACATACACATTGATTGGGTGACATACAAGTCATAATATGATCACATGACCTAAAACATTCTGCTTTGGGAACCCTTTTAGCCTCACAAAGGAAGGGCAAATGCTCGATTTATTCTTTCCAGATTTCTTTTCCAACTTCCTTGATGCTCTATGCTTACACCTTGAGACAGCAAGAAGGTCGAATGAAACATGAGGACCCGCACTTTCTGGACTGATAATTCTAATTTATTTATACTCCTTGCAAGTGTACTTGGTTTGAAGTTGGGAAAGCTGCAAAGTTTGACTTCAAAATGTCAAATACAGAGCTTAAAAAGACCATAATATCCTAAACATGGTGCAAATATTTGTTAGTCACCTGATTTTGTAGATCTCTCAGAATGACAGAATAGTGTTAGGTAGTTTAAAGTTCTCAACAGAAATTCTTACAGGAGAAATAACACTCTACTGCAACCAAGTCCCCTTTTCAAATGATGACTTTTCTTATGCATTCCCCAATGTTGCTGAGTTGAAGATGCACGATATGAAGCAATTAATGATCACCTGTTATACAAATGGAGTCTAGTAGATATAAGCATCCAGGTTTACAATTCTAAGGAATCTATAATCTCATCAGAGGTGCAAGGAGTCCTCTAGATACACTTCATTTCATTAAAGAGTCCTGGTATTTTTATGCACTTTAACAGTGTCTGATACCAGGTGGTGCCAGAAAATACCACGAGGGAAGTTAATCATCTATGGTTAACATGTTTTTTCCCATTTTTATAAGGTTGACCTGATTAAATATTAGAAATTTTGGAGTTTTTGGAGGAAGAAAAAGCCTATTCATCTTCCCAACTTAAACCTTACCTTTGATTTCCTCTCTCTCTCTCTCTCTCTCTGCAACCAAAATAGTGAAAACCCTTCCCCTTCCTCTTCCTCCTCTTCCCCCGCCTCTCTCCAAAAAAGCCAAAACCAGAGAAATTCCATTCCTTCCACCCTGTTTCTGCAACCAAAATAGCAGAAACCCTTGGTCTTCCTCCCCTCACCCCCACCTCTCCCCGAAAAAAGATAAAACAAAAAGGAAAAAACATTTTCCCCTTCTCTCTCTATACCAGCTCCTTTCACAGCAAAGAGAAAAAAAGAAAGAGGAGTCAGCTCCCCAGCGAGGGGACTGAATCCTTTAACAGCAAAGAGAAAAAGAAGAAACAGTGGGATCCCTAGCAAGTGGATAGCTCCATGAGGGAGGTATGGCCTCAGTTCCTCTCCCTTTATCCTATGCATTAGATTATGCCATGTGAAGATACTTGTAGTTCAAACATCAAATCCTGCTACACTGCACAAATTGTAAAATCTTGGGAGTTGATGATCCAATGTGCATATATATGCCTTGGCCATAAGGGGCAGCCATGGTGCATGAAGCTCCCACCTATGCGGGGTTCGGGGAAGGGACGGTGCCTTGGCCATAAGGGTGGATGCTAAAAAAATGAACTGATGGAACAATATTTGGGATTGAAAGGTCCAACAGGCAACAGGTGTGCAAGGAATTGAACCAAGCAATTTGGGTCAAATAATCATGCCTCCTACCAATAACCTCCCTAATATTCAACAAGGAGTACCACAAAGGAAAAATGGAACTACAAGACATTAGGAAAAGGAGGGTTGGGGAAGAAACCGTATCAGCATAGGCAGCCAGGCCGAGACAACCCTACTCTTCAACTGGTCTCTGGCATTTAAGCTGATAGCTTAAGAACACCACAAAGGCTACATAGCTAAAATGCTTAGCATGTAATACAAGATGACTCAGATTCCAGAGTTTCCTTTGTTGCGCAGAAAGTGGAGGCGGTGAAGAAGATGACTGTGGTTGAGCTTCTTTTTCTATATAAAAAATTCAAAATTATTATGTTAATTGAATTTAATATTTTTTATTAAAATACTGGGATTTTAACATAGAGGGATCTGAAAAAGAGAGTTAACCCAAGTTGCATTTATGATCCATGCGATGTTTTTCCTGGCAGCGTCTGGTATCAGACACAGCTAAAGAGAGCAAAAATACCAGGATTCTTCATTAAATTGCTGCATGAATACAATACTAATAAATTCCTTGGCACTTTGGCAGTATTACTTTCACAGCTTATGAGAGCATGATACTGGCAATTTATATTTGACTTGAAAGACTGGGAATATGCCTGAGTTTGTCCCCATAACTCAAAATTGAACAACCAAATGCCTCATTTGGCATTTTCTCTTTCTCTAATTAACTAAAATGATTTGAGTGTTCTTAAGAAAGCGAACTATGTTATGTTCAAATCCAGAATAAATTGAAGGTAGAATACTATGAGATTAACATGTAATTCCATGTTCTCATGCCAATATGCTGATACAATTGATAACATAGTTCCCAAGCTTATTTTCCTTTAGGAACGCTCCATTTTGATGTTTGAAATTAGTTCTACTTAGATTTCAAGATTCTAAGCATTGCAACTTAAGGTAGGAATGTTTCTTGAAAATACTCAATATAAGATCAGTTACTTCCAACAGAAATTGCAGTGCTTAAGGACTGAGCTCAAAGGCTTGTACCTGTTTCTTCAATCGCAGTTGCAATGTCTCCAAGCTGCAAAGCTGCCAAAATGAATTCCCTCTACCAGTAGCACTGCTGTTTAGCATAAGTTAACCCCTTGGCGGCATGCCCATGCTTTCCTAGTTCTCATACATATACATATTGATGTTTGTATTATGCTTGCGTTTGTGTGTCTGTGTGTTTCTTCTCTCCCAAACCTACTTTTCCCTCTCACTTCGATATTTTTCAAATATTATGTGCCTTCTCAAATAGAGGAAACAAATCTACTGTATCTTCTTTTTATTTTCCTTCACTGATTCATGTTATTTTCACTAAACTACCATTTATTTTGCTTAAGCACCGTGATTAATCAGAATGAAACTCATTTTTTTTCTTGTCTCATATTGATATGTGACATACTATGTGTGTGTGCACGCATGCGTGTGTGTAAATCAGTGCGCACATGTGTGTGTAAATCAGTGCTTCTGTAGGTAGCATGAGGCAACAAAGTGGCAGAAAGAAACTCAGGGCAGGGTCCCACTATTTTATATTTTTGAATGGTCCAAACCATTCATCTGATTTGACATCAACCAGAAACCAAATTTCAGATGTAATAGATGACTATAAGACCTTCTCTGGGCCTCTTGTGGCTGGAAAATATATGGTGTCTGGCCAAAGAGAGTTTTTATTGTTTTACAACCACAAACACCATATATTTTCCAGCCATAAGAGGCCCAGGGAAGAAGGCCTTAGAGGTGTCCTTTGGATGCAAGTTTGACATCTAGGCCATCTCGTTGAGGTTGAATAGATGTAGGGATTAGATCATTGCAAAAATACAAAAAAAGTGGGACTGTACAACATTTTGCTTTCTGTCCCTTTGGTGCCTTGCGCCACAGAAGCACCGAATAATTTCCTCTCTCTCTCTCTCTCTCTCTCTCTCTCTCTCTCTCTCTCTCTCTCTCTCTCTCTCTCTCTCTCTCTCCTGAACCCTGAACTAGCATACACATAAACCCAACTGCTTACCAACTGTATTGGAGAATTTGGTACACTACAATCGTCAGCTACGTGCCTAAAGAACTTGGTAAATGAGAGTACAATTGGTTATGTTTGTGTGTATATATAAAGTTATGGAACTCATATTATACATAAGTATGCTTGGCACAGAAGTTAAAGTTTCAACCATGGACATGACCCTGCTATACTCAGATATATCATTCAAACTATTAAATTTTTTCCCTGTTTTTTTAAAGGAGCATTCAAAATATAGTTGATAGAAGTTAAATTATGCAAAATTAAAAAACGTTGAAACTTTTAACTAATAAGGCTAATCTATATTTACTTTTAGTTTGAAAGCTTATAGCTATATATCAAAGCAGAGTTTTAAACTTTAATTCCCTATTACTACACAAAAGAGAAAGAAAAAGAAAAAGAAAAAAAAAAAACTAACTAGACTTTAAGGGAAATAATAATAATAATAATAATAATAATAATAATAATAATAATAATAATAATAATAATAATAATAATAATAATAATAGCTAGTTCCTGGGATGATTCTTTCCTAAAAGGGATTATGACAGCCATATCTTGCTCATCCAGGATTTGTTCTTTTTTATTCCTCACTTAAATGATCTCCACACCAAAAGGCAAGATGTTTCCACAGGTAAAGTTTGTTCCTTGAGTATCCAAAAGCAAAGTCATAAAGCAGGGGGGATGCCTTTCTTTTGAAAAAGGACCAACATGTCAGATGCTTCAAACCAACACACATTTTAACCAACTGGAATAAAATTAGGGAAAGATATCTCAAAGTAACTACAGAATGAGGTCTCACTAACTGATGCCGGCACATATTTACCATTTCTAAAACCCCTCAAAAACTACGAAAGAAGTAATTTCATAGTTCTTCAAAATTTTCATTCAAGCAATGTTGTACATTTTATGAGCTCACTATCAAATTTGGGACCAAATGCCATTGGAATGGATATTAGGACTATGATATAAGATTTGGCACAGAAAAAAATTAGAATACTATATACTTGTAGAGAAAATAGTTTAAAATCCAATTTCTTGCAGAGAAAATTGCAAGCCTTTGAAAAGGATTTTACAATTCAAACTAGAACTCTTCTCTCTAGATTACTCAATTTATGATTTAATCCAAAATCAGCAAAAGGGAAGACCTAGGAAAGTAGAAAAACCAAAGAACCAAACTTCATTAATCTTCAAAAATCAAGTGATTATGATAGAGAAACTCATTCCTTTTAAGGAATTAAGAAAGATTTACTTGACTCCAAAGTAACCAGTTACTTTATCCCAAGTAACCTAATAAAAACATAATACATTCTGTCCTAACCTAAACATAAGAAAAAATTCTAGAACGACATCTCAACAGAACAAAAAAAAAAAAAACCTAGAAATAGAAACTCCTAAAGAATTCCATCTCCAAGATAGACCGAAATTCACAAAATACCCCGCTGGTCACTATTCATATGAATATTGACATGAATAATGTTACTAACGTGAATAGTAACATAAAAGAAGGGCAGCCCTGGTGCACAAAGCTCCCACGTATGTGGGGTCCGGGGAAGGGGCGGACCAGTAATTTAGGTATCTTCTTCATTCCTTCTTTTATAGTTGTGCAGGGTCTTTAGAAATGGCAAAGATGCTCCTGCATCAGACTCTTTGTTCTTAAAAGAACTCGTCCTCAAGTTCAAAAGTTGGATTTGGGGGTTTTCTTAGATTGTCTGCTTCAACTTCATCTTCATGTCATCCACCCAATTGCAGTTTACTTCTCTCTCATTGAAGCATTATTTTTATTTATTTATTTATTTTTCTTTTGGAGCTTGAACCACCAGATGATCCGTTAATTAGGACAGTCTTCATGGGATTGGTTTTGTTCAGTTCTTAACCCAAAGACGTGTACTGGGCTTAACTACTTCAACATTGCCCATGGCATTGCCTTGAATAGTTCTTTCCTGCAAAAGATTTCTGTCAACAATACTTTCCTCATCAATCTGTAGGAAATAGACCTCTTATCTTTTATGTTTCGCTGGAAACGTTTCCAAATCTCTTCATTTTCCTTCCATAGTCCTTCAAATTCTCCATTCATGCACTGCTTTACTTCCTTTATGAGATCATTAACGAATTTAGCACCGACTTCCGTTGGAATAAACATTAGGGCTCTAATGCTAAACTATTTGATGCAAGAACATCTCATCCCATCCTCAAAAACAAGAAAAGGAAGAAGAAGATGGGGAAAAATAGTAAAACATGACAGTTCCGTTGTTCATGTTACTATTTATGTGAATAGTAACCCCTCAGCTATTTTAGGAAGTTTAATATGTTTAGAGGTTTAGTAGTTTCTATTTGAGGAGTCTTAGAAGTTATCTTCTTTAAGAGTTTCTAATTGTTTCAGCAGCTTTCTATTTTATGTTTCTCACTCTAATTAGGAGTTACTTAGCTTAGACTAGAAGTTTTATTTCTTGAGGAAGAAGTTTAGAAATCTACAAAAGGATTGTAAACACATTATTTTCAGTTTTGAATATTACATGAAATCCTAAGTTTGCTCTCTCTTCTTGTTTGCTGTTTCAAGCCTTTAGTTATTTTGAATAAAAATAGTTGAAAGTTTGAATTAGAGAAAGAGTGTTATTTCCTATAATCTGTGGACACTAACACGGGTGTCTGAACATGACAAGAATACGGGTGTTTGATGTAGCAACTCCTTAAAAACCAGATATTGGGACTTGCACAGAAATAAAGAAATATTGCAAAAAAGCTAAAGCAGACAAAATCTAGAGGAGAAGCCAAGTAAAAATGCATCAGCTCTTAAGAGTTATAATGAGTCCAAAGTCCCATATGAAAAGCAATTTATGAGTGGATGCATGTTAGTATGTTTAATGTCCGCACAAGTTTCTAATGATAGTTTATTTCTGGTTTCCAGATACCTCTCAACCATCCATTTTCTCTCCTCTGGGAAAATTGAGTTTCATCTTTTGAGACTTCCTGCTACATCAAAGACATGTATTCATTCTTTTGCTTGTTTTCCTTGCACTCACTGAAGGAGAACATGTAGTTAACTTTTACTGTTTCATCAAGTCATTCCTCCTATCTTTGGGAAAGAGACTACTGCAATGTAGTTAATTTCCACTCTTTCATCAAGACATTCCTCCTCAATGGGAAAGAGACTGTTGTAATCAGACTTTCCAGCAATAGAATTTTATTGATGTCCCAATGCTCTTACATGAATATTATCCTGCTACCAACTGATTGTTGCTTTTACATTCAGAAAACGGGATAAAAACAATGGAGATCATTGCCTTACACCTATTAACCACAAAGAGTCTTTCTCATTTCCTCTGAATCACTTAATCCATATGTAAACATAGAAAACATAATCTAGAGTTGTGAAAGGCCAGGACACTTCTTATTTATTGCAATTGACATTTTTATTTTTGTAATGGTGGTTTTGTATTAAAAAGGTAGGATACAATGAGTGAACCATAAATAAAGTCCTCAGAAAAACTGTCCTGAAACAGAGAAAATAGAACAAGATACATCTAGGAAAATGGTTGTGCCATGACTCCAGCATTTTACTTTCAGGAGTTAGTTCCTCAAGTACCTTGCCGACATCAGGTGTATCCAGGTATCCCATCATATTCTTGTTCTTGTTCTTGTTCAGGACACTAATCTCTCTGAATCCATCTGAGACAATGGATTATTTCGTAAGGTAAAAGATAACGGTATTCTTGTCATACAGATTCTTGGTAAGGGATATCCTTCTGCATCCATCTAAGGCAACTTGATTATTTCTTATGCTAAAAGATAATGGTACTCTTCTCATACAGCTTCTTGGTTGGGATATCCCTTTTTTGATAAAAATGTAGTGATTATTGTATATTTCTTTAGAAGGATCAATCTATCCCATCACATTATTTGTCTCCATCTTAGTCTCTCCAAACGTTATGAGCTCCTGAAGACAGGATACTGTTTAAACACTAATGCTAGGAAACTCAAGTTGCAAAACAGCCCTTGAGGTTACTGGATCTTTTCAACAACCATATAGGATAGTTAGGAGCCACAAATGTCTATGTCATGATCCTGTGAAGTTCATTGGTCACTGAGAAATAACAATGGACAGTAACTCCTCAAGAAGACATCAGATGGTCACCCACACTTAGGGGAGGCATGGCATAGCTCTTTCAAAGAACAATCACTCACTTCCATTTGCGATCATAAATAATGAACCGATAAAGAAGGTTCCTCGATTAAAACTAGGTTCTTCTCCTATTGAGCAACAAGCACAAGCACAAGCACACCCATTAGGCGAGCTCTTTCCCAACCAAAATATTGTGGGTTGAGTCTACTCAGCCAGCGAGTTTTGGAAGAGAAAAAAAGAAGAAGAGGGTTTAACAGTAAATACCCATTTTACGTGAGAAATGACAGGAAATAACAAACACAGAGAATAAATAATCTCTATTACGTTGGAACATGAAAAAATTTATTCAAGATTAGGGACTCAAAACTGAAAAATGCTTTGCATAATTGCACGACAATGACACCCATACCAGCCACTTGCAACCCAGTTGGCAGTCTCAGATGCACCCAAGATAACAAGTAATTCGATACAACTGTAAGTTAGTTATCGAGAAAAACAAAATCGCATAGCAGGAAAAAACAACAAAGAATTCTTCAGTTACTTTTTCTGTTCCCATATCAATTTGGATCAAACATTTATTATTGACAGCAGGAAAAAACGTATTTCAACAACCAATCAATATCATCATCATTTTCCAATAATTATGAGGCTTTTTTATGCTTCTGGTTTTTTTGCAATTCTTCAATTGCCATGTCACAAGCCAATCAATCCATCAGTTTCTCAATAATTATGAACTAAAAATCTAGACAAGCGCATATTCATGCCTGCATCTGTCTATGCTTGCAATACAAATGTAGAAATACAACAAAATGAATGAGAAAATGGACACTAACCGCAGATCTTGATCGGGGCACGTAGCTGGAGCAAATTAGGCTGTGAAAGTAAGATGTGCCTAGCGTTAACACAAAGCTGACGAATCTCTGATTCTGATAGCTGCACCTGTTTTCCTCCTTTCCCTTCCAAAAGCCTCCTTATTATATCATCCACCACTGCCCCATCCATCGTATCCATTTTCATCATCTTCTTCTTCAAACAGCTATCACAAATAAAAAACTAAAAGTGGGTTTTGTTCTACAATTCTCCTTACGGTTGAGAAACAAGGAAAAGGGAAGAAATTTTCAACAGAAGAATTTTGAAGGGAATGACAGATGGAAGAAGAAGAAGACTTGTTTACGAATTGGGTATCTGGAGAATTCAACGACTCTTATATTTGCTTGCCCACTGGATTTTCTTCATTTTATGACGATGGCGAATTCTTTTCTCTCTGTTCTCACCCATGCTCGATCGATCGTGTTCTGAATGATTGAATTTCCCCTCCCTTTTTTTTTTTCCTTTTTTTCCTTCTTTTGCCGGAAGAGGAGGGGGGATGGTCTGAAAGACGACGATGTTGAAACCTTAAAACACGCGTGGATTTGTTTGTTGGGTGGCAGTTGCCTTGTTTTCCAACCAATTAGCGCTGTTGAAGCGCCGGATGTGTAAGTCTTTCAAAACATCCGGTGAAATACAGCCACAAGATACACAGATCAAGAGGCTGATTTTGTGACATCAACGGTCGGCTTAATAATACAGGGTTATAGTTGGATGAGGTACCTCTATAATTCTTATCTGGTCAATTACGAAAGGACCCAAAATAGCAAGAGCAATGTTGGCCGGAAGGCCCACACGAAGCGCCCACACGTGGATGAAGCGGTGCCCTTTTGGATGATCTCGAGCCTTGTTGGGGGGCTTTGCTCCTGCTCTGTACGTCTACTAGTAGTTAAGCAGGTGGGAAGATCAGTTGCTAACATTTGTTATTCCTATGTATATATGCCAATGTTGAATGAGATTAAAATCTACGGAAGAGGTCCCGGGCCGATAAATGTACAGAAAAACGTGACGACTTCCCGTTTCCGTCTTAAAACGGTCAAAACCCGGCCTTTTCTTACCATCCGAGATTTGGTGTATCGAAAGGTACGAGCGGCAATGACAAAAATGCCAAAGAAAGGGAATCTTGGCGCAACGGTGGAGTTGTGGTCATGTGATGGAGAGGTCACGGATGGTAGAAATAACTTCTTACAAAATACAAGATAAGATTATATAGCATAAGTCCATTATAGTCTGCTCTTTTTATGAATCCTGCATAGACGAGAGCTTCACGCACCGGATTGCCTTTCAAACTTTTAAGCAACCCTAGAAGGCCAATAGACCTAGTAGAGAGAGCTGTGAGTTGATACTTTGTAGACAATGAAAGATCCTATGACCAAGAATGATTAAAAAGCCAAAACCCATTTTGGGTTTCATTCTTTTCCCAATTTCTAGTGGATTTCAACATAAATATAAAGGAGGGACACCTATAATTGGGGTTTTTTTCTTACAAGAAGGGATTATTGGATTCCTTATTTGCCATTGTTTTTTTCATGTCTACCATCAAAAGAACTTGTGAAGATAGTTTATGGGTTAGCACTCTTGTTTTTTCTTTTTCATGCTAAATGAAGGGGATCCTTGATGCAACAGTAGAATTGTCGTCGTGTGACTAGGAGGTTAAATGTTTACTCTTGTTTTCTCTTTTTCATGCTAAATGAAGGAGATCCTTGATGCAACAGGAGAGTTGTCGTCGTGTGACCAAGAGGTTAAAGGTTCAAGGCGTGAAAACAACCTCTTGCAACATTGCAAGCTAAAGCTGCATACTATAGACCCTTTGTGGTCCACCTCTTTCCCAAATCTTGCATACGAGAGAGCTTCGTGCACTGGGGCTAAATACATGCTTTTATATCTTTTCTTATTTTTGTTTTTGTTTCTTGGTTGCTTACTAGCTTGCACTGCATCATAGATCGGATTGGATGCCGAAAACAGGTTAACTCGTCACTTAAGAGTCCAACACTATCTCAGGTGCATTTTTACTTTTCCTCATACACTATCACTTGATTTTAATTGAATTTCTGAATTTTGATTAAAAGCAGAGCTTTTTCCACTTTGGTATTTGTAAAATTTCTGTTGATTATTGATTTTAATTGAATGTTTGGAAAATATCTGTTTTAAGATTTCAATTGAATGTACTTGAAATTGTTGATTATTGATTTCAATTAACTGTTTGTAAAATTTCTGTTTTGGGACTTCAATTGAACGTGCTTGTTGTAAATTTTCTGCTTAAGAGTATTGTGTTTGCTTTGTTTTAGGATTTAAAATTTCTAATTAAGCACAATTGAAGATAGAATGCTTGTAAAATTTCTAATTTTGATTTAAGACGTGTGTCTTGTATAGGGCTCACAAGTAGGGAGCACACGTACCATACGCCTAATAAGGAGCTAAGATTAAGTCAGGAAGATAAAGTAAGATATGCGAACCTTCCATAAATCTAAAGAGCCAGAAAGACAAGCTCTGTAGTTTTATAATATGATCTGTCTACTTTTTTCATTGGCACAATTATGCTTAGTAAAAAATTACTACAATTCATCCTCAAAAGTTATTTCTATAATCCAAAAAAAGTTCTATTCTTCAAAGGATCACGTACTTGAATACGAATATGTATAGAATTCACAATCAACTCACTTGATCTCATGCCAGATTTGGTCATCTAAAGCTAGATCTCATATTATCTCATCTTCCATCAGCGCATTTAATCTCATCTCAAGATTAAATATACATAGCCTTCCCAAATGTATCAGTAGGAGCACCCTCAACCCCAGAGTGCAAACACCTTTCCTACATCCCCTATAGGAAATGGATGCACTACCTTGAACCCTTGACCTACTTATAGAATCGATGTCTCAACCTAATGACTCTGCTATATTGGCATCTTTGTCCTTTCAATATAATGAATGAGGATTTCAAAGCATGACCAATCTATATCTTGGACAACATTGTGAAAGGTTTGGATCTTCAGAAATTTGGTTCTGCTAAAGTTATAGTTGTCTATGCATTTACTAAAGTGGTCCTGAGAGTAATCAAGGGCGCATATATCACTACCCTAATATTACCAATGATACGGTGAAGCTTAAAGTATATATGAATATTTGGGGATTGGTGATCAAAATAATTCATTTGGTCAAATCTAAGAACTGACCAATTAGACGGTCAAGATTGTATCATGTATGACATCTTTGGGCATTACATTGTAGCGTGGATGAGGGGTTGGAATAATCAGATGCTGGGCCCTTCACTTGCTTTTTAGTAGGGCCCATTATATTGAAAATTCTAAATTATAAAGAAATAAGCTTTCCATGTCTTCTCTTCAATTAAAATAAAAATTCCTAATATAAATGATGTTAGCATGGATTTACATGTGGGGCAATCAGAAACCATTGATTCAACAGGATACATCCTAGACAGGCGATGCCCCATACAACAAACAATCCTAACTGTCAAATTGGTCTACTTTTGGCCTTTCTTGGGCACGCAGTTGCTGCTCAGCCAACGGAGGCCATTGTTCTACTCCCATTTAGAAGATTTCTAGCGCAGGCCACTACCTATGATTGAGTCCAACAGATGAACCGTTGGGATCATCAATGTCATGGAATTCTCTTCAAGCAAAGGCCGACAAAGATAGTTGCCTCAAGAGATGATGGGGACCGTAGAAGATTGCAAAAAACGGTGACAACTAGGAAGCTTAAAATATATACTGATAGTAATTCTCTTGTCGAAGTGGTTAAGTTTTAGGAAATGCAGAACGGACCTAACATATGTATAAACAAGGGTGTAAAGTAATTTACTTTTCATGATAAAATTGTAATTATATAAAACTGCAAAACAGGAAGGAAGAGCTGCCTGCCTTTTGCATTTCATAATAATAATAATAATAATAATAATAATAATAATAATAATAATAATAATAATAATAATAATAATAATAATAATAGATTAGTTCAAACAGCACGAGGGTCGGATAATTATTGCATGTGAAAATCTGTAGTTTTTATCACAGAAATGGACGATCAAAACCTTCGTATAAACTTAAGTCTACATCAAACTCCCAAAACCTTGGATGTGAAAATGCTAGAATCATTCACTAGTCAAGACATTTTGTTCATAGGATATCAAAAGCGGGAACAATGAGATGAACAAATTGGATCATAAAAAATAAGCTCTCTTCCTACAATATATATTTTAAGAATCCCAAATGAGCATCTTTGTGATAGCGCCTTTGTACCAATTTTGTTAAAGCTTACCTTTGCATGATCCGACTCATTTATTTTGAATGTCTAATAATTTAAAAAGAATATAAACTATATGACCCTAGCATCCAAAATTTCGGTCATTGTTAACCCATCCATTTTCAAGTTCAAGTTTCTAAAAGCTGGAATCATCCGATCTACATGATAAACTATAAGACATTTAAGTTGGAGCAATGAAATGAATGAGTCAGATCATGCAAATGTGGACTCCAAAAGAAGTGGTAAACGAAGATTTAAAGATAGTCTTGGGTTTATATATGTATGTATATATGTATGTTGTATGGACAAAAGAACAGGCACATGAACACATTAATAGGTCCATTTAGCATTCGTCTACAAATTTTCTTATTACGTCTAGATATTTAAAGATGTCTCAATTACTAATATATACAGAGAGTAGCAAGTTGACTCAGGACTAGAGCGATCGCTTGTAGACCCATGACTAAAGATGGAGCTACCGAGTAATATTATGAAAACAGAAGTAATATAATTATTGTTATTATAAGTTGAAGATTTAGACAAAAATAGCCGTTGTGCCCAACAATTGTTATTCAAATAGGTCAACTTCTTTAATCTACGCAAAATGATCATGAAATTAGGCATTTAATAATTAACAAATACTGTAGAAAGTAACTTATAAATTGCACATCTCCATAATTTAAATTTAAAATCCAAAATAAAAGAGGTAGAATGAGAAGTATATTGTAGTACTATTGAAATTTACTTGATCATGAAAATAACATATGATCATCTGTTACATGATCCATAATTTTTTTTTTCTCTTAAGAGATGTATTTTACATATAAAATAAATTATACTCAGTTTTTTATGATAAGAACCTCGTATTCCTTTTGGTGGAACCTTATATTCAAAATATTTCCACAAGCCCACTTCAAAGCAAAAACTTGCCTATGATTTGATGAAGAATGTGAATAACTAAAATGCCAGATCTCATCCACAGTTCACATGATTAAGGCATTCACCTATTTCTGTTTGAGAGGAATGCTAAACTAACCACAAAGGCTTGTCTGTCCAGCAAACATGTTTTGGGCAGCCACCTTTACAATATTCAACATGTTCATCTCTTTGCTTCAACTTTGGATATATAATTGATTAAAAAAGGTATTTTAGATTTGGTTGATTGTATGTCTAATTATCAAAGTTTGTAAATTGTTTGTTTTCAAACACAACCTATTAGCTAGTAGAATCAAGCAAATCCCCATGGAATTTGATCCATTAGATATCCAAATGTGGAGGAAGGAGATGAACAACTTAGATTATGCAAAGATGAGCTCCAGAAAAATATGGTCATGTACATTCCTTTATGTTATTTTAGCATTCCTTCTCTATTGAAGCAATTCGTTTTAATAACTAAATAGATTGATAGATAAAATAAAATATATTAATTGATGATACTATTCATCCATAAAGCTAGCTGGAATGGAATTTAAGTGGGAAAGGTATTTAGTAATTCACAGAGGCCACAAATTTTAGTTCGATCAATTTCCTTGGAAGTAAAAAGTTTATAATGTCAGTTGACGAGTCTATATATCAAGATAGTAACTTTCTCGAGAAGTCATTTTCTTTCTCCTCCCTGCGTTTGAATTGTTCGTTAAAGATTTATATTTAGCAGAATGTCTTCTATACGTATAGATATGACTAATTTAGCAGCAAAGAATATATATATATATATATATATATATATATATATATATATATATATATCCCTTTAATCGCCATGCTGTGGACTAAGTTAACCAATTAATTAAATTTCATAGCGAATTCTTTACAATATGTTCGTTGTCTTTTCTAGAGAACTAACTCGTGCTTATGAAAAGTTACTAATAAATTCATATATCACCTATAAGCTACAATGCGTACAAATAAATCACGATCCTAGCTATCATCTTCTACTTTATTGGATTAGAATGTAGACAAACTGATCAACCCATAAATATGTTAATGACTTTTTGCTTAAGATGAAGATGGTACCATCGACCCCTTAATAAAAAAGGATAAAAGGGCATGGCTAGAACCCGGTATATTCTTACAGAGTCAAATGAATTAAAAGAAAGATGTTCTAGCATACTATAGAATGGTGATTGCACCATCTTCAATTTTAACATTACTTATGTTAGTTGTCTCATACAGGATAATGATGGAAGTTGGGAAAAAAGAATTGAGAGGTTACCTATCATGATAGCACATAAGCAATCATGTACAGAATATGAAGACACACAAGTAATTACGTATTTGTACATGAACTTTTGCTACAAGCATGTTTCCACTTGATTTCATGCAAAGAAGAGTGGTAATCATTTCTATTAATTGTTAAACCTTTAGGAATCTATGTTAGATAATCAAGACAATATTCAAAGGTTTCAAGAGTCAATGAGCAAGGAAATTTATGTCAGATAGTCAAAACAATATTAAGAGGTCTTAAAAGTCAACAAAAAAAGAGATCACCATCAAGCAGTCTAAAAAATGTTTGAAGGTCTTGAAAGTAGATAAGAAAAGAGATCTCCATTAGATAGTTAAGAAAATATTCATGTCTTGGAACATACAGTTAAAACAATATTTATAGGTCTCCAAAGTCAACAAGAAAAAGCTCTCTAGTAGATAGTTAAAACAATATTTTGAGGTCTTGAAAGTCAACAAGAAAAGAGATTTTCCCCAAGTAACTCTTAGAACTAGAAGGAGAGAAGAGAATAAGACAATATGTGTAAAATGTTCTAGGGGGCGCCCGTTATATAAGAGAGCCTTGCTCCTCGACTAAGCAGCCTTGCTTGGTTCTAAAATTTTCTAAGCCTACTTGATTGGTAAGGTGTTGAATCTAGATAAAAATGAGTCCATGTGAGTAAATAGATCAAATTTCCTTATAATACTAGTTTTTCTTCATATAGATCAAGTTTCATTTTTATGTAGGATACCAATTTTGGTTTTCCATGTACAAGGATCTAGTTTCTTTTGAGCTTAGATGGGTTTAACCAAAATATTTAAGTTAAACAAATTCCAACAATCCCCCACTTATTTTAAGTTAAAGATAATAAGTTCTCTCATTTATTTTTAAATTAAAAACAACAAAATAGTGCAAATGTCAATATGTCAAGGAATTGACTTGCTTAAAATCAAGATGGGTTGACATATCTCTATACCGATGAGCTCAATGTTATGTGCTTCTCCCATGGGGACTATCACAAAACATACATTTTCATTTGGTAAAAGTAAAAACTATGTGGACTAATATGGTCAGTCCATTAAGAAAGTGGAAAAATATGTCGTAGGAGTATTTGAAGCAAAAGACAACCAATAAAGGAAACTTGGTGGTAGAATGAAAAAGTGAAAAAATTTAGTAAAGAGAAACGATTGTGTTTTAAAACACGACAGAGGACTAAAAATAGTGAAAACCTTGAGCAATATAAGAATGCTAAAAAGGTTGTTAAGAGAGTAGTAGGTGAGGTTAAACTCAAGGCATATGATGATCTCTATAATAGAAAGATGTGTTTAAATTCACAAAAGTAAGAGAACATAAAAGTAGGGACTTAGACCAAATTAAGTATATTAGAAGTGATAACTAAAGGGTACTAGTCAAAGATAACAAATTCAAATAAAGGTGGGAAAGTTACTTTAAAAAATTGCTAAATAACAATTACCTTGAGAATATAGGGATTGAAAGTATTGTAAACCCAAATAACATTGGACATTATAGATGCCACTGCAGGATTAGAATAATTAAACTGAAAGAGGTCTTGAAAAGGATGAACCTAGGAAAGGCCTTGAGGCCCTATGGTATACTAATAGAGGTCTGAAAGTATATAAGAGATACTTGAGTAGTTTGGTTGACAAAGTTGTTTAATGGGATTGTAAAATCAAAGAAAATGTTGGATGACTAAAGGAAGAGCTCTATCATATCAATTTATAAGAATAGAGGAGACATACAGAGTTGCACTAATACTATAAAACTTTTTGAAAGAGTGATTGAGAAGTGGCTACAACATGAGACGAGTATATTAGAGAACTAGTTTGGTTTCATGCTTAGAAGTTGTACCATGAAAGCTAATTTTCAGCTTAGATAATTGATAGAGAAATATATGGAGAGGAGGAAGGACTTCCAATTGGTCTTTATTAACTTAGAAAAATCTAATGATAGGGTCCCCAGGGAGTTGATACGATGGGTGTTGGGCAAGAAAGGGGCTTCATGGGGGCATACAGACATAATTAAGGATATGTATGAGGGAACAGTAACAAACTTTAGGACTATTAGTAGAGAGAATAATGATTTTCCTATCACTGTAGGATTGCACCAAGGATCAGCATTAAGCCCGCATGTTTTCATTATGAGATGAGTTAACAAAACATCTACATGAGGAGATTACATGATGCATGTTATTTGTAGATGATATAATTTTAATTGATAAGACAACAAAGGCCGTAAACGCAAATACAGAGTTATGGAGAGATGCATTACAATCTAAAGGATTTAAATTTAGCCGAACTAAGATAGATAATGCAATTTTAGCAATGAGATGAGTAGGAGCAGAGCATTAGTAAAGATTGATAACTAAGAAGTCCCACTGAGAACAAATGGAGATTCACCTCTATAGTTTTGTGTGATTTGCAGGTGCCACTCAAACTAAAAGTAAAATTCTATAGGATGGCTATAAGGCCTGCAATGCTCTATGGATCAGAGTGTTGGGCAATTATGGAACACCATGTCAATAAGATGAGCATTACTGGAATGAGGATGATGAGATGGATGAGTGGCAATGTGTGTGTGTGTGTGTGTGTGTGTGTGTGTGTGTGTGTGTGACCGACCCCTAAACAGGATAAGGACTTGATGATGATGATGATAGGTGTTATTTAAGAATACTTCCCAAAGAGTTTAAGTAAAACAAGGAAAACTATAGAGATAGTAAAGATATGAAACAAAAAGAAAATTAGACATTTAACAAGATACATGCATCAGAGAAAGTGAATAGAGTCTTGAACTTTCTCCTATTATATATAATTCAAGAAAAATAAGGCAAAGAGTGAACTGAGCCTTCAACTCTTTGCCCTACAGGAAGAATTGTATAACACACACACACACACACACACACACACACACACACACACACACACACACACACACACACACACACACACACACACACTTCTCTTAAAGAGATGATTGTACTTAAACTAGATGCTTTTGTTATTAATGGCCATGGGTTAATCCCATAATTTGTTGAGGAAGAGAGATTAACTTGAATCACATAGGAGGTAGCCAAACCTCCATAACTAGAATGGGTAAGTTTATATATGGTGCACCTGTATGCACCACAATTCGAAAAACTGTAGATCTATAGACTTATTAAGACACAAGTCATTCTTGATAGTACAACCCATAGTACAAACACCACAAAAATGGGAAATAACATACAATTGTTGTAATATCCCAAAAATTTTGTACAATTTTAATTATTCAATAAAATTCAGAACCTGTTTAAGGCTCAAAAGTCTAATTTTCATAATAGGCAATTTGACCATGAGATCTTTGTCAATGGACAAAGCTCAAAGAGAGTTATCCAATAGTTGTGAGATACCAAAAATTTAATGGTGGAGATTAAAATTATGAATAAAAAGGGCTTTCATGTTGATAATAGCACTCTCTATTATAATTGAAGTAGAAAATGTGTAGATGAGGGCCCATGGTATGCAGTTAGCCTGCAAAATGTGTAGATGCAATGCATCAACTTAAATAGATGCTTTCTTTATGAATCAAGAAAACAAGAAGAGTAAAATGTCAAGAAACATTGAACACACATAGGATATGTGCCAAAATATTTGTAATTCCTATGAGATAGGATAGAATTTTGGGATGGAGACCCACTTTGATAAGGGAAAGGCACAAAAAATCTAGGGATCTCAAGATGCCTATAGAAATAAGAGTTGTGAGCCCTTGTAGGAGAGAGAGAGAGAGAGAGAGAGAGAGAGAGAGAGAGAGAGAGAGAGAGAGAGAGAGAGAGAGAGAGAGAGAGAGAGAGAGAAGACGAAGAAGAAGAAAAAGAAGAAAGGAACACAAAGAGAGGGAAAGAAAGAGAGGAAGAAAGAAAGGGAAAATGTAGTAGATCCAACCAAACTTAGGTAGATCTAAACTCCTAATTTTTTCAATTTCCAACTTGTAGATGATCTACTTTTCAATGATTTTTTCTTTGATATGGTTTCTAGTAGTTTAGCATGTTAGGTTAAGGGCATGCATATGAAGTCATACATGATTGTTGAGATGATATTGCTTGTGGCTAAATGTTTGTAGTAATAACTATACACGCATGTTTTTCTATTGCATAGATATCCCTTATTTGATGATGATTTGCATTGAGATGTTGTTTGTTTATGCATGGATCTAGCATGGCCTGAAATCATATTATCAATACTAGAATTTTTATGCTTAGATCTACATATGTGTGAGTGCTTTTTGCTAGATCACATGACTTATTTGAGTAGTTTGTATTAGATCTAATGTAGATGAGTGAAATCATATTATAATTGTTATATAAAAGTTAACGATTTGGTACAAATCAAGTGCACATGTTTTCTGTGATTTGGATTCGTTTTATTTCTACTTATTTTGCATGGTTAAGTACTTGGGGACTTTAGTTCCTATGTGCTTAAGATTTTGTCGGGATTAACAATTTCGATCTTAACTTATCTATACACTACTTACATGATAATATTATTTGATATTGATGTTTTCCTATATATTAAAAGTTACATTAGATCAATGGCTTAGATATAATTGATCTATGTGTTAATTGTTCCATTTTGGGACTTCAGCTTTTTAGTTTCCTATGTAATCAAAAACCATGTTAATAAACATTTTAGCTCTAACAAATTTATGCGTTCTCACTCTAGTTTTTGCACTTGAAATGCACAATTTTTTCCATATGCTCATAACACCATTAATGGATAGTCTAGATCTCATCTATTCAGATGCATTTTAAGCAAATTCAATATCTGAAAGTGAAGGTTTTTCTTATATCTCAATAGACTATGAGAAAACAATGGCTTGCAAATTCATGCGATTTTGACATTTCAAAATAACAAATTTTCTATGTTCCAAAATTATAAAAGATCAGTGGCTTGGCTTACACTTTTCACATAATTTTTAATGGTTGAGATTAATGATTTTCAAGTGTTTAAGTATTAGTTTTGATCTTTATAAATCCGTGAACGATTGGATCTAATACAACTTCAAGCATTGACATTTTTGGATGCTAAATCATCAACATATATTTGATAGATGTACATGTAGCTTGCATATGATTTAGAATGTTGAACTTGACAATTTCCACGTGACTAATCTAAGTATATATAGATCGATGGTTAGATGTAACCAAAGTAAGCATGTTTCGTCATTGTTGAACATGTTAGATTAATGACTAAGAACTTAGTATGATTTTTTTTTTATGCATGGATTTGTTTGGCTGTTCATTGCTATTATTTCCTAGTGGATTGGGGTGTTGAATTTATTACTAGAGGTGTATTATACATGATTATTTAAAAATCATATATTAATTTTATTTTGAGGCATTGGGTATGAAACTCCCAGCATATGAGTTTTGATAGGCTGCAAAGCCTAATGGAAGCTATGCCAGGAGGTAGTAATGGGTCTGGCTTCCTGACCGTTAACCATCCAAGGGTGAGATGACATCCAAAGCCCAAAAAGAGTCATATTTTTGGTGGTAAAGATCATAATAGGTGTCATGGTTGTCTGTAGGCCTTGTGAGGATGGGGTCAGAGTCTTTCTAGCATATCGAAAAGCACATGATGTAGTGTGATGGCTGTGAGTCCCATGAGATTTAAATTTTTTTTTTTTGTTTGGTTCTTAAGGAGATATGTTTTGGATTTAAGTTAGAGCCATGGATGATTGATAGATGTGTGATTATAGATAATTGGTAGAAACACTTGCCAAAGTGCCAAAGAGCACACGATTCTTACCAGTTAGACATGTCAATGATGAGATCATTTTAGAGTTTTTTCATTGGCATTTGTGATGATTATGTCTATTTCTTATAAACATGATTATCTTATCATAGATTATGGATGCATGAGACATGCACTGCATGGAAACAACTCAGGTAAGAGAGTTGTGATATTTTATTGCATCTATAAACCAATTTTCAAAGCATATCTGTGTTGGGTGCCATACCTTTTTATTTTTGTGGTTCAGGTTTATCTACTGGGTATACTACATACTTAACCTACTATATTAATATAGTTCTTCATGCAAAGGTTAAGAACAAGGAGTAGAGGACATGATTTTTTACCCTAGCAGACAAAGTGATGAGTTGCCTCACTTAACACATATAAGGCATATGTACCAAACATTTACTCTAGTAGTATGGTTGTTGATATATATAGAAGTATTACATATAATATCCCTATATTTACTAGTTTTAACCCTAGAATTGACTTAAATATCACTAATTAGGGTTCATTTCATATTTTACAGGATTAGGGAATAATTGAGAAAACTGCTATTTTTAGCATCTCAAAACCCTAAAAGAGAGTCCAACCAGCGTTGAAGCAAGTCATGATCCCTTATGTCACAAACCATGAAGTCAAGAGCTCTGAATGTTAAGGGAGTGTAGTTTTCAACTTCAGCATTATCAGAAACCCTATGAGCATCAACAAACTTAAACCATGCAAGAGGGGTTGTTTTTATCAAGATACAAGGTGGCATGCTTCTTATACATGCGTGCACGTGTTTCATCACATTTGGAGAGCTTGAGGGAGAAGCTAGGTTCACACACATTGATGACACATGTGCATGACACCTAAGCAGAGCTTAGGACCCACTAACAAAATATCTTCATCCATTCTCTCTCTTATTAATTCAAGAAGGGGGGAGATGTCCACTTCTCCTTAGGTGTCATGCACATGTGTCCTACTCCAAGGGGGGAGATGTCCACTTCTCCTTAAAGCTCATTGGCTGGAGAAAAAATGGTGACCTAGGAGAAAAATAAGGAGGATACCTAAACTGGATTAGAAAATATTAATGAAATCTAAGCCATTTGTTCTAGAGCATGTCAATCCAACGGTGACGAGAAAAAGCTACAAAAGTGATCCTTTTGGATAAGGAAACCTCAATAAAATCTCATCCATTCAAGTTAGGGTTAAACATGATCCTAAGGTGAGGATAAAATATGAGAAAATAAGTAAGAATGAGTGAAATTGGCATGGTATAAGACGAAGGAAAAGCAAACAAAACTTGACGTTTTTCTAAAGGCAGTGAAAACATTATTTACAAAGTTGAAAGAAGATGGGATGAGAAGGAAAGAAAAAAAGAGAAAAATAAGGGGGGATTAGAATAGTATGATAGGTGTTTCTAAGAGGGTGACTGGCTACAAGAACAAGATAGAAAGGAGGTAGATTCTATCCCAATCTAGGATGGAAGCCAAAGAAATCTATAAGTACCCAAAGGGGGGCGTCCAATTCATCCATGGATTTCCATAATTCCTTAAGCAAAAAATTCCAGATATAAGACAAGGGGGAACCTTGGGATCTTTTTAGAAGAATAGGAGGAAAGGTTCTAAGGACTTGTGTGTGTATTTCATTGACAAAAGGTGAGTTTCCTTGAGTTTTTATTTTTTTATTTTCCATTAATCCTTTCATTATACACCAGTCTTCCATCCTTTTTATTAATTTATTTTTATACAGCACCCATACATTATTTTCATGAGCTACCATCCCCATCTCATTTGCTATTCCACCACCAAATTTTAGTGCAAAATTCATTCCCTAACTATTTCTTTCCATCTGTTATTCCATACTTTCACTTTCACACTTATTTTTCCCTTTTTTAGTTTTCTAATTTTTCTACACCTCATATCATTTTTAAATTCATATCCTTACAACTTACTCACATTTCCTATCACTCCATATAATTTCATCCAAAAAATTCCATCTCTATCTATTTCTTTCCATCATCCAATCTTACTCTCGAGTACACCAACTTTTACATGCCTATTTTCCATCCACATCTTATTGGATTTTAGTAATTTTTTCCAAAAATAATCTCCATTTGATTTTCCTCATCAAATTCCTTACAATACCACATAATTATCTTATTAAGATCAGATAAAAAACATGCTCTTGTCTTGGCCCTTTTCCACCTCTAGTTTGTATGCAATTTTCATCAGATTTACATGCATATAATTGCTATTTTTGATGTAAAAGTTTTCCTTTGGGTTTTGACTATTGGGAAACATTCTATGCTATATTGAATAAAACAATAAGAATAAGGTATTAATTGGAGGAAGAATGACTAGTGGTAGTGTGAGAAGGAAAGGTTGAAGTAGTTTTTGTTGAGTGACACAATAACAATTTGGTAAATACTTTTTCTATTATTTTCTCTACTTTGGAACCATTGTAATCTTGATTTTAGTTAATAAGAACTTTTTAGTTAGTTTTCTTCAATTTTTTGTAGTTTAATTGAATTTTAATTAGTAGATAGAATTGTTAGTTTTGTGTAATTTTTACTTAATGAAATATAATAATTGTTAGTTCTAAATTTTTAGTGATTTAATTTTCTAACACGAGTAGGTAAATTTCACTTTCTAGGATTAGATGAAGTTATAATGCGATTGGATCAATTTTTTATTAAGTAAAACCTGGAATAAAAATTATGCATATTATTTTAAGAAAATTAACACTAATTCATATAGTAACTGATTTCTAGGTTTTATCTTGTAATTCTTATGGTAGAGATACTAATTATGTTGGATTAGTAAAAATTGATATATGAAAAAATTTGATAGTCTATGCCCTAAAAATACATACTATGCACTGAGTAAATATGTTAATCTATGTTAATTCTTTAACAGAAGAAAATACTTGAAATAGAACTTTAAGGAAAAGTATTAATTGAATTCCTAAATTTCTAAATTTTTGGTCATAGGATTATTTGATTGCATTATAATGGATTCTAAACCCTAGGTTTTGTTTCTAAGTGATTTCATAATTTTTAGTAAATTTTCTTAATTTTTAGCATTTTTTAGATTTAATTGGATTATTGGCTAGGTTAAAGTCATTAAAATAGGTTTGAATTAAAATTCTTGAAAATTGAAGTCCTCATGGGATCAACCCATATTTTTCATGCCTATATGATAGTGGGCTCGTGCACTTGCAGATTTAAAACACATCAATTTTTGAATCCATTGCTAGGGACTTGCAATGGAGTTTTAAGTAAAATCTTGATTTATTCACTTTACCATAGCCATAGTTAGAATTGCATACATTGGATGGCATATTTTTAATTTTCCAATTCTTATGATTTTTGGTATTTCACTATGTTTTTTTTGTAGGAACTTGGAATAAGGACTTGGAGGAAGACTTAGGATAGTTTATATTTTTTATTTAAGTGGATTGTAGTAAGAGTGATATTCTAATTTTATATATTATGATTTATTTAAATTCAAAAAAAGGTTGTAATAATATAGGTCAAGGGTGGGCCATCCTAACTTAGAAGAGGAGATAGCATGTAAATGGACCCACCCTTGTATGAGAAGACTAATTTTAGGAGCCCACTATGAGCTATTATGACTTCTTTCCAATTCCCAGATTATGATTGCATAAGTACTTTAAATTTTCACTTTTGATGGTAGTATAATAGCATATAGTTGCATTCCATTATTTACTTGTTGTATACTATTTAGATGTGTTGCATTAATATGCAACTGCTTAACAAAGATAGCCTAAGCTAGACTATAACATAAGGACATAGGCTATTGGGGTCATGTATACAGTTTGTTGAGGAATTGACCCTTTTTTAAGTAGCACATAGGTAGTTGCATTAGATTCATAGCTTTTCTTGCATATTAAGGTACTCTTGTCACTTTTAGTTGAAATATATGTTAATTGAACTATTATGGGAATGCTTAACTGATTAGTAAGGGCAATCAGCCTTATAAGATCAAAGGTGGATTTCATCACCATCCCTTGGCCCTCCTAGGTTAAACATCACCCGATGCACCCAAGCCTTCCAATTAATTTAAAATCAATATAGAAGCTTGGAAGGAGGCAAATTATTGCCACTCCAGTGGCCCTTACTTGATTGGGTGCATTGGTGCTTAAACGAGTAGCTCTATCAACACACTCAACAACTCAGATCACCTATAGCTGACTGAGGATGGTATGAAGCAGTTGATCAAAGATAGGATCTAATTGGTAAGTAGTAAGGCAAGTTAGAAAGAAAGGAGCTAATTAGGTTAAAAATAATATAAAAGCCTCTCCCTATGTGCCTTCTTTTTTTCATCATTTGCATATAGAAAAATAGCATATAGTTGAGGATTACCTTAGTTTAGGTAAAAAGAAAAAAGAAGAAGTACTCTTTCATTGTATACAGTAACTTGTTTTTGTTGTATATAAAGTAGACTCAACTACACTGCCCATCAGTATATGTACATCCATCAATCATAGAACCAAGACTTAGCATTTTTAGATCTAGAGATTGAACAGACCACAAGGCAAGGATTAAGAAATCATGTAGATAAAATCACCCTGCCTTAGACATGGGCAACAGAGTACATGAAAGAAAGCTATTATGACACTATTTTATTCTACAACCCTTGAATATGATGAGATATATGAACTAGGGGCTATTATTGATCTACTAATAAAATAGATGGAGGGATAGATAGGGTGGACAAAGTAGATAATCTAGCTAATACATTGGATACCTTTTTGTTGGCTAGAGAGTCATCTATGCAACCTCAATATGTGGGTTGTTCCTTTTGCGTTAGTCCAATGCATCCAACTACTCTGTCTCCATCAAGCTCTATGTTTTTTGAATATTTTTTGAAGCAATAAAATGTATTGAATGCATTCCAAAACCTTAGCAATAACTTACATTTTGAGGCTTACTATCCATAATGGGCTAGGCATTCAAATTTCTCATGGTCTTAGGATAATCTTGAGGGAGGACCATTTGGAATCCCCTTTAATCAACCTTTCTTTAGTGATTTAATTTCATATCAACCTAAGCCACAAAAGGAATTTCCTCCACAATAAAGGGAACAATCTTTAGAAGAAACCTTAATTTGTTTATGGACTCTCGAATTTCAAAATCATGTAAAATTTTTTATGGAGGCCCACTTGCAATCTATTGCACAGTTGGAGTTCCACATGGATAATCTCTTAGTTGCATTTTTAAAATGGGAAAAGGAAATAGAATAAATTGAGATTATGATAAGCCTATTAACATTTGAACATGGATAAAAATATGTCAGATTGGTAAGATCATTATAAGATAAAGAGTTTAGTAAATAAACCACCTACCATCAAGTCAAGATCATCTCGAGGCATTGTCTCAATCATTTTAATTTTGATGTAGGCACTTCTAATGTTGAAGTCAAATGATCTATTTAACACTATGCCATTAATGGACACTTCTCAATGGCAAGCTGGAGTAGGACCCCTTATAGTTCCTAAGATGCAAATTAAGCCATATAATAAATAAGCACTTGATTTAGACCTACAACCTTTACCAAATAGTTCACCATGTGAAAGTTTAGGTTCATCTGAAACCTTACCTATGACTACAGAATAAGAAGGAGAGTCACTTAATGTTCTGGCTGATAAGTGTTTAATTTTGCATAAAAATCACCCAATTAGTACCCATGTGTTACAACTTACAGGGGTAAATTAGAGTTTTTAGATCAAAATTCATAGCACATGCACTTTTTGACCTAATAACCCAAAAGTTTGTTATTTGGTAGGTCCAAAAGTTAGTCCAAGGTAAGTATGTAATTAATCATATTTTTCTAGGATTTAAATAGAAAATTTTACTTTTTGTTGGAAGTAAGAAGTTGATCCAACGGCCGAGATCGAGGAGGATGAAATTGAAGATCAAGATCAAAAGATCGGGTCAAAGCCTCAAAATTATCACTTAAACATAAAACAAAAGCAAAGATCATCTTGTGGACTAGTAATGAATATTATTAAAGGAGATAAAGATGGTGAAAGAGGGCCTATGAAGTAAGCCATGCATTCCCACCACCTTTGCATGGAAGCCACTTAAGCCACCTTAGCCATATAAGTCATGAAAGAAGGTGGTAAGCTAAGAAATTCAAACCAAATCATACAAGCCACTCAAGACAAGGGTTGAAGCCAAGAAAACATGCCAAGGAAGCTTCCTAAGCCAGCCATGAAGCTTAGCCAATGGAGCCTTCAAAGTTAGCCATCTCAGCTATCAAGCTAAGCTAAATGGAAGGCTAAGATTGGAGGAGATTCAAGATAGTTATCCATGATTTATTTTAAAGATAATTAAGGGAAAATTTATTAGAATAAGATGGCATGTAGACCAATGGGATAAGAGCAACCAATTTTAGAGTTTTTCTCACTTTTTCTCACTTTTTCCTTAATTTCCATCTCACCCTTAAGATGCACTACAAATTTCCAAAACTCCATCTAATTCCACTTATGAGGAAACTTTCCAACCAAATTTGCCCACCTAACACATCCCACACTTTTCCTAACCTATCCCCACCCACTTTCCTAAAAAATAGGCCTTCAACATTTTTTGGAAGGGGGAGACACCCCTTCCTAAAAAGGTGGCATCTCCCACCTACCTCCCATCTTAAGACAGCTAGCTCCTCTCCCCCACTTTCCTATTTGGTGTCCATCCTTTTTCTCCCTCGTAGCCCTTCAATTTGACGCAAATTTAATCCCCACAACACATTAAGTGTCATGGCTTCATTTAGTTCCAAAGTTTTAAAATCTTTTCTGATCACTTCTATATGCATTCTTTTTGGCCTTCCCCTTACCCATTTGAAAACTTTGACTTGGATCATCTCACTTCTAACCTGTAACATCCTAAATTTTTAAATGCCAATTTGGGAGAATTTTGGAAAAATGTGAAATTGGGATGAAAAGAATATATTGAGTTCTATATTTTTGGAGTTTTGTAAGCGAGAGACTTAATATATATCAAATCATGTATTGAGACCTCCATAAGTAGATTGTATTCGAAAAGACGATTCAAACAGCACTAAGTTTGCAGAAATCAGAGTTCAGACGAAGAAGTTCTAAAGTTCTTAAGAGAGGGAAAAACAATAATTTATTTAGTACATGGATGTAAACCTTAGAATCTAAATAAATCAAAACTGATTTGAAAATTACTAATTACGTGGGAAATTAGATTTTCCCACCCTAATTGTATTTAAGGTAAAACACCCTTCTTTCACTCCTTATACTCCTCTGATCTTCCTCTTTTTCCATTATCAAGCATGATCAGATCAAGCTGTGATTAACACCAAAGAAGGATCACACCTCCATCCATGGAATTGTAGCAATGGATAGCTGAAAGAGCATCACGATCATGCCTTTTCTTCTCCATCTCTCACTCTTAGGAAAAACTTCAAAGATCCGGGTTTTCACAAATCTAGGAGGTAAGACCCAGTTTCTCTCTTGATTTTTCCTCCCATCGACTTTATTTCACTATTTTGTATCATTCCCAACACTTAAATCGAAGATTTCATGAAGTTAAGGTTGAATCTATGAAAAACTATGACACAGTAGAAAACGCATCTCAAAAACACCTTAGATAGAAAATCTAAACCATTCATTGGATTTAGAGACCCCCAAAACCCTAGGAATAGTGAAAATAGATAAAAAAAAAATAAAATTGGGTCATTTGGGGCCTCGATTAAGTCAAAACAAGATGAATTGTTTGGGTTCATCGTCTTAGATGGACGATGTACCCAGGACTCTAAGCAGCATGCATCAACAAAGATGGCGCCCACAAACATCCCATCACACCCGCATACGTGTGGAGAGCGCGCTACTACACTGTCACCACGCACTGTCCCGGCAGCTGGGATGCATGCGGTGCTTCTCCGTTGCAAATTCTAGGCATGTGTATCTTGGTGATGCCAGGTGAACAGTGTCATTTTGGTTGGGATTTTGATCCAGATCATTGATTTGTGGTTTGAAATGGTTTTTTTGAGATTTTGGAGCTACAGAAGCCAAATATTCAGTTTGAAAGGTCCATTGGAATTTCGACGACATAGACATGATTTTAACCTCTAAACCTTGATCTGAGTACAGTTAGTTAATCAAACTTATGAAATAGTACCTAATTACTTAGATCTAGCCGATCATATGATGATCAAGCTTAGAACTTGAACAATTAGATGAACTAAGGGATAAAATGATGGATCTAATGACTAAATCAGGCGTATTCATCTTAGAAATTGATCTAAACCATCAATTTATCTAAGGACTTAGAATTGGTCGATTAGGGAGTGATCGGACCATCAGATTGAACTATAAATCATGAATATACATTGGAATGAGTTGAAAAATATGAATTTGAATTGGTTATGATGATTAAGATTAAGATTTACAAATCAAATCACAAATCAAGGAGATTAAGAACAATCAAATGGTTGAATCATTTCCAATTCTATTGAGATGAGATAAATTGATCCTTTAGTGATCAGGAGACCTTACAATAACAAATCTCAACTTGATGATAATCAGATCAAGTAGATGAGTGTCGGATGTCAGGAAAATTGAATAATAAAGATAATTTAGGAAATCTAGATCGTTGATCTAGATCAAAAGCTACACAAGAGAATCATTTGACAAATAAATAATAAGATTGATATAAGGGTATATAGACAAAATTGAATAACATAAAAAAAGTACTATGGTACTAACAGGTATATCGAAGCGCACGGTTTGAGAGGAGTACGCACATGATCTGGTGATTTTTCCTTATCGAGGTAGGTGATGACATTTAATGTTTCATATGTTTTTCTAAAATCTCACCATATCATAGCATCTTGCCTAATTCATATTGTGGAAGCATGATTTCTTTATTATGTGCCTTGTGATTTATAAGTTTTTGTGCTATAATTGATATGAGATTTGATAATACATTAAATGGATTTTATTCAATCGAGTTTTATGGTATTGTTACTTATGTATCTTGTATATAGATTTTTAATATTTCTTCTTTGTTGCATTACTAAAATTAAATGATTTCCATATAATTGATGATGGATGCTTGGTGGCTAGTCTTTAAGAGGCTAACTCTAGGATGAGGGGTGTGCCTTGGGATTATGAACCACGAGTGCTTCTAGGTTTTTTCGAGATCCGTGATTTTTGTGTTTGTGATTTATGACAGGTGCTCTCATCTAGTGGATGTCATGATAGGTGAGATTAGTGTCGGCCACCCACCCTCTGAATTTATGAGATGATAAACACTTGTCCACAAATGGCATTTGACACAGGTTGGTAACATGGGTAGTCCACACTACTGGTCCAGGCCTACCCATGGGGATGGATGGCGAGTCTCCGATTATGGTGTCAACGGGGAGCAACAGTGGTTGAGACCTTAGTGTGGTTGCCACTATAGCATGACGATCCATTCTCTTATTATGTATGTATGCATTATGAGCTTTAAGATGTGATGATGTGCCTGGGTATGACGATACTCAGAGGATTGGTATGAATACTCATGACCTGTTGTATGAGTATATGAGATACTCGTAGGACCCATGTACCTTGGGGTGCCCTGTTTGTTTATTTTATGCTCATTGAGATTGGATCATATCATACTTTACATTCATGTGATTCATATTTTATTGCCACTAGTATTGATATGATTTATGGCATTTGTGTCCTATGACTATCATGCCTTACGCTCTTATCTGTTCTCACTATTTGAGTTATTCTTTTTATGTCATTATTTCATTACATTAAATGTCTATATATCTACCAAGCATTGCTTGTTGAGGCATTGCGTTATTGTTACAATGCTTAAGATATTGAAAGAAAGACATGACTGATGAGGAGCTAGACGAATAGTGATCGAGATATATCATATAGAGGGATGTTTTTAAATTGTACCTGGACTGTATATGTGCATCTAAATTATTTGGACTTGATTATATTGTTGTTGGAAATGTGGCTGTTGACTGGATTGGTCCTGAAGAAGTGAACTTGTTTTGAAAAGGTTTACTTGGTTAAATGAAAGATTTATTGAGTTTTAAAAGTGAAATGTTGTGTGATGAGTTTATGGTTGACACTCTAGTTTTTTCTTAAAATGAAAAATTGGGGTCCCACCTTTCAAATTTTTTTATTATAAAGTGTTGAAAAACCTAGGTCATCACATAACTAATTCCTTTTTTGGTCTCTATTGGACATTTTTAAACCATTTAAGTTTAATCTCACTCATCTTATTGCCTCTTGGTGCTACTCCTAAGTTTCCTCCAATATTTTTATTTCTAATTCTATCGTGTCTTGTCATGCCACTCATCCATCTCAACATCTGCATTTCAATGATGCTTACCCTATGTACATGTCATTCCTTAATTGTAATGACTACAATTTTGTAACATTAAAATCCCAAGTTAGCAATGAAAAGTTCACTTTTTGGAAATAAGGGTATTTTGGTCATTTCACTAGTCACCTTGACTGAACTCAGAAATTTGGTCCTAAAAATGATACCATTAGGTGCGTCTCAGAAAAAGGAATCCAATAAGACCAAAATCACCCAAAACGGAGTTAAAATGAGCAAGTTATGGCCCTTTGAAGTTCAGGGGCAAAAATATAATTTTTACAAAAAACGGATTTAGCCTGTAAAACACAAGGGCCCGTTTTGATACGGGCACCCTTCATCTTCAACCTCCTAGAGGGTTCTAGAATGGCGGTGATTGGGGGAGAAATCACAGCCATTCTGGAGGTTTCTCCACTGCCATTCAAGGGCGGTGAGAGCCCCCTCTAAAACCATCTTATAGCTTTATAAATAGAGCTCTTGGGCGCCTCTAATGGCAGCCCAAAAGCTTGAAGAAAACCCGTTTTGGAGAAGCAACCTAGAGGGGAAATGAAGAGAAAAACCCAGCAATGAGCCAGGTATGCCCAAGATCCCTCAAAACCCGTCTTCACAGTAGTCCTAGGCTCAGTTTCCCTAAGTTTTTGCATGAAAAATCATGCAAAATAGAGCCCTGGAGAGTCACCAAGGACCCAGGGACGTTCCTTGGGTCACACTGGTTTGACAGGGTCGAACTAGGGTGTCCTGAGGACCCCCCGGTACCCCAAACGAGCAGAACGTCCCACCTGGATGAAACGCGTCAACCGCGTTCGATAGAACCAAACGGGCGCGTCCATGGACGCTCCCGCTGAGGCGCATGCCGCAGATGAGCAGCGCGCTAGCGACCAGGATTTTCTATTTCTTAAGGCAGCTGAGGCGCATGCCACTGACACGCAGCGCGCTAGCATTATGCCTTTTCACTCTTAAGGTCCTTATGTACGTATGACACTAAAAAGCTTATAACTTGAGATCTAAAGCTCCGATTGAGGCACCGCAAAAGGAGTTGTGTCTGTGTCGACGACGCAGACACACCCAAACTATAAAATCCCTAATCAAGGACCAATCAAAGGTGGGCATGACCCTTAGAATAGGATGGTGGCACGTGGCTGCTAGACCCTTGGAAAACTGAGGATACCAAGGCCCAATTAGGACCTTAAGACACCCATAGGCATAGGGATGGACCTCTAATGCTTAAGTAATAAGACCAACCACTCTAAAACCCATAAAAGATAGGCCAAACTAACCTTGATTCTCCAAATCATGTTCAGGAGCGTACGAGGACAAGGGGGTTAGCGCGACCTAGCCAGGTAGGTGCTCTATCGCTACTATATTCTTTTAAAAGAACTATGATTGTTTTGTGAATAAATGTTTTAAGTATATGACTTGTTTAGCATGACTTAATTCAGCATGCATGTGATGAATGCTTTATGCATAGACATGTTTTGTAAATAATTGCATAAACATTATGCATAGATATATTTTGCAAACTATTGCATACATTGCATGATTTGTGAGCATTAAGTTCTTGCAAAAATTGCATGTCCTTGTGGGTTACCAAAAGACACTGGAGTGCCGAGGGCCAGGTAGTTGTGAGGGACCCAAAGAGGACAGGTTTTGAAAAAAGAGAGGTTTTCGCTTGTTTGATCTGATTATGATTTGGGCTGATAAGCTCGTGGGCGCTATGCCGAGAGGTTTGGATTGGCCTCCAGCCTCTACCACTATTAGGTGGATAGGTACCACGTCCAAAAAGGGCAACGTCCCTACGTCGACTGCAAATGGTACAGGGGGCTACCACTGGTGTCACGGCACTGGGTCGACGTGTCATAGGCCCCGTGGAGGCTATGATCGAGTGTCCTTAGGTACTCGGGGACCACATGGCGAGGAGGTCATGGGCATAGTTGGACCCTATGGTTTATGGACTTATTTGCATTGCATATGGCATGATATGAGGTTGGTCAACCATACCATACTAGATATCCATGAGTTAAATTCAGTTGAGCATCTGATGCATATCATTATGTTTATGATATATGATACTTTCGACTTGGATTATGATATTTCTTTAAGTCGTCAGTATTCCGGTTTGGCAGTGGTTTTTGATATCGATATTAAACATGATTGTTCGAACATACACATGTTTTCAAGAGCACATGATTTTAAACATAGCATGCATTGAAAAACTAGTAGTGAAAGACTCCTACTGAGTATAGTATATACTCACCCTATCCTTAACATTTTTCAGGATAGTTCCACTCACAAATAGAAGACGTCTCAAGAGATATTAGTGCTACGAGCAAGTGAATCAAATAGGAGACAATTATAGATGTAAGTAAACTCTCTACCCTTAGGACATGTATTTGTATTTATTTACAATTGGACTATGTGCTATGACTGGATAGACCTGGGGAAAAATATTTATGATTTCTGAAGTTTAAAAAAAAAAAACTACTTTGGTGGTTGTGAAAGCAAATGACACTCAGGGTTTTCAAAATGAGTTTAAAACAAAAGATTTTTCGTTGCATTGCATGGTTTTTATAAAATAGTTTTCAAATAGGGATGCATCCTGCCTTCGGAATTAGATATTGCATTTAAAAATGCATGGGAAAACCCCGGGTCGTCACATTAATTGCCCAACACTTTGATCCATAGAGCATGGAATACCTAGTAGCTATCCTATAGATTTTTTCTTTTAGTTTGAGTAGCACTAGTCGATCACATAAAACTCTAGAGGGGCATTTCCATTTGTTCCAGCCCATTTGGATTCTCTAGGTAACCTCCATCTCAATCTCTCTGCTTTCACGAATTATCGATCCCAAATACTGGTGTTTCACGTCTGCTCCTCTCCTTGCTAAAATTGCATTCCATATACTCTATCTTAGTTATGCTAATTTTAAATCCTTTAGATTCTGATGCATCTCTCCATGGCTTTAGTTTTGTGTTTAAGCCCTCCCTTGTCTTATAAAGCAAAACTACATCATCTACAAATAACATATACCATGGAATCTCCTCATGTAGATGTTTTGTCAACTCATCCGTAACTAAAATAAAAAGGTACGAGCTCAATACCTATATTTGGTGTAATCCTATAGTAATAGGAAAATCATCAGTCTCTCTATTAGTGGTCCTAATGTTTTAAATGCTAAATCATCAACAAATATTTGATAGAAGTATATGTAGTGGTGTATGTTTTAAAAGTACTCGCAAGCGCATGAATCAATGCAGTAAATATATGTGAGTGAGGTCCATCCCATCAAGGATCTCACGGATTTGTATATAGTTGGATCTTATTTAAATCACTTAACCTAGCCAAAGAAAGTTTTATTTTGATTAATCTAGGAGTTTAAAACTACTTGGAATTAAAACCATGCATGACAATGGAAAGTAAACTAAATGAAACTAACATGCATTCAACAATGAAACTAATGCAAACTAGAAATATGAAACACTTTACAACCTAAAGATGAATGATTTAGAACAAGAAACTACTATTCTAAGGATGCAAATAAAAACTAAACTACTAATTAACCATACTTGTTGATCAACATCTAAACTAACAGCAATTAACATTCAAATCATCCAAAGAAGAGTCCACATAGGGCATGGAATATTGTCCATGAAACAATACTTTATTTATTGAATGGAACTTTGTACAAGAAGGGTGCACATGAATCATAAATACATAAACAAGATGTCTGGACTCCAATATCAAGTTGAATACTATTTGGCAAGGGCCATGCATGTGAACCAAGGGAGAGGATGGTGTTAGAGAATGGAATCAAGATGGGAATGAAAACAAAAGGAAAATAAAGGTAAACAAGCAAAAGTAAAAGCAAACATGTAAGGAAATGAAAGGACAACTAACTAGATCCTAAGGTTACCATTTGTTTGGTATTACTACAAGAGATTGATGAACTTAGGATGGAAGCTAGAGCTCAAAAGTAGAAGCAAAACAATAAGGAAAAACAAAAAGAAAAGTGCACATAAAACCCAGGAACAAAACATGCTAAGAAAGAAACGAAGAAGCATGGAACTGTAAAGGAAAACTTGCCTTGAAGATGCATTAAAACCCAAGAGGAAGAAGGCATGAAGAACTACTTTGAATGGAGAAGGAGCTATGAATGGTGAAGGGAGGAAGTACGTGTGGAACTCCTTATGTTCTTCCATGATTTTTAACACACACACACACACACACACACACACACACACACACACACACACACACACACACACACACACACACACACACACACACACACACACACACACACACACACATAGAGAGGTAGTTCCCTTGCTAATTGCAATCCTAAGGAAGAAGGAAAGAGGGGATAAGAATGGTGTAGAATGAGATAGGATTAGGATAGGGATGGAAGATTAGGAAGGTGGGGAAGTAGGACTCTAGGAAGGTGGAACTTAGAAGGAGGAGATCTAAGGAATTTGTGTGGTAGCTCCTTTCTTAGTGTTCCACAATCGAAGGTGATAGAGAGAGGGAAAGAGGATGAGAGGAAGAGGGAAAGTTGGAGGGAAAGAGACGGAGAGAGAAAAAGAAAGTCTAAGGGTGAGATCTCTTCTCCTATTAGTCCACCTTGTGTGCATTATTTCTTTGTTGATAGAGTCCAAGTTTTCTCCTAATTTTCCTCTTCAATATGACATTTTCTTCAAGTGGGAGAATCACATTTTCTTCCTAAAAAAGTGTGAACCCATGTTGACATGGCTTAAATGACTTTTGTGGCTTGCTTTCATGGCTAGCTTCTTTGGCTTCATGGCTCACCTAGCTTGGCTTCTCCTAACCCTTAACTCATGGCTCATGTGGCTCAGGTGTCTTTCATGGCTTGAAATCTCAAGCAAAGGTAGTGGATTTTGCATGGACTTTACATCGACCCATTTCTAGTCACCTTGAACTCTTCCAATTGTCTCTAAAATTTATCTGCTTGCCTTGGAATTATCTTGACCCTTGCCTGTTCTTTGGAATGATGGAAAATTGGTCCATGCTCTTTAGGTTGATCTAGATAATTGATTCCCATGTTAAGCGATCTCGACCATTGGATTACTCTTTCAATACCTATAAAAGATTAAAAACTCTAATTAATCCCTAGACATTTATTACAAATTGCATACTCTGGATTAGCTTATGAACTTGCAAAATATTGAAAATTTGAATCATTAGCTGAGAAATGCATGTTTCATGAATTTTGAAAAATTCCTATAATAATGCCCTATAATTTATAACACATGAGCTGCATGCTTTGGATTATTGAACTCGACAATTTCTTTGTGATTAATCTAACTATGTATTGATGGTTAAATGTAACCAAAGTAAACATGTTTTCTCATTGGTGAACATGTTAGATTGATGATTAAGAAATTAGTATGATGAGCATGGATATATTTGCTTGTTTATTGCTATTATTTCTTGATGGATTGGCAAGTTGAATTTATTATTAGAGATGCATTGTATATGATTATTTGAAAATCATAGGTTAATTTTATTTTGGGATGTTGGATATGATGCTCCCAACATATGGGCTTTGATAGGCTGCAATGCCTAATGGGAACTATGTTGGGAGGTAGTGCGGGATCCAACCACGCACGAGTGGGATGATATCCAATGCTTAAAAAGGGCATGCTTTTCATAATTGGTGATAGAGACCACAGTAGATGACTCATGATACTCTCTTGAGATAGTCTGTAGGCCATGTGAGGATGTGATCTAAGTCTGAAAGCACACGATGAAGTGAAACGACTGTGAGCATAGTGAGTCCCATGAGATTTTATTATTCTGTGCTTGGTTCCTAACGAGCCAGGTCTTGGTTCTATGTTAGAGCTACAAATAATTAATAGGTGTGTGATTGTAGCTAAATGATAGAAACACTTGTAAAAGTGCAAAGGAGCACATGATTCTTATCGATTAAATATGTCAATGATGAGATCTGTATAGAATTATTTCACTAAGGTTTATGATGATTATGTTTATTTCTTAGAAACATGATTAATTGATCATCAATTGTGGATGCATGAGATATGCATTGCATGGAATGACTTAGGTAAGAGAGTCAAACATTTTGACTACATTAACAAAACCAATTTCCAAAGCATATGTGTGTTGGGTGTCGTAGTTTTCAATTTTTCTGGTTCAAGTTTATCTATTGGATGTAGTGTTACTCAACCTATGATATTAACGCAGATCTTCATGCAAATTTTAAGACTGAGGAGTAGAGGACCTGATTTAGTAGCCTAGCAAAGAAAGTGAGGAGTTGTCTCACTTAGATAAAAGAAGTATTATTATGATTATTCACGTTTTTAAGGTATATGGTGCTAAACAATTATTTAAGTTTATCACTACTAAAGTTTGGGTTTTATAAGACTACAAAAACAAGATGGTTTAAATACTACCATCTTATAAAATTTTTTATAAGATGGTTTTGAGAAATCATCTTATATATTATAATATTATAAGATGGTTTTATCAAAACTGTCTTACAAAAACAAATTTATAAGACAGTTTTCAAAAACCGTCTCATATTGTCACAAATAATATAAGATGATTTTCAAGAACTATCTTGTAAAAGCATTATATAAGATGGTTTTTAAAAACCATCTTATATTGTTAAGATAATATAAGACAAAATTTAAAAACTATCTTATATTGCCAACATAATATAAGATGGCTTTTAAAAATCATCTTATAAAATGGTCTAAAAATAAAAGATGGTTTTAAAAAACCATCTTCTAAAATGTTTTTATTAGATGGTTTTTGAAAACTGTCTTATATTATGAACAATATATGATGATTTTTAAAAATCATCACATATTTTCATGTTTTATAAGATAGTTTTTAAAAACCATATTATATTATCATGACCAATATAAGATGATTTTTGAAAACTGTCTTATTTTGTCATGTTTTATAAGACATTTTTTAAGAACCATCCTTTAAATCTTCTTTTTAATACAACATGAAATTTAACCTTTAATGTTTTACTGTCGGCTCCTTCGACAAAAACTCTAACATTGAGTTGGATTTACTTACACTATCTCCCAAACTTGTATTTTCTCAGTTGATATCAGTTGGGTAGTATTCATTCTTGTTTTTATCATATGTTTACTTTATTTGATGTTTATAGGTATAAAACTCCTTTTCTTAATCTTTTTTCTTCTTGCATGTGGGTGATCATTCATACGTATGGATTAGTGTGTGGATAATTTATGTGTATGGATTAGTCATGTTTTTGCATCATTCATACTTGTCCCAATTCTCCACTTAAAAAGTTGACTCCTCTAATATATATTACATATGTTTTTACTAACTATATGTATGTACATTTTCTATGCACACCGTTATTTGGTTAAATGCCTAATCCATGTTATTAATCTTTTCATTCTAGAAAGTCTTCACGCGCATTTGAACATCAACTTTGGACAAAATGGACAAATATGATTGCATTAGTGCGGAAAGACCATCAAGGGAATATGAGGGAATATAAAGTTCATAGAGCTTGCACTTGGGGCAAGTGGTGATTAAAACTGAATGCGATGTCCATGCTTGAGATTTGGAAACCTAAAAAAGGTTACTATTGGTGAGTTCTTCAATGGAGTTGATGAAAGATATTGCCCTTGGATGTGGCAACTGCACCTATGTTTTGAAATGTAACAATGACTTCCAAGATAACCTAGAACAATTTCAGATTACCTTGGAGGAAGCCAATGAGCCTTTGTACATTAGGTATGCAGATTATACCAAGTTGTTTGCAATGGTAGAACTTTACAACGTGAAATCAAGATTTGACTTAGATCAAGGTTTTTCAAAGTTGTTGAAAATCATTGATAAGATACTGCTCAAGGAGAACAATTTAGCTAAGTTGACATGGGAGGCAAAGAAAATCGTGGCTACACTAGGGTTGAAGTATGAAAAGATATATACCTATCCCAATGACTGCATCTTGTACAGAAAGGGGCACAAAGATAAAATTATATGTCCAACTTTGTGGACATTCAAGATGGAAGATGAAGAAGAATTCAAGTGATTGGCAAGTGAAAGATGTCGCTGCAAAGGTCTTATAGTATTTCCCCCCTATTCTAAGATTCTAAAGAATGTTTTATATTAAAGAAATAGTGACAAAACTAGTATGGCATGTCGAAGATAGAGTAGGTGATAACTATTTATGTCATCCATCAAATAGCCCTGCCTGGAAGCTTGTAGACTTAATGTGGTGTTGATTGTTTAACGGCAAGTGCACAGGCTATTGTAGTGTAGCTTATGCAAGTACGGGTCGATCCCACGAGGACTTGATTTAAAATGATGGAGTTTGAATAAAATTTAATTATGTAAAATTAAAAAGAAATCACTCAAAATTACTGAAATTATTGAAATGAGAATCAATGTTCAGATATGATCAAAATCTCAAAAATACAGAATTTTCAGTTCCAAAATAAAACAAATAAAATCAAATAATGAGAAAAAACTACTTCCCTAGATCAAACTTTATCAAAATCTTCATTTTCGGTCTCCTAAAATCTGATCCGCCTTTACAAATATCTTCAACACATTCTTGATTAGTGATCCACCGGTCAGATTTGACAGATTCTTCAAAATGGTCAAGATCTGGCTAAATTGTGATTTCAAGATTTGGACGGTTTAGATTGATTTATGAATTTTAGATCAAAGATCAAAAATTTTGGTTATGTCTAGGGATGTCCTAAGAATGACTCTGTAAAATTAATTTGAAATCTGAGAAGAAATGAAGGAGAAATTGAAGATTTGGTTTTGATTAAGGCAAAACCATTGATGGGTTAGGCCTTAAATGATCTTATGCAGATTGGACAGTTCCTGGATAAGAAAACACGGATAAAACAGAACCGGAATAAAATGGGACATGGATGTAATTCATGAAAAAGGACAAAGAGAAGGGCAAAACTAGAATTAAGCAAAAATTCTAGTTTTTAAGAAAAACCAGACGGAGAACCTGATGAAGAAGGGAAACTAGAGGAGGGAGAAGAGAGGGAAGAAAGGGAAGAGAGGAGGAAGGAGGAGAGGAAAGAAGGTAGACCCGTTTCGAGTTTTCTCCCCTGGGCCGGTCAGTGGTGAAGACGACTCCAGATCGTGGGGTTTGGTGGGTCGTCGACTGGCTGAGGGGCAGACGATGAAGAATAGAGTAGAGTGGTAGAAATAGGTGCATGAGATGGGGGTAGTGGAAGAGATCAGGAGGTGCTGTGCTGGGCAGTACGGGAATGAAGCCTGATGAGGCGGGAGCAGGACCCTCTGTGCCTAGTTGACTGGCCGGGCGATGACGATCAGCAAGGTGTCGACTAGTGTGGTGGGTAAAAGAGGGAGAGAAAGGGAAAGTCGAGAGAGGGAATGTGGTGAAAGAACGAGAGAGAGAAAAGTAAGAAAAGGAAAAGTGGAGGCAGTGATGCGGTGAAGAAGATGGAAATTGGCTATACGATGGTGTTGAAGTAAGAAATGCGGATGGAACTCGGGTTCCTGTAGAAAATAGAGAGCGGGTTTGCCGTGAGAGATAGAGAGAGAGAGTAGAGATCGAGAGACAGAGGGCTGGTGCGGTTGAGAAAGAGAGAGGAGAAGAGGTCTGGGGCAGTGGAGGCTAGGGAGTGAGAGAAGGGAGTAGAGAGGAAGATGAGAAGAGATAAAGAGAGGAAAAAAGAGCAGTATGTTGAGAAGAGAGAGGGAGTAGAAGGAGGGGAAATACGTAGGAGAGAATGAGAGAAAAAAGTGGAAAAGTCCCATGGTTCCTGGGTTGTGTGGTAAATAAAGAGTAGAAATGAGAGGGAGAGTAGAATAAGGAAGGAAGAAAGAGATGGGAAAGGAGGAAGACGGGTACGTGAGAGTGAGGAAGGGAAAAAGAAAAGGAAAAAGAAGGAAAGAAGGAAAAAGAAAAAAGGAAAAGGAAAGAAAGAAAAAGAAAAAAATAAAATAAAAGGAAAGAAAGAAGTAGGGGAAGGGGTTGCCTTTTGCTCTTGGGTCCCCTCTCTTAACTTTGGAAACTTCTACAGATTTGCAAGTTGCCCTTTTTGTCCATGATTTCCACTTGAGCTCAATTATCGTTTAAGAAACTATCCAATCCATCTTTATGGTTGATCTGGCCCATCAATCCTTTTTAAAATGATCTGCACCATTAACTTTTAATCGTAGCCGTCCGTGCGTCCTTTGGTTGATCTACAAAAGAAAAGACTAAATTAGAATCATCTGAATAGTACATTAGTCATTTAACGAACTCTAATGATCATCTGACCGTTGATTTTGACAAATTAAGGTTTGGATGGTTAATTGGATTTAAATTCAAAATCAAGCTAAGTTTTGTAAAATTGAATGGTTAGATGATCCTATTGAATGCTAAATTAGTGGTATTTTGACCAAAATTGAACACTTAACACACCCCCCAACCAGCATTTTGCTAGTCCTAAGCAAGACATGAGAAAAACCAAATTTCAATATTTAAAATTTTATTTTTTTAAAGTCAACTCCTCTTTTTCCTCAGAGAATTATCTTCAATAAATCACATCAACTTTAGCATACTAACAAAAATGACTAAAGAATTCAAAACCCTACCCATATGCCAAAGTAATTCCAATTAAGCTCAGATCTTAGAGAGTGTGTGTGTGTGTGTGTGTATGACAGTTTACATATAGAATCATCTTAATCTCTAAGTAAACTTCTAACTTTTGAACTCCATCCGAAATATGTTTAGACCTTAAGCCTCATTAATGAAATACGCTCAGAAATAACATCTTTCAGTTAAAGGGTTGAAATCAAATCTCTCTTTTAATTATGTGAGAGAGTCAATAAAAGAAAAATTATCGCACATATAGTCATAAAAAACGGGAGTTACTAAGGAATTTAATTGTTTTGATCCCTTTAGAATGGATGCCATTACCTTTGAATATTTAGAAATACTACTCTTTTAGATCCTATTCATTCATTTCTTTATCAAGACTATATTCATCTTAGAATTAATAAGTCGTTAACTGGGACGAAACGTAGGCTTAGGACAAGGTACCAAAGAAAGGGTATAAGGGTATTCAAAGTTTCTTAAAAAATAAGTAGAGGTCTTCTAAAGTTGATTAACTCTTTCTTTCTTTGCTGAAGTGAATATTTCTTTTTTTTTTTTTTTTTTTTTCCACTTTTCTTTGTATTCTTTAGGCTTCTTCTTCTTCTTCTTCTTCTTTTTTTTAGTCTTTTCTTTATATTTCAATACTTTTGAATCACTTTGAAGACTATTTCTTTTCTTGATATCCACTTTCTACTTTCATTACAACTAAAAGGGATTTTTTCATTCCTCTCTAACTTATTTTTCAAAGAAAATGGGTAATGGATAATTTATATTGGGTTAATATGGGTAAAGGGTAATTTGGGTGGTAAAAGAAAAGGCTTTATAAAAGGCTCAATTTGGTTGACTAGTGGTAAAAATACTTCTAAGTAGGCTTTATGTCTCTAGGTTCTAACAAGGATGGCCTAAATCATTTTCTAGGTTTCCTATAATCTATCAAATTCAATGAACTTCTAGAATTTTAAAGATAAGATTCTAATTATTCAGGTAATTAGCCAAAATTAAAGACTTTGGGATCAATTTTCTTTAGGCACGCTGAAGAAAATTAGGAACATTTATAACCTCTAAAAAAAGATGAATAGCTCAAAAAACTCACTTAGGTTATAGATCTCCACTGAATTTTTTTAGAATCTCTAAGTTATAGCCACTTATCAATCTAGACTATTTATATGCAACTGCGTGTACAGATATGATATGAGACTTTGCTTTCATGGAATTCTTTAGAAAATGAGTAAAATGATCAATTAATCATATTCAATTCCATTAATAAGTTAAAGTTATCTAGATTATACTTTAGAAAATCCAATTCTCATCATAGTAAAGGAATTAACCTAAAAAAAAATTTCAAAAATTTTCTCCCTAATTTTTTTTGTTGTTGGAAAAATCAAGAAAATCACGTGAAAACCTAAAAAAAACTAGAATTTGCTAGAATTCTACACCTCCCAACCTGAGAGAAACATTGTCCTCAATGTTGTAAAAAGTAGGATGATGATAATGCATAGAGAAATGCAAAAAAATTGAGAGATAGAGAAAAAAATCTAAAAAAAAAAGAAAGTAAAAACTAAGCTGCATACTTTATTTTTCAGATGAAAATTTTTAGAGTAAACATATTACTGAGTTTGAAACTTCCCTGGGTCCCATACAAAATGAGCTGGACAGGCCTCTGAAAAGGAATGATGAATAAATTTATCTTACAATTTACAAATTTTCATTTTATCACAGGGTAAGATAAATTTATCTTCAGGCTGCTTCACATAATTAGAGACAATTGTAGGAGTTTGATGCAGCCTTTTTGGAAATGGAGCAAGGATGTCATATTGCTCAGTGGGTGTGACATTTTCCTGGTCAATATATTCATCTCTTTTTTTGACCAGTTTATATACTATTTCAGCTTTTTTAGGACCAAATTGCTCAATTATGTTACCATTATGAATAATGGTAGCTACCTTTGTTTGTTCCATGTCTGTAATTGAAGAATTAATCTCGTCTCCTACGTCCATATCATCAAGATATCCATTTGGTGGAATAGGACATTCCTCTTTATCAATGGTCTGTAGCATTTGAGACATCATGTCCTTCAATTCAGTTATGGAATTTGTATTGTCTTTTAATTAGGCTTTAATTTGAGAAATTTTCTTCTCCTGGTATTGCATGACTAGATGAAAATTATCCTCCACTTTCCTCTTATGTGGAGGAAGGTAAGGTCTAGGAATAAGTGGTCCTTGTTTTTGGTAATAAGGTTGGTGTTGGGCCTTCTGTGAAGCACGGTATTCATTAGTGACAGCAGAATGATTACTCCAGTTGGAACTATATGTCTCTAAAGGAGAAAAATGTTGCTCATAAGAATGTGTCGATTCATCATCAATGGGACATTCTTGAGTGAGGTGTGTATTATTTTCACAAATATCACACACCTGTTCAACTTTCTTATAGAGACATTTTTCCATTTCCATGGCCTCAACTGTTCTATCTACATATGCTATTTTCATATCATCTTTTATAGTTGTAGCATATATTTCTCCCCTAGAGGATGTGGTGGTGGACTTAGGTTTGTTTGAGAAACCTACCTTTTCTAAATCAGCCCAAGTTTGTGCACTCTCTGCCAACCATTCCAAGTACTCTTGTGCTTCTTCAGGTTGTTTATTTAAGAAATTACCATTGCACATTATTTCAAGAAATTAACGCATATTAGATTTAAGTCCTTCATAAAAGAAGCTAACGATATGCCAAAGTTTGTATCCATGATGTGGACAAGTCAACAATAATTCGTCAAATCTTTCCCAGCATTGATAAAAAGTTTCATTATTCGTCTGGGTAAAATTCGCTATATTTTGACGAAGAGCAATTGTCTTATGTCTAGGAAAGAACTTATTTAAGAACTTCCTAGTCATATCTTCCCATGTTCGTATGGAACCTGGTGGCAGTGAATGAAACCACATCTTAGCTTTTTCTTTTAAGGAAAAAGAAAATAGTTTGAGTCTTACCATATCTAATTCGATGTTTTGTGTATGTTGAGTCATGCACACTTCATCGAATTCTTGTAAATGCATGTAAGGATTCTCACTATCCAACCCATAAAATTTGGGAAGTAAATGAATTACTCCCACCTTTAATTCAATCATACCAGCATTTGGAGGTAAAAGTATACAAGAAAGTGTGTTGGTATAATTTGGCTGCAAATAGTCTCTGAGTGTCTTCCCACAATTATTCTCATGTGTTTTATATTGGTCCTTTCTCCTATTTCCATGTGGTTGAGAATGATTCCTCCATTGATGTATATCATCATTAAATAGAGGTGGAGGATCATCAGCATCAAAGAGAGGATTACTCATCCATGAAGAAACATCATCATTATCAAAGATGAAAGGTTGTTCATCATCATTAAAGAGTGGATTGTTTCTCCATGGGGAAATACCTTCTCTATTAATGTTAGGGTGTAAAATACTCTTTTGATCAGTGTTTAAATTATTCATTAGGTGCAACTGATCATGTCTTCTCTTTTCCTTTTTTTTGTGTTTATTTCTTCTTTTTTTTTGGAAAACTAACCTAAATGATGCAAGCTAACTTCTAGAATGATGCACAAACAAAATGGCACACTCAAATAATTCTAAGGCTAATAAGCAGCAATATATTTGACTCTCTTGGATTTGTGTGGGGACGACGTTTTTTATTAGCCTAGACTAGCGCTCCTCCTCTCTTTAGGAGTTGACTACTGCTTACAAATTTAGGTTCTAACCAAAGTGGTTAATACAACCCTCGTGTAAGGAGGCGTTTAGACCTCAACAAACATCAATAGGAGGTGGGGGAAGAGCGAGGCTCTATTAAGTAACCCCCAATAACCACAGTGATCAAAAGCCACTGGACTGACAGTAAATCGCGTCCTATTAAGAGGGAGAGAAAGGGAAAGTCGAGAGAGGGAACGTGGTGAAAGAACGAGAGAGAGAGAGAGAGAGAGAGAGAGAGAGAGAGAGAGAGAGAGAGAGAGAGATAGAGAGAGAGAGAGAGAGAGAGAGAGAGAGAGAGAGAGAGAGAGAGAGAGAGAGAGAGAGAGAGAGAGAGAGAGAGAAATAAGAAAAGGAAAAGTGGAGGCAGTGATGCGGTGAAGAAGATGGAAATTGGCTATACGATGGTGATGAAGTAAGAAATGCGGATGGAACTCAGGTTCCTGTAGAAAACAGAGAGTGGGTTTGCCGTGAGAGATAGAGAGAGAGAGTGCAAAGATCGAGAGACAGAGAGGGTTGGTGCAGTTGAGAAAGAGAGAGGAGAAGTGGTCTGGGGCAGTGGAGGCTAGGGAGTGAGAGAAGGGAGTAGAGAGGAAGATGAGAAGAGAGAAAGAGAGGAAAAAAGAGCAGTATGTTGAGAAGAGAGGGAGTAGAAGGAGGGGAAATACGTAGGAGAGAATGAGAGAAAAAAGTGGAAAAGTCCCATGGTGCCTGGGTTGTGTGGTAAATAAAGAGTAGAAACGAGAGGGAGAGTAGAATAAGGAAGGAAGAAAGAGATGGGAAAGGAGGAAGATGGGTACGTGAGAGTGAGGAAGGGAAAAAGAAAAGGAAAAGGAAGGAAAGAAGGAAAAAGAAAGAAAAGAGAAAAGGAAGGAAAGAAGGAAAAAGGAAGAAAAGAGAAAAGGAAGGAAAAAGGAAAAGGAAAGAAAGAAAAATAAAAGGAAAGAAAGAAGTGGGGGAAGGGGTTGCCTTTTGCTCTTAGGTCCTCTCTCTTGACTTTGGAAACTTCTACAGATTTGCAAGTTGCCCTTTTTGTCCATGATTTCCACTTGAGCTCAATTATCGTTTAAGACACTATCCAATCCATCTTTATGGTTGATTTGGCCCATCAATCCTTTTTAAAATGATCTGCACCGTTAACTTTTAATTGTAGCCGTCCATGCTTCCTTTGGTTGATCTGCAAAAGAAAAGACTAAATTAGAATCATCTGAACTGTACATTAGTCATTTAATGAACTCTAATGATCATCTGACCATTGATTTTGACAAATCAAGGTTTGGATGGTCAATTGGATTTAAATTCAAAATCAAGCTAAGTTTTGTAAAATTGAATGGTTAGATGATCCAATTGAATGCTAAATTAGGGGTATTTTGACCAAAATTGAACACTTAACATGTGGCCCAATAATGGGGAAGAACCCAGAAACCTACGACTTGCTATATCTGAAGTAAGGATTAATCCTCATGGTTACATGAGTAGTAGGTATAGTTGTTGGCATGTTATAATAGTTTGTTAAAACCTTCTATTGTTATTGTGCATGAAGAGGAAATTCATGATGTTAGCTATGTTAATATTGGGTCCCAAGCAACCTAAGAATGATATTGAAGTGTACTTAGCTTCGTTGATCTATGATCTTAGGACATTGTGGGAAGCAGGGGTTGAAGCTTATGGTGCATACAAGAAAGAGACATTCATCCTTAAGGTTGTACTATCATGGACGATAAGTGACTTTCTTGCATACAGTAATTTGACAGGACGCACAATGAATGGATACAATGCTTACCCTATTTGTAGAGACCAAATGTGTGCCATGTTACTTAAACATAGTAGGAAGAAGGCATTCCTAGGCCACAGAATATGGTTGCATAGAAACCTTCCATACCATTTTAAAAAGGGGGAATTTAAAGGCATTGTGGAGACTAGACACATCCAAAGAGATTGACTGGATGGCATGCATTAGAACAATTTGATAACCCTAATGTATCATGGGGGAAGAAGAAGAAGGTAACTTGGCATACATATGGAAGCAACTCTAAAAGCTATTGGAAGAAGACATCAATATTCTTTGAACTTGTATATTGGAAATCCTTGCACATGTGGCATGTGCTTGATGTGACATTGAGAAGAATGTCTGTGAAACCTTAACCGGTACCTTACTCGACATGCCAAAAAAACAAAGGATGGACTTGCAACTCGAATATATCTCATAACAATGGATTTGAAGAGAAGGTTGCATCCACAAAATCGGGGCAGCAAAGGAACATACTTATCTAAAGGAAATTATATGCTTAGCTAAGAGGAGAGAATAATAGTGTGTAAAACCTTGTCAGATATCAAAGTTACATATGGGTACTCTTCAAGCTTTGGAAAGATTATCTCCATGAAAGAGCTGAAATTGTTAGGGATGAAGTCTCATAATTGTCATACATTAATACAACAACTCCTACTAGTAGCAATACATTCATTGTTGTTAAATAAAGTTAGAGGATCTATTACTAAATTCTACTACTTCTTTAATGCTTTGTGCAAGAATGTGGTGGATACTTCTAAATTACAAGATATCCATGAGCATTTAGTGATAACCTTATGCAATCTTGAAATAATCTTTCCATCATCCATCTTCGATATCATGGTACACTTAACAGCGCACCTCATTGATGAGGTTAGACTGTGTGGAGCTCTTTATTTGTGATGGATGTTCCCATTTGACCAAAGGAGCATTTTCCCAAGGAGAAACAAATAGAAGATATCATACATGGGTTCTTGTGTTATGACAAGGGGTAGGCCTTATTGATTCCCTACATTAGTGGGTAAGTTATTATGTCTTGCTAAATTATGTCATTCCACATTAACATGAATATGTATATAAGTTAAGTTTTTCAAATTTCAATTGATTGATTATGTATATAGGTCCCATAGGATGCTGCTAGCTTTGGATGTGCAATGGTGGACATGCAATGTTTTTTTATTTTTGTGGAATGCACATTTGAGGCCCACTGATGGAAATCATCAATAAGTAAGTTTGCCTTTTATTTCATTCATTATAATAGTGGGATAACTGATAACTATCCTCTTTATTCATATATAATTCTTGTACTTATATATGTGCAGTGCATGGTATAAACAGACAGAGATAGAAAATACTAACCATCTAGCAAAATTGACTTGGAAAAGGGTTAAGGTAAAGTTTATTACTTCTTTAGTATATCCAAATAACCTAAACTTATAATTACACATGATATTTGAACCTTTTGTGTTGACTTTATTGTGCAGTGCGCTAGACAACAATATGATTGGGAGTGTGGGTATACTTTCTTAGATATATAAGAACTTTCATTTGTGAAGAATTTATGATCTCTCAATTGAGAAAACTTCAATTAATTGACTGATCATCATTTTTACAGCTTTCTACATTTCTTAAATGACTCCAACAATGTCTTAATTGATTTAATATATGTTATCTTACAGGTTGATTTGGGTAGCAAGAGTTACTCCCAATTAGATCTAGATGACATCATAATGAAATGGACTGAATATCTTTTGACTTTTAATTTGTAGATCACTGATGCTATTCAACATAAAATATTTTTATCATTGAAATGCAAATTACAACTTCAATACTGTGGATGTGTTCCTTTTTGTAAATTGAAGTCTATATATGCTTTCTTTATTTCACTAAAAAATGTGTATGGAGAAGTTCAACGGGGAATGTTGGAAGTATTGAATGTGTGTGAATGTATTTTGTAAAATGATTGTAGCCTCCAAAAATGAAGTACTGAACATATTTTGAACTATAGAAATTGCAGGAACAATGTAGAAACAAAAACCAATAAAGGAACACACAAATTGTGCAGGAAGTATGTGCAATATAGGACTATTTTTGGAAAACCGTCTTATAAAACTTTCAAATAACAAGATGATTTTTGAAAAACCATCCTACATTATGCAACTTTATAAGATAGTTTTTAAAAAACCGTCCTATAATATTCATGGTTTATAAGATAACTTTTGAAAAACTATCCCAAATTACACAGCTTTATAAGATGATTTTTCAAAAACCATCCTATAATATCTATGGTTTATAAGACTATTTTTGAAAAATCATCTTGTAATATCTGTGGTTTTTGAAAAACAGCTTTACAAAGATTTATAAGATTGTTTTTCAAAATTCATCCTATAGTATCCATGGTTTATAAGATGGTTATTGAAAAACCATCCTATATTACACAGATTGGTAAGATGGTTATTGAAAAACCATCCTATATTACACAGATTGATAAGATGGTTTTTGAAAAACCATCCTATTTTACACAACTTCTAATGATTTATAAGATGGTTTTTAAAAAAATTGTTCTATATTACTCATATTTATAAGATGATTTTTGTGGAACCTTCTTATTTAAATTAAATTTTATAAGACAATTTTTTAGAACCATCTTATAAGACTTTTAATATAAGATAGTTTGAGAACTATCTTATATTTGTTTTCATTTTATAAGATGCCTTGGTATTAGATGGTTTGTTTTTTAACTTCCTTTTATACCCATTTTAATCTTCTTATAAACCGTTCTTTGTAGTAGTGTATGGTACTCTAGTAGCTTGGTTGAGATTGATTCATCTTGGGTAAATATTTTATTTATAATTTATGTGAGTTGGTAATGGGCTCAGACGTGGGGCAACTTTTGAAAAAAATAATATTTTTTAAATGGAAGTGATTGGATTTTTTTTTTTCTTCTTCTTCTTTTTTGTAAGATGATTTAAAAAAAAGAAATTTTGATGTTTTTATTTCAAAAAAGAGGTTTTAAAATATAGTCATCAATCCTGCATTTAGAAAATTTTTGAAAATTGTGCTTTAAAAATTTGGGTTGTGACAATCTAAATAGCTTCTATCCCTTGGAAAATTTTCAACTAAACATAAGTTGAATTGGTCAAATAAAAGTCTTTAAGCCCATTTCCCTTGATATTATATCCATTAGCTCTCTTCCTAAGCCTTGGGAGAGAGGGTAGGATAATTTGTATTAGGATTTGACATAAATGGTATGTCTACCATAAGTGTTTTAGCTAGTCTAAGTAGTCCAAATCCAAAATGAACCCAAATGAAGTTCATCTAATCAATGAAGTCTAAATCCTAGATCAAGCTCTTCTAGAATGGAGCTCGTCTAGTTCTTTGGTTAAGGAGGATATTACACACCACCAAATGAAAATTTAGGTGACTGTCACATTCCAACAACCAAAATTCTGCTTATAGTGGTCATCTAAAAAATTACCAAGGACTCCAATTTTCTTGAGTTACCTCTTGGGAGAAAATCCATATTGTAATTGACTTGGTTCATTGCGAATCTTATCATAACATATTTCTTAATATTAGAAAATCATTAAAGCTACTACTAATTCTTGTAAAAATATCCAATGCTCATCACTTGGATTAATTACTCAACTTGAATCTATGACTCTGGAATGTATTGTAACATGCTACAATTACTCTAAATCTCAAGCAAAATACATGAGCATCCAATATGCTTTAATAGCATTCCATCAAAATAATCTAAGTGCTTGTCATAAGTTAAATTTATTAAAAGCTATGAGAATCTTCTCATATTATAAATAGAGCATGAACTAACCATTATCATACTTGATAATGCTGATTCTCAAGATCACATTAGTTGTGTCCAACTTCATATATCAAACTACTCTATATCGAAGATACATAGCGAATCCTTTCCAAGGATCAAAACATTATTTGCATAATATCAAAACCCATCATGTCTGTTGTACACACAAATATTAACTCCATTGGATGAATATCATTGGATATTATTACTTCTCCTAACTTGTTAAGATGCTTCCTTAGAGTGTATTTCAACTCTTATTCTGACATATTGGCCCACAAAAAATATCTTTATGTCAGGGATTCTCATAACCTTTAGGTTAGGTATCATATATGTCTTTCCAGACTTTGTTTACATTTGCTATTTTAACCTAATCAGTTACAACCTCTAATAATTAGTTGATGCCTTGTTTGTTGTTTCAATGTAGTATCTAGTAAGTAACCACTATACTTATCAATGGTACCATAGTAATAATTACACCATAAGGCAAAACCTCATGTTAAAATATAATACATTTTTTAAGGAAAATTTCATTAAAATGTGATTGAGAAGATTGCAAATGATACAATGAAACCACCTGTTCAAGTGTCAAGAATCACAAGGAAATCAAGCTAGAACCAGATAGGAGTCTAATGGACATAAATAGTTGTTAAGGGAGAAAGCCATGAATTTAAATAAGATCATGGCCATATTACATAAAAGGAAAAGAAATAGCAAAGTGTTGAAAATATAAATAAGATCATGCACTATGTAAGCTTTTCTCTAGATCTTATTTTGATAGCAATTCCTTACTCAGTTGCACCTTCTTTACTAAGTCATCCACCAAGCTAAAAAATAATGCTTATGACCTAAGTGCCCCTTCTTTCAAAATTTCAAGCATCCTTGATTCAATAAGCATGTGTTATGGAGAATTTTTCTTCTATCTGTAGTTTTCACCACTCCCAATGCCTTATTTAGATGGGCAGTTTTCAAATTTAGAATATGTGGGACTTGTAGTCATAACTAATGAAAGCATAATTGATTATCTGACATCTCAAATTTTTTTGTTTTATCGATATTGTTGCATGTGCAAGGTACCCCCTCTCTTTCAAAACTAATGGCACAATATTCTCCTAAATTATTTCAAATGTTTTTTGAATCAAAATTCAATGTCTTGATCATTTATCTATAAAGCAATGACATCCCAATCAATTATTGATTAAATCTCAATATCTTGATCAAACTCAAGTGTTTTAAAATATTTCATATTTCAATGTCAAATGTGATTGTCAAATCTTATTGTTTCATATCAAGTTGATGTGTCCTTCTATTCAAAATTGTGAAAATTAATAGCCTCAAGCTTGAGCTATAAATGTTGAAAGTAGGTTGGGTCTATGCATGATCAGGAAATTATTGGAAGAAAACAGTAAACAAAGGCTAATAAAGTAGACAAAGCGATTTTACATGGTTTGGCAATTTTGCCTATTCCATATGATATCAAAGTTAAAATACTTTATACTAAGGCTTATAAGAAAGAACTCAGGAAAAAGTTGAAAACCATAAATCTGATCACTCTCTCTATGTCTTTCTTCTCTCTCCCTCTCTACTTGAACTATATACAACCTTTTTATCATGATTAACTTATTTTGAATCAAATTCAATTTGATTAATTGCTTTGATGCTGAAACACTCTCCCAACCTTCCCTTTTATTGGTGAAAGGGAAGATTTTGGAATCATGATGTTTAAATGATTAATTGATGTGGCGTGTTATCTATAGATGCCAATTACAACTTTCACGTGTTATTGAAAAAATTGTAGCACCCTATACAAGCAATACATGTCCCACCATCACATGAGCATTTTCACCATAATTGCTTAGTGTTGAGTGGTCAATGTGATACCTTCCTAACAAAGACAAAGTAGAAAGGAATTACCAGCACTAGCATTCTCCCACTTGATGACTTGTTCTTTATCATCCTAAGAAGATCTTATAATTGTTGTTTGATTATCACTATCGTTAAGTGATAACAACTCTAAGAGAAGTTATTGCATTAGATGAATTTCTCTTTAATAATTAGTTTTGGTAAAATATCTGCCATGTTGTGAATTTTCTACAGTGAGATTTGACCATCTCTAACCATGTCCCAAACAAAATGATTTTGGATATCAATGTGTTTTAGTCTGGGCATGAAACACTAGATTTTTTGCCAAATGTAGGGCTCTCTGACTATTATAATGAAGAAAAATCACATATTGCTTGATGTAGAACTCATCAAACAATCTTTTCAATCATATTCATCCTTACATGCATGTACATTTGATGCATACTATAGTTCTATAGTAGACAAAATAGTTACAGACAACAACCTCAAAATCTACTTCACCACACAACCAACTAAAGAAAATGCAAAACCTGTCATAGATCTTCTCTTTTCTAGATCTCATATTATGCATTCACATAACCAATTAATTGCATATCTTGCCTACTATTACAAATGGAAGCTCAAAAGTACCATTTAAATAGTGGAGGATCCTCTTGAGAAGTATTTGATGTTCTCAGCATTGCCATGTATTTAGCAACTAGCATTGTCATGTATCTACTAACTACTCCCACAATTTGTGCAATGTCTAATGTGGTACACACCATAGTGGACATAAGGCTTTCTACTACAGATGCATATCATGCATGTGACATCTCTATCTTCCCCGCTTCAGTGCTAGGTGACTAGACTAAAGATAGCTTACAACTAACACAAAATTGAGTATTGACTAGTTTAACATCCTGCATGTTGAAGCGACACCGTATCTTTTAACATAACCTTTCTAAGTTATTTAGACTTTCATGTTCTTTTTGTATATAAGTACTTTCATCTCAAGTATCTGATTGATAAGTCTTAGATCTTTCTTGTTAAACTCCCTAGCCCAATGTGCTTTCAATTTTGCATTACTAGCTTTAGTAGTACCTGACTTAATCATGTCATCCACATAAAGTAGTAATATAATAAAGCCACCATTCCCATAGTTAAGAACAAAGATACATTGGTCTACTTCAAATCTACAAAGTTACAAGCCCATAATGAAGGAATCAAATAGATTATACCAACATCTCTGTACTTATTTTAAATAATAAAATGATTTAGATAGTGGGGAGACCCATATCTTTTCCTTAAGATTTTCATGTAAGAAAGTAGTATTTATGTCTTACTCTATTCTAGATTAAGTGCAATGTCATGCTCAACACTACTAGAATATAATTAAGGAAACAATTGCAGAGAAAATTTCATTAAAGTTGATGCATGATTTTTTAGCATAGCCCTTCACCATTAATTAGGTCTTGTGTCTTTCAACATTCCTGTTAAAATCTTTCTTCAACATGTAAACCATCTACAACCAATTTCCTTTCTTATGTAATTGAACTAAATCCCAACTCTTGTTTTTGTGTAAGGCCTCTAATTTTCCTCCATGGTTGTCATCCATTGGCTATCACCTATGGAGTCACATGCTTCCTTAGAGGGACTGGGTTCATGCTTCTTTATGATATGAGCAATAGCTATCACACAATCCTTAAACCAAATGGAAGGGTTCAGGGTCCCTTGCTTTCAGCCTTGATTGCTTTGGGTTGCAACTTTTAGTGTTGGTTGTTCATGGTTTTTGTCTCCATCATCTCTAAAGTCATATCCTTGTGAATGTTTCGTATCTAGTGTTTGATCTTGAACTTTGTCTAAGAACTCAAGTTCAAAACTCTTTGCTGTCTTTAAGCTCGATTGGATAATTTTTGCAAAGAATATTTATATAATTCAACATCTTAGCTAATCATAATCTTGAGGGTAGTAGCGCTCCACAATTTGTACCCCTTTATTCTCAATACGAACTTAACTCTAGCTTGGTCTTTTGCTCCTTAACAATCCAAACATAATTGTCACAATCAAAGGTATGTATAGGAATAAGTAATTGACAAGTTGTCTAGATCAGACCTCTTCTAAAATTTTGTAAGAAAGTGCAGTAGTAGGAGAATAATTTGCCAAGATACAAGCTATGGTAACTGGTTCTTCCAAAATTGCTGACGCAACCTAAATATGTTTAACATGCTTCTAACTTGGTATGTAAGAGTCGTATTAGTCTATTCTACCACTCCATTTTGTTGTAGAGTATCATGAATTATATAATTCCACTTAATGCCCATGCTTACTGCAAATCTCCTCACATTCTTTTTAGGGGTACTCTATTCTATTATCAATTCTTAAATACTTTATCTTTCTCCCTTTCTTGTTTTCAACCAAAGTTCTAACTTTTACAAAAATGGAAAAAGTTTTGGATTTCCTTTGTGCATATGCACTCATTGTTTTCTAGAGAAGTCATCAATAAAACAACAAAATATAATGTAACCCGTTGGATTTTCTCAGGAGCCTCTTGTGTTAGAATATTTCAAGTCTAACAAATCTTTAGTTTTAGTAGTATATAAAGGAAAACTAGCTTTATGATATTTACCATTGGTGTAGTCTTCATAAAAATCTTAATCAATATATTTTAAATAAGGAAGCAATTTATGATCAAGGAGTAACATTAGTCCTTGCTTGCTCATTTGGCCCAAATGTTTGTGTTAGGTCTTAATTGATCTATCACATCATTTGTAATACTAGCATCACCAACCACAATATCTTTGATCAAATAGTATAGACTATTATGCAGTTCTTCATTTTCTACTAGCTCTCCCCCCTCCTCCACTTTCTTTAGTTGACCCTTTTCTTTGAAAAATTTGAATCCATCAGTATCAAACTTTTCTAGCAATAGAAGATTCTAACATATTTGGTGCATGCCCAACACTTATGAGAATACATGTGCAACTATCAAACATTGTGATCTCGATGTCTCCAACTCCCACTATTTTACATGTGCTGTGATCACCCATGTGAAATTATATTATTGAAGATGTTTTTCTATTTTGATGATAACAAAGCATTGAGCACATCAATCTAACCATCATTTGTGTGTATACATGTGCACAAGGAGAATCACATTGTTTCGACTAGTGCTATGAACTCATCTAAATCTGTGACGACCCGGGTTTTTAGGATGCAATTTTTATAATAAATAGTGAGATTGATCTCTATTTTAAAATAATTTAAGCAAAAGAATGCAGAGAAATTTTTATTTTTTAAGTAAGACTTTTGTGTAAAGACCCCGCACGTCATTAGCAAATCACAGTGAATGAATAATGCATAAGGCCATGGCACTTTTTGGCAAAGCTTTGGCAAAGCATATAAATGAACAAATACTAACTCCAAGATTGTTAATCACAGCCCAAGTCACAAATAAGCACTTATATCGAAGTTTACACCACATACAAAAAGGGTTGCTATGAATCTTACCTGTGCTTTCTTAATTATGACCCTAGCGTTCTTTGGTGTCTCTTCTAGTTGTACTTCGTTTTATCTGAAAAATAATGGATTGGGTTGAATATTTTTCATACTCAGTAGGTGATCTGATACTATTATTTTGAAAACACGGTAGGCAACATGCATGATTCCAAGAGCTTTTCATGTAAAACATCAGTGATTCCTTTTGTGTAAGCATGCAAAGTTATGCATAAAATATAAGCTTATTAATGAAATTTCAATCATGAGATCCTTTCTCATAATTTAGTATTCAACGCTAAATATGATGAAAATTATAAAATAGAAATCAATAGATTTATATGCAAATATCTCAGCAAATGCATCAAACTAGTTAGTCAAATATAATAATTATGAAACTCTTAAAGTAGTCATCATTCCAGCAGATGCTAGTATTATGCACATGAGTCTCTCGGAGGACACGTCACGCCAACTGGTCACGAGTACTCGTATACGACCCTCTCAATGCTATATGCATATCAATCACACTGAAATCATAGGGCCACTACGCTCATACTCAGCATACAGCTGGAATCCACCATAGCCTCCACGACAACTATGGATGTCCCCGAAAGGGTGCCGTGAACACCTCCAGTGGTTGTCACTATTTATCATAGCAGTCAGGGAAGGGACAATGCCTTTTTGGTAGTAATACCATCTACCCTTTTGGTGGTAGAGGCTGGGAAGCCAACCCCGTACCTCCTCTCAGCATAGTGCCCACCAGGATTATCAACCCATAAAATAAAAATCATGACCTCTTTGGGTCCCTCACACTACCTCACTAACGTCTTTTGGGCACTCAGCATCTTTTGGTAATCCTCAAGGATATGCATTTATCCAAAACTCAATAATCGCAAATCATGCAATTTATGCACTTATTCATTGTACATAATGCAATTTATGTAATCGTTTGCAAAACATGCATGCAATGCATAAAATCTGCTCATGCTAGTATCGCATTCAAAGTCATAACCTCGCCTAGAAGCTTGTTAGCCTAAAAGCCTGTCAGCTCTCTCTGGCCCTCCCTCATCAGCCAGCCCTCATTGGCCAAGGCTACACTTCTCAAAACATGCTTGTATAAGAACATCATAAAAGCATACTATATTCCATGATAGGTTCAAGTGCTTCAATGACATAAATCATGCAGACAATTCCGTATGCTCGTATAAGAATATCATATTTCAAAAGCATCATAAAGACAAGTAAATCACTTAGAGTTTGGGATGCTTTTAAAAACTAAGTAGTATAAGACTAACTACAAATCAAGTATGTTTGGAAATGTATTAAAACATAGTAGTATCAAATTGCCTACAATTCAAATATGGACATGCATTAAAAATGTAGCAGTATCAGACGACCTACAAATCAAATGCATTAAAACATAGTAGTATCAGACAGCCTACCTCGAGCATTATTACTTAGCTCGTGCCTTTCCTTAGTTCGAACCCTAAAGGATCTTGGCGAAGTCCTGAAGCCCTGAGTGTCGTTCATATATAAGCTCTTAACATTAGTTCTCGATTCATAGGGCAATAGTTGGATCTATATGATTTATGGGTTTCTAGGGGTCAATCTATGACATTCTTGGTCTAAGAATGTCCTAAGTCCTCTCTTAGATTTAGTCTTGAGGTCTAGCCATAGTTGACCTTATGGATTCATAAGATCTCGATGGTTTTTAGGCTATATTCTCCCTAAATAGTCTCTTTCTCCTACATATTATTATATAATTGGTCCGTGTCGAAATTACAGACACAATCAATTGGAGTATATAGCCTCCAAAATTGGATTTTGAAGGTCGCGCCTCAACAGACGATCCAAGACCGTCCATGTAGGGCCCACGTGTCGCGGTCCCCAGGACGCGTGCGCGTCCTAGTTGAGTCATGACCGGGGTCACACACTGTTGCACGCTCGAGCGATGCGCCACAACATGCGTCCCAGTCGTCTTCTCGCAGACAGGTCCCCGATGCAGGCGGGATGCGTTCTGGTTCCCGGGACACCCTGCGCATCTCTGTTGGGCCGGGAAGAGCCCGCATGCGTCCCTGGAGTGTTCTGGGTGCGCGTAACTTGCAGCGTCCCTGGGACGCGTCGTCTTCATCGGCTAGGTAAAACCCAGTACTATTCACGGTGATTTCCAACTGGAGTGTTGTTTTCCATGGGAATTTTCTAGCCGAGAAATGCCCAGATCTAGCCCAAAACCTGGGGGAAAAGAGTGAGGGAAGAGAGGAGAATGACGTGGGGAAGAGAGGTGTACCTAGGGAGCCCTCCACACTACACAATGAGGCCTTCAACTCGCCTCCAAACCCCTATTGCGAGATTTGGTTTTGGGAGAAATTGGAGAGGAGAAGCATGATTTGGGAAGAAGGGGTGGAGGGTATTTATAGAGGGAAGAAGGTGGCGCCCCTCAATGGCGGTGCCGCCATCCTTTCCAACACTGCCCTACAGAGGTGGTTTTGGAAAAATCGAGAATGGCGGTGGCTGAAGGATGAAGGATGAAGAAGACGGGGGTGCCGTTATCAAAATGGCCCCCTGTGTTTTCGGGTCCTGTTTGCTTTATACTCAAATTCCTGTTATGCCCTCAATCTTCAAACGCCTATAACTTCTTCATACGAGCTCCGTTTTCTTCACAAATTCATATGTTTTATATTTTAATTAAGATAAAACATCCAACTACCTCGTAAGACTAGTAAACATATATTAATTTCCAAAAAATAGATAAGTTACAGCATTAGTGGTAAGTGGTAAACATGATAGTTGCTCTTCATAAAAAATGTCTTCAAAATTTGGGTCATTACAAAATCACATGAAGATATATTGCAGTCATGGTCCAATCGGTTGACAATCAACAAACAAATGAGATTTGAAGAAGTTCAAGCATATCCAACTAATTAAATACCAATTCCATAGGTCTTTTGAATCTCTCACACAAGTGCATAATATATCGGGTACTATTAGTCATTCAATGATACTCTTCTAACCACCTAATACAACATATCTCAAATAAGAAATCAACTTTAGAAAGAATTTAATCAATTAACATATTGTAATGGCCCACATTTTTTTAAGAAATACAAGTATGAATTTTCAATTTTTGTGAAATTAGATGAGTAATTGATCTAATATATGTGTGTATGAGTATATAAGGATAAGCCTAAAGATTTAAGCTGGCTTAGTTAATCCATTAGAGTTCATTTTATACTAAGTGTAGTTTTGTCTTAAAGTTAATAAAACTTTAAAAAGAGATAATGTAAGCTAAGTTTAGTTAAGTGGTTCCAAAGTTAACTTGTTTAGTAGAGGTTTAGACTTCATGTTATGTCATTAACAACTTTTTTAAAGAAAATAATATTTTGGTAAAAATAAATAAATCAAAATGACAAACCAAAAATGTGTTTTAAATAATATTTTGGTAAAAAAATAATCAAAATCACAAACCAAAAAATGTGTTTTAACATGTGGAAATCTAGAAAAAGAAACTTACACGGTCCAGTTAAGTTTTGATCAAAATGTGTTATACAATAATGATAAAAATTTTAAGTTTAATACCCATTGGATGGTGAGCCAAGGGCTACAGATGAAGGAGATTAATAGTGCATGAGTTATAAACTTAGGCCATTGGATGATGATCCAACCATAATTAAGTCAAAAGAATGAGTTAGAAAAGTAAAATAGATAGATTTTACTCTAATGGTTGAAATTAAAAGGAATAATGATAAAAAACCATAACAAAAGGAAATAAACTAAATGAGAATCAATGAGAAAGGAAGGAGAGATTTTGGACGTGGAAAAATTGAAGGAAACAAGACAGGATACAGTGAGAGAAAAAGGAGAAAGAAAACTAGGGCTTTTTGCATGAAATAATTTTGAGAAAAAGAGTTCATTTGCGTGGAATTTTTTTAGGAGAAAAAGAGTGTGTGATGGAGAGAGAGGAAGAGGAGGATTATCTCATGAAGGAGAGCAAGAAATAAGATTTATGCATTAGATCTTGGGTAGATTTTCTTCAAAGAAATCATGGTGTGCAACCCGTAGTTTTAGATTATTCAAAGATGAAAACATCAAGAGAAGATTGAAGGAGAGATAATATGGAAATCTAGAATCATTGACGGATACTCAATCTAGATGTATATCATAGCATAGATTAGGTGCTTGGTAGTGAAAAAGATCAAACAAGAGATCTTGGTGAGTAAAATCCTTTTTTTTATTTTCTTTATTCTTCTAAAGATCAAATAGGCATTGATCTAAATGGATTGTTACAGAAAATAGGAGGAAGAAATATGATTGAAAACAATCTAGTGCACAGTCTTAAGAGGAGAAAAAAACAAGTTAGATCTAATTAGAGGAGAAGTAGCATTCCAAGTAGGGTTTGTGAGAAATTTCTTGATTAGATGATTCCATGTTGTTGATGAGATCATGATTTTAACTGATTATAAGTTGAAAGAAATAAGAGAAATAATCATAGTTTTTTATTAATAAACTTCAAAGTGTCTTTAGTGCATAGATTATGTAAAAATGGGTATATGCACATGCTACTTATGAACCGTTGGATATGAATTTTTAGAAACAAGTCAATACTATTTTTTATTAATTATTTCAAAGTATTACTATGAATCTATTGATATTATCCACATGCTTATTTAGATCATTATAACTGGAATATACAATGTTTATACTTATAATTCTTGTATTATTTAAAAAAAACAAATTAATAGTTTTAAAATGCTAACAAAAATATAAAATAAATTTCATAAATATATTAAGAATATATCAGTAATATCCATCTATATTTCTAGAGAATATGATATGATTTATATGTACATAATTGAACATATGTGTTATTTTAAATTAAAATTTTATTATTTTAATTTCTGATATATTCTTAACATAATTGAACATAGTTGTCTAACATGTTTTTCTTAATATAGAATGTTACCAGCAAGGCTTAATGCACTTTTAGTAAAGTTATATTTGATTAATAAAATTGTTTTCTTGTAGAAACACACAGAATATGTGCAGTCGTAAATGTGACTACCTATGCATTAATAAGTTAATAATTTGAAAAAGAATATATATATATATATATATTTTATCATGTTACTATGTTTTAGTATGATTATATGTTTCTAAAAGACATGGTTTCAATGTATAGATAGCTAATTCAAAGCCTTAAACTCTGGTAGTAGGTTAACATAATATCTATAAAATATTAGGTATAGAAATGATAAACATAAAATAATATCATTTCTGCTAAAAAATTTGCCACTAACTTGTGTGCATTGAACATTATTTTCAGCAATGTAAATTTAATTTTTTTTTTTGAGAATATAAAGTGAAAATTTAAATGATTATATGATTCATAAGGATCATTTGACCTAAAAGAAAGTATGGTTTAAAAACCTAGTATGCATTTGTGGTCTTTGTATTAAGTGAATGCATAGTTTTATTTATCAATTAAAAAAAAAAATACAAATCTTGAGAGATATGACTATTTACGAAAAGTTCTATACATATGATGCTTACTAACCAATTGTTTTGTCAAGATTTCATTGACATGATAGAAGGCATGAGTATGCCAGTTAGATGACTAGGTAGGCAATCACAGTAGATACTGGATATGACTTGAGAGGTCAGTTAGACACTTGAGATATGTTTTTACACTAGGTGAATGGTCAATTAGAAATTCATGCTGGCTATGTATGATAAGACAACTTTAACCCCTAGATCCTTATTTATTTGTGATACTAGCCAAATAAGCATATTCGGGTGGAGTAGCATCACTACTACACAGGGGGATCAAAGTCGCCAATTTGGAAAGTCGACAACTTTTAAAGTTGTTCAGGTAAACAACTTTAAAAATCAAGGACCTTTGAAGTCGCTTAAACAAATGACTTCAAAAGTTACAAATTTTTGAAGTCACTTAGCCTAAGCGACTTCAAAAGTCCAACACTTTTGAAGCACTTTTAAAATCACTTAGATTAAGCAACTTCAAAACTCACAAAGTTTTGAAGTTACTTAGCCCAAAACAACTTCAAAAGTTGTAACTTTTGAAGTCCCTTAGCCTAAGTGACTTCAAAACTCATAAACTTTTGAAGTCGTTTAGCCCTAAATGACTTTATTTTTTATTTTATTTTTTTTCAATTTTAGATTCAATCACTACCACCTGTATACATTGAATAACAAACATCTTATACACCTGATACTTCGAACACTCTTTATAAAAATAAAAAACCAACATCCACTACAACATGCACCCACATCTTTCTTACAATATAACACCTAATACATCCAAACTCATCATTATCCATTCACATCTATCTTGAAAATACTTTATAAAAAAATCAAAACACATGCATTCTCTATAACATCCACATTCACTTCATTTGTAAATCCATAAATATTCGCATTTACTTTCACACTCTAAGTAACCCACTCATTCATCATCTCATAAAAGTTATATAATTCAATGAATATATTGAAAACCAACTGCTACATATTCACTTCATATACAGGCTCCAAATTCACTTCATCCATACTTATTTATTCCCACACTTCAAGTTTTACAATGTGAGAAGCTATTTGTGCAGCACTTTCATTTGAGAACTAGTTGTTAGTACGGTCACCAAATGCACCATCTTCTAGATGATGGAGGTATCAATGGGTTCCATAGTCTCAACTTTCTTTTGCTATAGAGCAAATAGACTATAGTTAGAGTACAAAATGTATATAACTATCGTAGCATTAAGAATTGTTTCATGCACCTTTCTTCCCCTTGCACTCTTCGCCTGCACATTTGCACGTATGTGATCAAGTGTAATAATTGGATGTTACATGTAATTAATTAAATGAAACATCGTTTCTACACATACCTCAAATTTGGCAGAAGTGCAGTTCTGTACAAATGCATTCCAAACCTCCAGGTCAATGATGTTGGACTAAATGGCAGGTACCGTGCACATCCTTGATAGATCGTTGACATATGGAGCTATGTAATTACGAACAAGGTTGTTCTTCCATTTTCTCTATTGCTCACCAGCTCCTTGCAAAGCACTCATCTTCTTATCATCAAGCACATTAAAGGCAATCTACAAAGTACACAACAAATTTCTATATTTGAAAATAAGGTAAGTTATAAATTATATAATACATGTTATTAATGTTTACATACTTTCACCATTTTTCGTATTGAATCTTTTGTCGAGGATGGCACAAGTCTCTAGTCATTAAATGTGATAGGAACCATGCTTCTTGCTATATAGCAAAGGAAACTACTATAAGTGGCTGCACTCTCACCTATCTCTTGCCCATTGTCATTGTATTGGATAGTTTCTTTAATTCCCTTAGACTTTCTCTTGATAACCTTTTCTCTTATTGTTCGCCCTCTACTTTTTCTATTTTGAGTAGTGCTCATGTTGGCCTCTTGTTCGTGCTCTTCATTTTGGTCGTAATCTTTCATTTTGATGTTCTTCTCATTCCATCATTACTACAAAGAATAACACAATGATATTAGAACAATGACATAAAAAAAGGCCATATTCATTTAAAGAAAACAAATTGACATGACATATGTGGTAAATAAACTAAAAGCAAATAAGATAAAACATGCATGCAAATAGAAACTTTCTAAAGTATAGATATTTCTAAACTTAAACTTTCCTAAAACTAAACCTAGAAACTAATTTGCATGATTCTAAGTAAATTAGGATATCAGTAAAGTAATGTTAATTTGCATGATTCTAGCCATCACATAGCACATGTATATACACATTCATTTGCACTAATATAAACATGACTAAAACAATTTAGCATTATGTAAGCAACTACTACCATTCGACAATAAAGAGATACATCTTAAAGCATTTACTAGTAAACTTGCATGTAAGTCTTGTTGCGTCTTGTTCATGTCCATTTCTAAAAATGCATTATAAGTCATTCTCATCAAAATGATCAAACGTGTACTAGGAACACCTATTGATTAGCTTTGGGAAACAAGCATGTATTTACTTTAGTTTTAGTCCCTTTTAGTCCATCTATAATCTTGAGAATTTAGTTACCACTTGTCCTCAAGCACATACACACACCCATCTTTTGTTGTTAAACACAGTTAGGTAAAATGGATTTATTAATTCTCAAGTTATTCAATGGCATTTTAAAATCCCAAGTGTCATGTTTCTTTTCTAAAGATCAAGATTTTTAAAGAAATGAGCTCTACATTTCTACCAAAAATCTGTTAGAGTCTCCTTTGTTTTTTAGACTTACGTATTTAATGCATGTGAATGCGATGTCCCTGATAAATACAGTTTAAGTCAAAAAATAATAAAGGAGACTGTATCTCCATCCATTCACATAAACATATAATATTTAACATATGTGGCAAACAAACCGCAAGCAACTCAAATAAAGGATGCATGAAAATATAACCCGATTAGTATAGATATTTGTAAGAATAAGGGCTACAAATCCCATAGACCTTTCACTAGTCTTTAACTAGGACATCACATTCACATCTCTTAGTGGGAAGGATGCATCCCACATTAAGCCTGTGAACATAGCTTGCTAATGGACATTCATAAGGTTTCTTAAGAATTGAACATCTTAATTCTAAACGACTATAGGTATTTGATTGACACTAAGTTTCCAAAGTTTACTTGTGCCACAAAATATTGTAGAAACATACTCCTCTAGAACTAAAGAAATGTGATAACCAAAGAAGTATAAAACTTGTAGTAATAAAATAACTTTAAGAAATATAAGATGATTAAATTATGAGGTGGGAAGTGCGTGTGTGTGTGTGTTAGATCGTAAGTAAAAGAGAATTCTTTCTTCCTCTCCATCTAAAGATAAAGCATAACCAACATGTACTACTTACAAGTACTTGGAAAACTTCACAAGAACAAGAGAGTTATTGCTCTCTCAAATACAAAGAAGTTTGGAAGAAGAACTCTCTCTTTAAAATAATGAAAAAATGTATAGATTAGACAGAGAATGTCTTCAATACAATAGATGGACATAATGAGAAAAAAATAGCTTAGAGCTCCTAGCTTGAGAACATGCTTGCGAGCTAGATTTTCAATTTCAAATTATTTTATGGCTTCTAAAGTCTTTAATTTATTGTATGGATTGGTCAACAAGAAGTTGTTAACATATACCAATTTGTTACAAGCAAAAGAGTTGAGGAAGATACCTTAGAGCAAGTTAATAAAAAGATGGTATCTAAGTTTTAGTTTCAATGCATTTTTCTCTTAATGCTTCCATATATTTTTATATGTGTTAGTATTTGAGGCCACTATATCTGCTTTAGATTATTTCTCTTATGATTTTGGCTTAATACAATTCTTGCAACCTCGTAAATGTTCCTTAGGTTCTTGACCATCTGGTCATTCAGAAATAAATGATGAGGGTAGGTTGGAAAAGAAAGAAATTAAGAAGGGGAGCTCTATGTTTGACAAAATGTGCCAGTAGAAATAGTCGTGCTATCGCTAATATATTAGCCTCTATGTGCTCCATATTTATTAGTGTGCCTTGTGTAAGCTTCGCTTATAGATTCAAAATTTTAGTGGTCAGATTTCTCCTTTTATGGCCTCCTTTTCTACCTTCTCTGAGTTCAGCTATGTCAGATGACATCCTCACCTTTAGTGTATCTTTTAGTGTGTGGATTTGTTATAGCATAACATATCTTGAATGGTGTACTTTGTGTTATTGCAGAATGGGCTATCAATAATCTTGAGGTTTGGGTTAGAAGAACCATTCAAGGATGACAAAATTGATAAGGAAAGAAAAAAGAAACTTGAAAGTATGGATATTAATGAAATCCTTGAAAGAGTAGAAAAGGTTGAATCTAAGGGGGCTAGTGAGGAACAAGGAAATGAATTGCTAAGTGCTTTCAATGCTAGCAGTTCAACTAGTCTTGGTGCTAAAAATGGAGTTGTTTTTACACATGATTTTCACTGTATGAAATATCTCTCTCTCACATATCATTTTATACTACTTCCTGCTATCTAGGTTGCAAGTTTCTACAATGTTGAAGATGATGCCACTTTCTAGAGTTGCTGGATACAACCAGAAGTTGCTGCTGAGGCTGAGGTATGGATGTGTTATAGTTTCCAAAATTTGAAGCATAATGAATTGTACTACCTTCAGTTCCTAGAAATTGCAAGCTTCATTGCATAAGCTTCATTTTGCGTCAATTGCTTTCAAAATTGTTTCAAATCTCAACTTATTTCTAATCTTTTTTGCTATTACTTATACATAGGAAGCATTAGCACCTCGTGCTGCAAGTGGTGACTTCCATGGCCGAAGAGTATATGGTATATTTGGTTGAGTACTGCAATTTTATGTGTTGTCCTCTTTGCTTTATCTTAACTAACTATCCAATAGGTCCACCTTAAATCTCCATATTATAGTATTATATGGAAGTGCTGTGGCCTATAGGGATTGTCTAGTCTGTGGTTGCTAGAGGGAGAAGTGGTAGCAGAAAGTAAGCAGTATTTAGGCAGTTGGGAAGGTGGAAGCATAATATGTAGAAAAAAATTACAAAATATTACAAAATGTTGAGGAAAATAAGAGGGAAAAAGACAAAACATATTGTTCAACAACATTTTAGATTGGTATTCAGCAACAAAAGAGAGAAAAATTAAAGGCAAAACATATATGACTTGCCCATTTAGTGTTCCAGAACTCATATGTGATGTCTGATCATTGATCAGACATCACCAAGTATTGTTTCCATAGTAACTGATCGGACAACTGAGATTGTCCATTTAGTTTCTTAGCCTACATCGACAATCCCAGTCATGTCCTAGCAACATTAGGTATGTATTTACCTATTTCTAATCACTAATTAGGAATTCAATGGTTGGATTATCATAAAAACCTTGATCTAGCATGGATTGAACTGATCTAGCTCAAAATTTTCAAATCACGAGTTGGGTTTAATAGATTTCATGTGATTTGTAGTTTTTTGGCCACTGACATTGCTAGAGGATGTGATTTTCAATTCCAGAATATCCATAGTCATTGGGGGTTGTAAATATCCCCAAAACCTTAGTAGGATGCCCAAAGTGTGAAATATCCAAGGGGCTCTTGCTCTTATGGATGTGCCATTGAAGATGACCGGGTCGATTCAACGATCTAAGCCATCATCGTTTCTGGTGAGCTCTTGCTTCGATGAAGACCTTAACCCTCATTTTTTTTTTCCTTCCTCGCCAATGTGATGGGCTTTTGATCAAGTTCGCGGTCTCTCAAGCATCTTCTCTCTCCTTTTCTCTCCCCTTCTCTCTCTCTCTCTCTCTCCTCCTTCCCTTCCCTAACCTCTTCTTCTTCTTCCCTCGTTTCACTCTCTCTCTCTCTCTCAAGTTGAGAACAAACTGAATGATCCGTTTGTAAATCTTTATTAAGGGGAGGGGTGCCAATATCACATCCACCCCTACCTTCCTTAACTAATGCCTTTTGCTTTATAGTATATTATATATTCTTAGATGATTCTCTTACAAAGAGGGGTGCCATTATCAAAATAACCCCTTCTCTTTAAGTAAAAGTCCCTTTTTTAAATCTAGTCATTTATTTACTTATTTAGTTTTGAAATAGTTTCTTCTTTAAAAAGATTAAAATTAAAATTTTGTTTACTATTTTGTACATTATATATTGTTAATTACAGTAAAAAAGAGATGAATGCTACCCAAATGTTGAATTTCTATAAGTCGGGTCTACTAAGTGAAATTATCAAATTTCCCTTTTCGAGAAAAATCAAAACTTATTCGTCATAATTTTGATTTTAGCAAACTTAGTGTGGTTGGAATCATTCTTTCGAGTACAATCCCAAAATTGAGGTTTTAACATCAGATTTGATGTCTATAAAAATTTCACCTTCTAGAACTCCAAAAATTGAGAATTTCAAAATTATTCTCTTTTGATTCCTATTTCACATAATTCAAAATTTTTGTAAATTGCGATTTAAAAATCAAAGATGTTACATAATGATTAGAGTAAATTTGGTTGTACATAATGAAGTCGTTTAGTATAAACGACTTTAATAGCCTCTACTTTTAAAGTTGTTTAATGATAAACGACTTTAAAAGTATATATTATTAAAGTCATTTAGTAGTATAAACACGTGAACAAGAAAATCAAGATATTCTTTAGAATAACTCATTTACCATTTTTTTATGATATATATGTATACATCACATATAGCTCACTTATCAATCCATGTAGGTCATGACAAAAGCACTAATTATAAATTTGGAATTATATTAGAACTCAATAATATAATCCATATACCCCCAACTATATATAGTTTTCAAACCCAAGCAACCTCCTCAACATTGTCACACACATAATCCTCATTCTCACCAAGTACTATTTCGATTGATGGGATTGTTTTGGTAATAGAAGGGCAATCTATTTCAATATCTCTTAGGTCATCTTCATCATAAAAATCCCTCAGACAAGGTGATAAAATAGAACCATCTCTTATCATGCTCAACTTGCATATAAAATACTTGTTTTGCTTGAGATGCCAAAATAAATTGATTATTTTTATAGCCAATCCTGTTGAGGGCAACCAATGTCAATCTAAGGGCATTAGTTTTGATGTTGTCTTTGTTGTGTACCACCCAATCACATTTAAACACAACTGTAGTTTTGAAAGTATAATCCAAGCCCATATCTCCTTATAACCCTGTAATAAATATCATTCACCACTATTAACATATTATCCTTTAAACTGGAAAAGAATATAGTATTGGCAACTAAGCTAACCCCACTATTCTATTGCCCTCTTGAGTTATCATAGTCTTTTGTATTAAGTAAGATATATGATTATTGCAATTAAGTAAGATTATATATATACATATATTTAGAATATAGTTTATTAATATTAATTAAGAATTACTTCATTTTACCTTCTTATGGAGCCAAGTATTGAAAGCATGACAATGCTCAAATTGTAACCACTTATATTTCTTTGCATAACTTGGATTCTTTACTTCGAGGACATCCATGTATTCACCACACATACACACACAAATTAATGGAGTGATCAAAGAAAATATAACCATCGACAATTAAATTTTACCTAAGTGCATGATCAACTTACTCAATGTATAGTTGGAGTTCATCAACATTTTGCAACACATAAAGATACATCTGGTCTCATTCTTTATAGTCAATAGTCGATACACGACCACTGATAGAGTTTCGCCAACCTTGAGATCATGAAATGCAACCGATTATTTCTTTCATGGGATTCCCATCGCATCCACTCTTGATAAGTACTCTTTGCAAAACTCCACTGCTTCCTCTACAATATAACATTCAGTTATACACCCCTTTGGCAAGTTGTGATTACGTACATACCCTTTTTAAATTTTCATGTACTTCTCTAATGAGAACATCCATCACAAGTAAACTGGCCCACAGAGTCTAACCCCATCAATGAGATGCACTGTTAAGTGTACCATGATGTCAAAGGGGGATGGTGGGAAGATTGACTCAAGCTCACATAAAGTTGTCACTAGATGACCTTGAATTTCTTGTAACATTGAAACATCCACCACCTTCTTGCACAAAGTATTAAAGAAGTAGTAGAATTTTGTAATAACTTCCTTAACTATGTCTGATAATACTGAAAGTATTGCTATGGGCAAGAGTTGTTGGATTAATGAGGGCAATCGTGGGACTTCATCCCCATCAATTTCAACTCTTCCATGAAGACAATGTTTTTAAAGTTTGAAGAGTTGTTTTCTGGAACTTTGAGCTAGGATAGGGTTTTACACATTATTCTCCTCTCCTCTCTATCAAGCATATAATTTTCCTTAGGAAGGTAAGTTCCTCGACTGCCCTTATCCTCTGGATGCAACCTCCCATCTTCGTAAGATCCATTCAAGCTGTAAGTCCATCCTTTGTTTTTCCTGGGATATTAAGCAAGGTACCAATCAAGCTTTCACACACATTATTTTCAATGTGCATGACATCAAGCACATGACGTGCACTGATTTCCAGTATGCCATCTGAAAGAATATTGATTTTTTCTTCTAACAACTTCTACAATTACTTTCACCTACACGTTTACTTGATTTCTTCTTTCCCCCTAAGACATTAATGTTTTCAACCTACTCCAATACTTGCTATCCTATCAACATCTTAGGAGCTGTCTTGTCACTACACTACCATTAAATTCTCCCTTCTTAAAACGATATGGATGGTCCTTGCACAACCATCCTATGCCCAAGGAATGCTATTTTTCTACCATGTTTAAGTCATACAATACATGTTTGATCACTATAGATAAGACAAGTATTGTATCCCTTCATGGTGCATTCAGATAAATTACTGTATGCAGAGAGTCATTTATTGCCCACAATAGTGTAGCCTTTAGGGTGAATGACTCTTTCTTGTATGCATGATACGCTTCAACGCCTACATTCCATAATGTCTCAAGATTATTGATCAAGGGAGACAAGTACACATCAATGTCATTCCTTGGCTACTTTGGACTTGATATCAACATAGTTAACATCATGAACTTCCTCTACATGCATAGAGATCGTGGGATGTTGTAACAAACTAATATTGTAAAAGCTCGAGGGCCCCACACACAACAATATTGTCTGCTTTGGAGACTGGGGCCCATATCACCTAGCCCTTGCATGGCTTTGTTCTTCCTTTGTAGGAAAAGGCCTTGCTACATGTAAAGTCCTCCTAACTCTTATCAACAACCTCGTAACTATTCGCTTAGTGATGTGGGACTAACTCTGAGACCTGTCAGGCGCCACTTAATAGTAGTCCTACCTACCTTAGGGAACAAGCATCCCCTCATGTTGCTCCCACACGTACCTGGGAACCACATGCTGGCCAGCCCACACTGGGTTAGGGATTGGCTCTGATACCACTATAATAGCCCAAGGGCCCCACACACAATAATATTGTCCGCTTTGGAGACTAGGGCCCATTGTGGTATCAAAGCCAATCCCTAACCCGGTGTGGGCTAGTTGGCACGTGGTTCCCAGGTACATGTGGGCGCAACACGCAAGGATGCATGTTCCCTAAGGGGGGTAAGACTGCTATTAAGTGGCGCTTGGTAGGTCTGAGAGTTAGTCCCACATCATTAAGAGAAAAGTTATTGGGCTGTTGATAAGAGTTAAGAGGACTTTACATGCAACAAGGCCTTTTCCTACAAGGGAAGAACAAAGCCATGTGAGGGCTGGGTGAATGGGCCCCAGTCTCCAAAGCAGACAATATTGTTGTGTGTGGGGCCCTCGAGCTATTACAAATATATCGTGCCAACAACTATACTTGTTGCTCTTAGAAGCATGAAGATTAATCCAATCTACAAATAATGCATGTTGTACATTTCTAGGTTCTTCACAAAAATTAGGCTACATGAAGTCTACGAGCTTCCATGCTGGGTTATCTACCAGATGGCGTGAAAAGCTAACAGCTACTCTGTCCTTGCCTTGCCATATTAATTTCTTTGCTACTTCTGTAATATGGAACATTCTTTTGAACCTTAGAATATGAGGGAAGTATTGTAAAACCTTTGCAGGAACGTTGTAACTATCTTAGTTCTTCTTTAACTCCATCTTGACTGTCCACAAGTTGGGCATGTAGTTTTATACATGTGCTCATTCCTATACAAGATGCAATTATTGGGACACACATGCATCTTCTCATACTTCAACCTTAATGTACTTAGGGTTTTCCTTGCCTTCCATGTGGACCTCACCAATTTATTATCCTTCGGTAGCATCTTACTCACAACTTTCAAGACTTTTGTAAGACCTTGATATGAAATATAAAAATCTTGATTTCACATTGTAAAGTTCTATAATCTTTACACTTAGGGTACAATAGCTCATCAGCTTCCTCTAATCTAGTATGAAATTGTTTAGGATCATCTTAAAAGTCATCATATGCATCTCAAAACATCGGTACAGCTGTACTATCTCCAACACTTTGTATAATGTCTTGATCATATCTTCTAAACCTTATTGAGGGCCTATGCGAAAGTTCTTCTCCATGCCAAATTCATGGATGATAGCTTTCATTGATTCCATTGAAACAAAAGTGTTCTCTCAACACCCCTACAGTTACTATTTTCAAGTTTCCACATTTTGAGCATGGACAACACATGCGATTATGATCAACACTATCCCTAAGTGCAAACTCTATGAAATTTTCTATTTCCTCCTCATATTTTTTTGATCTTCTTGTCACATTCATCCAAGCATATTTGTCCATTATCATAAGATATTGAAGAAAATATGTGTGGAGACTTGTTAGACATGAAAAGATTAGGTTAGGCATTTTACCAAACACTAGGTATACAAGAATTAGAAGTATTTGAAATAACTAAACTACATGGAAATTTTCAATTAACAATGAAAAAAAAGCATAATATGATCAATACATTCAAATAGAAAATTAACTTCTAAAGGAAAGTTTCTAACCATAACCTTATAAAAAATCTTCAAATATGCATAATATTTATGAGACAAACAAAGAGATACTAACCAACACTCAATAATCTATAGTGATCCCAAATTTGTGAATGTAGTTCCAATTCACAACTAGGATTTGGTTGAGGATAGTCAAATAGAAATTTAGTTTAGTTTTTGTGCATATGTTGATGTTTAACGTCAAGTGCACGGGCTATTGTAGTGTAGCTTATGCAAGTACGGGTCGATACCACGGAGACTTGATTAAAATGATGGAGTTTTAAATAAAATTCAATTAATAAAAGAATAAAAATAAAGAGTATACCAGAAATAAACTAGCAATAAAATAAAAACTAGATTTATTCAACTGTTGTAATTTACAAAATTTCTTATTCCAAAAAAAAAGAAAATAAAACTAAATAAGCAGTCCTGGATATCACTGTCCTTGGATAGATAGAATAAGGATAAAACAGAACCGGAATAGCAAAGGGACACAGTTGGTATTCAAATGAAGACAGAGATGGAATTCCGCAGATCTGGCAAGGGTAGACTTGGAAATTTTCTAGTTTTAATAAAAAACCAGATGAAAAACGTTGAGGGGAAAGCCAGAGAAGCTGGTGGGGAAGAAGGAAGAAGGGAGAGAAAGAAGAAGAAGAAGGAGAAGAGAGGAGGAAAAAGGAAGACTCGGGAGTGGAAACCTGACTTGGGTTTCCTTCCCTAAGATGTCCTGTTACGGAGAGGAAGACCGCTTGAGCTTTCAGTGATGGTTCACGCGGGGTAGGGGAATGAGAGAGAAAAAGAGAGTCGATGCTGGTCCAGTAAAGTTTGGCCAGAGATGGGGCAGTCCGGTGATGGGTGCGTGGTGGCAGAGGAGGCTATACAGTTGGTGCGCCCTGGCTTGGTGTTGGACTGGGCTGGAAGAGGAGGTACGATCCAGGTTGAGGAGGATAGTGTGAAGCAGAAGCCTGGTCTAGCCTAGGTAGATGGGGAGAAAATGAGAGAGAGAGAGAGAGAGAGAGAGAGAGAGAGAGAGAGAGAGAGAGAGAGAGAGAGAGAGAGAGAGAGAGAGAGAGAGAGAGAGAGAGAGAGAGAGAGAGAGAGAGTCTTAAAAGTAGATAGGGAAAAGAGAGTGATAAAGTGTGAGAGATAGGAGAAGAAGAGAAGAGAGAATGTAGCCGGCCAAGGAGAGGGAAAACGAGAGTGGAGAGACGAAGGGAGAAAGTCCAGCCCAAGGAGGTGAGGAGCAGAACTTGTCGGAGAAGAAGAGGGGAAAGAAGAAGAAGAGGGGGAGGAAAAAGGAAAGAAGGGAGGAAAGGGAAGAGGGGAAAGAGAAGGGAAGGAAAAGGAGGAAGCCTTTTCCTCTGATCAGTCTGACGGCAATGACGATGCCGGAGATTGGGAAGAGCCTGCCAACAATGAAGTTGACCGTGAGAGGGAAAGTACAAGAAGAGAAAGAGGATGGACGTGGCAGAGCCTATTGGATAGGGGTGGCTGGTATGATCTGGGTTGGGCATGGCTGGTTTAGGGGAGCTCGCAAGTGCGCAAAAGAGAAGAGAAACAAGGAGGTTGCTGGCCGGTCTAGAGAGAGAGAGACAGGATCTAAGAGAGAAATAATCGAGAGAGATAAGGGGAGACAGAGGGAACGTGCGTGCGAGAGAGAGAAAGAGAGTGAGGAGAGAAGGTAGAGGAAGGAGAGTGAGATAGAGAGAGCAAGAGTTGGGCAGTGTATCTATGAGTGGTGCTGGAGAGGAGAAGTGGAGATAGAGATGATAGAAAAGAGAGATGGAAATAAGATGAAGAGAGGGGCGTTGAGAGAGAAGGGGGGAGGAAAGGAGAAGAACCTGAGAGAGAAGAGGGGATAGAGGGGAATAGGAGAAGGGTGAGAGAAGAAGATGGTAAGTTGGCCAAGCTCCCCCAGCCCTGCTCGAGTGTTCCAGAATGAAGAGCCCCCCTGGGAGAAAACTTTGTATGAAAGGACGAGATAGAGAGAGAGAGTCGTGAAAGAGGAGAGATGTGTGAGATAAAGGGAGAGGAGAGAGGAGAGAGATAAGAGAGAGAAGATAGAGGGAAAAAAGAGATAAGAGAGACAAAGAGTGGGGTCCACTAGCTTCCTAGTCTTGCTAGAACTCTAGCTTCAACTTTGTCCTGTCCTAGGACTCTTCAAAGTCTTCTCTTTCCATGAAACTTCATCATCCTCATATGATATCCTTGATTCGATCTGGAGAGTCCACGCCTGAGTCGATTAATCTATAATGCACAGGACTCAATTAGAATCATCTGAACCATTCAGTATTCCTCTGATTAGCTTTAATGATCATCTGACCACTAAATCTTTCAATTCAATGGTTTATGGCCAATTAAAGCTAAAATGAAATATTTTATGTAAAGTCTTGAAATTAATTGCCTAGATACTCTAATTGAACACTAAATTAGGGGTATTTTGACCAAAATTGAATACTTAACAGCATAAATCACGAACACAGTCATAAAAAGCAAGGCAAATTCGTAAAATTGAAGTTGTTTGTTGTAAATGACTTTAAAGACTTTAAAAGTTTGGACTTTAAAGTTGTTTACAGTTAAACAACTTTAAATGTTAAGACTTTTAAAGTCATTGAATTTAAATGATTTTAAAAGTCTACACTTGTAAAGTCATTTAACTGTAAATGTCTTTAAAAGTCAACACTTTTAAAGTCGTTTACAGCAAATGATTTTAGAAATTTACATATTTTCACTTTAAATATATTTTTATTTGCTTTTTGTACATTAAAAAATCTTACATAAATACATAATGAAATGCATGTTACATACACAAACATATATATCTACATAAACAAACATGTGAAGAAGGAAATCAAATTATTTTTTTTATTACATTCAATGTTACATATTATTAGATCTTTATTAATATAAGATCAAAGAGCAAATATGCTCTTGTTCATCAAAATCTGGCCTCCTAGTATTTAGTTTACACCATTCTATGGGGAGAGAGAGTGTCTTGCAATTTCCTCGGCCAAAACTTGATGATATAACCCCCACTCTTCATCAAACCCTAAATTTGGATGAGAACCATAAATCATAATATTCTCCTTTTCTCCAATAGAGAGAGAGAGAAGTAAATGTCATTTACAATAAAATCATACAATTTTTGCAAAATCAGGATGATCTAACACACTTCTACCCATCATCTACAGTGAGAAAACCCACTTGACCTACAAAATGAAAATAAAGATAGTAACAAGAAAGCAATTCATGATAAAAAGAAGTTATGGTTTACTTATAATATTTTTCATGACACAAACAATTAAAATATTCAAAATGGAAAGCATGAAGGGAAAAAGAGAGAAGCATAAGGACCAAAGGGGGTTGCTATTATGCCACCCATGAGAAGAAGGGGATATAGGAAAAAATGATATGAGGTTGGCTATTTATAAATGAACAAGGACTTTAAAAGTCATTTAGCACTAAATGACTTTAAAAGTCAGTAACTTTTGAAGTTGTTTAGTACTAAATGACTTAAAAGTATACGTGAGAAAGGACTTAAGAAGTCACTTAACTAAACCAACTTCAAAATTAATTGAAATTTAAAGTTGTTTAGTGCTAAAATACTTAAAAAAAATAATTGACATTTAAAGTTGTTTAGTGTCAAATGACTTTAAAAGTCCATTCCTGTGTAAAATAATCTTCGCACCAAATTTAACAACTTCAAAACTTAATAACTTTTGAAGTGATTTAATTGTAAATGACTTTAAAAGTCCTTCTCACAAAAATTTTCCTCTTCATGCCAGACTTTTATAGTCATTTACAATTAAACGACTTCTTAAGTCTATATTTTTAAAATCCTTTATTTCTAACCAACTTGTAAAATATTTACGAAGTTGGCAGTCAATATAATGACCTCTTTATGCCAACTTTAAAAGCTTCATTTGTAGTAGTGCATGGGAAATACTCCATTATTGCTTGATTCATTCCTACCTATGGAGGAAACGTAGTGTCAATGGTATCTGGTCATGCTATGATGCATAGCAAAGCCCTTGCTTGCCTATGGGTGATGATTTTTGTATATTTGTCCAAGGTGTCTAGTCACCCATGGCCATTTGGATCTGGCATCGAGTAGACAGAGATGACAAGAGGGAGAATGAGAGAATGAGGAGGAGAAAATGGGTGAAGAGAAAGGTAACAAAGAGTGGAAGTGAGATGGGAGTATTGGTGCGTGTCGGGTAGAGAAGGAAAGGACAAGAGGAATATGTGGGTGAAGAGAGGACAAGAACTGGGCTATGAAGAGGGGACTGACAAAGGAGCTGGGTGAACACGAGAGTGTGGAGATGAAAATTCCTCCCGCCTCCCTTCATGAAGAGGAGTTAGGTGCATTGATGTCGGTAGACAGAGGAAGTAGAGCAAGTGAGAAAGACTGAGAGGAAATAAGGAGATAACAAAGGAGAGTATGAGAGAGAGGGAGACGAAGTGGGAGGGGGAGAGCACCAGAAAGGTGGAGAGGAACTGTCCTTCCACCTCTCTCCGCTAGGAGGGAGAATGAAAAATAGCCCATAGTTGCCTAAGTAATGCTATAGAAAGAGGCCGAATAACTTATAATTTTTTATTGGATTCCCCATGCTTGCTCCATACTATGCCCATCAACTTGTACAGCCTACCCATGTGATGTTTGCCAACTACCCATGCAATGCTGTCTCCCATGCGCTTGGTGATCTACATGCATGCTAGCATGCTTCCATTGGAGGCTTGCTTTGTGACGTGGGGCCCATCAAATTAGGCAGATCTGAACAGTCCAAAATTAATCTGCAAAGTAAAAAACTAACTTAAAATCGTCCATACCATTAATTACCTATTTAATTAGCTTTAATTATCATCTAACGTTAAATTTTCAAATCAACGGTAGGATGATCACTTAAAGCTAAAATCAATTTAAAATTACAAAATTAGTTAGTTGGATGATCTAATCAAATGCTAATTAAGGGCTATTTTAGGCAAAATTGAACACTTAACACACCCCCTAACCAGCATTTTGCTAGTCCCTAGCAAAACATGCAAAAAACCAATTATTGAATGTGCCCTAAATTGCCGATCTCGTAGGTTCTCACAGTTGCATTTAGCATATGCAACAAGCCCCTAAACCCCTAGGTTACCCTTAGTGGATGAGTTAGGCCTCATGAGGGTTTGTAGTGAATATACCCACAAAATTCCAAAATATCAATTTCAAGTTAATTCCCACTTTTTCCTCAAATAAATCTATCAACTTTAGCATGTCAATGAAAAATTCACAACTCTACCTAGATGCTAAAGACATTCCAATTTAGCTAAGATCTCAATGTGTGTGTGTGTGTACAATTTACATATAAAATAACCTTTATCTCTAAATAGAATTTAACTTTCAAACTCCATTTGAAGCATATTTTGACCTCAATCCTCACTAATGACATACACTCAGAAATAAGATCTCTCATATGAAGGTTCAAATAGTTTCTCTTCAATATGTGAATAGAGTCAATAAAAATGAATTTATCTCACATATACTCATGAAGGACAGGAGTTACTAAGGATTGTTATTTTGATCCCTTTAGAGAGATTCCATTACCATTGAACATTAAGAAATATTACTCTTTAAATCCCTTATTTTCATATCTTCAGCAAGACTATATTAATCCTAAAATCATTAGCTCTTTACTGGGACTAAATGAAGGCTTAGGATGGGGTACAAAGAAGAGGTATAAGGATATTCAAAGTTTCTTAAAAAATAAGTAGAGGTCTTTTAAAGTTTACAATTCTTTCTTTACTTTGCTTGTACTGGAGTGAATATTTCTTTTTTTACTTTTCTGTGCATTCTTCAAACTGTTCTTTCATCATCATTTTTTTTTATTTCAACACTTTTGAAGAACATTTCTTTTCTTAGCATTCACTTTTTTGCTTTGATTGCAACTAAAAGTATATTTTCATTCATCTCTAACTTATCTTTTGAAGAAAATAGGTAATGGATATATTATAGTGGGTTAATATGGGTTATGGTTAGTTGGGTGAGAAAAGAAAAGGCTTATATAAAATGCTCAAATTGGGTGACTAGTAGTAAAAATATTTTTGGGCAAGCTTTATGTCTCTAAGTTAACAAAGATGGCCTAAATCATTTTCTAGGTTTTCTATAATCTATCAAATTCAATGAACTTTCAAAATTTTAAAGTGATATTCTAAAAATTCAAGTAATTAGCCAAAAAATTGATGGGATTAATTATTTTTAAACACACTGAAGAAAATTTTGGATTATTTATAACCTCTCAAGAAAGAAGGAATGGCCCTAAAAACTCACTTAGGTTATAGGCTCCATTGAATTTCTTCAAAAGCTCTTTATTATAGCTATTTATTAATCTAGACTATCTATATGCAATTGCGTGTATAGACATGATTTGAGACTTAGTTTTCTGGGAATACTTTAGAAAATAAGTAAAATGATGAGTTAGTCATGTTCAATTTCATTAATAGGCTAAAGTTATATAGACTATAAATGCAATCATAATGTAAGAATTGACCTAAAATTATTTATTTATTTTAAAATTAAAAAAACTAACAAAAATTAGAATTTGATAGAATTCTACACCCCCTAACCTGAAAGAAACATTGTCCTCAATGTTTAAAAAGTAGGATGATGATAATGTATTGAGAAATGCAAAATTAATCAAGGGTGTATAAAAAGAATATTTGAAAAAGAAAATAAAGAAGAAAGAAAAAAATAAGGTACACAATAATTACAGAAGAAAAAAAAAATATTACTAAGTTCGAAACTTCCCTGGGTCCCATACAAAGTGAGATGGACAGGCCTCTGAAGGATTGATTAGTGAATTTATCTTGCAATTAAAAATTTTTCATTTTATCACCATGCAAGATAAATTTATGTTTAGGCTATTTTTCATAACTAAAGACACTTGTAGGAGCTCGATGCAGCCTTTTTGGACATGTAGCAAGGATGTCATATTCCTCAGTGGGTGTGACAAATTTTTCTCTTTTTCTAACAGGTTTTAGCATTATTTCAACATTTTTAGGACCAAATTTCTCAATTATGTTACCACTATGAATAATTGCATTGCCTTCATTTGTTCCATGCTTGTAAGTGAAGAATTAATCTCATCTACCACATCTGTATCATCAAGGTTTTCATTAGGTGGAATAGGACATTGACCTTGATCAGTGGTATACAACATTTGAGACATCATATCTTTCAATTCAATCATAGAATTTGTGTTCTCTTTTAAACGGAATTGAATTTGAGTAATTTCTTCTCCTGGTATTGCATGTGTTGATGGAAATTATCCTTGACTTTCCTCTCATGTGGAGGAAGGTAAGGTCTAGGAGCAAGTGGTCCTTGTTTTTCGGGATAGGGTTGGTATTGGGCCTTGTATGAGACATTAACATTATGTTCATTTCGATGATTACTCAAGTTGGGACTATATGTCTCTGAACATGGGAAAAAATGTTGCTCATTAGAATGTGTAAGTTCATTGAGCATATCCTATAATGCAGAAGTGATAGGACATTCCTGAGTGGTGTGTATCACAAGTATCACACACCTGTTCAACTTTCTTAGAAGAAAATTTTCCCATTTCAATGACCTCTGTTCTAGCTAGAGATGTTATTTTCATATCATCTTTTTCAGTCGTAGCAAATATTTCTCCCATAGCAAATGTGATGGTGGACTTAGGCTCATTTGAGTAACCTACTATTTCTGAATGAGCCCAAGTTTGTGCACTCTCTACCAACCATTCCAAATATTCTTTTGCCTCCTTCGGTTGTTTGTTTAAGAAATTGTCATTACACATAACTTCAACAAATTGGCACATATTAGAATTAAGTCCTTATAAAAGAAGCTAATGATACGCCAAAGTTCGTATCTATGATATGGACAAGTTGACAATAATTCTTTGAATCTTTGCCAGCATTAATAGAAATTTTTTTCATCCTTCTGGGTAAAATTCATTATGTTTTAGTGGAGAGCATTCGTCTTATGTATAGGAAAGAACTTATTCAAAAACTTCCTAGTCATTTCTTGTCATGTTCATATGGAATTTACTGGCAGTGAATGAAACCACATCTTAGCTTTTTCCTTTAAAGACAAAGGAAATAGTTTGAGTCTTACAATATCTAATTCAATATTTTGTGTATGTTGGAACATGTACAATTCATCAAATTCTTGTAAATGCATGTAAGGACTCTCACTATCCAACCCATAAAATTTTGAAAGTAATTTAATTACTCCAACCTTTATTTTAATCATACCAACATTTTGATGTAAATTTATACATGAAGGTATGCTAGTATCATTAGGTTGTAAATAGTCTTTTAATGTTTTTCTAGGAGAATTTTGGTTATGCCAATTGTCCTCCTGTGATCTATGTTGGTGCCACTGCCTGTTATAATTCCTTTTCCTATTTCCATGTGGTTGAGAATGGTTCCTCCATTGATGTATATTATCATTGAATAGAGGTGGAGGATCATCAGCATCAAATAGAGGATTATTCGTCCATGAAGAAACATCATCATTATTCATGACGTGAGATCATTCATCATCATTAAAGAGGGGATTATTTCTCCATCGAGAAATATCTTCTCTATTAACGTTGGGACACCAATTATCATTTTGGTCAGTGTGCAGATTTTGAATGAAACTGACCATGTCTCTTTTTTCTTTTTTTTTGTAATAATTTTTTAATGGAAAAAACTACCCTAACTAATGCAACCTAAATGTTAAATGATATGGCACAAAGATTCAAACACCCCTATGGCTAGCAAGCAGAAAATTTGTTTGTCTTGAAATTATGTGGGGGAGAAGCTTTTAGATTAACCTAATCTAACGCTCCTCTCTTCTTGCCCCATTGCTTACCAATTAGATCCTATCTAACAAACCACTTCACAACCTCCTCAGCTAGTCGCAAGTAGTTTGAGGCATAGAATGTGCTGGCAGAGCTAGTCGTTTAAATACTAGTGTAGTAGGTTAAATAAGAGCCACTAGAGTGGCAATGGGTCGCCTCCTTCCAAGAGCGTCCTATGAGCATGTTGTAGGCCCTATAGGTCTCTTCTATTTAATTTTAAAGGTTGGGTTACGTGCTTGTGGTGATTATCCTAAATGGGCCAAGAGGTGGTGATGAAATCCACCATTAATCTTGTGGGGTCGGGTGCCTTTACTAATTAAATTTGCCATTCCATGGCAAATCGGTCAACATATAATTACCCTAAAGTAGTTAAACGTGCCCTAAAATTGCAATAAAAAAAATAACAAACTAATGCAAACCCTAAAAATGCAACATATATCAAATATATTCTATATGATTTTACACTAACAACCAATGCAATTTTAATCTAATAATGCACAACCTAAACCAATAATTTCAAGGAGTTAGGATTTTCTCACAGTGGGGCCTAGACAAAGTCTTCTCATACAAGGGTGGGACCATATACATTCAACCTCCACTTCTAGTTTACAATGGCCCGCCCTTGACATGTATTATTACATCCTTTTAAATGAATTGTGAAAATAAAATAATTATTTGAAATCCTCACCACAATCAACTCAAAATTAAACTGCAATTATCATAATTAAACTTCTTGAATTTCTCCTTTCTTTTCTAATTTTCCTGCAAACAAAAATTATCAATAGGTACCAAAAATTAGGAGAAATTGAATTTATGCACTAACAAAAATTTAAAATGCACCTAAAATGTTAAAACAATGCAAGTTCTAAAAAAAATTTATTTTATTTTATTTTTCTGATATTTTTAAAATTTTAAGATTTTTTTGTTTTTTTAATTAAATTTCATGAAAACTCCTTTACAGGTTCCTAGTAATGGCACCAAAAACTTATTGAGTTTTTCGCAGGTGCACAGCTATTGTAGTCTAGCTAGTGCATGTCCTGGTTGATTTCATGGGGACTCGACTTGTAAAGGTGGAGTTTACACAAATTTAATTGTAATTTGGCAGAAATAAAATTCAAGTTCCTTAAGCAGTCCATGAGTAAACAATTCCAAAATTAAGTTAAGCAATAAATGAAAGCAAATAGTAGCTAATGAGAACTTCCATGTTTGACTGCTGAGTCATGCAGTTAGTCATAACAAGTGCTATCTAATAAAAGGACAAAATAAGCTAAAGAAATAGCATTGAATTAAGCTCTTATTATTCTTAAGTGAAATGTAAATAACACAATTTGAGAATAAGAGTATCCATGGAAAGGAATGAGACAAAATAAAGAAAAGACAAAATAGGGACAAAAATGTAATTAGAATTAATGTCCCTAGGATAATTCTGGAATTTAAGTGCCAAAGTTCATTTTAATCTTCTTCTTCATTTTCATCCCAGAGAAAGAGGGGAAAACGCAGGAAGTGAGCATGGTGAGAGCATGGGAACAAGAGAAAACCAGAGAAAAGAGAGGGAAGCAAGGGAAAAAACCCGGATTGGGTTTCAGAGAGTGAAAACAGTGTGCCCAGCCAGATCTGGCAAGCATGCTCGGTAGGATGTGCGCAGTCAGAGCAGAGTGAAGAAGGGTGAGAGGGAGAAGAGATGGGGTTTTAGCGTAGGATGCGGTGATGGAAGAGAGAATGACGGAATAAGGAAGCTTCGACTGGTGAGTCGGGGTACTAAGGGGAAGAGAAAGATGAAGTGAGAGGGTTGTATGGTGCCGGGGCATAGAGGAAGAAGAGGGCAGAGGAGGACAGATGCTGGAAATCTGGGCAGTGGATGAAAGACACAAGGGAAAAAAAACACCGGTCGGTCTGCACGATAGCGGTATGGGTTGAGCAGACAGGAGGAGGAAAAGCCAAAAGAGAGGGAGAGAAGAGAGACGCTGGTAGAGAGAGGTGGGGTGCGAGAAAAAGAGAACGAGAGAGAGAGAGAGAGAGAGAGAGAGAGAGAGAGAGAGAGAGAGAGAGAGAGAGAGAGAGAGAGAGAGATGGACGCAAGGAATTGAAAGAGAGGGGGAAAAAGAGTAGATCAGTGCATGAGGAGGAGATGGTGATGAATGGCTGAGAAACGATGAGGATCCAAAGATGGGGATGATCTGGCGTCGGGTCGACAGAGATTACGAGAGAGAACGAGAGAATGAGAAGGAGAAAATGGGTGAAGAGAAAGGTAACAAGAGTGGAAGTGAGATGGGAGCATTGGTGCGTGTCGGGTAGAGAAGGAAAGGACGAGGAATATGTGGGTGAAGAGAGGAGAAGAATTGGGCTGTGAAGAGGGGACCGGCAAAGGAGCTAGGTGAACATGAGAGTGTGGAGAGGAAAAGTCCTCCAGGAAAAGTCCTCCTGCCTGAGAGAGAGAGAGAGCACCAGAGAGGGGGAGAGGAACTATCCTTCCACCTCTCTTCGCTAGGAGGGAGGATAAAAAACAGCCTGTAGTTGCCTAAGGAATGCTATCTAAAGAGCCCGAATAACTTATAATTTTTTTTATTGGATTCCCCATGCTTACTCCATACTATTCCCATCAACTTGTACAGCCTGCCCATGTGATGTTTGCTAGCTGCCCATGCAATGCTGTCTCACATGCGCCTAATGACTACATGCATGCCAGCATGCTTCTGTCGGAGGCTTGCTTTGTAACATAGGGCCTATCAAAGTAGGCAAATCTGAACCGGCCAAAGTTAATCTGCAAAGTAAGAAACTAACTTAGAATCATCCATACCATTAATTACCTATTTAATTAGGTTTTATTATCAACTAATGTTAAATTTTCAAATCAACGGTTGGATGATCACTTAAAGCTAAAATCAATTTAAATTTACAAAATTAGTTAGTTGGATGATCTAATTAAATGCTAATTAAAGGTTATTTTAGGTAAAATTGAATACTTAACACCCATCCATTAAGAGGGGGTGCCACTATCAATTTGGTCCCCTTTGTAACTTAGTAAAATTCTTGGTTTTCCTGCCTCCGAGCTCCATTTCATGCAAAATTAGTATTGTTGGAAAGCTCTCATTACATACATTTGAATTTTCGAGGTTTCAAAGTCAAATTTGGAAGTAAAATTCAATTTTTGTACTCAAACTCCCATTTTAACTATAATAAAAATGTGAGGTTGTTACACTATGTCACCTTGGGAAGGCAAATATAGTCGTGGCTGCTCTTAATTAGAGATCTCATGGAGTTTTGGTGAATTTATCAGAGAAATAAATATTCATATAACGTGTACTCCAAGCACAAAAGGATTATGAGGAGACACAGGCTTTGGCATTTGATGCTTCAGGTTTTTAAATGACTTTTTGTTATTTTTAAGGTGCAAAAAGTGAAAGACATTTCTCATTATAAAGTTTTTCACAAAACTAGAGTATCATCTCTACAAAGAAAAATACATTTCAAAGATTCTAAAATGTGATGAATTTATATTTAACATTTTTTAAGATTTTATCCAATCATAGCTCATAGTCCAATTAGATGAATGTACATACATACATATCCAGAAAGATCAAATAGAAATCATATACTTACATTATCAAGAGAAGTCATAGATGCTTATCCTTCAAATCAAAATTTTCAAAGTTGAGACATTGTAAACAAATTACAACATCTTAATAAGCCTGTATTTGGTAGGTGTTTGAGCATCTAGTTTGACAATATACATAAAGCCGAATACAAATGGAATTTTAGGCCATTCATAAACCTTTTCTATATAATAGAATACATTCATAGAGTCCTAAAAACACAATGCATTATTATAATAGAATTCATGTAGTTCTAGGTCATGTCATCTCATAGATTTAGCAATTTTATTATTTATCATCTCATAATGTAGGAAAATCTATGCAAGATCAACTTAAAACATATCATAAGTACATGCAACCCTATTAGCATAACAAAATCTATCCAGGATTAAATCTATCCATGTCCTACGTCAATACAGGTAAAACCGTAATATATCCATGTGAAGAAATAACCATACTCTTAGTATGAAATCAACAATGAAGTGATAAAACATTAAAACCACTTCTCACAACAAGCAAATCCATGCCAAATCAAAATCAGAGAATATCATCTCACCAATAGGCAAATCTATGCCAAATTCATACAAGAGCATATTAGCTCACTATAGACAAATACATGCTAAATCCACAACAGAGCGTATTAGCTCATTGTAGGTGAATCCATGCCAAAAACTAAATCACGAATTAAATCATGTATGTAAAAATATCTCATAATTCATCATAGTCTAATAAGAACTATACCATGAACACATATAAGCATGCCACCCAGAAGCCTTCTAGTGCCACTTGCACCCGCTCCTATCGGCCGCCCTCATTGGTTACCCACAAGTGTAAATCATGAATTAAACTTTTATGACATGCAATAAGACAAACATGCGATGAAATACAAATTATGTGTCAAGAAACAATTATGCATCAAATCAAAATAAGAGATCAAATCCATCAAATACACATATGAAATGCAAGTGTTAGTAACTATGAACCAATGATCTAACATTGAAATGAGTGATTCATTTCTATTGAAATTCTAATAGTCTCCTCAAAATTTTGAACTTAAGCATTTTACGCATTGCATGCTATCCAAATGATAAATCATCATTCACATGTCTAATATAAATAAAGACTCTGTCTCTTAATCGGTGCAAATCATAATTTAGAGTAGTCCAACATTATCATCACAATATGAATATAAATCAGTCACTTCATCCATTAAGATATATCATTTATCATTCACAACGAGCAATGCATTTATAATTTGTAATCATGTCATCCATTAATTCATTAAAATCTATCACAACATATATTTGACTAAATACATGTTATTCGACTAGGCCAAAAATCTAGTCATAATTTGAATACACAAATAATTTAAAGATGTTAGAATAACCTACCTGGAATCACAGTCCCAAAAACTCTCAAAATAAATAAAAGTAGTTGATCCAAGCTTGAAGATACAAATATAAGAAAACATAAGTTCAACTTCATCAATTCATCAAATCTTAAATTTAACAGCTGGATGGCTCTCCATGCATCATCCAATATGTAGATCATTTTAAATCATACATCTATAGTTTCTAAGTCCAGGGAAATCCATGTTATAGTCCCTGATTATTGTCAAAAACCTTTGATCTAATGATTTGATCGTCAATCTTGTGGATTGGTGCTTTAATCAAGCTAGATCAAGCTTCAAAACTATAATTTACATATATAATTGCTGGTCATTATATGCATTAGTAACAATATCCCTGATTGATCATAGAAACAGGAGAGTTAGAATGTTACTGATCATGCATCTAATAAAAAATTTGAGAGGGGATGGTCCAACTCAAGTGTTTCAGTCACTAATTGGAAAATAGAGCACTCAATTACACGAATTTGAGTTCCAGTAACTGATGAACCATGGAATCACAGTGTAAGATCAGATCATAATGGAAGCTCAGGCCAGTTGTTGATTTAGATTTGAGGTGGCTAATTAAAAGCTAAATCAGTCACATACCAAGTTATCAGCGACCAATCTAATGATTAGATCTGGATCAATGGTCAGATCTGTGAGTATTACCACAGATTAGACATAGAAAGGAACCGAGGGCCTCAGATGGCTGATAGTAACGGGGTCCTCCCGTGAAGGCTAGCAAGAGAGAGGGAGTAGTTGGTGGTGGATGCTGAGGAGGAAACCAGATGCACTAGCATCGGCTGCCAATTAGACATCGGTGGTGAGAGGGCAAAAGGAAGAGAAAGGAAACTAGGTGTGGCTGTGGATCAAGCAAAAGTCTTGGTTAGTTGCACTGGTGAGGGACAAATAGGGGAGGGTAAAAGAGATCCATCACGGTCATCTTGCTGTATGGGTCATGTTGTACTGAAGAAGAAACAAAGACAGCGGGATAGAGAGGTGGTGCAGCCAGCCTATCAGGTTGGTTGTGTAGATCAAGCAAAAGAAATAGGAGAAGAGGAGGTTCTATATCAGCTACTCTAACCAGCACGCCAGATCGGTGGCACCTAAGCGAGAAGAAAACAAGAAGAAGGGAAAGGGGTTTGTGTGGTGATGAAAGTAGATCAGAGGAGGGGAGTTTTCTGCGTGGTGCATAACTAGAGAAGGAAAGAACATTGCTTTGATTAGTTTGAGAGGAGAGAGAGGAGAAAGGGGTCTGATTTGTCTTTTTCGGTCTATCATAGCAGTAAAGGAGAAGGTTGCCGAAGAAATTGGGAGATTAGGGGAGAGGGTTTCTAAGGTTTTGGGTCACCAAATTTTTTAGTAACTCCTCCCCTTTTTCTTGCAGTCTTGAGCCACACCCTAACATAGAAGCCTGGTGAGGGCAAGTGAATTGTCGCGTCACACTCAAATGGGTGTCAATATCAATTTTGACCCCTCAATTAGTAAAATCTTGATATTTTTCTATTTTAATTAGTCTCAAATTTGACCCCCTCAATTAGTCTTAATGCATACACTCCAATTTTTTATGTTTTAGAGTCATTTTAGGTTTTTGAAGTGGTCATTTTCATGAAATTCAATTTTGATGGAATTTAATTCCTTCGTCCATTCTAAATTAAAAAATGTAATACAAACAAATGAAAAAGAGATCCAAAATTGAGGGTCATTACATGGTGGGTAGCAAAGGATTCAATAAGGAGATTAATGGAAGTATCTTTTCAAGGCAGCTTAATTGTACCTCTTATGAATGGTCTAAGACATGATCTTTTGAGGGAAGCACATGCATCGAAGTATGTCATTCATCTTGGTGGTACTAAGATGTATCATGATTTGAAATAGAGGTTTTGGTAGAATGATATGTGAAGGATATCGAGCATTGTGTTGCAAGATGTCTTACCAATCAATAAGTGAAGGCAGAACAATAGAGACTAGCAAGACTTTTACTAACTTCTGAACTTCCATAATAAAAGTGGGACCATATCAAGATGGACTTTATAGATGGATTACCCAAAACTTGTTGTGCTCGTGACATGATTTAGATCACTGTTAATAGATTGACTATGTTAGTACACTTCAATTAGATAGAGATAACCTTTAGAGAGTTTGAATAAACTCTACATCAATGAGATTGTGAGCTTACATGGAGTTCCATTGACCATTATATTTGATGGAGATAATCAGTTCACATTACATTTCTGATAGAGTGTACAGGAGGGACTTTGTACAACTATAAGATTTAGGACAACATTTCATCTGCAAATAGATGGACAATCTAAGAGACTATCGAAACCCTTGAAGACATGTTACATGCTTGTGCTATGGATTGGAAAGGTAACTACGATGAACATTTATCATTAATTGAGTTTGCTTATTACAATAGCTATCATTCCACCGTAGGCAATGTACCATATGAGGCGTTATACAAATGACCATGCAAGACACCATATGTTGGAGTGATGTTGGAGAATGGTAGTTTGTGAAGTCTAAGTTAATTGAGTAGTGTGCTGAGAAAGTATGACTTGTCTACAAGAGGTTGTTGTGGGCTCATTGTAGATAAAAGAGTTATGCCAATCAAAGATGTTGAGACCTAGAGTTTGTAGTTGAAAATCATGTATCACTAATGAAGAGAGTCATGAGGTTGGGAGTTAAGGAAAAGCTGAGTTCGAGGTTTGTTGAACTATTCGAGATATTGGGGAGGATCGGGAAGATAACATATCACATAGCCTTCCACCCCACCTATTAAATGTAAACAATGTATTTCATTTGTTAATGCTAAGAAAGTATATTTTTGATCTGATTTATGTTCCTGCAGAGCTATGGATAGACTTGACATATGAGACATGGCCTCTACGGATTTTGGACTGCAAGGAAAAGATTCTCTAAGGAACAAGACTATACACTTAGTCAGGGTACTATAATAACGTCACTCTGCAAGGGAAGCTACATGGGAGGTCGAAGATGATATGAAGAGTAGTTTCCCTTATTTGTTTTTTGATGTATAGTAGTTGGATTTTGAGGATGAAATTTCAAAAAGGAGGGAAGATTGTAATGGACCACATTTTTCAATGAGAATAATAAGTATGAATTTCCATTTTTTATAAAATTAGATGAGTAATTGATTTAATATAAGTCTACAAGAGTATATAAGAATAAGCCTAGAGACACAAGAGTATATATAAATAAGCCTAGAGACTTAAGTTGGCTTAGTTAACCCATTAAAGTTCATTTTATAATAAGTATTTTGACTTACGGTTATTAAAACTTTAATTTGGTGAAAAGAGACAGCCTAAGCTAAGTGCAGCTAAGCAGTTCCAAAGTCAACCTATTTATTATCAAGCACATTAATTAATGTATTATTATAGGGTTAAGGTCCTTGTCTCTAAATTAAATTCAGTAAAAACTTAGTGACCTAGTACAAGTTGTATCAATAAAATATACAAAGCTTTTAGTCAACAAAGAATTGAATTCAGTGATGGTTTCTGTTGTTTCTTCTGCCTCTTGCATGGAAGAACTTCTTCAATTCAACTAGAGGTAAACTTCCTGACATTAATGGATTCATATGGAATCTGAAATATTTGTTAGTCTACTTTTCACGATCAAGATAAAAATGAATTCGAAAGGAAATTCTATCTCTACTTACCGTAGCAACGATTTTCATCAAATCCCCACATGTTACTTCTAAATTTATGAGGGGGAATGATAAATCCAAGTACCATTTTTTTACTCGATTTAATGTAATTGATGCATTGCTTACCTAACTTATTTTATGTTTCTTTTGTTGAAAATTACAGGCATAGTTTATTCTATATTTCTTAAATTAAACATCATAGCCAAAAAAACATAAGATAAAATATATAATAGATGTGAAATTTAGTACTTAGACCATCTAAGCTATTCCAACAAGGTGAATACTTTAGATCTAAAAGAAAAAAAAGTATGAGAATAATTCCTGTGACAAATGTAAAAAGTACTTGGATTTATCATTTGTTAGAATAATTCTTACTATTCAATTAGAATGGAAACGAAATAATATGATTCTTGTTGAGTTTTTCACAAGTGTACGGGCTATTGTAGTGCAATATGTGCAAGTATGAGTCAATCCCACAGAGACTCGCTTTAAGAAATTAGAGTTTTAATAAAATCTAATTATTCAAAAATTAAAGTTAAATGAAAGAAATTAACAGAAAGTCCAATCAAACTTCATATATGTTTAATCAATGAAAATTATAGAAGCTCAACTCAAAAAGACAGAAATTTAGCTAAATAAACAAGAAAAATCTACTCCCCTAGATTGATTATCTCAAATTCTTCATATCTGGTCTCATAAACTTCAATCAGCCTTTATCAGTCTCTTCCTGGTGCTTTTGATTGATGATCCACTAGAGGGATTAGGCAAATTCTCAATGATTGCAAAGATTTGGTCTAGATAAGAATTTGAGTTTTAACGGCTTAGATCAAATTTTTTATTCTCAGGTTGATGATCAGGAATGATAAACATGCTAGGAAGTGTCTTGAGAACAAGATCTAAGGAGGAATTGACATTCTGATATGAAACAGTAGATGAAATAAAGAGATCTTGTTTGTTAAAGTAAAACCGTCGATCTGATTAAGCTCGAATAAGACATATCCATATTAAATAATTCCTGGATTAAGTGAGAACAACATGGAATGCAAATAATAGAACATGAATAGAATAGAAAGCAAATAAGAACAATAACATGGCAAAAAATATAATTAATATTTTTATACTAAGGGCAAAATTAAAAATTTTAATAGTGATGCGACGAGGGCCTAACGATGGGAAGAGTGGGCAGAGGCCAATTCGGGTGGTGGAGCGAGATAGTAGAGGAGAAAGGGAATAGTAGCTTAGGAGGGGATGCCATAGAAGCAGGGTGGTGCACAGTGTAGAGGGAGAGAGAGAACGATGGGGATTGAGAAGAGAAGATGACGACTACGAAAAAAACTACGAACAACAACAACAACAACATAATGGAACAGAAAATAGGTAAATAGGAAAGGTAAACGAAAAACCAAAAATAGAAGATAAGCCCCTGCACCTGCCTCCTACAGTCCAAGGGGGATCCCCCCTACACAGTCCTTTGGTTTCCTCTTTGGTTTTCTTTCCTTTTTGTTTTCACCCCTACTTTCCTTAGGGGAAGAGATAGTTACCCTTCTATCCCCTTTACAACTCTATCTCTTAGTTAGAAATTCCTATCCATGATCTTCTTTTTTTCAATTTTTAGAAAATTGTCCCACCTTGTCTTATGATTGATCTAATTCATTCAATATCCTGTAGGATGATCTGTACCGTTGAAATTCAATCTAAACCATCCAAGCCTAATTCTGATTAATCTATAATATATTAGACTAGATCAGAGTCATCTAACCATACATTAAACATCTAATTAGCTCAGATGATTATCTGACTGTTAATTTTGACAATTTAAGATTAGATGGTCAATTTGAGCTAAATTTTATACTTGATCTAAAAATCATCAAATTGATAAGTTAGATGATCTAATTAAATGCTAAATGAGAGGTCTTTTAGTCAAAATTAGATACTTAATAATTCCTCTTACAGATGTAGTACTAAATTTTTTTGAAACATTTGTTCATTTTAATGATTTGTCTTGGAGCCCAAAGTGAGCAAGTTGATTTAAACTGCAGCTGCATCCGCAAGAAAAACAAATTCTCCAACTAATCCCTGCCAAGCAAACAGGCACTTCGTAGAAAGGTCTCAGCAGTTTCGAACTTGGTAGAAGGGTGCCAATGCGGTCGGAAGGTTAAACATCATTCACCGTGGACAAAATGTGCGGCAGCCAACAGAGGATGTGGATGCAACGTGTAAAGTATCAAGAGGCAGTCCAAGTCCAACCCTTCGAGACCTATACGTAAACGACCTTTCAAAGTAAATTGAGTCACCGAAACACGCGTCGAGGCAAATCCCATCAGGTCTCAATATGAATCCAGTATAAAACGATCGGACATAAGAGGCCCCACCAAGTCTCTCAATCCACCAAGCGTATGGGCAATCTCCCTTTCTAGAAAAGGAAGAGTGACAGCACGCACTACATCATTTCTTGATTAATTCAGCCGCGTACGCACGTCGGCGAAAAAGCCCAAATGAGTGGAGAAGGAAAGAGCTAGAGACTGATTTCTCGCCGCGTGAGACCTTGCCAACCGCGCTTTGGAAGGCGATTAGGCCGGTGGATACGGCCCCACGAACTCTCCTCGCCGAGTTGGAAATGGTTTTCAATTCTTGGCTGGGGAACATATTCTAGAAGGGTGAACGTTAAAAGAGACGTTCTACAAGACAGCCATATGTCACGGGCTTGCACTGCAAGGTCCGTGACTAAGGCTTGAAGGCTCCATGGAAGACTTATTCGGCTTGTGGACAGGGTTCAAGAGGCTTAAACCCATTGGTTAAGATCCATGGAAGAGGGCCTGATTCTAGAAGGCCTGGGTTTTGAAAGACTCCATGTAAATATCTTGAAAGAGGGAAGGTTAGGGACTTGTGTGGAGTTGTGTATAGCTTTCTAGATAGAGTTCTAGAATAGTCCTTAACCATTGGATTAGTGACATTTGTAATAATCCGGACCATCCATTGAGGAGGTGGACGGGGGACAACAAGTATAAATACGTGTAAGCTCCTCAGTTGTAATCAGCTCAGATTAGTTCAGAGTTCAGTTAAAGTGAATACATTAGGAGAGTTCCTTTCTGAGTTCTCTTGAGTTCCTCTCATTGCTTGAGTGGGTGAGTGAGTGTAGCCCTAACAAGTGAGAGTTTGGGGTTAAAGGCTAACTTGTGCCCGGGAATTGGAGTTGTGCACAAGTGCCGCACGGGTTTAGCATAGGTGAAAGTGCAACCCCGTGACAATTGGTATCAAAGCAAGTTGGTACCAGGAGTTGGTATCAAAACCGGTGGACGTGGGAGTTGCTTAGCGAGTCCAGGGGAAGCTCGTGGCAACGTCATGGCAAGTGCGTCAGGGGAGACCACCATGCCAGTGGAGATTCAGAAGAAGTCAAGGAGGGAGAAGTCCAGGGAGCCATCAAGGGATTTGGCTTTGGATGCTCACCTCACCATGTTGGAGGAAAGATTGGGTAAGTTTGAGCAAACTCTTGCTGATTGCTTGAACAAGTCGAATGCATTCGTGGATGCCTTGAAAAGCCTCAAGGACGGCATGCAAAGCACGGTTCAGATATCTAAGGGGAAGGACGCTGAGACTATGAATCAAGGGGAGCGCGTGTCGGGTTGCTTTGAATCTGCAAAAGGTAAGATGGCCAGTCCACATGAGGAAGTGGCTGGGTCAAACGATATTGAGGTAGCAAAGGAATCCACAATGAGTGTGGATGCAACACAGCTAAGCTTATTAGGCTTAGGTGTTGCAAGGTTGCTTGGATCGAGTGAGTCCCCAAAGGAAGTGGTGATCAACAGGGATGTGGACACCATTGTTGGCACAAAGGGGATTGTGCTACAAGGTGTGGACTCCATGAAGGGTGAATCCAAGCTACGTCGTGCAGGGGGCACGATAATGAGTAGCTACTACACTGATGTGCAGGAAGCACAACAGCAAAGTGCAGCAGCACAAGTGTGCAAGAGTGCACACAATATGAAGGAGATGAAGGAAATCACCTTGGAGCACAAGACTGGCTGGCTGCTAAGGTGCAAGAGGAGGGACGTGACAAAGCATCCCATGATGATCACGAAGCAACATGGGGTGTACCACAGGTTAAAGTTCATGACACTGATGGAGATGTGTTGACGAGGGCGTCGACACTATCAGGTGGGGGAGAATGTCACGGGCTTGCACTGCAAGGTCCGTGACCAAGGCTTGAAGGCTCCATGGAAGACTTATTTGGCTTGTGGACAAGGTTCAAGAGGCTTAAACCCATTGGTTAAGATCCATAGAAGAGGGGCTGATTCTAGAAGGCCTGGGTTCTGGAAGACTCCATGTAAATATCTTGAAAGAGGGAAGGTTAGAGACTTGTGTGGAGTTGTGTAGAGCTTTCTAGATAGAGTTCTAGAATAGTCCTTAACCATTGGATTAGTGACATTTGTAATAATCCGGACCATCCATTGAGGAGGTGGACGGGGAACAACAAGTATAAATACGTGTAAGATCCTCAGTTGTAATCAGCTCAGATTAGCTCAGAGTTCAGTTAAAGTGAATACATTAGGAGAGTTCCTTTCTGAGTTCTCTTGAGTTCCTCTCATTGCTTGAGTGGGTGAGTGAGTGTAGCCCTAGCAAGTGAGAGTTTGGGGTTAAAGGCTGACTTGTGCCCGGGAATTGGAGTTGTGCACAAGTGCCGCACGGGTTTAGCATAGGTGAAAGTGCAACCCCATGACACATAGGCAACTTCTTTTTCTGTGGCCAACCTTTGCGGGATCCAGCACATGCACGGTCATGCGATCGATCTAGTTCTAAAATGTCTAATAAATCAAATTGATTGGATGATTTTAGCATTACCGTTACAACTTTTTATATGCTAGAATCCTTCAACTCGCTTTTTTATTTTGAAAAGAATGTAATTTAGTCTTTTGGTTGCACTTAGTCTTTCTATCAACCGTCAATATCCATCAATAGAAGTTAGATATAGCCCATCTTTTATTATTATAAAATATTATTATAATTTATTAAAAGAAAAAAGAAAAGAACAGAAGGGCATCAACCGTTGTTTCTTGTCAAATTTTGCACCAAAAAAGGGCCTCGTTAGAGAGATAGAGGCAAGGTAGCGGGGGATTATTAGAATCAGATGTTAAAAGTTACTTGGTCCTGGTTTTCATTATCTTCTCAAGAGAAAATGAAGGAGTGTAAAATCCTCTAGCCCAAGAAAGCCGATGTATGGAAAACGGCAAACACCGTAATTCTCTTAGGTGACCGATATACCTCCACACGCAACCAGCACCAGAAAGATTATTAAGAAGCTTCATTTTTCGTAGCATAGAAGCAATGAGAAGAGAAGGACATGCTTTGGCTCCACTAAAATAATATTTTCTTGTGAAATGTTATATCTAATTTTTTTCTAGACCTTAGATTGTCTAATAATATTTATTCTTGTACATCCCTAGGAAGATGAACTTACTGATGAAGATCTAAAGATGCCTAAACATTTGGAATGAACGTATTATTCTCTCTAAAATTTGGAACTATTTATTTTTCTTTTACTAGTCTAAAATTTTGTCTTATTTTTGTGTTAGGATTCTGTTCATTGTTGCCCTCATACATGTCTTGTTTTTAACTTCATAGCTTCACTATGAGGGTAGCCCATGGTATGCTTCTCTAAGGATGGTCTGATATTTGGACGTTCCTCTTGTTTAGAATAAAGGGTTTACTTAAGTGATACGGTTATTGACTTCTTCTAATAGTCTTTGCATCTGGATTCTTAGATTCTTCGTAGGAACAAGAAAAAGGACCTATCAGATGATAGCAGCTGTTGTTTGTTCCTAATTTTGTTTCTTTGATGCCGTTGATGGTTACCAATTTTACTACCATAGTGCAATTTGAATTGACATTCAATAATATCTTCTCTTTTTAGTCCGCATTGTGTTGTATCAGACCTTCAATTTGAGGTCCTTGTCATTAATCCACTGAAGTGAGATTTCGTTTCTATATCGACATAATGAAGTTTGAAACGACGATGTCTCGTTTTAGTGGATATTAGCAAAGATGCTTAATGTTTGCCCTTGTGTTTGTCTTGTTTTTAACTTCATAGCTTCACTATGAGGGTGGCCCATGGTATGCTTCTATGAGGATGGTCTGATATTTGGGTGTTCCTCCTGTTTAGAATAAAGGGTTACTTTATGTGATACGGTTATAGAATTCTTTTCGTAATATTTTGCAGGTTTTGGACTTTGTAGAATTAGAAGGCTGTGGAATTCGAAGGTTGTGCAGGTATTCTCTTTTTACAAGTTTTGACTTGGTTTTTCTCTTAATTTTTTGTTCGTTTTTCATGGTTGAGAGGAGGATGTTCTGTTATGATGCTTGAAATTCTGGATTCTTACGGTTTCTAGCTTGTAATTGCAGTGCCGTTTCAGTTTTTCCTGTTTTAGGTTTGGAAATTGCAGGTTTTTGTGGATAATTTCAATATAAGAGTCAATGTGGGTATCAGATAGTGAATTGTCTTTGATGGCATATTTTAGGGTATAACCAAGGCACAAACTACCACAGTGAAGGCTATAGGCTAAGTTAAGCTCCGTGTCATCAGATGAATCTAAGGTCCTACTTGTTTTGTCACTTCATGAGGCCCGCTTACGAGTACCAAGGCAAATCCTATTGGTATTCATTTCTTATGTTGGTTTATATGTATAAGCTTAAACCTGCTGATCTTTTATATAATGTGGTGTTGCAAACAAAGCTGGGAAAAATGAATGTACAGCAGCATTTCCTAACACTCTTACCTGGTTTTGTTTTTGTAATTCTTTGCTTGTTTTCTAGATGTTATGATTAGATGATGAGCTATGGGATTCATTTAGATGTATATGTAAACCTTTTAATCTCAAAATGTTTACATAAAAAAAAAAAAAACAAACGAAAGCAAAATTAAATGGATACTTACCTCCAACCATAGCAGACGATGAAATTGTAATAAAAGTTCTTATAATTCAGGAGCAATTCATAGTGATGGAAAATGGAGTCTAAACTACTTGAATTAGGGACTCCTTGAAATAGATCTTAACATTAGTCATCCTTCTATCAAGGACAATAACTGTCCAAAAATAGTTATTCTCATATAATGCCAAACCTAAAATTGTTACCACTAATAGTATTTAGAATAGTAACTGGGCACCTGTCATCACCATGATATCCACATTTGATTTTGAATTCAAATGTTAAGGACCAAAAATTGAAAAAATTCTAACATTCTCCCATCTGGTCTATTCATTTACTGCTTAATAAATTCACAAATCTTAACATACTAATCTATAACACTTTATACTCAAAGTAAGAAATACATTAAATGAATCATGGCAATGATTTCTTTACAAACAAGTTTTACCATCCATGTATCACATTGTAATTTCTCTTTCTTTGAAGAGCCTCTTATATGGTATTTTTATCTTTATGAATAAGCCTTAAATGCTTATTCTAGTTCCATACAAAAATATTTGTCATTCTAATCATATATGTATAAAAATAAAAAAAATAAAGACAAATTAAGAGTTTAGAGTTTCGTTATTAATATATGCTACAAGTATAGCATCTTAATTCAGACAGAAAGTGCAAAATAGAACAAAGTCCCATTCGTGTTATATGATCCTTAAACTATTTTGGTGACACAACTTTCATTAAAGGATCCACAATCATTAGCTTAGTATGAATGTGTTCAATGAGCACTTTATTCTTTTTAATATGCTCTCTAACTACTAAGTACTTGATGCCAATATGCTTACTTTGACTTCCATTCTTATTATTCTTAGCAAAGAACATAATAGTTGAATTGTCATAGTATATCTTTAGTGGCTTAGAATAGAATTAACAACTCGAAGCTCAAAGATGAAATTATTCAACAAAATACCCTGTTTTGCTGTTTCAAAATAAGAAATAAACTCAGCTTCTATAGTAGAAGTAGTAATCAAAGATTGATTTGCACTTCTCTAAGATATAGCTGCTCCAACAAATAAGAAGATATATCCATATATTGACTTGTGAGAATAAACACAACTTGTAAAGTCTGAATCTGAATACCCAACAACCTCTAAGTCATCAGTCTGTCTATATGTAAGAATGAAATATTTAGTCCCTTGAAGATATCTTATGACCTTCTTTGCAGCTTTCTATTGGTCCAAACCTGGGTTACTTTGATATCTTCCCAATATTCCAACTGCAAATGCAATGCCCGGTCTAATACAAACATGTGCATACATTAGGCTTCCAACAGCTACATCATAAGAAATACTTTTAATATATTCTCTTTTAAAATCAATTTTGGGACATTAATTCAAACTAAATCTGTCACCTTTTACAAAAGTGCTACATTGGGTGAACAATCTTTCATTGGAAATCTCTTAAGAACCTTGTTGATACAGGCTTCTTGAGACAAACTTAAGATATCGTGATACCTGTTTCTATGAATCTTAATGCTAATGACATGAGATGCCTCGTCCATATCTCTCATATCAAAATGTTGAGATAGAAATTGTTTCAATTCATGTAGCAATTTCATATCATTTGTTGCAAGCAAAATATCATCCACATACAAGACTAGAAAAATAATTTTACTCCCATTAACTTTGTGATATATACATTGATCTATAATATTCTCTCCAAACCCAAATGAAGAGATAACATTATGAAATTTCAAATACCATTGATGGGAAGCTTTCTTTAATCCATATATAAGCTTTTTAAGCTTGCAAACCAAATGATCACCATCACTTGAGAGAAAACCATGAGGTTATTTTATATAAACCTCTTCCTCTAATCACCATTGAGGAATTTGTTTTTCACATCCATATTATATAAATCAAAATCAAAATGAGCAACAATGCCATGATGACACGAAAAGAATCCTTTTTAGAAATAGGAGAGAATGTTTCTTGATAATCAATTCTTTCCTTTTATGTGAATTCTTTTGCAACAAGTCTACCATTATATCACTCAATATTGGCTAATGAGTCTTTCTTGGTTTTAACAACCCATTTACAACCAATGGTCTTAGCCTCATTAGGCAACTTTATAAGATCCTAGACTTGATTGTCTGTCATAGAATCTATCTCATCCTTCAGAGCATTATACCACAATTTAGATTTACTACTATTTAGTATTTGTGAAAATGTCTCAAGGTCATTTTAGCATTGATATCATAATCTGATTCTTATAGGTAAGCAATGTTATTAGTAAATTTATTTTCTTTACTCTAGTAGATTTTCTCTATGGCATATCAATAACCATTTGTGGAGGCTCCTGATCATCAACTTGTTATGGTTAATGTTCAATAAGATCTACTAAAGTATTATCAATATAATGTGGAGCTTCAACAACTAGTTATCCAATATCAATCATATTTTGATGGGTGTCATCAATAATAACCAATTTGCTGCTTGATGTGGGAGTTTGTCATAAATACGATTTTTCTCAAAAATGAAGTTTTGAGGTTGATAACTCCCACTAACCATGTCATTTTTGAAGAAATTTAGTATTTCTTAATTCTATAATTGTAATACTGTAGAATGGATAATACAACATATACCCCTTGGACTTATTAGCGTATTCAATAAAATTCACACTAATAGTCCTTGGGTATAAGTTCTTTTTATCTAGATTATAATCTCTAACTTTAGCTAGACAACCCCAAATGTGTATGTTTTAAACTTGGTTTCTAACATTTCTATAATTCAAATGGTATAATAAGAACGCCCTTAATTGGAACTCAATTTAATATATACACAACCGCTTTTAGAGTTCACTCTATAATAAAGAAGATTGGACTTGCTAAGCATACTCACGATGTCCATTAAAGTTTTGTTTCTTCTTTTTACTACATCATTTTGATCTAGTGAACCAAGCAAAGTGTTTTGAGCTATAATACCTTGATCTTGAAGAAACTTTGCAAATAGACTAAGTACTTGTCTAGTTCTAGTGTATGTAATATAATATTCACAGCCTCTATCTAATCTCATTATTTTAATTTATTTTTCACATTGTTTATCTACCTCTGCTTTATATTTTTTTAATAGCATCCAATGCTTGGATCTTATTATGAAGCAAGTAGAGATACATGAATCCTAAGTAGTCATATATGAAGGTAATAAAATACTTCTGGCCATCTAAGCTCATATTAAGACAACAAATATTAATATGTATGATTTTAAATATGTCAGAGCTCTTCTTAGTACCTGTTTTTGACTTATTGATAAGCTTTTCTTTAATGTAAGCCCCACTTGAATCAAAATTTGTAAAATCAAGAGTTTGAAGAACTCTGTCATTTACTAACCTTTTGATTCTTTCAATAGAGATGTCCCTTAATCTTCAGTGACACAACATAGAGCATTTCTCATCCATAATATTACACTTAATACCAGCATTACCATGCAAAAATGCAAGGTAAGGTTGCCTACTATAGGCCCTTGTGGTCTGCCTTGGTTCATCGGGGCTGCCCTTTTTTTTTACTAGCATTACCATGCACATCCATTATTCTTTGGAGACATTATTCTTCAAATGAATTATGAACAAACCATCATCAATTGTTCCATTTCTAACAATTATTAAATTTTTGCATAAATGGAAAAAAGTTTAAAGGAAAAACCCAGCTATACAAGTCCTGATACATAAATTAAATTTCTGAAAAAACTTAGAATATAAAAGGTTCATTCCAAATCTAATATAAAACCAGTTTATAAAACAAGTCTATATATCCCAACAGCTTTAGCATGTACATGCATATGATTTTCAGAATAACTGCTCCGTTTACTTTCCATCAGTCTACTTTAGTTTAGAAATTCTGCATGGTATTACAAATCAGGATTGTAGAACCAGAATTAATCCACCATGTGGTATGCGAAATATCAACCATATTAGATTCATCACATATAAAGATGTGAGATGACTTGTCTTTTTATGGCATGTATCATGTCTGGATTTGAGATTACCTTTCTTTTTCTTTTTTACTTAATGATATTTCATTATATATATATATATATATTAATACCTATAATCACCATCGACACCCATATTTGTAAAACTCGAATAATAGAAACCCTAATGCACCTTCTCTCTCTATCATTTTTCTCTCTTTTCTCACAAACTACCTGACAACCAAAATCCCTACTAGCAATCACCTCCAATGTGGCAGCAAAAATATTATGGGTTCGCAGGCAGCAAGGGAATCTGATGAGTAAACAACTTGGGAGAGAAAAGATTAGGCCCGATCGTCCAGATCAAGTGACTGTGATAGTTGGCTCCGCCATGTGGGGAAGAAACAGGGGAGCGAAAATGGACGAGGTTTCCCAATTGTTCCCAAGTTTCTTTATATTTCTTATGATTTTTGATAAGATAAGTTCTACTTGATAGTACGAGCAGTGCCATTATTGAGCCTGGATATCTTTCAATATTGATGCTGAACATAATGAAGTCAACTGCTGCTTCATTTCTTAAAGATTTGCTTATGGATCATTTATCTTCCTGGCCTTGCAGAGCTTTTACCTAGTGCGATTTGACAATATCTTCCTTGTTGAATGATCCTCGCAGTTTTAGGGTTATCGGTGTGTGTGATTTTCCATTTCTTGTAAATGGCTCAATTGTGCTGAAGTGCAAACACGCATTCACATGATCACTCCTCTGTATTTCAGTTATATTGACCTTGACTTGTGGCTACGATATGGGCTTGTATAGCATATATTGCATTTCTCTTCCTTGTATATACGGTTATATGGAATTGTTTTGTATTACTCTTTGAGTATGCGTACTTCAGCTTATACCTCAGTACTGTTTTCATACGGAACTGACAGAATTTGTTGGCTGCTCTTGGTTTTGTTCATTTCATCTAGTTATTATAACTTTAATCCATACTCGATTCATGTTTATGCTCTTATTTGTGAAAGGAAAGTTCAATTAATTATGGCAGTTGCAATTATTCTTTCATGCGTTTCTGGCAATGCACAACTGGACTTCAAAAGCATGGTTATGGGCTCTAAATTGACATAGAATTTATGTTTGTACCCTGCATAAAGCTGTATATTGTTTCTAGGTTCTCTGTCGTGGCTATCATTGTTTTAAGGGTAAATTCATACTAAAATAGGATATGGCCGACATAAGTTACAATATATTGACTGTACAGATGTTTAAGCCGATACAATTTAAATTTCTGGGTGTCACAGGTTCACAACATCTTCACATTTGCTGGTAACTCTTTCTCGAGAACAACATTTGTGTGAAGCCAGATCTTGATTCTGTAGGGGCTCTTGGTGATGTTGGGCGGTACTCTTATCAGGTCAATGTTGGGGACAGCTAAAGGTGTGATTTTGGCATGTGGAACATTACTAACATGGGGAGATGAAAAAGTTGCAACCTTCCAATGCTCATTTCTGTCCAATTTGGCAATGGTTTAGAGTTACCCTTTTTTTTTTTCTCTTTTGAAAGACTGTTACCAATGCCTTCGTGTGTTGCTTGTAACCAAGCATGTTATTTGGTCCACGCGGATGTTTTACACCTTCGTGGTTTTCATTTAAAGATTTTTGGGTTAAGGATGCATTTTGTGGTAATTGGGTTGCTAGGCACTGTGTTACTTGAGCTCTTTTTTTAAGGGATCATATGTGTCGTTGAAAACCACCAAGTAGCTCACATCGCATGTAGCAGTGTTTGGAGGTGCTTAACTGCATGGTAGGTATATGCCTTTATGGGCAAGCAAAATTGACCATTGTCGATCTTTTGAGTGGCCCAAGTAGGCCCTATGCAGATTCTCAATTTCTCACTCAGTTACAAATTTATAAATAGCTAAACGGGTTTCAAGACCCGCAGGCAAAACAGTTAGGATTTCTGCCACCCGTTTGACCCGTGACCCAAGACAACCTGCGCTTTGGCCCCCCCAGCTCCATTAGGCATCCCGTTGGAATTTAACGGCTTTGATCTTTTGATTACCTCATCCAGCGGGTCCTCCGTCTCGTCAAAGCCATTAAAATAAAGAATGGGATCAATGGTTTCCTGTTACTATAGTTCGGAGTCATTAATGATTTGATGGGCCTTTCGTAGATTATATGAACTACCATCTTTTAATGCGGGTTCTTGTTGACAACTAATGGCCATAGGATAAGGTGGATCATCACACGAATTGTCCATCTATAATGGATCCACTGCCATGAACTTCTCGTTTACCGTCGAATAAAGGCTGATCTCTGATAGATTGATAATGGGCGGTACGATCAGCATCTCAATCCACAATGAGAAATGTTTGGGAGATTGGACAAGATGTGGGGACCCCAGCAATTCTTTACTCAATTTGCTGCTTTTACTTCATGAAATATTAGGGTTACTATCTTGACTAGACGTAGAGATGCAACCTCCCTTCGTCCGACAGTAGTAATCACAAACATAATGAACACCATCAACACTCGTGGAGGCCCATTGCGTTGGGTGCAAGTAACTGGAGTGTGACATCTAGCCACATGTGCCGCATCTTCTGGGCAATTGATCAAACACGATCTCTTGCGAAACAAAACAATTTTGGTCAAGAAAGCTCTATTTGTCTCAAATTCCTTTTTTTCAAATCAATTGCAGCACAAACCCAGGCACAACGAGCATTAGCTGAAACACGGAATTTTTTCTCGGCAAGGAACTTAGTCCATGCTTCCGAAAAGTGTAATTCCCACGGGAGATGCAATAGAGAACAGATGTCCAAAATTCAAGCGGAAGGGCCGGCAGTTTGATCCACACTGTCGCGAAAATAGTATTATCAACTTTCGAGCGGAAGTTTTCCTTGCCATGAACAGACAGCAAAAAGGCCAAAGGCCTTTTGGAGAAGATTCTAATATAATAATCCTCCCATTGACAAATAATCGCAAGCCAATTGCACCAAGCACCAACAAGCTTGTCGAAGCCTTCTTAACCATCTCACAAATCCTAGATGGAGGGGTAAGCATGCAGCATCTTACCCAATGTTACCACCTTAGAGACCACAAACTTCTTGCTTCCAAAGCCTCACTAGAGTCAAGAGAGACGAGACCTTCCGTAGCTGATGCTCGAGGAATCTCCTTCCCGGGTAGAAAATGATAGTTGATAGTTCCATCCCTTCCAGATCCACGCATGCTCACTAGAGGCCTTGGAGATGATTGAGGCGCACGCTCATCCACTTACGCCAGGGTTAGGGTTTTCCTCCATCTTACGTTCTGGTTGACTGCCTTTGATGCTTTAGGTGCAAGCAAAAAGCCTTCTTCAATTTTTTAAGATTTGATACTTGTTGTTAGGCAGGGCCAGTACTCAAAAGTAGGTATGTCTACCATGTGGCACTGAATGAGAGGATAACGTAAAGGCTAGTTCATATATATGACCTTGCTTTAGGTTATTAGATTTAGATTAGCAATACCATAGATTTGGCATACATTGTATGTATATGATAATAATTTTGCATATCTAATCATCATTCTCTCTTTTTTACACCACTCACCTTAGCCGTCCTCAAGTAATAGATTATTTGACTCTAGCCTTGCTCAAGTCATAAATATTTTATCCCTAACCCTAACCCTTAAAGGGTCATTATAGTTGGTCCCCTTAAGTGATCTGACCTCCTTAAATTCCTTTATCAATTCACTATCAAGTAACTTAGTCCTTGATCAAGAGAAAACAAAGTTATATTTATGTGTGTGTGTGTGTGTGTGTGTGTGTGTGTGTGTGTGAGAGAGAGAGAGAGAGAGAGAGAGAGAGAGAGAGAGAGAGAATCTTGCTCTAATTTAGAGGTGTAACCGAATATAAGGAGATTATTCTTAGGTGGTGTCCTTAAGTAGCCCCTATTTTTATGGGCATGTCTATAAATAACCCCCACATTTCAAAGTTTTCCTATCAAGGGCCCTCATTTCAACGTGTGACTTTAGGTAGCCCCTTTTACATTGGAACCTCTCAATGTAGCCTTTAAGAGCAAGGGTAGAATGGATATTTCAAAATATCCTTCTTCTTAAAGCCTAAAAATCAAGGATTTTGACTTTGTTTTCAAGATAGTAAAGCAAACATAAGCACTAACTACTGCTAGGATTTAATATGGTGATCAAAATTTTGAAAATATCTTAGGATTGAGTTGGTCATCCCACGTTTTAGAGATACAGTGAAACAAGGCGAAGAACATTTGTACTTAGAATGCATTAGTTTCTAGTCATAAAAATAGTGACATGTAGAACCATGCTTTCAATTGAAATAAACTTCTTTTGATTGAAAGGCTACATCCACTTCCACTTGAATGGTAGAATTTATGTTTAGCTCTTTAACTGTAGTTTTATACTAGACAATCAAGACAAACTTACTCTGAGGTTGGTCACCATCCTTATATTTGACAATAGAAAGAGTCCTAATTAGCCGATAAAAGAGGCTAAAGTTCTCAGCATAAGGGATTCATCCCTCAAATAAAACAATACCATCAAATAATTTATCCAAGAAACAAACATCTTATATAGGAAAACTACAAATGGTGTTCATCTTTAATACCAATGCCCCTTCTATATGATAAATGGGGCTTATTCCATGAGAATTGAGTTTGTATATAATTCTCTCTTTTGATTATGACATTTTAACAATTAAAATGGAATTACTAATAATCTCTGTAGTAAATTGATGCAAATGATTCTGATCTCTAATAGTAATACCTTGTCTATAAACTTAGATACAAGTTTAAAAATTGATTATAATTGCTAATAAGCTCTTAGATCCTTTATTATTGTTATAACTGAACTTGATGAAGTTCTTAGAAGACCAAAAACATGAGCTAGCTTCTTAGCATGAAACATCAACAAATCTTCTTTCTCCTCTTCTTTAACATCATATATAACCATCTCATTATCAGCAACATCCCTACACATATCGGCCAACTTTTGATATATCTCATCATTAAGACCCTTCTTAGATTGCTTTGCAACCACACATTTATAAGCAACATTAACAATTTCAATTAAACTACATCTAGATACCTCTTGAATTACCCTACTATTCTCCCTCACTTCCTTGACCTTACTCCACCTTTAATCTCGACCATATAAATTTGAAGCCAAAATATAGTTGTGTGCATTCTTTGTCTCTAATTCAAGAAGTTTCTGAACCACAAAGCTCACCCAAATTAGAATCTTTATGAATTCTACAGGCAAAGATTAAAGCCCTGTAAGCTTTGCATTGACTTAAACATACATTGTTCTAATGAGCTATAGATCTTCTTCCAAGTACCCTGCTAGACCACAAAGATCAACCATGTAACCAAATAGATCAAATAATGGGTTCCAATCCAAAAAATTTCTCCATTCTCTCTTGAAAACAAACTCAAATCCCCAATTTTTGATATTAAGGAAGAATCAAAACTTGAAACACCTATTTTATATCTACTCCTAAAGGGTTTACTTAAAGTCACTCACTAAAATGTGGAGGCATGATAGAAAAATTTTGAAACATGGGGGCTACTTAAAATACATGCCCATAAATGTGAGGATACATAAGGACAACACCCCATGAGAAATGTAAGGGATTTGTAATTTTGCTTTAATGGGAAGGTGTGACTCAAAGTACTAGGATAAAAGAAAGGGAATCTTTTAGAAGATGAAAATGACATTCCTATTAAATGATTGAAAAAAAAAACCCTAGATAAAGAAAGTTTGGAGTGGACCAAAAAGAGAAAAAGAAAATATTCTACCCCATCATAAAATTAAGGAGGAAGGGAAAAAGTTTCTATTATTTATAATAAAGAGTAGTTACTACCCTAAATTATATAATTGTTACACTTTATCCCCTATAGATTTTTTAGCATATGAGTCTCTAAACTATCTAATAGGCTTGCACTGTATGTTCTATCCAACTTCCATCAACATCTTATGTGGACTCCACAAAATATATTATAATATTTTAGAATAAATTTTTACTAGATCATTTAGAAAAAAGTAAAAATGTTCATAGCTCAGAGACTATATTGTTATTCATAGATAGTTTTGTATCTGTCTCTCTCCCTTCCTACAGGTTGGATGACTATGAATTTTGGAGACCATTTTTAGCAAAAATCTAAACACATGTTTTATCATATCTTTCCCAAATATAAAGGGTTTCCTAGATTGGATCAACTGAAACCTAGGTTTAAAATTTGTTTTTGAAAAATTCAAAGAAATAAGATTAAAATCAAGGTTTTCACAGTTGCCAATGATGAAATCCAGCACCATTTTTTGATGAAGCCTCATATGCATTCATAATTAAAAATCATCCAAAATTTAAGGGTGCTTGGATTGGAACCTCTGGATTTGAGATCAGAAAATCATTTCTTAAAACTCTAAGAAAAAGGGCATCAAATGGAGATTTTAAATCTTGCTTGCAAAAGCTCCAATCATATTCTTCAACGAGATTTGAATTCATTTTTGTTGAAAATGACACAAACTTTAAGGGCTAATAGATAAGGGCTTCAATGATTCTAAATATAAAAACTAATTTTCAAAATTCCAAGAAGAAGAGCATTATGATAGGGTTTTAAATCTTGCCAATGAAAAGTTCCAATCATCTTCTTTGGTAAAGTACAAAACTATTAGTGAACAATACTTTGGTCCCAAAGCTATTGGTAATAATTGACAATTATTTTCAATCTTTTTTAGAAGAATTTCAAAAGAAAAGAAAACATAAGAAAGCAATGAAATATTAAAAGTAGGGCCCATTCTAGAGGTCTATCTATGTCTGTTGAGGTCCATCAATGGACGTAAGATGAAAGGTGACGATGAAAAATTATTGAATAGTTTAGGGGCTGATTTGAAAAAAGTTTATTAGATTCTAAAGTATTATAAACCTACAGTTGGGGACTAAACTATATTTTTCTCTTATTTATACTATTAGAGGACTATTGATATCGAGCGCAAAAACAAACAACAATGGTGTAGCTATCCAACTTTCATATAATGGGACTCCACATAATATTGTTCCATATTGTTCATCTCACTCCCATAACTTTGAATAACTTGCCACCCAAAAAATAATTTCAAGACAAAGTCAAAAGCATCCAACAAATTGTATATTTGTTTTTTGAATATAAATTGTTGCTTAAGAAGAGCTAGTGTTTGTGTCTAGCAAGATGGCACAATTTCTTAGATATTAAAGTTCTCCTTTTGGCATAACTTTTGTACCAATATATATCCAAGTTAAGGAAGTGAGATGAATGGGGTAGACCAATTGGCATAACTTTTGTACCGATATATGTATCCAAGTTAAGGGAACGAGATGAATGGGTTAGATCAACGGTACGCAGGGCTGACCACACAGAAGTGGAAGAGCAATGTTGTTAGTATGGGGTGGTCGCGGTCAAAGCCAGCATGTATCGTACTAGATTATAGAATTCCTCATGTTATTCAATTTTCAGATGTTGGAGCGATTTTCACGCGCAAACGCCACATTAATTTCTGGTAACACACCTAATAACTCCCTGTTCTCAACAACGACACAGCTTGCAATAAATGGACGAAGGAAATTAAAAGGAAGCAGCATTCATCCGCCTCTCCAATAAACCCCAAATCGGCGAGGAAATCAAAAGCCAAAGCGATGACCACTCGTTGACGATTCCCCTGGACACTTGAGAAAAAGTAGACGGCTTCACGAACTCCCGCACACGTGTCTCTCTATTAGAGGTCTGGGAACATTGGACGGCTAGTTTAACGGGTGGGTTCCCCTCCCCTTCATCTCTTTGAACTCTATAAATTCGCCCTTGCTCTCCTCTTCCTTGCCTCACATAGCCAACGAGGCTCAGAGAAAGCGAGTCTAAACAACAAGAAAGAGGAAACATTAGCTGTTTTGGAAGAAGATTTCTTTCACCTAGATTTTGATATTGAAGAGAAAAGCTTCTACAACAGCAGTTCCTTCTACATTCGAAAAACCCAAATCAACGAATCTACCAAATGGCCCGCTTTTTATCCAACGCTTCTCTTCTCGCTGTTTTTGCCGATAGCGTTTCTCTTTCTATTACCAGGTAAGAAATATGATTTGTGATTTGGGTTTCCCTTGTTTCGCCTCTTCTATGTCCGGCAGCCGGCGGATATTGTTACCCACTTGCTTTGTTTCTTGTGTTGTTGGTTAGGGAGTAGCAAGAAGACGAGAGTGCCAATACCACTCCTCTTCCTCTGCAACGGTGATATACATCAGAAGTTCAGGACGTGGATTGGGAACAACTTGATGCACGTATGCGCATCTTAGAGAGATCTAGCTTGATTGATCAAACTTGCTCCGCCTGTAAGCTCAGGCGATGTTTGGTTTTCTAATCCATGGACTGAGCTATCCGCGGATAGTGATCTGGCTCGCTGTTTGCTGCCTTGAAAAGCTCATATATAAACTAGTTGAACATAGACCAAAGAGGTCCGGAACCCTGGGCCACCCGCAAATAACAGAGGAGAATATCACTATCCATGGATAAGTGAACCCACAGATAGCCATTTTGGGAGTACACATTGATACCAATACCCAAGCTGACTATTCCAAAAAGGAAACAAGAAACAATATTTATACCCATATTTTATCTCGGCGCCCTTCAATAATGAACTTCTCAGTTTTGTTCTTGGCTCTAATTTAGACAAATCCCTGCAGGCGTGGATTTTCATCAGCTGCATCGCAAGGAGTGGTTTCAGGCGTGGCGAGAGGAGGAATTAGAAGAATAAAAGGCGAGGAGAAAAGTATGATGAAAGAAGGATCAGAAGCTTCGTGGGTGCCCGACCCAGAAACGGGTTTCTACCGGCCTGGTAACCTGACCACGGAGGTGGACGTTGCCGACCTGCGTCAGGATCTCTTGAACCAGAAATCTCGCCACCATTAGAACAAGAAGAAGCTTCACAAACCAGTATTAGTAGGTTTTTCTTTCATTTAGAAAGGGAGAGACATTCTTTGTAGTTGTGATTGTTGCGAGGGAGGGGGGTGTTCCGAACAAAAGAGGGATAGCCGGCTAATTTTAGCCTTGTTTCCTCCTAATATCAAGAATCAATAAGTTAAATGAAAGAAAGAGAAATTCTTAGTAGTTGTGATTGTTGCGAGGGGGAGGGGTGTTCCTACCAAAAGAGAGATGGCCGGCTAATTTTAGCCTTGTTTCCTTTTCCTAATATTAAGAATCAATAAGTTATTTTCAGAGTCAGAGCCTTGTTTCATCTTTGGAGTTCTAATGCTTTCTGTGGACTTTGGTGTTCGGCCTGCTTGCTACATGTAGTCCCACGCCATCACCATCGATTAAAGTTTTAATTAGGTTAATGCGACAAGTGATGGATTTAAAGGTGAGGATAGGCCTTAATGTAAGAGGATTGGAACTTTGTTGGCGGGCACCTAGGTTGATTCGACCACTTCATACCATTGCCTAAAGCTTTGGATGTCCCGCGGTACAAAGACTGCTGATTAATGGATGATCCTAGCATCTGAAATTTTGTGATTTTGTATAAACAATGATCTACGTTCACGACTATTTCAATCGTCAATCAAACGAATGGCTCGGATTATCCAAAAGTAGCTCCCTTCATGCAAAAGTCGGGCATTGCATGGCAACTTGCCATGTTGCAAATAATCGAAATTCTGAAGTACTTCTGTTTGTCATAGTATTCTTGAGAAACTATGGATGGAGCACGAGTAGCAGCTGAAACTACAATGGAGCCCATTTTTTCCATGATCTGTTAGACTGTTACCCCAAAAGTTCTCTCATATTTGACAACTGCAAGCCATTAATTTGTGGAAACTTGTTCTCTAACTTGGATTTAGGAATGTGGTTTTTTTCTTTTATTTTTCTAATGAAGTCCATTTAGAAGCTAACACAATCAGGCTTTACAAACGATTGAGTTCATCGGTAGAAGGGCCGAGTAGATGCATAGAAGGGTCCGAAGGGGCTTAATAGATGGGCGGCGGTTTACATTGGATGGAAAAGCTGAGATCACCTCTCTTTTTTCTTTTAAAAAAAAAAGAATTCATTCAAAATAAGCTGAGATCCCTTCTACTGAGATATGCTTAAAAAAACATGTCAGGCATCAGATTAATCACGATTATCCCATCAAGTCAAATAAGCATGACATGCATGTCATAGTATGATCATTGATCACAATTTGAAAGAGCTAAAGTATATAATCCCATCGTGTCAAAATGCGAAGCATGTCATAAATAAAAAGGCACCCCAGCACACATGGGCTTGGTGAGCACACCTCGCACTCTTACATTAGGATATGAGTACTCATAGCAATCCTCCACGCATCGTCACACCATGAGTACATGAGGATACATTGATCTCAGTATGCTCATAATGCTATATGATAAACACAGAATAGAAGTATAGATTGCCATGCTGCAGTGGTAACCAACTCCCGAATCTATCGACTGCCACTCCTTACCAACACGAGAATGAGAGACTAAGTGTCTATCATGCATGGGGGACTGATCAAACTTGTAGAGTAGACTACCCATGATACCACTCCGTCTGCATTTTCCCTTCTATGGTGCATGTGTCTAATCATCTCACAAAGTCAAAGGGTGGCTGGCTGGCCTTACATCCCTCCAAGCATAGCATCTACTAGGTAGAAACACCTGTCATAAATCAGCAAAAGAAAAATAAATATCGCTCAACGTATCAAAATTAGTAACAAGGAGAAGTTACTAAATGAACAAAATCTAGGAGTACTTGTGGCCCACAATCCCAAAGCACTGCCCTTACCACAGGGTTAGTCTCTTAAGGACCTGCCATTAAGCCTTCTCATGTGCCCAAACAAAAAAAGTAATTAAGGTGATAGTATAATACACCAGGTATGCATGATGAATAATGGTCTTAATGAAAGCATATAGACATACATCAAATCATTAATACGCATGCAACATTTCAATAAACACCCATGGTTTATAAAATCATATAAATATTAAATGCTGTCACCTACCTCAATGATGGAAACAATCCTTTAAGATGTGCAACCTCTCTAATTCGTACTGTCTAGAGTACTTGTCAAGTCACACATGTTACATGTCATCACTTACCATGATATGTGCATCATCACTGTTTCACAAGACTATGATCCATTCTTAATCTACATGGTTTGATGTTCATCTACCCCCAAATGTAAATATAAGTTCTTAACTCCTTAGTCTGTTCTACCTATCTTAGTAGTTGATCCTAGATCAACAGTTCATATTGCTTGGCTTTACTCCATCCACATTAATCATCGCCTCAATTTCACTCCTGGTCCCATTTTGATAATTAATTTGTCGACCTTACTGTCAAATCTAGTCTTATCAATCTAATCTGTGTTCCCTAATGTGGCGACCCAGGTTTTGATAACACATTTTATAATACATTTTGTAAAGATAGGGCCCTTAGAGTAAAAATTTTTCGCAAACCAAAGCAGCGGAAATTCTTTTCTTTGGAATTTGTTTTGTAAAACCTAAGTCACCACTTCATACATAACATAAGTAGAATTTTGTATAAGATAAAATTCCATTGAAGGAATATACTTTTATTAAACTTCAGGATCCATCCAAATGGTTCACAAGTACCACAGCCATTGTATCCTTACAATACTTGTCCAAATATACAATCCAAATTACAAAGTTCAAAATTCAATACATGTTCTGTACAATGTTTCGAGGGATATACCACGATTACTTATTCTTCAATTGTTCTTCAAGTCTTGAGCTCCTAAGTCTCCTTCTACGTATACGAGATATTGTAAACATTCGAACATTTACAATATCTCGGCAAATATGCTTGGTAGGGGATAAGAATGTAAGTGATTGACAGTATAATCTCAATATTCAAGTATCCCATAATTCGTTCTATCATAAACACATTCATTAATAACTATTAATTATAAGGACATCTCATTTCCTTGTCATTTGTGTTCACCTTTATACATACATATTGTATAAGGACAAATCCATTAAAAAATGTAAAAATAATCAAGCATCATTTCTATACAAAGCTGATCAACTCTTTTCATTATAAGAGATTTATTATTTCAGCTGAATTCTTATACATGGAATTTCCCTTCTTGGGAAAAATATTGGTAATATACAATTACACGACATTTCATCATGTCATCCCTTAAGGCATTTCACTATGCCAATTTCATATGCATCATAGTGCAAAATAATCAAGGACTACTATGTCTTGCGGTCGATCCGTACGGCGCGCCGGATAAGCACTTCAATAATCCACTTATACCATTCTCGGTGGAAATTACAATATCCATGTCCATATGGGAGGACCATGGTACACGGTGGTGGCCTTCCATAATTGCCCCACCCGACTTTTAGCCTTTCTTAGGCTTGGTATTCAATATCATCAAGTTTCGAGAGAGTGGGTGGCCAAACCCTCTTAACTCTCCTAGCATAGCATCCCCAGGGCTCATGCCTGTTTAAAAACAAAACCACAAGCTCAAGCTTGTATGTAAAATAATACTTATACATATCGGACTATCTGTCTGTTTATCTAGAATGGAATATTTTCTACTTTCCTATTCACTTAGGGTTGTTCTCAATTCTCAACTTGACCATTTAATACTTATTTTCCTCATCATTTGGTTGGATCATATTTTAATTTGAGGTATTTACCTTAATATATTGGTATCATACATGTCAATACTTCAAAACATAAGATCATGTATTAGACATGTATCTTCATGTAAAGGCATTCTTAATAATCCACCTACCTCACTAAGGTATTCTTACTCCTTGAAATCTGCCATAGTCTCGATCAACATATATCATCAAATCATATATATAATGTCAATTTTCTAATCAAGGGTACACACTACATGGTCTTTTGATCATCCTTATGTAGGATGATCTGAATCTTTCTTCCTTGAATATCCTATATCCATGGGTTTAATATCATCTATACAAATACTATCTATATCATACATAACAATCTAATTTACATAGATGTTTCTTTTTCCTTATTGTTTTTGATCATACAAGATCTCATCTTGTTTGATCATCCTTATCTCACTTACTATTTTTATTAGGTTAGATAATTTCCTATCTTTTTATGTTCTTATTATTATTCAACCAATTAGTGTCTTACTTGGATGAAGATAATTTATTTCTTCCTATCACTAGTCAACTCCTCCTTATTTCAGGATGACCGGTACTTGCAGGTTAAGTCTGCTCCAAAAGTGGTTAATACAACCCTCATGTAAGGAGGCGTTTAGACCTTTCTTACGTCAATGGGAGGTGAGGGAAAAGCACTTGGCTCTTGTATACCCCCTATAACCACAATGTTCGAGTCCACGGAGTGGTACTAGCTCAACCTTTGACAAGGTTCCTATGAGCTCTTTACCTTAAGTCCCTTCTCTAATTGATTTTAATTAATTTCCATGGATATGCACAATGTCATCCATGGATGTTCATTATTTTCCTATTTTGGGCCAAGGAAATGATAAATCATTCCTTATATTGTCCTACTAACTATAGCCCTTACTAAGTCAAAATCATTCATTCATCTTAGTTGTCCATGAATTTCTATATTTCATTAGTTTACATTTTTGGTGATTTATGCTCCTTATATCATAACAATTACTTAACAATTGAATTAAATATGACAATAAGTAAATCATCAACTTGAAAGCATAAATCAAATATAAATTTAACAACTATATACTAACATTCTTCCTATGAATATAACTTAAGCTAGTGAAATAAAACTAACATGATCCTAAGTTATGAAACACATCTTCTATCATAATGAAATCATGTTTAAATCCTAATTTACACTGACATGATCCTAAGATAATCAAATCTACTAACAAATTACTCATTTAGGGCATATCATACTAAAATTTAAAGATTACACTATCATGCTTTCTAACTTAGAACATAAATCACATTTACACTTCTATATCCAATAAAAGACAATTAAAACTTAAAACATAAATCACATTTAAATTTATATATCCAATAAAAGACAATTAAACTAATTTTATTAAGATTATTATAAACCTTTAAATATGATCCAACCATTAGATCTTAGGTGTTTTCCTTTAGATTAAGGGTTTTAATTAACTTTAGGGCTTTTAATCCATTAAGATCCAAAAATCATATCAACTTGATTTTGTCACATTTCATCCATGATCTAACTGGATTCCATCATAATATCATCCCTTTAATCCATCCCAAGGATCTGATCATACTTGATCTCATTGATCAAGTGGGTCCCTTTGTATATTTTTATTTTTATTTTAAGGTTTTTCTACCATAAAGGGTAGATCCCTTATTTTATCCAAGATCTGTCCAAATTAACCATAGATATTACTTTATTATATTATTCTATCATCACTAAAATAAATTTCCAAGATCCGATCACCTCGGATCTTGAAGATCTTAGAAATTGGACACTTATTTCCAAAATATAGAAAAATACAGAAAAATACAGAAATAAATTTTAGAAATATTATGAGTTCATTAGAAACTAGACATTACAAGCTTTCCATAGCTTCTTTCTGATCTCAATTTGGAGTTCATATGACTCCACAATCTTAAATTGAAGTTTTCAGCCATTCCTAGGGTCTAGATTTGATCTGGGCCCACCAGAATTAATCTCTCTCAATTGAGGGTCCAAACCTTGTTAGATTTTCTTGAAAATTGTATCCTAAGGGTTTTTGACCCTCACTGGATTGATTGGAAAGCTCAGAATTTCAATCTGAGCTCTCTATCACCATAATTTGAAGGGGCTGGTATTTACTTTATTTTTACCATTTTTCATTCAAATTAAATTACAGAAAAATAAAAATTATACTAAAACATAATAAATATAAATGGGAAGTAATTCCACCTACCTGATTGGAGAAAAACAATATAATTGATGCCCAATTTGAGAGAATTACCGGTTGATGATAATATAGCCCGATTATCCACCTTTTTGTGATTTTCTGTTGTTGGAACCGTTGGATCTTGAAATTGATTTGGGGATTTTGTATATACTGTAGTATAGGATGTTATGGACGGTGGAATTGATGAGATTCTTCCTGGAACGGAGTGCCTAATTGAATTTAGGTCTCTTGTTCCAATTAGAAAGAGGAGAGAGAAATAAGGAAAAGAGAGTTTGGGGAGGGATGAAGGGGAATTTGGGGATGAAATTCCAGGAAGGTTTGGAAATTTCGTGGTTAAGGTTGTGAAAATTTTGGAAAATTTTGGGTCATATTTATAGCCAAATTTGAATTTTTTATCATTTCTTTTGATAAGATATTTTATTACTTTAAATTTTTAATTACTAATGCATTCTCCACTCCCACTACAATCTCACTACTATCTCCACTACCAGCAATAATGCATTGAGCAATTATTGGTGCTTCTAGAACCTTGGCCCACTTTGTGGGCCCACTTTTATGTGAAAAGACCTTTTTGCCCTTTTTAACTCTAAAATTGGAGAATAATAGGCAATATTTGTCCAGAACTCGAGAATCGAGCGTACTTAGTGGCGTTGGAATCGTATTTCTAAGTACTTCATGAATATTGAGGTCTTATTTCTTGGATATGGGATATGGGTAAAATTACCATTTTACCCCCAAATGGAAAAATTAAGGAATTTTCATTTTAACTCAGAATTGAACGTACTTAATGTTGTTACGATCAGTTTTCCAAGTACATCCATAATTTCTATTTTTTAATTTATAATATAATCTCTATAAAAAGAGAATTTTCAATAACCTAATATTCCAGCCCAGAATTTCTAAAAATTCAAACTTTATTAATTTTCCTTAATAATTTACAAAAATTCGGGGTCATTACACCTAATCACCTAGCGGTCTAATCTTACTTAGATGAGGGTTTTGGAGACAATTTATCTGTTGGATCATTCTCAACACTTCTTTAGGTGTCTTAATCGGCTAAGCTGGGTCTCATATATATATATATATATATCTCAATCCTTTACAATTTTAGTGTTTGATAAGCTTCTCAGATGTATTAATAGTTAATCTTATGATCTAACAGTTAGATTGATCTCCGATCAATCAGATCTATAGTTTGCATTTTGTTCAATGATTCTGATCATAAATCTCAATTTTAATTAGATGATCTAATTGTCAGATTCATCAATTTGCTTACTAGGTCATATAATTGTTCAATTTCTAAGGCTTGATCATCTCCCAATTGGGTCGATCTAAGTCATCCAATGATTTTTGGTGTTTTGCTCCAGTTAAGTGGGTCAGATTGTGAATTTTATCATAAAATCAAGTTTGCATCGTCAAGATGAATCCAACAAATGCCTCTAATCAAAATTTAGGCTTTATGTAGCCTTCTGGATTTAAGATTTTATGTTTCAAGTTCAAATTAACTCTAAATTGAAAACAGAATGAAACAATGTCACTAGGAAGCACTTGGCATCACGGTGACCAAGACACATTTGGGTGCAGCACAGACACTAGGACACACCTGGTACTGTGTGTTTAGTGAACGGCACACGTGGTAGAATGCATGCCTGAGGAGCATTCTAAAGCTAGTAGGAGCACTGTGTGTGTCTGCCATGTGCATCTTGGGAGCAGAAGTCCAATAGGTCATTTGAACGATGCAATCACGATTGTCCATTCTTGTTTCGTTCAGATTTGCCATCTATGCCATTCGATTTCATCTATTTTTATGGTTTCTTAGGTTTTTGTGTCAACAAACATGATCAGTGGCTCAAATATCTCATTTGAGCTGTCCTGATGATTGTCCTCTCCTAGTTGATTTGATCCATCCTCTGATAGGTCATCAATTGAAAAAACTAGTCTAGCGTGACCGGTGGAAGAGGAGTAGGAAAAGAAGAAGAAAAGGAGGAGGAGGAGGGCTTGCCTAGTAGCTAGAGAGGGGAAAGGCAGTGCAAGGTCTAGTTGGAGGGGAAGAGAAGAGTTGCCGACAGTCACAACGGGGCTGGTAATAGTCGAGTTGCAGTGGCAATGTCGGCCAGACAGGAGAGGTAGAGAGAGGATAGGGAAGAGGGAAAAGCAGTGCCACCAATGGCCATAACAGAGTGGTCAGTCACCAAGCTGTCAGTTGGAGGAAAGAAGGGAGAGGGAAGAGTGTTGGTGGGTGTGTCTCATTCGATGCAGTTGGCATCTGTGTTGATTAGACAACTACCAAGGTAAGGAGAGAGAGAGAGAGAGAGAGAGAGAGAGAGAGAGAGAGAGAGAGAGAGAGAGAGAGAGAGAGAGAGAGAGAGAGAGAGAGAGAGAGAGAGAGAGAGAGAGAGAGAGAGTGAATTATATAGTACTCTCGAGAGTAAAGAGAGCACATGTTGGATGAAAAAAGGGGTGGGACCCACTTTTTTTAATTTTTTTAAAGATCTAATCTAGTCATCCGATTTAGCTACATCTATATGGCTTATGAACCAAATACTAGACCAACAAAAAACTTGTAAGGTCTTCTTTTCTAGGATCATTTTAATTGAAATGAATGATGCTAAATAGAAAATAGTCCTTCTCCTAGAACACCATACATTTTTCAACCAAAAGGGTCCCAAAAGATGAGTTTCTCCCATAAGTTTCTCCACGTGAAACTCTCATAGCTTTTATATATGGTTGTTTCCTTCTAAAAGAAAAACCTTGGGGAAAGGTAAGGTGGTAAGTAAGGATTGGTTAACTAAGAGGACACATAAGGTGGGGACATGGTGGGAACAAAATGGGACAAGGTGGGAAGCAAGGTCGAAGATGCCATTATTTTAGGAGAGGGCATCTCCCTCTTGTAAAAATCGTGAAGAGCCCTATGGAATTAGAAAGAGGTGGAGATAAGGATGGAGAGAGAGGAAAGAGAGAGAAAAAGATAATGAGGAAGAGGTGGAAAGTGAGGTGATTGGTTGGGCTAGAGAGGAATTAGGAAGATGGGATGCTCTAGGAAAGTGAGAGATGCCACCTTCTTCGGAAGGCGCATCTCCCTTGTTGAAATTTGTAGTTGCCTTACAAGGTGACGTGGAGAGAGAGAAAAAGTGGAAAAGGAAAAATAATGGTGGGCAATTCCTATTGGTCCACATGCATGCTTTTCATTGATTTTTGCCAAAATATCTTTTCATTATCTTCTTGAAAACCCATGGCTATTTGCTTTAGATTCTCCTCCAATCATGGAGTTTGGCTTAAGTGGCTTGATGGCTTGCTTTGAGGACTCATTGGCTTGGCTTCATGGCTGGCTTTGAGGGCTCTTTTGGCTTGGCTTAATGGCTTAACCCCCTTGGCTTTGATGGCTGGCTGGGCTCCTTAGTTTGTCATCTTCTTCATGGCTTATATGGCTTAGGTGACTTGAGTGAATGCCCTGCAATAGTGGTGGACTTTGTGTGGCTTGTGCATGGACCCACTTTAGTCACCTTTGACTTCTCTAATTCCATCCTTTGCTTACCTTAAAGCACCCTTGATCCTTAATCTTACTTTGGATTGATGACATTTAGGCCTTGACTTAATCTTTTTATCTTGATCTTCAATTTCCATCTTCATCGATCTCAACCATCATATCAACATATCGCTTCCTACAAAAGATGAAAACTCTAATCAAATCCTAAAAAATATGATTATTCTCAGACTTACCCCAGATTAGCCTATAAATTATCAAATATTTGATTTATTAAGTCAGAAATGCATGTGTTATAAATTTTGGCCAAAAATGCTTATTTAAAGTTATAAGTTATAACATATGGGCAACTAATTGGATGATTTTTATACAAATTTGGACACTCATCACAACCCCAACCAACATTTTGCTAGTTCTGGGCAAAACATGTGAAAAATTATTTTACAAAATTGATATAAATTTTCACTTTCATAGGTACTCACGATTGCGTTTAGCATATGCAACAAACCCTTAAACCCCTAAGTTACCCCTAGTAGACGAGTTAAGCCTCATGAGGGTTTGCAATGAATATACCCACAAAATTCTCAAAATTTTTATGAAAGTCCTTTATTCATTTGAGAAAGTCTTTTCCTATTCAACTCATGTTAAATACCTAACCTTAGCCTGCTAATAAAGATAAACAAAACGTTTAAAATCCTACACTTATGCTAAAGATATCTCATTATTTCATTAAAATTAGGAAGGTGAGTGTGTACTATAGCTAATATAGAATTATAGTTTTCAAGTCAAATATAACCTAAATTATCATCCAAATGTATGATTTGATTTCAATTTTCACATGATATATTTAACACTCAGAAATAAGTCACTTAGAAGGTTTAAATCTCATAATCAATATGTGAGTAGAATGCTATTCATCAAATCCAAAAATCTCACATATTCCATACTGAAGAACGATAACTTAGAAAGAATGATAATAAAGATCTCATGAAAAGATATCAACTACTAAGAATGTTTTGCTTTATCAAATTCTCTACTCATTGATAACCATATCCAAGCCATAGTACTCTTAAGATCATATTAGGACGAAACATAGGATTAGGTAAAGGTTATCAAAAGAATGAGTACAAAGGTAAACAAAGGTTGTCTACAAAATACATAAAGGTCTTCTATCAGTGTATTCACAACTTTTCTATTTTCCCTTAGAGTAGACATTCTTCTTTTTCATTGGTTATCCTTTTCTTCTCTTTTCACTTGACTTTATATATAGCCTTTTTGAACTTTTTATTCATTTTAATCTTTTTGATTTTCATCTCTTGAATTGTCATGTTCATATTTTTTCCAAAGATGTCCTTCAATCTTCTCTACATATTTCCATAACAAATAGGCAATGGATATATTATAGGGGTTCATATAGATGAAGGTTGTTTTGGCTAACAAAGAAAAGGCTTATATTTTAAAAGGCCTAAGGGACTAATTAGTGGAAAACATCATAGGGGAGGCTAAAGGCTCTGGGTTTACTAAAGATGGACTCTATCATTTCCTAGGTTTCATATGACGTAAGAATGGTCATAAACTTAAGAGATGTATGATATAATATTTTGTGATTTTTCAATAGTTAATCTAGGTGAAGAATAATGAGACCAACTAAGAATTAATATTCACCTCTTTTTTTTTTGAATTTATGTATAACCTTTAGAAAGGAAGAATGGCTTTAAACTCATTGGGTTATAAGTCCCCACAAGTCTTCTTCAGGATTTCTATGTTATATTTTCTCTTGCACTTTAACTATATATCTAGCTATTACTGAATTAATATTTTGAGTTTAATTTTTCATGAAATACTTTAGAAAAAAGATAAAATATTGTACTATTCATACACAACTCTATTAATAAGCTAAAGTTCAAAGATAGTTGAATGTTCAAAAAATCTCATCTTTATAAAGGAACTTATCATAATTTAAAATTTTTTTTTAAACATACAAGAAAAGCTTAAAAATCTCATGCATACTGACTTGAACTAAACATTGTCCTTAATGTTTTGAAATATAGGATACCTACATGATGAATGGGTGATATGGAACAATGAGACTTTCTAAAAAAACTCTGGGTTGCCTCCTAGTGAGCTCTAAGTTTTACATATTCAATTAGACATAGCCTAATGTATCCTAATATAGAACTTTACTAGGTTAACCTAATTTTCTCTAACCTAACTCTAATAATGAAATGGGTAAGATTTCTCATGCCACTTCAAAATCTCATGGTAGTCTATATATTTCCTCCACTTGGAAATTTTTAGTGGTGTTAACAATATGACATAATAGACCACCATGAATTTGAATTTTGCTGGTTCACCTTGATGATCCTCTATTTTTTAGTATTTCATGATAGTCAATATAATTCCTCCACCTTAAAAATTTAGGTGGTGGTAACACAATGGCAATGTGGACTACTGTGAAATTATAATGTGTTGGACCATATAGAAGTGAATGGTCCTCTTTAACAAATTGAGGGGTGACGGTGACCCTTGTTCTTAGTTCATCTTTTTCCTCTCTCACTTTTTCATGAAATTGAGGTATTGGTTAACTCTGTTCTTCCCTAAAAGATAGTTCTTGTAGGGGTGATGATGACCCTTGTTCTTAGTTCATCTTTTTCCTCCTCCCTTACTTTTCATGAAATTGAGGTATTGGTTAACTCTTTTCTTCCCTAAAAGATATTTCTTGTATTACTAAAGGCAGGGACATGGTGAGGCTTAAACCCTGATTATCTTCTAATGTGTACCCTCAAGTTAGTTGATGTAGGGCCAATACATCAATTGACTCTTTTTTTTCTTATTCAGCTAGCATAGGTAGGGTCATAATTGGGCCTATATTACTACTTTGTATTTGTTCAAATAAGATCTATAGGTCCCAATTAGGTACATATTCTACTTTACAAGGTTCATTTGGTATTTCAGGCTCTATAGGAATTTCTACTCTAGCTTACCATTGAGAAGTGTCCATCAAGGGAACAATATCCAACATTTCATTCACCTCCTCAATGGATGTGTCTTCATCAAATTCATAAAAATAAGTAGGACATGGTTCTAGAGGATTTGGGTTGGATATTTGTAAGGATTCATTTTCTTCATAAATGGATGTCTCTTTATCATAATCATAAAAAGGAACAGAACATTGCACAAGTGGGTATGAGTTAGATGTTTCTATGAATGGTTGTGGACTTTGTGGCTTAGAATAATCATAAGATATTTCCATCCTATCATCATTATCAATGGTCAATGTTGGTGAAAAACTTTGAGGTTCACTAGGAATAGACGGTAATTCCTACCTTAAAATTCTTTTAAGTATTTTTTTCACTTTCCTCCCTAATTTGTTTTATTAACTCAGCCCCATTTTGAAGTGCAGCAAGATTTTGATCCATTAGTTCATTAAGTTGTTGCATATTCTCTTCTAATGATGGTTCTTCATGTTGTAGAGGAAATGACTCATAGGGTTGGTATTACTATGGTATTGGGGTATTGAAAAAGAGTTGTGCAGGTTGAACCCATGATGGTTGACCCTAATATTCTTAATAATCAAGGTAGGCTAGATCAAGGTGGGACTATGATGCTTCTTTTTGGTATGATTAATAATCCTGATACCGTGGTTGTTCATGTTACTTAGCCCATTTATTATAATTTGGCTGAGGATAGTAGTCATTGCTAGGGAATGTGAATGCATTAAGTGCATTCACTGACTCCTAATAGTATTAATTATTTGTGGATCTTGATGGCCATGAAAAAGTGGAATATGGAAGGTCAGAATAGGTATAGTCATTATGGTACTAATGTTGTGGAAAAACTTGCTGGAAACTATTACCCTAAGCAATTGACTGTCCATACTATCTATCCTATCTATCGATGTATCTAATCTATCAACTCTATTCCCTTCTTAATAGGCCTTTATTCTCAACTTTATATACAACAAAATAAATCATTGCATACAACAAATGATTATTATTATTTAATTGAAAACCCTAACTATATGATACAACGTAAATACTAGTCCCAAGCTAAATGATGCACAACCAATCCTAATAGCTTATTAATGAGCTGGATGATATTTCATAATGCGTAAATTGATAGTGTTTAGACCTAAATTTAGATAGCCCCTCCTTTTATCCAAGTTAGAGTTTTGCTTATTAGTTAGGTTCTACTCTATAGTGGTTAATACAATCTTCATGTTAGGAGATGTTTAGACCTAAATCGATGTCAACGAAAGGCCTGGAAAGATCACTTGGATATTAAGACACTTACTATAACCACAGTGCTCAGAAGCCACTGGAGTGATAATAGACCTAACTCTTCAAAAAGGTTCCTATGAGCTTGAACCCTGAGTATCTTTCTACTTGATTTTAAATTATGTTCAAGGGATGAGATCACAACATACAAGGATAAATTTTAATTACCTAGGTTGGCCAAAGATCTAGTGATGAAATCTAGTCCTTATCTTATGAGGGTTCCTATGGGGGCCTTACTAACATTATGTTCCATTCCACCATAAAACACTTAAATATGCAATGCAAAAGAAAAGCAAACTAATGCCTACCTATATGTTATTTAACAAAGGTTCAAGCACCTTAATAGACAGGACACTATAGCCATGTAGCCTATGCTTTGATTATAGTCGAGCTTAGGCTAACCTTTATTAGATAGGTGCTTATTAATGCAATAATCCTAAATAGTATGCAACATATATCAATGCATGGCCCTAATCTATATGATTAACACTACCATCACAAATGCAACTTTATACAAAATGCACTTTATACTAAAAAATTAAAAAGGGTTAATTGTTAACAGGGAGGGTTTTGATGATGATCAAGTGTGGCCCACCATACCCCACACTTTCCTTATATTATTACAACCCAATTAAAAATTGAATAAAATTAAAATTAAAATGGGCCTCACTACAATTTCACTCAAATCCTTATCTAGGAAAGCAATAAAAAAATCCTAATCTGTGTTAATGAAGCATTGGCCCACAGCATTGCTGCTGCTCCTTAGCTAATTTTCCTCACATAAAAATCAAATAAATATGGTAAATATGAGAAAAATAGTAATAAATACAAAAAAGATTGAAAATCTTAAACTAATGCACCCTAAACCTAGACAAAAGGTAAATATACTAAGTTAAGGTCCACTACACAATTTCATTGCGATTCCCCACGACTGCACCAAAAACTTGTTGTGATGTTTTAATTAAACTCACAAGCACATGAACCTATTGTACTTGATGCATGCAAGTGAGTTTGATCCCATGAGGAATCGGACGGTTTGCGTGACTAGTGGGTCCTTACTGAAAGTACTTAGTCTACCCAAAAAAGGTAGTTTTAACTTGAACCAAGAAATTAACTAACATGAAAGCTAAACACATGCATGGAATTTGAAACTTTCTATGTTTAATGCATCTTAAAATTAAGCATGAAAAGTTTTTAAAACTAATCTAACATGCTACTAAACCTAAATAATAATCAATTGAACTTAAATGTGACTTAATTTAAGAAAACAAAGGAATTAAACATAAAATGATGTGCACCATCTAACCATGGAAAGTGTATGAAATAAAGTAAACTAGAATGCATGAATGGAACATGAAAGCATGTCTAAACTAAGATGCAACCTAAGCTAACATGAAATGCATGAAAGGGATTTAACTTAGAGCATGGAAATGTAACCTAGGTTAAGCAACTTTTCTAACGAAAACACCTTGAAACCATGCCCATGAAGCATGGGTTTGTGCATGTGGTTCATGTGTGATGTTTATGTGAAGTTCAATTGCAACTAACCTATAATGAATCACAAGTGATCTAAGCATGAAAATAATATTTAATAACCATGAGAAACTAAATTGAAATCATCTAGAGGGAATATAATAGTAAGCAAATAACATGGAACACAAAATTCTGATTGATTGAAGTAGTCAAGATTACAAACATTTACAATGGTGGTGTACATCCTTAATGGGGTGCGCGCAACCTATTTTAAGTAATAAAAAAAAAAACTAATCCAAATCACTACCTTTGTTCCTCCAACAAAAATCAATGATAAACATACATGGAAACCAACAGAAATCCAACGAAAACCAAGGTGGAAAAGGTAAGAAAGAAGGCATGGAATGACAAGGAACTTTAAGGAAAAGATGGACAATGAATTTGATCTAAGAACTACACTCTCTTAGCTATCATTATAAGAGAGTAATAGTCCTTAGATCTAAGGATCTAAGGTGTGGAAGAAAATGCAAGAATAAAAGGAAACAAAACAATACATCAAAGAAACTAAAGCATGAATTTTAGGAACAAAACAAGCAATGATTCAAAGACAACAATGTAGAACTAGAGAGAAAAACTAGCCTTACTTCAAAGACTCCCTAGATAGAACAAAACCAAAGCAATGAGGCATGGAGGGCTAGAAGAGTTGAAGAAGAAGCAAGGGAAACATGTTGGCAACATTAGGAAGAAGGGAAGGGTGAAGACATCTCCTTCTTAGAAGAGGGCTTCTCCCCCTTGTAAAAATCATAAGGAGCCCTGTGGAATTGGAAAAAGGAGGAGATAAGGATGGAGAGAGAGTGAAAGGGAGAGAAAAATATGAGGAGGAAGATGTGGAAAGTAGAAAGTGAGGTGATTGGTTCAGCTAGAGAGGAATTAGGAAGGTGGAAGGCTTTAGGCAAGTGGGAGATGCCACTTTCTTAGGAAGGTGCATCTCCCTCGGTGAAATTCATAGTTGGAGAGAGAGAAAAAAAGTAAAAAATAAGATGGAAAGAAAAAATAAAGGTGGGCAATTCCTATTAGTCTACATGAATGCTTTCCATTAATTTTTGCTCAAATATTTTCTCATTATCTTCTTGAAAATCCCATGGATATTTTCTTTTCTCCTCCAATCATGGCCTTCCATGTAACTTGGCTTAAGTGACTTGATGGCTTGCATTGAGGGCTCAATTGGCTTGGCTTAATGGCTTGCTTTGAGGATTTTTTTGGCTCAACCTCCTTGGCTTTGATGGCTTGCAAAGCTTCTTAACTTGTCACCTTCTTCATAGCTTATATGACTTAGGTTACTTGAGTAAATTCCATGCAAAGGTGGTGAACTTTGCATGGCTTATGCATGGGCCCACTTTAGTCACCTTTGGCTTCTCCAATTCCATCATTTGCTTGCCTTAAGGCAATCTTGGTCCTTGATCTTATTTTGGATTGATGACATTTAAGCCTTGACTCAATCTTTTTATCTTGATCTTCAATTTTCATCTTGATCAATTTCAGCTATTGGATCACCATCTCTCTTCCTACAACAGATGAAAACTCTAATCAAATCCTAAAAAATATGATTATTCTCATACTTATCCCAGATTAGCCTCTAAACCTACAAATTATCAAATATTTGATTTATTAGGTTAGAAATGCATGTGTTATAAATTTTGGCCAAAAATTCTTATTTAATGCTATAAGTTATAACACATGGCAACTAATTAGGTGATTTTTATACAAATTTAGACACTTATCACGTATCGTAACATTTTGGAATAATTTCTTGTATAGAATTTGTCTAGGGACCAAAGTTAAAAAAACAAAATTAGAGATTAAATTATTGTTCATAGATAGTTTTTGTATTTTGTTGGATAAGATGTTTGAGATGAATTTTAGTGATTATTTTTTGGCAAAAATCTAAATGCATTTATAACAAAATCTTTCCAAATATAAGTGTTTCATAAGTCAAATAAACTAGAACCTATACTTAAAATTTTTTCTATAAATTAAAGAGAAAAGCATAAAAATTAGGGTTATTGCCCTTGAAGTCTAACAAACTTTTCTTGGTGAAGGATTAAATGCATTTATCACTGATTGTCATCAAAATTGAAGCATTTGTAGATCAAGACTTTTAGATTTTAGATTTGAAACCATATTTTAAAACTCCATGGAAAAGGGTATCATATGGATTTTAAATCTTGCCTATGAAAAATTCAATCATCTTCTTTGATGAGATTAGAATATATTTTTCATAGAAAATCACCCAAACTTCAAGGGTTTATAGATTAGGGCTTCAAGATTCCAGGTCTAAAATCTAATTTTTAAAAATCTAATATAAAAAATTATATGGGGTTTTAAATCTCACCACTAAACCTCTAGTCATCTTCTCTAAAGGGATACAACACTATTCATGATTATGTTTTTTTACATTAGTCCTTGGACAAATCCTGCAAAAAATTATTTTAAAATGTTATAAACATATATTGTGGGACTACATTAGACATCCATAAATGACCTTTGATGTCCGTCAACAAAAGTTGTAATAAGGACTTACGATAAATTTTTTTCCAATAGTTGATGAATTAATCTACAAAAATAATAGTTTAGGGGCTAAAATGTAAGAAAAAGATAGTTAATGGCAGTAAATTGTACTTTTTCCTATTCTAAAATAACCTTTTCCTTATTTATAAGATCCCTTTCTATCTATTCCTTATTTTCAAAATACTTTTTTTTGTCTATTTTTATTATACTCTTCCATATATTTTTTACTTTCACTATATGTGTAGCTTAGAAGCGTCACAAACTTCACATGAACAAAAATATACCCCAAGCTACAAGTCAAGCTTTAGTTTAATGTTTGGTTAAGGGTCTTTTTATCACCCCTATATTTGTTTGACCAAAATGCTCCTGAAAAACATCTAAATCATGAAATGCTTAAATGCAATGAATGTATGTATGTATGTATAGCACCATCTGAACCTCTTAGAGGTCTTGTGAGTATAGAACCACTTAAAATTCAGTTATTTGCAGTGGGCATGAGTGCTCATTATAGACCTGAAAATCTCAAGGGGCCACATACCTCGTATGCTATTGGCTATATACATCCAATTCTCAAAACATATGGACCCACTATGCCATAAACAAGACTGTGTTAAATTCGCACTACCTACTGATGCCAGAACGGGTAATGAATCATGTCGTTTGCATGGGAGACATGATGTGTAGGCCATGAACTACCCATGGTGTCATTATAACCTGATTAAGCCTATTGTGGCCAGATATCAAATATATGAAATTTCAAAAGGGGATGATCAATACTCATCCTTCTCAGCACAGTGTCCATCTAGTAACCATATGCCCTCCATAACATAATAATACTAGGCACCATCACATACCGATATAACTAATAAAACCACAGAAATCCATGCACTAGTGAAATCATGCAAATCAAATCTCATGATACAATATAGCCATGTAAAAGCAACCATCACAAGGGTTAAGTATGAGGATTCCTCACTTCTCATTATTTCATAAACCACAAACTCTATGTAATTTCAAATACATTTTCATGTACAAGTTATCAATCTAATAATAAATCAACATGGCATTCCAAAGTGATAAGTTGCATGAAATACAAGTACACTCACTATATAAATCAGAAATCTCAAAAATTTCAATTTAAACTATTTTCAAACATGATAGAATAGTCATCAATAGTTTTCATGTTTCACAAAAGCGTATTGATATCAAAACTACCTACCTCCTTAGCAATTTCCAACAAGTTCTTTCCTTTTAGGTTTAGCTTTAAACTTAACTTCAATTTGGTCAAACTGTGCTTGAACCTGTGCATTGCATCCAACATTCAAATTTTCACATCAACACAAAATCATATCATCATCTAAATTGTGCTTGAATTTAGACCACATATAAAATTCTTTCTTTTTTTTTTTAACAATATTTTCATGATTGTATTTTACATCATAACTTCATGATCTCAACCGTTGAGGTCGTTGGGTTGACTTAATATTTTAGAGTATGATATTATAGTCAAACTGTTCAGGTCTAAGCTTAAGATCATAATAAGACAATTAAAGATTTTAGTTTGATAATTTTGTTCATGATCCATCAATTTAGGATTAAAACTCAATGATTGGAACTCTAGTAAGGTTGTTGGAGTTCTGATCATTGACCAATTAGTAGGCCTAGTTACAAATAATGATTACTATTACACAAGTGGTTTTTAAAATAGATAAAAAATGATAATAGAAGTCAGTTGAAAAGCGACTTCTATTGAGATGACTTCAAAAGTCGATAACTGTTTAAAATCATTCAGACAAAAAACTTTAAAAATCAAGGAATTTTTAATTCATTTAACTAAACAACTTCAAAAGTGTAGAATTTTTTAAGCCATTTAGCACAAACGACTTCAAAACTATGGCACTTTTGGAGTACTTTTGAAGTTGTTCAACATAAACGACTTCAAAAGTATGGTATTTTTGAAGTCATTTATATATAAATGACTTGAAAAGTACTCCAAAAGGGCCATAGTTTTGAAGTTGTTTAGGGCTAAACGACTTCAAAACTATGCAAAAAAAGACTTTTGAAGTCATTTAGCCCTAAATGACTTAAAAAAGTGCTAATTTATGACATCATTTAGGTTAAATGACTTCAAAAGTCCACTTTTAAAGTCATTTGGAACTAAATAACTTCAAAAGTGCTAATTTTTAAGTCGTTTAGGTCTAAACAACTTCAAAAGTCCACCACTTCTAAAGTCATTTAGGGCTAAACAACTTCAAAAGTTATTTTTTTTTTTTTCATTTGTGACATTTTGGTCACTACCACCTATATGCAATTCAATATTGTTCCCAAACTTACAATCTTTATTCACATAAAAAACAAACATACATTCACTTCCACATTGGATACAAAACATCCAAATTTATCATTATGCATCCACATCTATCTTGAGAAACCACAAAATCAGAGACCACATTACACATTCACTTCATTTGTAAACTTGTACATATTTGCATTTACTTTCTCACTAAGTTACCCTCATTCATCATCCCATAAACATTATAATTCAATGAATATTTTGAAAACCAACTCCTATATTCACTTCACTTATAAGTTCCAAATTCACTTCATCCATACACATTTACTCCCATACTACACACTAAGTTACCCTCATTCATCATCCCATAAAAGTTATATAATTCAATGAATATATTGAAAATCAACTCCCATTTTCACTTCACTCACAACTCCTATACTCTAAGTTTTCACTCACTCATTGCTTAATATATATATATATATCAAAGAAAATAATGAAAACTAAAAGAACACATACAAGTGAATGAAAAAATTACTTTATTATGTACTTTACAATCACGTAGCTACTCCAAGTGTTCCAATTGAAACTTAGTACATACTCTGCCTATTCACTTCGTATTTCGTTCAAGTTTACTTTGGAGTATCTCTTCTTGTTTGCCTAATCAGAAAGTACAATAGCCTATAATATAACATATTTAATAAAGGTAATAGTCTTTTAGCTAGATCTATAAAAAACTATGGGAAAATATAAGATTATGAAAACTAAACCTTTCTTAAGGCTGAGTTATCACTATCACTTTTTTGGATTTTTAGCTCGACTCATAATTAAATCTATTTAGTGATTAACATCTCCTATACTTATAAAAATTGATTCCTATTGGGGTTGATCGTGTGGCTAAATCAGTCTTGGCCTTGTAACCCAACCTTAATGTTGTAGGTTACTTTAATCTCATCTTACCTATTAAAAGAAGAATATATTTCTTACTCTAATATTTTCTCCAATTTTGGTCCATCATAAGCTCCCTTCATAGCCACTATAGTCTTCACAAAGACTTGGTTTAATTAGTTTGCTTTAACTCTAGGCTTAAACAACCAGCTTGTGAGTAGTGCACCTTGAAACATCAATTAATAAATCTTTGGGAAAGAATTGGCCAGTCATCTGTATTCACATTGAGAAGGAGAAAAGGCACTAGCAATCATGTTTCTTAATGTTCTCTTAGACTTTTAGACAATAAAGAATGAAAAGTGGAATCGCTAGACCATGAGTCTTAACATAGTAAAATCATCTTTGATTTACTAAACTTTCATACATCTAATTATGGCCCTAATCCTATAAGACCATAGACAATCCACTTGATAATGATTTTGGCATTCTGTTTGTGATGGAAGTGTTTTCTGTCACTATTTTGTGGGATTTATTGATGGAAGAATAATAGAACTTTTAGAAAGAAGTGAAGTGTTATGGAGAGTCATTGAGACGATCAAGAATATGGTTTTTCAAGTGAAAAAGATCTCATGTTTCTCCTATAGTAATGGTTGATCCCCTTCTCCAATTCTTTTGGGGATTATTATCAGTCTCTTCTTAATTATTCATGATGCTTAGAGTTATAAATTGACTTAATATTATTTTACATTGCATTAGGGGTTTGTAATAACTTCTGATAGTACTATAAATGACAAGCAGGTGGGAGGTTCCTTTTCTTTCCATGATTAAGATTTTATATACACCTTGTTGCAAAGAGGGGATTGATCCTCATTTTATAAAACTTGAACCAATATTTAGATGCTTAAAGATAATGCGTGGTGACTGTGAAAAGCAAGAATTAGTTGGGTATGATTTCAGAGAAATCTAGTTGAAAGTGCATTTCAGGGAACGAAACATGTGATGACCCAGGTTTTCACATGCATTTTTAAAATGCAAACCTAACCCCTAATGTGGGATGCATCCCTATTTGAAAACAATTTTATAAAAACAATGCAATGCAGTGGAAAAATCTTTTGTTTTAAATTCATTTTAAAAACTCCGAGTGTTAATTGCTTTCACAACAAACAAAGTAGTTTTGAAAATTACTGTAAGCATAAATGTCTTCACAGGTCCATCTAGTCACAGCTCACAGCCCAACTATAGTACGTACAGGTACATGTCCAAAGGGCTAGAGAGTTTACTTACATTCATACTTGTCTTTTCTTCATTTACTTGATTGTGACACCAACATGTCCTGGAGTTTCTTCTAATTCCTTTTGAACTAATCTATAAAAATTATATATTTAGGTGAGTATTACTCATACTCAGTAGGTGATCTGATACTACTGTTTTGAAAACACGGCATGCAACATACATGGTTTTAGAAGAGGCTTTCCACGAAAAACATCATGCACTTTCCTTTTTGTGTAAATATTCATTTTTATGCATAAATGATAAGCTTGTTTGCACATTTTCAATTATGGATGCTTTTTCCAAAATATAATGTTCAACGATATCAATATGACTAAAATAATAAAGTAGAAGTCATTAAATCTAAGTAGTAAGATCTCGGCAACTGCATCAAACCAACGAGTAAAATACAATAATCATGAAACTCTTAAAATAGTTATCATTCAAAATAGATGCTGGCATCACTATAAGTATCATGCACAAGGATCTCTTGGCGAATACATCATGCCAATTGGTCACGAGTACTCGTATACGACCATCTCAATGCTATATGCATATCGATAACACTGAAATCATAGGGTCATTATGCTCACGATCAGCACACAGCTGGAATCGTGTGGCTCAAGTATTTGGAGACCAACCCACAATAGCCTCCATGGTGACTATGGATGTCCCCAAAAGGGTGTCGTGAATACCTCCAGAGGTCGTCCTTGTTTACCATAGTAGTCAGGGAAAGGACAATGCCTTTTTAGCAGCGATACCATCCACCCTTTGGTGGTAGAGGCTGGGAGGCCAACCCCGTACATAAACAACCTCTCAGCATAGTGCTCACCAGGGTCATCAGCCCAAAAAATATAAAAATAATGTCCTCTTTGGGTTCCTCACATTGCTTGGCCCTCACAACTGCCTAACTAGTATCTTTTGGGCACTCCAGCATCTTTTGGTAACCCTCAAGGTTATGCATCATGTGATGGTATTATGAGATGATTTATATGACATGGCAATCCTCAATCTCACTCATCATAAATCAGGCAATTTATGCCATCATTTTCAAAACATATTAGCAATCTCTAAAATCTCGTAAATTATGCAATTTGTGCAAGGATTTTCAAAACATGCAATAATGCATATAAATCCGTTCATGCCAGTAATCACATTCAAGTCCATAATTCCTAAAGATAATTTTGCTAAGAACATCATATCTCAAAAAGCAAACTAAATACAACAAATAAGTCAAGTAAATCATTAGGGTTTGGAATGTATTTAAAAACTTAGTAGTAGCAGACTACCTACCTCAACCGTTGTCACTTAGCTCGCGTCCTGCATTATTCGACCCTGAGTTACCTTTGTGAAATCTTGAATATCAAGTAATAACGAGGATTCAAGTATTATTTTCCAACCTTTATGGATCATTACTTAGACTTATAGATTAACGGCTAGATCTGCCTTTTAGGATCTATAGGTCCTTGCGTAGTGTGCTTTCAGGCTAGAGCTCATATATGGATCTACTATTTAATGGTTAAACCTTATAATTTAGGGATGAATACATGTAATCTAGGGTTGATCCTAAGCGATTAATCTCCTAATACCTTCAATGGATCAAGTCATGAGATTTGATCCTCTTTGACATGGCAAATCTATGAGATTTCTATAGTTTTTAGGCTATAGTCATATAAAATAGTCTTTTGATCCTAACTTTTACGGTCTCTTTAGGCCTGCGTAGTCAATATGAACGCAATGGTTCTCTTAGATCGTCAATCGGAGTTATATAGCCTCCTTAATTGTGTTTTTAGTGTCGCGAATCTATAGATGAACCAGATTCGTCCATACCGGGCTTGTGCGCCACTGTTCCCAGGAGCGTGTGCATCCTGCTCGAACCAAGACTATGATCTCACGTGTACGCATGCCAAGCGGGGCACTGTAGCGTGCGTTCTGAACTGCGTTGTGCAGACACGTCTTCAGCGCAGGCGTGGAGCGGCTCGGCGCCCAGGACGCTCACACGCCCTGGTCGAACCAGGACCTATGCCTGCACGCTGTGCCTACATGCCGCGGCCTGAAGTCCTTCCTAGGGACCACGTTCCAAGCGCGCATTTCGCACGGCATCCCTAGAACGCGTCTAGTTTGATGGGTTGACAGACCCATTGAGTCGGGGTTCCTTTCGGCGCTTTTCAGCTAAAAAACACAGATCCGGTGGGGATCTGGGCTGGGAAGAGAGGGGAAAATAAGAGAGGGAGATGGTGGCTTACCTGGGCAGCCAGAGATAGTGCCCTCTTTCTGGTGGTGCAGCTCCCTTTGTCGCTGAAAAACACAAAGAAGGGGAAAGCCCCACATTTTCGGTGAGATCAGAGGAAGAGGGGGGGAAAAAGAGAGGGGAGGACGACCGGCCCAAAGGAAGGACCCAGGCCAGTGCCGGAGATTGCAGAGAAACTAGAGGAGGGTTTTCTGATTTTGCGGGACTAGAAACCCTAGCTTGAAGTAGTCGGAGATGGAGAAGAAGGCCTGATCGGAGAGGAGGGGAAAGTAGGCTTTATAGCCTGTGAAGGCGGTGCTGCCCAATGGCGATGTTGCCATTTTCTGCAGCTCTGTACAAGTATGGTAGTGTTGTGCACCGCCTAGCCTGAGGAAGACGATGCCTGAGGAGAAGACCACGTAGGGGGGTGTCATTATCAAAACGATCCCCTGAGTTTTTGGATCTTTTTCGTGTTTAAGTCAAAATTACATATATGCCCTCCAACTTTCAACGCTTATAACTTCTTCATACGAACTCCATTTTCAGTGTTCTTGGAGGCTTTGGATTCCATTTTGAGTCTAGAATCTATGACACTAATTTTTCACACAAATTCCTTGGTTTCATATTTTAATTAAAATAAAACATCCAGCCACCTATTAAGGTGACTTAAGCGTATATTAATTCCGGAAATAAACAAACTAACATCATGATTGATCATGGTTGTAAAAGTTCTATAATAATAATGAAAATTTTGAGTCATTACATCATTACCCCCTTCAAAGAATTTCATCCTCGAAATTCCAAAAATTGTTATATTTAATTTATTTGTCTCTTAGACAACCTCTGGATGAATGCATTCTCCCTTAGGATTCCGACTAAGAAAATTCCTTTGCTTCATCCTATATATCTCTCATCCAATACCTCAATTAAATCAATAAGTAAAGAAATTTTGTCCTTGAAATTCTCTTCATGTTACCTTGCAATCAAATCTAGGCACATCCTCAATTTATCACCCTCATAATTCCTTTCTCATAATGCCTTCCATAAAGGCCTTAAATGTAACAGCAATTCATCTTGCTTTACGTACTCAAGAGTCGCTTCCACTGCATACTTTGATACTATATTCTCTTGTCAATGCTGGTTTCTTATTGTAGTTCATCTCGTTACTATATAATTTATCTAATTAATATTGATAAATACTTAAATGACCGTACTCCTCTAATCATGTAGAAATTACTCTTCACTACTTTGATACTATATCATCTTATTTCTTGTCTTTTCATCTTGAAAAGTAGAGGATAACCTCCTTTGTCTTTTGTCTCCTATCAAATGGCCTATTATTAGAGTCTTTTCTGTAAGTGTTGACAGTACCTCACTAATAAGAGTCCCAAAAGTTTAAAGTCTTTCTATCAAGTCTCACTTGGCTCATATGTTCGTCAAGAAACTTCAAGGCGACTTGGCTCATATGTTCTTCAAGAAACTTCAATAATTGATACAATATAAATGATAAGAGCTTCCTTCATACCAGATCCTTCAGTTGGAAAGGTGTTTAACTACTAATCTCCAACTTCGTGTTCCAACTGTCTTTCACCTTTCATATGTGAAGTGCTTCTTCAACCAATGTTTACATTTAACATAGAACCATGAAAACAAATTAGGTAGCATCTTCCCTTCGTGTTCCAACTCTCTCTCTCTCTCTCTCTCTCTCTCTCTCTCTCTCTCTCTCTCTCTCTCTCTCTCTCTCTCTCTCTCTCTCTCTCTCTTCCTTTTCAAAGATGGTTTCCTATTTAGTTTGATTGCCAATTAGGAAATCTTCTCTGGTTCCATCTTATCTTTTTGATTCTTGATGATGATCTAGTCCATTGATTCAATCTAAGCCATCCAATGCTCAATTTGGTTGATCTGTAACACATAAGACAAAATTAGAATCATCTGAACCATGCTTTATATATCTAATTAGGTCTGATGATCATCTAATCGTTAAACTTTGCAAATCAATAGTTAGATGATCAATTGAAGTTAAAATATAAATTTAAGCTAAAAAATGCGACATTGACTGATTAGATGATCTAATTAAATGCTAGATTAGGGGTCTTTTATCCAAAATTAAACACTCAATAGTTGGACATGGGATTAGGAGATATTCCACATGAGCTAAGATGTTTTGGCCTAGGAAACATTTGACATGGGCTAGGAATATAATTCACTCAAAGGTAAGTATAAGTCTATAAGCAACTAGACATCTCCTCCCATGGGTGGAGTTCCTTAGTTAGCTTGGACTTTGACTATGGACCAAATTTGAAATAAGTGCTAACCTATGGAGCTTAAGACTTTGAACATGGACTAAATATTGAAATCCTTGGGTATTAAGGAGGCCAATTGAGAGTGGTACCTTAAAGATCAAGGAATTAATGGGAGAACCATAAATAAAGGAAAAGGCAACCCATACTTAGACTGTTTCATAGCAGGACATCTTATAGAAGAGAGAGAAAAGGTGAGAAAGAGAGGCAGAAAGAAGAGAAGTCAAGCACTCTTAGCAGCCCAAAACTAGAGGGGGAAAACATGAAGTAAAGGAAACCATCGAGGAGAAAAACTGTTGAATTACAAGTGATTGACTCCACATAGGTCATTTGAAACTGCAAGGTTTTCAAAACTTAGGCATGCATTTTTCAAAGGAAAAGCATGCCTTTTTCTAATTGTTTTCATTTTTAATGTATAGAGTATGATTTTTGTTGTGATAATAAGGTTTAGATTAAATTTTGGCATGTGTTTCTAATATTTTTTCATCAATAGTTTCAATGCATATGTTATTAACTTGCTTATTGTTTGGATGAGATTATCCTATGTTAAAGAAATTTTCATATATTCTATTCCTTCTTAAGTTAGTCACTTTCAGCTGCTCCCTAAGCACTGGAGTTTTGATGGTAATTTTCAAACGTGTATGCATGCTCACTGTTATTTGTATTTGTGGCTTGAGAATAACAGTGATTTGGTTACTATTTTTGCTAAAGTTTTGATGAATGTTATTGGAAAATTGAAACATAATTGAAGGGTTGAATTCAATGTTTAGTTAGCATGGAAATTTGGTTGGTAAACAATAGAATTTCATAAGTCTTATTGGCTAAGTTTTCAACTTAATCGATAGAGTGTTTATGTACTATTTTGGAAAAGCTTTTCAAAGATGTATAGACTTGTTTCTAAAGTGACTCTATTGCCATCTTATAGACCATGACTTGAGCATATGGTGCATGAAAAATCCTATTCGAAGGAGGGCTGTAAAAGATGTTTTTATGAGAAAGTAGATTATGCATAGAAAACTAGGTTTTGAATCTCTAATTGTCATTAACTGTTTGGCATGAGATTTCAGTTTGGTTATTTACTATTTTAACATATGATATATACCTTCTTCTTTTTTTCTCAAATTAAAATCCCAAAAACTAAAGTTTTGATAAATGTCTTTTACACTTGAAAACAATGGTTTAAACCATAGCTTTATGAAAAAGTTCAATACTTAGCTTTGAACTATTCTTGAATAGAAATTTCTAATGTGTTAATTATTGTTTTGGCTTGAAAACAATAACTATGAATCATGTGAGAGACTATAAAGTTGAGCCATGAAAAGTGGATCATTGGCAAGTTTGCTAAGTTATTTGAAAAAATTTAGTTTTTAAATATCTATGTTGGATTGCTTTTGATCATGCTTCCTCCCTGAAAATTTGTGAAGTTTAGAGTATAATTTGAACATTTATCATGTCTAGTTTTAGCACAAAAATATGCTAGAGAATTGATGTTTGGAATGTGGTTTGAGAACAATGTCAATTAAAGCTAAAGGATGCTTAATTTTCAGCCCAAGTTGTGATATGATGTTACATTTTTAAAAGCAATTTATAAAGAGATATTATCACTTGTTTTAGCTTAAGAGTGAGCTGTGCATATGCACTTGTCTAATTTCTTAATAGCATTATTGTCATTCTATGATTTTGATAAGTGCATGGATTGATTTTTGCATAATGTTTGCAAAATGTATGAGGGTATAGCGATGCCTGATATTTTATCTATATATATGATATAGGCTAACAAGCCTAGTGAGAGCTATGCTAGGAGATTTGTGACAAGTTGGCCACCTAATCTCCAACTACTAGAGTTGTAGGGTACCCACGTCCAATGAATTTCATCATTTTTTCTTGATTGCTGTGGAAGTTACAACTATTAGAGGTGATCACAACACCCTTTTGAGACACATCTATATGCTACTGTGAGGATGCGGTGGTACGTCCCTTTAGGACGTAGAATGGCATGCATTGTAGTAGAGACAACATAAGCGTAGCTGAGCCCATGAGATTTTCACATTTTGGACTCCTAGGGAGTGTGAATAGGATTCGACAAATGAATCTTGATGAGTAGTCTAGATAGTATTGGTAGACGTGCTAATAAGAGTTTAGTGAAACTCTGTAAACACTAGAATGTGCCTGGATGATTATTTTCATGGTTTTGATGAATCATCATATTAATTGAGTTGTTAAGTTATTATACTTGTTTCATTATAAATACAAAGTTATATGGGTGTAATGCATTATGAGTGCGCTATGATGCATTGTATGGTCGACTAATAAGAATTTATTCGTGAGCTTTTATTACATACAAACTTGATTTCAAATTCATTTGAGTGCTTATGTGCTATATACAATAGTTTTCAAAGTTGTAGTTTTGGTTTTATCGATTGGATATCTTTGTATACTCAATAGATCACAGCCATGAAGATTTGTTTGGAAAGGCAAAATTCATGGAGTAGAAGGCTCTAGAAGCTAGAGATAAATAGTTGTTGCAAAAGTGAGGCACCAATAGCAAGAAAAACTATCTTTTATTAGTTATTTCTGCTTTGGACTATTAATGTAATAATGCACTATGCACTAAATATTAATCCTTGTAAATCTATACATTATTATTTGTGCTATAGATATAATGCTTGGGAACATTTTAAAATTAAATGTTGTGTATGGGACTCAGATGTGAGTCTTGATTTTTGTACTTGTGTTTGACCCTCAGGTGTTTTGAAAGAAATTTTTGAAAAGAACCATGATTTTGAAAAATAAATTTTCAAATAGGGATATCATGACATTTAAAATATATTTATTTTTAAATTAAGTTTTAAAAACCCTGGGTCTTACAAAAGCACAATAGTAGTTCATGCTTAATTCTCATATATGAGGAGAATTAAATAAAATAGTCTAACTATGGAAATTAAATGCCTACTTAAGAATATAAGGAGGCTCCCTACATAAAAGGAAGACTATAGACCTCTTCATTCGTTATATGAGTTTGAGTGTTGAGAGAAAGGTACTCTTTGCTAGTGTTTCTTGCTTATGAGGGGTGTTTTGCTAGGGTTTATGGATGTCGAGGCTTGTTTTCTGTAGTTTCCGAAGGATTGGAACTCTTTGAGATGTCCCTTCTTGTTTGTTAAATCCAAGCTCTTTGAGACCTAAATTGTTCATCAAGTTCCTTAGGTTTTTGAGACTTAGTACTTGTTACAAGTTTCTATATTTTATGAAACTTGGAACTTAAACATCATTAGATTCTCATACTATTTGAGACTTGAGATAAGTTGTTTATTTCTCTAGGAGATTTGTTGCACCAGTTGAGATTTGATCATATTCCCATTCTCTTGAGACTTGAGATCTTATGGTGTGTATTTCTCTACAAGATTTATACATCACGTCAATTGAGATTTAAATAAACAGAGCAAGAAAAGTAATGATTTTCGTATATTTGAGAAATCCGAGTTTCTGATTTTGAGATTAGACTTACAATTATTTGAGGCATTCATTTAATAGAGACAAATATACTACCGAAACTTGAGAGTGCATATTAGTTTAAAAATTATATTGAGTCTGGCTTGGTTTTAATCTCAGCGATAAGGCTGTTGCTGTCAATTCGTAGTACTGAGAGGCTTCAACCAGAACTAACGCCCATTTGACGATCCAAAATCCTAGTTTTCCATAATCATCAATCGAACAAAAGCAGCCGCCTACAATTGCCAATAGGAAGTTCACAATTCAGATGCTTAGATCCTTGGCAGTAGAAATATTGACCTATGCCTCAACCGTAGCATGCCTTACCAGCTAAATGGTTTAGATCTTGAAAACAGCAGGTCCCACCTGTAATTCATATTGCTGCACTGATTCAGACAAATTCATCTGCTAGATATAAGGGGTGACAAATTCAATTAATTAAGAGTGAAACCATTGCGGTAAGCGCTGTTCCCCCTATCGATATAAACTCCCATCTGTCCAAAAAAAAGAAAAAGCAAAAAAAAAAAAGAAAGAAGAAGATTGAAAAGATTGCGCATACTTGGATTAGATGAACTTAGAAGATTGGATTGGGTTCGCTGAACCTCCCATGACTGAAATCTACAAACAAAACCAGGAATGATCTGCTTAGGTTCGTCGTGTGATCATGACCACTAGCGGCAAATGTTTAAGAAGCTGCCTTGAAGTCTTACAAAACAATAGATATGGATATCACTCCTACAAACTTGCCAATTGGATGAATGCTTTCACCATGATACAATATTAGACTTTATGCATAACCAAAGCCGTGGCAAGAAGGTAAATATATGTTTGCATAAGTGTATTTGGAGATGTAAGAAATAGTTTCTTCTTTTAAATTATGTTTTGTTAGATTATTTTCTATTGACTTGGCAAACTTTGACAATGACAGATAAGACTAGGTGTCCTGAAGTCTTCTTGACTTCTCAAAGAACCAGCAGCCGTTTCTGGTCTCAAAATATCGCTTCATTCACGCAGACAGCAGTTGACTCTAGAATCTTGAAAGCCTACAAGACCCCACACATGACAAAAAGGCTGTTCCATCCCACGGGGACGAGGAATTGGAAAAGTCGACATGGCTAGTATACAATTGGAGAGATTTGATCCAGCGTCCATGTCGCCCAATGTGTTTTGGTTTCTATATTGTTTTAATTTACAAGGGATTTGCTTTAGCTATAAACCCAGCGAGTCACCATAGACATAGTAAAAAAAAGGATGCTTGTCTATACATTTTGTTAGCGACTTGAGATTTTGTGTGATTTAAATCAAACTCATAATATGCCTGCATTGTCACGTCATGTTTTCTATATTTGTATTTTTTAAAATTACTTTTATTTGAAAACCTAAAGTGGTAGTGAAAAATCAAGTATTTCAAGTATCTTATTTTTATTGGTGCTAATTACAGTGGTGACATAATGTGGGAGACTTTTTCCTAAAGTTTTTCAAAGTCTTCCCCCATATTCTATATATATGTGTGGGGGGGGGGAATATATAAAGACAAAAGTCTCTTGCAGAATCTCTAGTCTTGTAAAAAATTGGAGTTTGGATTCCATCATCCCCATCCAACTATGAAGATTGGGCATTAAGGTTTAACACCAAACATGCTGCCATAATGGGAGGTAAGTATTTTATTTCATTGAGTTAAAGTAAATAAAGAACTTTAAAATTGGCATCAAAGTAACCCTTTTGTGCCATGATGGTTTCTTTTCTTTGTTAAAAAATCATTTATTTAATCATCCTTATGTTCCTCTTGTACATATATATATACAAGAGAGAGAGAGAGAGAGAGAGAGAGAGAGAGAGAGAGAGAGAGAGAGAGAGAGAGAGAGAGAGAGAGAGAGAGAGAGAGAGAGAGAGATGACTATGATTTCAAATCTTTTATAGAATTTCTATACAGCCCTTTGTGAAAAAAAAAAAAATGGCTTCAAAAGGGTGTTTCTGCAGTTTCTACACTATTCTTACTCAATTACATAAGGTTATTTTTGTAATTTTGAGTTTTGTTCTTAGTGAATAATTTATAAATATAGGATAAATTGGATTGGCATTTTTGTAATGGAATCCATATATCTTTATTTTAAGAATGAACCTATGTATTTAGGTATATTTTTAGATTTATTATGCCATATTAGTTTGCATGATAAGATTAATCAGCATTTCCTTTACTAAACATGTTACGTGTTTGTCAATATTATAACTTATTAGAAGTCCAAAAGTGACTTGGGAGTAACCAAAGCATCTCAAGTCATGAATATTGGATAAATGTGTCTACTAAAATAAAAACACAAAAATAACCACAATTACAACATCATATTTGCGAGTAATTGTGAAAGATAGTGACTCAACCATATAGGAAAGTTGTCGCAGTTCATTAATTGAATTAGAGTAATAGGTTCTTATGAGGAACAGGGAAAATCCTACATGTCCAAAGGTTTATTATTTTCTTATTCTCAATTTTGAGAAAAAATTAGCTCTAATTATAAGATTAATAAATCAAACTACTAGTGCATTATAACCCCTGTCCATAGGAGGGTTATAATGACACACTTGTTTGCTAAAAGATTGCAAATATAAATTGGCATACTTAATTTATGTTTATATATATAGACACACATTAAAAATGGAGATGTTAGATTCCTTAAGGATGGTAAGATTAATGGGAGTGAAAATCCCCAAATGATAGAATTCAAGAAATATGGAATCTGGTACCAACTGAATGTGAATCACTCCATAAGTGCCAAATTGTGCTTTGAAATTATTAGTGTAAACAAACATTACAAAGTTTGTAAAAGAAGGCAAGGTTCAAATGTGCTATTAACAATCAAAATTCTTTATAAAATTATGTAAATGTGATTGTCAGTTGTTTTCCTGATGACCTAAATTTGGAGTTTTCTACCAAAATTTTGGTTTTTGGGAATAATATGTGATTATAAATTTTTTTGGACCTTTGAAATAAAAAGATCTCCTTAGCATTTGAGTTTTGAAAATTTGACCTAATCTCCAAAAATCTGATTTTGTATTAGTAGCCAAGAGTTGACCTTTTTCCTCTTGGAATTAAATATTGGACTATGTTTATTGATTTTAAATATGAGATATATTCCAAGAGAATCCTAACACTATTAGTCTCTCTCCCTTCTCCCATGTTTTCTTTGTTTCTCTTCCTCTCCTTTTTAGACCTTACTCTACCATCTCTCTTTCTCTCTCTCTCTCTAGTCCTACCATGACTCTTTGTTTCTCTTAGACTCCCAACTACCCCATGTGTTTCTATATCTCTCCCACTCTCTTTTTATCATGACTGCTCTCCTACTCCAATATAACTCCCTCTCTCTTACCCCATGTTTCTCCTCTCTTTCTCTCTCATTCCATGTTTTCAACTTCTCTCTCTCCCACTCTTTCTCTCTCACATTTTTCTCCTCCCATCTCTCTCTCCCCCACTCACTCACTAACCTAAATGAGTGGAACTTTGCTAATCCTACAAATACACCCAACCAAGTTTAGAAACTCACACATAGAAGAGAGAAAGGTATAAGAGATTCTGAAAGGGTGATGAGAGTTTAAGAGTTTGTTTCTTTCAAGAGGTGATTCCCTTCCCTTTTCCCTCTCTCTCCTTCTTCATACAAAAATTCTTTCTCATGGTAGTGCTTGCCATAATTCAAAAAAAACTTGTTTCTTTCTTTCTTCTATGTTCTAGCAAACTCTCCCATTTTTAGGATGGTGTGTTCCATACTCTAGGGAGGTTTCACTAGAGTTGAAATCGATGAACTTTCCCTTGACGAGTGGCATTCACCATTTCCCTGAAAGTTCCCTAGACCAATGGGTTCTTTTATGAGCAATGCTACTCATGCTTGAAAGATCCATCTATCTTGGTTTCAGATAGACATGGTTTTCTAATGAAAGTTTATCCTATTCATAGAGTTTTCTTGGAAGATGCAAAGTGGAACCCATTTCCAAACAAAGCTAGGCATCCAATTTTCCATGAATAGTTAAAATTCAAGTGAGTTCCATTATAAAGGATGGGGCACTCACTCTCTTTCTCCAGTAAGTTCTAAATCATTAAGTTTCCTTAACTAAATTGGAGTCCTATAACTTTAAGATTTCTTGAGCAAATTGATGTGCCCTAGTCATAAGACTCTTTGAAAGAATCAGATTCTTAAAGCTAGAAGACAATTTTCATAAGAAGAGTTCTTGCCCATCAAAGTCATATGGCTTCCTTGCCTAAATTAGAGTCCTATAGCTTAAGACTCCTTGCCCAAATTAGAGCCCTACATCCATAAGACTCTCATAAACTAAATTATTATAGTCTAATACTCCTTGTTTAGGTAAAATACCTATGATCTAAGACCTCTTAATGAAATTAAATTCTAAAGGCCATAGAGTCCTTAGATGAATAGAAGTTCTCAGACCTAAGAGTCATTAAACAACTAAAATTCTGAAGGCCTTAGAGTCCTTGGATGACTAGAAATTCTAAGATCTAAGAGTCCTTGAACAACTAAAATACTAAAGGCCTTAGAGTCCTTGGATTACTAAAAGTTCTAAGACTAGGATTTCTTGAACAACTCAAATCCAAAAGACCTAAGAGTCATTGGATGGAAGGGAGTTCTAAGACCTAAGAGTCCTTTAACAACAAAAAATTTAAAAGCCAAAAAACCCTTGGATTCTTGGAAGTCCTAAGATGTAAGAATCCTTAAACAACTAAAATTCTAAATGTCTTAGTCCTTGGATATGACTAAAAGACTTAAGACCTCAAAGTCCTTAAACAACTGAAATTCCAAAGGCCTTATAGTTCTTGAATGATTAGAAGTTTTAGTACCTAAGAGTCCTTAAGAACTTAGAATCTCTAGATGAATAGAATTCTAAAACCTAAGAGTCCTTAGAAAAATCAAAATCCTTAAACACAAGAGTCCTTGAAACCAAGGACTTCAGCAAAATGTGTCCTACCAACCTAAATAGTCCCAAAATACAAGGAGTTTAACCAAATAGATCTTATTGATCTAAAATGTCCAAACTGGCCAACAGTTCTAATTGAGTGGCATCTATCAAAAAGCCTTAAACATTGAAGACTCTAATCATATATACTTTCCAAATCATCCGAAAACTAGATTATGTGACACCCTAGGTTTTTCATGAAAATTTTTCGTGGTTATTTCAAAAGATGGTGCACCTCTAAATTTTAAAATACAAAAATAGCAGAAGGTTTTTCTTTGAAATTCATTTTTCCAAAAACCTGGATGTCACCTTCATGCTCACACTATACATATATATATATATATATATAGTTTTCAGGAAGATAGAAATTTATTTCTGAAAACAGGACCCATCCAGTGGTTCACTTGTATAACCCCTATAACATTATATTAAATGTCCAATGTCACAATTCAAATGACTAACTACACAATACAAAAGCTTTAAATAAAATGTATACCTGTGCGTAGAAGTATGGTTGTTGGATTCCTTTTGTTGTGTACATCTTTTCTTGTCTTTCTGTATCTAAGATATTATAAACATAAAACATTTACAATATCTCAGCAAGCTATGCTTGGTAGGGGAGTTTAAGAAGCATGCTAAATCTTAAGATACATTAATTATTCAATAGTAATTAGGATATTCTTTTCTATAGCAATTAGGTTAAATTGAATTTACAATATGTTTCATATCTCAATAACCCATTTGTAAGCCAAATATTTACAATACTTCAATTCCATGAACCATACTCTGCATACAATTCTACCCATTCACTAACCCATATGAAAGCATATATGAAACTACTCCCTCAATCATATTAATATAACAATAATATACCTATATGAAAATTGTTGAAGGACATACAAAATTATGAATATAATAAATGTCACCTAATTTGCATTCCCAGACTATATCGGGTTTCAGAATCATACCCCTCATCATGTGGGGTTCATAATTATCCAGCCTCTACTGGTATATCAACATAATCCTCATGCTCCTCACCATATGGGGTCCACAATCCTCCAGCCATTGCTAGGAAAACTATGCAAGGCATATCATCATGCTGTATCATATAAAGCATCTCATAATGCGATCATATATACATGTCCCGTGGGCAGAATGCACAATAGATACAATATTGTCCTCTTTGGGTCCCTCACACTGCCTAACCAGCATCTTTTGGTAACCCTCAAGGATATGCACTATAGTGCACCAAATATAAGGACTACTATGCATGCAGTCATAATTCGTACAGCACGCCCGGATAACTGCTCAATAATCCACCTATACCATCCTCGGTGGAAATCATAATATCCATGTCCGCATGGAGAGGACCATGGATGTCACAGTGGCGGCGTTCCCATGATTGCCCCACCTGACTTTTTGCAACACATAGTGCATGGTATCCATAACATAATAAATTTAGGAGAGCGGGTGGCCAAACCCTCATAACTCTCCTAACATAGCATCCCCAGGCCTATGCCTGTCTAAAACAAAACTCCCAGGCCTCCATGCTCGGATGTAAAATAATTATAATAGCAGATAATTCACCTGTTCATATATTTCATAACAAGAATAACATCCTCACTTATTTAGTGATAACCCACTAAGGATGTATCCTATAACTTGGACTCATACACCATCAATATTGACATGGTACCCATGTACCATAAACATCATTTCACAATTCACATACATGTTGTACAAGGCATAAACATCTATTATAACATGCAATTCTTTTAATTGACATTATTTTCTTATTTCAATTTAAAGCATATCGAATATCAATCATATAATTAAAAATAAGATCATGTTAGAACATGCATCTTATTATTTAGACATGTTGTCTTAAATTTTCACCTACCTCATGTAACGCGTTCACAGGATTCCACTAGCTTTAATTGCACTCTTCTTCACGATCGACCCTGTACACTTCAACTCATTGTATGCCTTCCTAACAAGTATTGATGTAAGGACCTCATTTAGGTAAGTTGAAAGCCCAGCAACACTAAGATGTGACCTACTGGATATCATTCAAAGTATTTCACCCAGATACACAATGACAATAGACATGCACGAAATGACCAAGGCTGAAATAAGTAAAATGATAGAATTGATCATCCACACATGAGTTGCCATTTTAGCTAACTGGAGGGTATTTGACATAATACTATTCAAAAGAGCATAAAGAGTATCTGCAATGTCAAAAGCCTCCACGGTAATTTTATGCGCAATGTCTCCAGCCAAAACCCCTCCAGCCCCTTCAAAGAAGCCTAACTCTCTCTACAACACCCTTCCACCAGACCCTTCTTCATGGTATTCACAAATCCATCAACTTCCAGTCATTTCTTTGAAATAATTCGGCGGCCACAACAAGGCTGAGTACTGTATGTAATCCACCTCCCATCCATCTCATAAAAACCTAGAGATCCTACCATAAAAATAGGGTATTACATCTTCAAAAGAGGAAGATTCGATAGAAACGATTGATCCCTTGCTTATGTGTAAGAGACAAAGAGTGAAAAGAATTAAGTATAAACATTGTAGAGAACCTACCTACAAAATGATCAACATCCTCCATCGCCACCTGAGAAGACATTTTCATCGAAATTTTCAGGCAACTATTCATGCGTGCAATGTTTCCCTTTTGATCCAGCACCATTCTTCATCTGATCACAATGGAAACAAAGGGCTTTTGATCATGCCCTTCTATAGGTCTAGTCCACCGGTCGGATTGGAGATCAGAGGAGCCATCGTCTATGACGAGCTATGTTTCTTCGATGACCTAAAAACTCGAAATCCCCTTCTTCTTCTTCTTCTTTTCAAGTGATAACGCCATTTTTCTGGCATGTTTGGCTTCCACTCCTACTCCCTCTTTCTTCTCTATCATTTCTCATTGTCATCAGGTTTTGGGAAAAGACCTAAGTCTGTTCCACATTTTCACTCAAGCAGGGTGCCAATAGGTATCCTAAAAGAGGGAAATGGAGTAGGGAGAGGATTTACCCTGCAAGAGAGGGGATGATCAGAGGTGGAAGGGTAATCTGATCGAAGGGGTTTTTGCATCTCGTTTGGGGTTGTTGGGTAGGGTTTTCAAGGCTGGAAGATCTGTTCTTTCTCTCGTCGGTGGGAGATCCAAGCAAGGGGAAACTTGTTGTGTTGATGGCAGATTGAAGCAGGGCAAAAGCCTTAGGTTTTGCACTAGTCGAGACAGAGAGAGAGAGAGAGAGAGAGAGAGAGAGAGAGAGAGAGAGAGAGAGAGAGAGAGAGAGAGAGAGAGAGAGAGAGAGAGAGAGAGAGAGAGAGAGAGAGAGAGAACATGAGGGGGGTGCCAATATCAATTTGGCCCCCTCCCGTTAGGTTGTATTCTTTGTTTTTTTTCTTCTTTTAATTACCATATTACCCTTGACTTCAAACGCCCATAACTTCTTCACACGTGCTCTGTTTTCAGTATTCTTTGACTTGTTGGATTCCGTTTTCTGAGCACTATCTAATGGTTTTATTAGTTTCAAATTTATACTTCTATTAAAGGATATAAAATTTTGGGGTTATTACAGATTATGTCTACAAATGATATGTTGGACTCCAACAGAATTAAGCCTTAGCCCTCCTCTAACCGATCAATGGCAACATGCATGTCTTCTCTTCAACATTAAATAGCTAAAGGAACATAAAATCTATCCCAATTCCATTACACATTTCCCTAAAATACACACACAGGATATTTCTATCCTCATAGTAAAGCTACATTTGCCCAAATGATAAAAGAAAGAACACACTCTAATACTAAATAGAGAGGCCTCAAAGGCCACGTACACTTACAGAGCCAAGGTAATATTTGAAAGGCAATGTGATACATCAATAGTTGACCAACTCATGTCGTAAAACTAAGCTATCAACCAAATCATATTGTAAAACTAATTCAAGCAAGTTTTGATCCAAAATTAGTACTGTGGCACACAAAGAACATGGAAGTTACAATTTTGTGTTTTAGTTAATACATAAGCAACCTATAATCAAGGGTCTTTTTATTTATTTTATGCATTGTATTAAAAAAAGAATGTAATCAGTGACCATTAGTTCTGGACTAATGTACTCATATCACTTGATATAATGAAATATAAATATAAACCTATTTCTCTTAGAATAAACAGTCCTCATGTTTCCTTTAGGTGATTGTTTACTCTCATCATTCATAATGCAAAATTTGATGCAGACAGCCATAAAACTTACTTTTCAAAAGCTATGAAATGTGGATAACAAAGTAGACTTAACAAGATCCTCAAGATCAAGAAAAATTAACCATTTTATTCTGATTATAGTTTATTTACAAGTGTCTAACTATGACATTAGCATCAAGGATTCCCAAAGATCATTGTCATATGCCATTAACGAAGAAATATCCTAACTTAGTATGATGCCCTAGTGGAAGAGAGAAGACTATAGAGAATAATCATGTTTGGGATCTCACTAAATTTCCTAAAGAAGCTAAAGCTATTGCATCTATTATTATGAGACTTTCTATCTAATATCTCAAAAGCATTCCTTAAGGATTATCATGGCTTGGTAGCTCATTTTTTATTTGAAGTTAATATTAATAGCTTTGAAACTACCTTTCTAAATGATGGTCTAAAAGAACAAGTCTACATAATGCAATTTTAAGGATTGTCCTCATATAATGATAAAGAATTGGTTTGAAAACTAAAAAAAATCCATATATGAACTTAAAGAAGCTTCCTGCATATGGAACTTAAAGTTTCATTCATGTAATTATTCATTTGGTTTTAAGGAGAATATCATGGAGTAGTGGGTATACCTTAAAGTCAATGGGAGCAATAATGCTTTTTAGTTCTTAATGTGGATGACATCCTGCTTGCTAGATCTAGTGCATTAATGTTGATATGATGACTCTATTATAGTGTTTTCATCTCAGAACAAAAAAAAGTTAGTCAAAATAAGTATATCAGCATATAAGTACTTAAAACCAATGATATTGGAACTTATGACATAATGGCATGTACCTAAATTCTTTAAGGAGCATTTGGATTGCATGAGATTCACTAGTCATCAGTCTCTTCAATGTTATTATATTTGGCTATTTTAACACCATCAATTTCCAATGTTGCACTATGGACGTTAAGTTACTAACTATTGTCATTTATGCATACATAAGGCATAGTTAATAACATATTTTGTGGGAAATAAAGCTATACCTCAAATATGAGCATCTTTTGGCTCATTATAAAGATTCATGTTACATGAAGTACTCAAATAGAGGAAACTAATCGCACAATGATGAATAGAAGGGAAATCTCCTTATTAGCGTAACTACCACCATGATTCCTAATGACGATACTTTATTTGAAAAAAGTTTCATAACTAGTAGAACAAGGTAGCTTTACTTTCAAATGCATGGCCATATATCATTTAATTCTCATCACCTGAGTCTTTTCAAGTGGGAGAAAATTAGAATTTAAAATCAAACTCATAAGATGATCCATATTACACATCATGTTTTTTATATATATTTTTTTGAAAGTTACTTTTATTTGAAAATCTAGAGTGGTAATGAGAAAATCAATTATTTTACGTAACCTAGTACTATCGATACTAGTTTTAATAGTGACATCATGGGAAAGACCCTTCCCTAAGCTTTCTCAAAGTCTCCCACCATATCCATATGTGTATGGTTCATTTGAGCATATATATAAATATAAAAGCCTTTTGGAGAAAGCCCTACTCTTTTAAAAATCTAAAGTTTAAGGTTTCATCATCCTTTCCAAGAGGATTAACTAAAATGCTAGAAGCTTTCTCCATCCAAATATGAAGATTGGAGACTAAGATTCAACACCAAGCAATCTATCATGGTTGGAGCTAAGTATTTTATTTCATAATTTGGAGTTAAAGTGAAATTAATAAGTATATACATCTATGTTTTAGGATTAGTGGCTAAAACCTTAATAATTGTATTGAGTGACTAGTTGAGCAATTTTTCTTCTGAAACTAATAAGTATGAAATTGGGACTCTTACCTTATAGCACATGCTCGACGGTGTAAGCACTCATACAAACTTTCAACACTTGGAAGAGGGTTTGTTCTCAGTTGCTATGAATGATACAATGCTTTAGGCGTTTTATTCCTTATCTTCTTCTTCTTCTTTCTTTATTTTTTATAAAGCATTACAAAAGGTAGTTAAGTATCCAATTTCAAGCTACATGGAATATATGCTATTTAAGATTATAGAATTGTGAATTATTATAAGTTGAGCTAACACTCTCCAAGAATTAACTGAGGGGAAATAGTTGTTGTTCATTTCTATGAGGAACCCATATTCCATTGATCGATGCCATTCATCTGGTTCCCCGAGCTATGGATAACTACTAATGCAAAAGACATACTGAAAGGACATGTTCAGTATTAAAGGAATGGTGTTTTCATATTGCTAGACAGAGACAGTCAAAAGCATTACATAAACAATAGTTTACATTCAACTAATCAAAACACAATTTCTTGGGTGCTCTTGGCTTGATTTTGGCATCATTTTGGGCTATTAGATATTCAATATTAAGAGAGTCAAAATATGAACAGTATGCATCAATGACATGTGAATAGTAGTTATTGAGGTGCTAGCACACTATATACCATCATTCCTCTTCTTTTTTTCCTTGCTTACTTTGATTTCAAGTTTAGAAATATGGTTTGATATTTATATTTAGTATTTGGACTTAAAAAAATTTAGCTAGCATTGAAGCTTGTTTTTCAAGAACATTGGCGATTTTAAAAGAGATTTAACTATATATAAGGAGGACCTTAAGCATTGATTCCACAGTTTTTTAATAAATCTCAATTTATGCATGAATTGAAATTTCTCCTCCATTAGGACCACTACTCTTGGTTCTACACACAAATCCTCATTGAGCATTTTTTAGTTATTTCATCTTTTAACAAGTGCAACTCTTACTAATTATTTAATTATTTTTTAAGATTTCAAAATGTATCAATTTATTTTCTTGTTGTTAAAGTTATCAATTCTAGTTCCCTTCTTCTAGTTTCATGCACTAGTTAGTCTATTTTTTCGTTAGAAATCATTTTCCATATATCTAAGATTTATGTTTTCTTAGTTTAAAGAAATTTATAATATAAATTTATGTTTTCTTGATTTCAAGTTTAGAATATGGTTTGATATTTATATTTAGTATTTGGACTTAAAAAAATTTAGCTAGCATTGAAGCTTGTTTTTCAAGAACAATGGAGATTTTAAAAGAGATTGAACTATATATAAGGAGGACCTTAAGCATTGATTCCATAGTTTTTTAATAAATCTCAATTTATGTATGAATTGAAATTTCTCCTCCATTAGGACCACTACTCTTGGTTCTACACACAAATCCTCATTGAGCATTTTTGAGTTATTTCATCTTTTAACAAGTGCAACTCTTACTAATTATTTAATTATTTTTTAAGAATTCAAAAAGTATCAATTTATTTTCTTGTTGTTAAAGTTATCAATTCTAGTTCCCTTCTTTTAGTTTCATGCACTAGTTAGTCTATTTTTTCGTTAGAAATCATTTGCCATATATTTAAGATTTATGTTTTCTTAGTTTAAAGAAATTTATAATATAAATTTTCTATTAGACCAAAAATCAAAATTGGATGAAGTTTAGTGGGGTTTTAGGTCCAAAGAATATCTCAATTGTATAACTAACAAAGTTTCAATTTGAATTTTGTTGAAAAGTTACAATAAGATCTCCATATTGATTTCTTATTTTTCTTTGAATTTTAGAAAATTTGAAGTTATTAATTTCTAATTGTGAGATAACTCCTTGCTTCCACACGTTGTTTCTTGTTTCCATCTAGTATTCAACCTCTAAAATCTTTATCTAAAGTAATTTCCCTCCCATCATACATTATTAATTGTCATAGGTTGGATGTTAGCACCCCTATTACACTATAATCATGTGACTCATTATTATGAGGATCTACAAGAGTCAATTAAACATACACACCCTAATGTGGGATCAAATGCTGACCTTTGGGTTGAATCTTTAGCATGTTGTACTTTTGTTTGGCTGATTTTTTATTTTTTTTTGTGCTAATTATCCAAACTATTTACTTTCTATGGAAAATTCATACATATTCTTCACCAATAGACAATTTTAAGTCCTTTGTTTGTGTTTATGTGTGGGGCTAAATATTCCCAAAAGGGGTAATTCGCTACGCATGACTATTGGAAGACACTAAATGAGGGGATGAATTGAAAATAACTTACGACTTACCACCCACATATTTTGACCTTTATTGAGGTCATGTGTAAGATTCGAAGATGAGATGCTATTTACAAACTGGTAGTGCTACTTACCTAACTACCCTAAGAAAATTGGAAACTAGGGATATTTAACTATTAAAACACAAATAGTAATATGGACAATGCTTGATGCAAGTCAACATACATACACAAAACTCTACATTATTGATAAAATGCAAAAAATAGAACGATCTCTATAACAAAGATTCCTTTTGGGTCTCACCTAGTTACTAATTTGAAAGGTGATTGATCAAGTCGACTGACATTACATCAGAGTCTACTTCTTAATAGTCTTTACTAATTTATGGCATTAAAGATGACATACCACATAAAATAAAGGGATAGATGATTGGTACCAGAGTAGGTTGTACTATTATTGATGTTGACATGTAGTGAAGATGAAAGTAAAGATTAATACAAAGTTGAAACAAAATTGAATAATGCAAGACAAAATTGGGGTTTCATGAAGGTTATTCGAAGGATAGAGAAGACACTACATGGTGTAGCTCTCTATACATCTTCCATTATATTTAATCTTCATTTTAGCCATTAATTGAAGCCAAAACCACTTGTAGAGCAACTCTGTACATAAGACCACAAATCTTACCTATATTTATCCCAAGTATGATGAGTCTAGCTTATTTTTCACTCTTGAACTCTTAGATTTTCTTCTCTTCTCACTTCTCACTTCTTGCTCAGATCTCACTCTCTCAAGATTTTATCATAGTGCCCCCTAAATCAGAATTGGTCGAAAAGAAAGGGTCCAAACTCTTCCTAGGAGGTCAAAAGTAGAAGGTTCAAGGGTTGTAGTTGGACTCTTGTTTAGCTATTTATAGAAATTTGTGCTTATTTGGACGATGACGTGGATAATGAAGTGGCACATTGCTGGATTCTCCTTTGATAGAGTTGAGCTATTATTAAATAATGACAACTTCTTCTCTTCATAAATGTTGAAAGCTTAGTCTGATCTTTTTCTCCTTTGAGCTAGAATAGAGATGCCACATATCCCCTTCTTCATTAGAAAAGAGGACCACTGTAGTGTATTCATTGAAAGAAAAAATGATAACATATCCTCTCTAGGATATATTGGTGCCTAGATAAGCTTCTTTGTGCCCAATGTATTGCTCACTATAAGAGGTAAAAGTCTTGCTTGGTATAATGGTGGTACTCCCATCTCCTTTATGTCTACAACATTGAATTTACATCATCTTACTATCAACATTAAGTCCCTGGGCTTCGATGTTGACTTGAGATGGCCTATTGATGGGCTAGTTTGTTGGGCCAATGGATGGCCTTGTGTATTAATTTTGCTAGGCTTGTAGAGATGGGCTCAATCTTAGGCTCGGATGTGGATATGCATGCTCATAGTTAGTTCCATTATGGGTTGTTGTAAATGTTTGACCAAGCCAAAGTTAGGAGCAAAAGTTTGAGATTATACCAAAAGTTAGAAGCAAAAAAACTAAGACTAGATGCAAGATATGGACTTGGAAGATCAAATTTCTAAAGCCTTAATGGTTTTACTTAACTAGAAATGAGATCATGGGTTTCTGTTAATTTCTTTGGATACATCACAAAGATAAAGAAATCAATTAAATAAAGTAGAGAATATAGTTAACTATTTCTAAATTGAGCAAATCTAGTCAACTATTTTTGGTAAAAATAATTAACTATTGTAGACATGACCTTCAAGACCTAAAGATTCCGACGACAAAATTTCAGTTAAAGAAGATAATCAACTATTTTGATCGAATCAGCTATATTGGAAAAAAATATCTAAGGTTGAGATTTGGTCAATTGCTAAGCTCCAATAAGTTTGACATGTATGTAGAATTTCTAATGGATTCTAGTTGAAAGATAGAGCCAATAGAATTTGAAGACTACCTTTTCTAGAAATTTAGTCAATTGGCTAAAATATTGAGTCAACTATTTTTTGAGAAAATGAATTGCTCTATAGAGATGTTACTTGACTCATATGGCTGAAAATTTGAGTCAATTGTTTTTGGAACTTATAACAATTTTTTGCCTTGAAAAAATCAAGTTGACTAAATATGGAAAATAATCAACTAACCATGAAATGAAATGGTTTTCATTTCTAAGTTGAGAAGCAACTGAAGTAGATAGCACAAGGCATGAAGAACAAGTTAACTACAAATGTGGATACTTCATGAATATTTTACGATGTTTAAAAACAATTAAATGCATATGGAGAGCCAATTAAATATTTTGAATAATTTGTCCCAGTAAGCTATATCCATTTTAGATGGTAGATTATCATCTCTATTGTGAAATGGCTACTACCCTATAAATTAAAGATCTCAGAAGAGCTCAACAGTAGAACATACATTATAAATTGAAATCAAAGCTCATAAGCTCACATCTAAGCATTTTGCTCCAAACTCTCATCGAGATTATTTGTTTCATCTGTAATTGTAACATTCTCTTCCTCCCTCTCTTTGCATTCTTTGATTTATATACTGTAATTTCTAAGAGAACCTCTTATCTTCTTCTAATCTATTGTATTTGATAGAGAGGTGTAAGTCTCTTGTTCTTAGAAGGGTAATCCTAGGGAATTGTAAAATGAAGAGCTAGTGCAATTACTATGTTCCTTGTTTGTGTGCCAATATAGTATTAGCTATTGTGTAAAATCTTGTAGAAACTTAGTGCAACTTAAAGCAGGGAATACTTTGAGAGAATGAAAGTAGTTTCCTTGGTTGGTTAAACCACTAAATAAATCTTTGTGTCTAGTTTTTTGTATGCCACTATTTTGTTTTTCTGAAATTGTTCATGCTATTAGAGCACTTTGAAAAAGTTTGCAAGTAGTTGCATTGAACACAAAGGTGATAACTTATCCTCTCTAGGCTAGGTCCATGCCCAGCTAAACTTCCTTACACTCCATGTGTTTTAGGGTATGAGAGGCAAAAGTCATGCTTGGTACAAATGATGGAAGTCCACATCTCCCTTGTGTCTTAAGCATAAAATGTGCATGATCATCCTACCAACATCAAGTTATTGAGAACATTTGCCTAGACTTGGATGTGGACTTGAGATTGGCTTGCTGATAAACTTGCTTGCTAGGCCAATGGATGGGCTTTTATTGGACTTTGTTGGGCTTGCCGAGATGGGCTCGATCTTAGGCTATACTTTAAATTTGAATGCTACGAGCCGGCTACACTGTGGCCTTTTGTAAAGTAACGTTTGGTCCAGAGCACTCTAGGCATAGAATATCGCTTTTGTCGACATTTGGGACAGTTAGACCCAGTGAACGGCAGAAGTTCGGAAAAGTATACGTAACTTGCATGAATTGCGGCAGTTCGATTGAAATGCGGTTTCAGCCATATTCATTATTGGTTTTAATTTGTTTTGTCTTTTGACATCGAGGTGGAAGGGTTTTAGTCAGCAGGCATTATTCCCATCAGTATAATTTGATAGTTATTCTGATTCTAGAAAGGACAAAAGTTTGAAGCCCTTTACCTCCACACCACAGGCTTCGTGGCATCACCATTACGGCAAAGATCACTAGCTATTATCGATGGAGATGCCGGTTTACATGTTTTCCTCTTATCTTGTTTTAATTAATTGTGCAAAGTGATAAAATAATTATGCAATTCCAAATTACGTAAAGGTAGTTGCATTTTCATGTGCATCGTAGGGCAACAGGAATTTCTGCAACTTACCCTTATATTCGCTCAAGAATACACTGCATCTCGTCACTTCAAATGAGAGAAATTACCATACAGTAGCTGAAGGCCAGTCTGTAGTTAATCCGTTAAAATATAACAAATATACATGAATATATGTTTAGTCGCAGGTTCCCACTATCTTTAGTTCGAAGGTTTGATACAATATTTAATTAGGAAATATGCCCGTTTGCATCATGGACAGAAAAATATTAAACAAGCTTATGTATACTACTGTAGCTCATTCCAAGCCCAAAGCCTGCTCCAGGATATGAAACTTTCTAACCTTATCAACCATTTCACTGCTAGCTTTTGGTTGAAGTTCCAGATACCAGAAGAAAAACCAGCGAGCAGGCATAATGAACATAAATATGTGAAAGGTAAGAAAGAAGCAGCAGTCCCTTTATTGTTATGAAGTTGCTTTCCATTATAAAATTGGGAATGCGGCTCTTGATGTTGGGCAAGTTTGGTAATCAGTTAACATACTCTTGAGTCAAGCTACTAAGAGAGGTCACACGAAGTTAAAGTTAGCAGAGTCCTGCTATACGGGCAGAGTTAGGTTTAGTCTCACTTCACCAACATAAGAGGGGACTGTGATGTGCAATCACTTTCTTCCAGGTGACAAAGTCTTGTTTCATACCAAACTTCAGTCCCTTATGCCTGTTCTTCAATCCTACACCCAGCACAGTGAAGTAGGAGACACTTATGGTTCAACTGTCTTTGACATAGTAACTCCCCCATAACATGGCTCCAACTGCTTAAGCTCAAATACTAGGTCATTTTTGAAAACTCATTTGATTCTTGTACCAAGTGTTCTCCATCCATGTTAATTGTTCTCATTATTTTTGTTATGTACTATTCGCAGACATGTGCACATGCACATATAAAATTAGTAGAATATATTCTAACTAGGGGAGTTTTCACCTTTAGCAGCTGTCAGTTTCTACCAGTAAAAGTTTTTTCTTTTAACCTACTTCCCCCCTCTTTTCAGATTCACTTATTTACAATTATACCTCTAGAAATTTCCTTTCTGCATCCCTCTTAGATCTTGTTATTTACATGTTTGCTTCTCAAAATGCACTTCTGCCTATCTTGAACTACCCTTTTGCCCAGTCACGAATTCTTTGAATTATAGAAAAAAATTTCAAAACTGTCTTGAATTTTGTATACCCTAAATTTTTCCCAAACGAATCATAAGTTTCAAAGTTTTTCAAGTTCAAAATAAATTTCAAGAAATTAACATAAATTTACCTAATAAAACTTAAATATCATAAATAATTTGCCAAATTTTAAAATACTATTTATAAATCTAGTTGAAAATTCAAATGAAAAGCTTAAAATCAAATCTAAAAGTAAAATTTCCCCAATTTTTTTTGAATTTTTCATGAAAATTTGCCAAATCTTATGAAAATTTGGCAAGCCAATTTATTCTTGAATGAAGACTTTGTGATTATGCTTCCACCTCGAGATTATACACTATGGTTTATTATTTATATTATCTATATTATGTTTATATGAAAGAAACTCCCCTTAAAAGTTCATCTTCATGAGGTACTCAAAGAATTTATTTTACAAGGAATGCTACGTTAGAGGTCCTCTAGGGCACTTTCTCAAAAGTGCCCCACATTTTTACCCAGACAGTTCTGTTCTTTGGATGATCAAACAATCATATTATTCATCTCATTGCTCTTGTCTTAGTAATCTAATAAGAAAAGAATATGATGATTAGATGATTATAAGTTGAAAAGAACCATTTTTTAGATATTTGAATTTAGACTGTTGATTATATAAAGTTTCTAGTGACCTCTTTGTGATAAATAGTGTAGATTTTTAGAAGCTATAATTATTCTCTCCACATAGTATTTGGACAACTAGATATATTTACTAGAGCAAAGAGACAAATGGGTTTGATCATCCAAAAAATGGGTCTCATCCATGCAAAATGAGGACGATTCTAGGGATGTATTCTAAAGAGCCTTCAACCTTGCATTCCACTTCTTAAACATTTTCTAGGAAATTTTTAAAATAATGGTTTTTACATGATGCTCCTCTTGAGTTCTAGAATTTGCACAAAAGCCCCTTCTAAAGTTGAAGTTATCGAACAATTTCTCTTTTACAAAGCATTTCACAGGCTAGTTTATTATAAACCAGCACTCCTTTTTTAAGTCTCAACAAGAGACTCCAATCTAGGCATGTTTTCTAGAAGATCATGACATTCATCCCCTTGTCCTCCCCTAAACAAGCCGCATAAAGAATCATGTCAAAAGAAAGAGGCTAACATAGCTGTTTTAGTTTTAAGAATATAAGGTTATAAATTTTCACTCATAGTATCATAGGCTATGATCATTGATATATAAATGAATATTATAAATAATATCCTTAGAATAAGTACTTTTAATGCCAAAATTTTTAATTTTATCACTAATTATGATTTATTTTATATTTTGCAAGATTAGGATAGAATTGAGAAAAATGCACCAAGAAGCAAGAAATGAGAAATGCTATGGAAGTGTCTTTATCAAATTTAGTATAGTCAGAAACTCTAAGCATTGACCAACCTTATCTACACAAAAGAGGGTGTCACAACCAAAAGATAAGTTGGCCAACTTCTCATACATATATGCATATAAGCCATTATCTTAGGGAGCTTGTTGGTGAAGCTAGAATGCTATACAATGAGTTACAAGTACGGAGTTTTGTTAATTACTCAGACACCTGCACTTGCATTCAGAGATTCTTCCTTCATTCACTCACTCACTTGGAGCAAAGAGGGACCCACCTGGTTTTTGCATTTTTCCTAAGGAAGGAGATGTGTTACACTCCCTTTCAAGCATGTAATTCATGAGAAAAAGTGGAAAAAATAAGAAGAAATTTAATGAACAAAAAACATGGAGTTTGTGAGGAGTATAAATGGGAAATCTACAGCTATGATTCATGTAACCTTCAAAGGAAGCAATGGCCAAAATTCATATTTAGCTAGGGCTATCCTAGTACCATCCAATGGGAAGTATTTTTCATGAGAGAAGTAGGGGAAAGCTAGGGTAGACCATGTCAATGAAGCATATAAGTAAGAGAGAGAGAGAGAGTTGAAGATGATTGGTGAAGAAAATTTTAGTTGGTCATCTACCATTTTTCAAGGAGATTTAATGAAATTTCAAGGGGAATAGAAAATGTAATTTTGTAGGGAAAATAAAGTTGGGCTAAAGTAGAGCATGGAATACTATTGATGGAGAGAAAATAATGGGTTGAGGAGAATTTTAATAAAGATAGAAACCATATTTTTAAGAAGAGGAGTTCAATATGTTTTTCATAAAGGAAAAGAAAAAGATGATCTAGATCATCTAGCCTAGGGTTGTGCATAATCCTAAGGTTGGAATATGAAATGAGAAAGGAGGAAAGATAGAGTGGGGTGTGATCTACAAAGGAGGAAGGAAGTTTCCTCATCTTTTACACATGATTTCAAGATGGGTTAGGCATGATTTTTCTGTGGTGGAAAGAAGTCATAAGAAGAGAGAAAAATGGAGGAGAAAATGAAGGGATGGGAGTGATCTATAAGAAGTTTATAGAACGAGTAATTGGCTAAGGAAAAAGAGAAGAAGTAGAGGAGTTTTGTTACTATCTAAAGAGAGTAGGTGAAGAGATAAAAGGAGAAGGAAGGTTCCCTTGTGCTTGGATATTCAAACCTATTAGGAAAGGACTTAGGACATTGAGAGATCAGAGATGTAAGGAGAGGTATGTCCACATTCCATTTCCCATGCTTTTTTCTCTTATTTACATGAATTTCCTTTATCTTTTTATCCTTAACATTGTATGTATCGTCTCCATTTATTTTCCATAGCTTTCAACATATTTCTCTCATTCGTTTATCCATGCAATATCACTTCCATTACCCTTGGCTTTCCACACATGCCACCTCTCCTCACCATCCCTCTTTCCCTTCCTCACATACCCATCCATCATCTTTCTCTCTTCATCATTCAATGCACCAACCATTCTTTTTCCATTCCATTACATGCACCATATCTTTATTACATCCATCCATATCTCTCTCTCTTTGCAATTGCATGCATCCCCATCATCTTTTCCATTCTCTCTTGATTCAAAGCATCACACTTTATTTCTCTTTTGATTACAAGCAAGCATCCATGTTTTACACATGGATGTGGTTGAGATGGGACTTTGAGTGGTGAATGTTCCCTCTAGGGTTGTGACTATCAGATGATGTTCAATCTGCTTGTTGAATGACACAACAAGTAGATTGCATTATGTGGTTGATGATTGAAGGCAGTAGCGTAGTTTGAAGTAGATTTAAAGACAATATTCATTGAGTGACAAAGTGAAGAAGTTGGTGATATGTACTCCAATCCATAGGAGAGTTTTACTTTCCTTTTTGGCTTTCTTCTTGTTTTCAAATTCTTATAGTACTTTCAATTTTAACTTAATGGAAGTTTAGTTTTTAATTCATTAGTTAGAATTGTGCTTTGGATGAACTTTTTCTTTTTTTTTTTCTTTTGCTTTACATTATTTCTAGTTGTTAATTGAATGTTTTAATATCAATTTTTAATTAGGATAGTACTTAGTAGTTGTATCATATTAGTTGTAACATAGTTTTCTCTTACTTTACTCATAATATTTTTTTAGTATAAGTTTTAAATTGAATGTGAGTAGCTAGTTTTTTACTAAGGTTAGGATAAAACCACACTAGTTTTTGGTATATTCAAGCTAAGTATTTTTAAGCTTAAAAAGTGTTAAAATATTTAGGATTCGTAAGCTAATTTACATATTTAGTATCTTTTAATATATCATATATCTCTTATAGTTTAGAAACAAAATATGATAGATTAGTTTATCTAGTATATAAAAATCTCAGATAATTTATTCCCCAAAAAGAGAAGTTATTCTTTGAAAAATATACTAAGTTAGTTTGAATCATAGGATTGAGAGAATATAAAAATTAGGGCTTTTAACGATGATATATTTCATGTTTCTAATTCATTGTGGTTTTATTAACATGTGTAGTATTAAATAAAATTGCTTAAATTTGAATGTATGTGAATTTAGTGTGGTGGAATCCAAAATCCTAGAATTTATAAATTTATTTAGTTTACTCTCTTTACTAGGTTAAGCTGATTTAATATAGATTTGAATCAAAATATTTAATTTCATAATTTGAGTTATTGTGCTATCAAATAGTACTTGCATTATCTATATTAAAATAGATCTATGCACTTGTAGTTGTCTTTAAAACACATCAAGCTTTTGGCTAGGTTAGATTATTTTGCCACTAGTCCTAGTTTAGGAATTGTGTGCATTTTTGCATAATTCCTATAATTTCTTGATAGTCATGAGTATATTTTTATTTTTCCAAGAATTAATAAGGATTTGAAGGAGAATTTTATTAGGATAGGTGCTTATGTTATTTGTATTTTTAAATGAATTGTAATGAAGACACCATTATAATTTATTTAATCATGGTTCATTTAAAAAAAGGAGTTGTAATAATACAAGTGAAGGGTGAACTTTCCTAACTTGGAAGAAGAGGTGGTTTGTACATGGTTTCACGCTTGTATGAGAAGATTTTATCTAAGACCCATTGTAAGCTGTCTTAACTCCTTACATTTCTTAGATTAGGATTTACATGTTAAATTAGGTTACATTGTTGATTGGTAGTTTAATATCATATAGTTTGCATTTATAATTTAATTGTTGTGTTTAATTAGGACTATTGCATTAGTACCTTTTTCCTAACAAAAGATAGCCTAAATTCAGCTATAACCAATAGACATAGGCTGTCTAGGTTATGATGTCTCATCTATCAAGGCCTTGACCCTTTATTAGGTGGCATATAGGTTGTTGCATTAGTTTATTGCTTAATTAGTTAGGGTAATAACCCATGCAATATCAAGGGTAGATTTCATTACCACCTCTTGGCTTACCTAGGTTAATCATCACCTGACGTGCACCTCAAACTTTCATAATTTAATTTAAAATCAATTAGTGCTACCTACGATTAATGTGCAACATTTAAGTGTATAATTTCTCAAATGATTCTACTATATTACAGTTATTTCTCTTCTCTTCAAAGAATAAAGCAAAGGCATGGCTGAATTCTTTAGAGGTAGGATCTGTCATTTCTTGGGAGCAATTATCCAAGAACTTCTTGAATAAATTTTTTCCTTTCCACAAGACCAATGCCATCAAAAGGGAAACCATAAACTTTCAATAGAAAGAGGGTGAGCATTTTTACAAATACTATGAAAGGTGGAAGGATCCATTGCTCAAATGCCCCCACCATGTCTTTAAGAAGTGCCAATAGATATAGTATTTCTATGAAGGTTTGATACTATAAAATCAGCGTATGATAAATGCCACAAAGTGGTGGGGTATTCATGACCAAAAGTGATGTTGAGGCTTGGATTTTCTTTGAGACCCTCTTTGAAAATTTTCAGTGATGTGATAATTCTAAGCAGAACGGAAAGAAACACAACCTTAGAAAAATAGAAGTTTATATGAAATAGGGGCCACTCTAGACCTATACAATAAGATAGACATGTTGGCCGACAAAGTTAATAAGATAAATAATCTAATGCAAATTATAGATGCATTCATGTTGAGTAGTGGATCTTTTTCTCAACCTCAACTTGAAGTTTGTTCCATATGTTCTGGTCCAACACATCATACTATGTCATGCCCATCAAGCTTTGCTTTTCCAAGTATTTTTGGGAACAAGTAAAAATGAATTAAATGCATTAAAAAAACCATAAAAAAACCCCCTATTCAAATACCTATAATCCTATATGCGCTAAGCATCCAATTTTTTCATAGTCTAAGAATAATCAATAGGGAGGACCACCTAGGACTATCCCTATTTAACCTTTCCCTAGAGCCCCTAGTTCCATAACAACCTCCACCTTCATAGCAATCTCTTCCGCAATAGAGGAAACAATCATTAGAGGAGACCCTAAATTTATTCATGCAAAGTTCACATCAATTTTAAGATAATACCAAGCAAACTTTGTATGCTCACTCACAATCTATAGTGAAACCGGAATACCAAGTGGGTCAAATTTTAGCTACGCTTGCTAAGAGGAAAAGGGCAACTTTTTTAGTCAGCTTGTTCCAAACGTTAAGGGTCAGTATGAGACTAGTTCAACACGCTAAATCTATAAATACCCTTTAGAAAGGTAAGGCAGTAGATAATTAGGTGGACTTGACTAAGAAAATAGAGAAAGGTGAGGAGAATGAGAGTCATACAAAGACTCAGAAAGGTAAAGAGAAGTGTTAGCAATCTCTCACTTTCTCTAAACCCATTTCTAAGGTAACTTATATTCCAAAGGCTCCATATCCTCAGCATCATCATATGGCTAAGAAATGAGCTAATTTCAATGAGATAATGAATGTTTTTAAACATATGAATATCAATTTTCCATTATTCGATGCAATCAAGGAAATTTCCTATTATGCCAAGTTTTTAAAAGATCTTCGTACATAAAAGACAAAACTTCATCTACATAATAAAGATTTTCTCACTGAGCAAGTGAGATTGCTAATACAACACAATAGACCACCAAAATATAGAGATCATAGATACTCCACTATATCAAGTGTGATTGGGGAACACACAATTGATAGGGCATTACTAGATTTGGGGTTGAGTATTAACCTATTGCCATATTCTGTCTATGTGTAATTAGGTTTAGGCGTGATGAAACTAACTACTATAACACTATAGTTGGCAAATAAATCAACTAAAATTTCTTGTGGTGTGGCTGTGGATGTACTAGTGCTGGTTGATAAGTTTTTATTTCTTATAAACATTCTTCTCTTATATACGCAACTTGTATCTAATCCTAGTAATATCAAATTCCTACCATCTTGGGACGGTAGTTCTTGGCCACATCAAATGCTACACACAATTGTAGGAATGCAATTATGAAGTTGTCATTTGAGAGCATGAAAATTAAGTTGAATGCCTATAATATTGGACAACCACATTTAGATTCCAAAAATACTTTCGAGATTAATATGATTGAGAGTCTAATGTTTAACACATCCCTACCTGTAACAACCCAAATTTTTAAATTTCATTTGAAATGATTTCTAAATTAATTTTGACAAAATGTAAATTTGAAATTTCATGTTTTAAGTCCTATAGAATTGACCTTTTGAAAGACACTTAGTGACCCTTGAAACCTAAATAATTGGATTGTACTTGAAAAAACAAATCCAATAGCACCAAGAATACTAAAATCAATGTTTGGATGGAGAAGTTATGGATTTATGAATATAGAGGATATTTTAATAAATAAATAAGATCTTTACTTAATAGGAAGGGACCATTTTGATATTGGCACCCTCATAGGAGAATCATCCTACGAATTAAAGAAAGAAAGGGGAAACATTTGCTTAAAGAAGGGGAGTTGGTTTGATATTGACACCCTCTCCCCCTAAAACAAATCGAAATACACCTTACAGTCTATTACTCAACCTTGAGAGAGAGAGAGAGAGAGAGAGAGAGAGAGAGAGAGAGAGAGAGAGAGAGAGAGAGAGAGAGAGAGAGAGAGAGAGAGAGAGAGAGAGAGAGAGAGAGAAGAAGAAGAAGAAGAAGAAGAAGAAGAAGAGGAAAAGGAAAGGAGGAAGAGAGAGGGGAAGAAGAAGGTCAACTCGTCGAAGAAGCCTATCACACTAGCAAGAATGAAAACAGTGGTTATAGGTTCCCAGAAATTTGCAGGGGTTACTGGAGACTACAACAACTCTAAATTGTTGATTTGAGCTAAGCATTCACTTCAACGCACAAGCAAGAATCAAAGCTCCAAGAAGATTGGGTGATCTCTGCCATTCTTAACTATCGATTGGAGAGGATATTGGCACAAGACAAGCTTGAAGATTTCACCAAAAAACAACGATCAATTTGGCTCATCCAAGGAAGAAAAAGCATGAAAACATGGTCGAAAGGTTAGATCCATCAAACCCAACTCATGATTTGAATTTTTTTTGGCTAAATTGTACAATTCATGCTAGATCTAAGTTTTCTTGACAATCTAGTCATTGAATTTATGATCTATGTTTAGATAAGCTTAAAATAGGCTTGGATCATCTTATATCTAGCTGATATTTGTCAATCTAGACTAGAAACACATCAACCAATCTCAGCCATCCGATCAGGCACTATTGAAATATTAACGTTGTGACATTTGATCAATGATCAAGTACACAAATGAATTCCTTGACACTAAATTGAATATAATATGATTAAAAATGTAAATTTGGAACAAAGATCGATCAAACGACTTCAACTATTCGATTAAATGCTATTGAAACAAGAACCTGATGATGTCAAATTGATGATCAGATGCCACCAATGAGTTTCAATCACTGATTCAAGACCTAAAGAGTCAAATTTGACCATGTATTAAGGTTGATTCATGAATCGCAAATTTTGACAACCCACAAATGGGACTGAATTGTTGATCTATGGTTAAGGACACAGATTAGTCAATCTGAACAACTGTTAAAACTTCAGGAATTTCGCCTATGGTATAAGACCTCTGATTTGTTAAATCTGACTACCATGTTCAGATCTGAAGTCAAATTTGCATCAAATGAGATTGAAAAGTAGTTTATAATGATGATTAGATGATAATTGATCATGGGATCATAGTCAAATGTACAAATTGAGAATTAATGATATTAATTATACATGGATCATTAAATTCAGGCACAATTAGGTCAATCTGAATTGTTGATCAATAATCAATGATATAGATTGGATCATCCAAGACTTGATGGGTGCCTACTTAGCAATATATGATTTTGAACTAAGACTAACGGTCTAGACGGCTAAGATCATGTAGTAATGATCGATGAATAGTGATAGATTATATGAAATTTGATGGTTCCATAATTTTGGATAATTGATCTATCAGATCATGTTTAGCTAAATAATCTAAGCATACAAACGATGATGAACAATCAGATTATGAGATCCTCAGTCATGATGTAAATGTAAACAATGAAGAATTTTAATAGGAATATGTGTGTGTTCCACAGATTTGCAAATGATTAAGGATAAACGTTCAAATAGTCAATCATAACGGCTGCCCAACAAGTGGATTTTATGGTTTCAAAGCTAGTGGAATAGATAAATGCCATAGGAAGTATGTAGAATTAAGATTACTATGTTTTTAGTGTATTTTGAATTTCAATTTTTGTGATGTGTTCAGAGTATACGTTAGATGAAGTAATTATGTATGTTGTGTTTTGAATAATAATTAAATTAAAAGGACATATTATTCATTGTGAATATATTAAGAAATGTTAAATATTATGGGCCATGTGATCATAGATATGGTTAAAATTAGGTGACTTACGAGAGTTAGTCCTAACCCGTGTACAGACTATGTTATGTTGATATGGTTAAAATTAGGCAACTCGTAAGAGTTGGTCTTGCCTATCTAACGACTGTAGTCTATGTAATTGTAGATATGGTTAAAATTAGGTGACTTATGAGAGTTGGTCTCACTTATCTACAAAATATACTTCACAGATACGGTTAATATCAAGTGACTCGCGAGAGTTGGACTTGGCCCATTTGTGCATTTTGTTTTGCTAATATAGTTAAAGTCAAACGAGTCGTGAGAGTTGGTCTTAGCCCATTTGGCATTTTGGTTTGCTAATACGGTTAAAATTAGGTGACTTATGAGAGTTGTTCCTGGCCTGTTATGCATTTTGTTTTGCTGATATGGTTAAAATTAAGCAACTCGTGAGAGTTGGTCCTGGCCTGTTTATTCATTTTATTTTGTTGACATAGTTAAAATCAGGTGACTCGTGAGAATTGGTTTGGCTTGTCTACAGGCTGTGATTCACATGTAAGATCAAAATTAGACGACTCATGAGAGTTGGTCCTAGCCTATTCGCAAATGATGATTTATTGATATGGTTAAAATAAGGTGACTTATGAAGGTTGGCCTAGCTTTGGGTGAGTTATAAGACACCCGTTGTTCTATTGGTGAGAATAGACGATGATGGCAGGTGCAGTGTGGCATTAGCAGCCATCTAAGTGCTCAGGATTTTGATTATTTGTTTTATATGATCCCTCGATGGAGATTTTTAGGAATTGTGTTGGGTGTTTGTCACTGAGATTTCACAAGACTATCTAATTGATAGTTTGATATTTTTTGTTTGCCCATTTCAGTATGTTTTGAGTTTTCTTGTGGAGTTGAGAATTTGATAAACAGTGTGGTTATGTGATTTAAATGAAATGTATTGACATTGACTCATTAAGGTTTCACACCTTCATTTTACATACTAAAATCCAATTCTGATTGCATATTACTATATGAATGTGTTCCTGAATTTATGGTATTTGAGATTGATTTGTGAGTAAAGAAAGTTTGGAAGACATGTATTCGTGATTTGTGAAACTATACTTCATATTTGTATTGTGATAAAATGAGATTGGGTTTGATTCTTATCGAATGTTTGAATTAATGATTGAACAATTTTGACGTGAAACCTATGCTTTAGAAGATAATAGAATTGACACGAGCATTATGTTTTAATATATATATATATATATTGATTTTGATCAAATATGAAGTGTTGTTCCAATCATTGATTTTTGTAAATGATAAATTGTATTTTATTATTTATGCAACTTGTTCCACCTACACAAGCACCAGCTTACTGAGATATATTATTCGCTTACAATATCTCAGATTTGATGAAACATAACAAAAAGAAGGAAAACAAAAGATAGAACAAAAAGTTACAAAAGAGATCAATGACACTGATGCCAAAGCAAGTATAAGAACATGTAAATGTTCATTTTAGAATGTATTAAACTATCATATTATGACTTTATAGTTTGTTTATTAGTATGATTTGATGTCCATTAAGGATATCGCATCGTATGCAAAAAAATGCATAATATCCAAGAAATAGAGAAAACTTTGCCAAATTTTTGGTAAAAATTAAATATCATTTTACCATCAGATCCTTGTTTGTAAGGTAATAATGACACTAGGGGTTTTTGCAAAATTATTTTCATCGAAATATGTTTTCGTTATTTGTTTTCAAAAAGAAAATTTTAATTAGAGGCCTCATTTTAAAAAAGAATCAAGAAAAAATCTTTTAAAAACCAAGGCCGTCACAGGTGGTGTTAGAGCTCAATTCAATCCAAAAGTCATAGATAGCCAACAAGTGAGAGTTGGTTAACCAAGTATGAGTTATAGAGATAACTCACAAGGATATTGTTATTGAAAGTAAATGATCCTTTCAAAGAATGTGAAGAGAATGAAAGTGTCACTAACAGATAAAATTAACATTACGAACTAACAAAGTTTGATTAACCAAGAATTGGCTTTTGATGTGATGTTGTGATTTGTAAAAAGAAATTCAAATGTTTAACATTGAATAGCCCATTTATCATTATTATTATTAGAAATATGTTCATGAAAGTCAAGCCAATTGTATTTGAAAGGCTAAAGGTTCTCAAGCTAATGGAAATAATACAAAAGAATGGACCTTATTTTGAAATTGAAAGTGACTGAATATTGACATTAAAGGAAAAGCATTCACATGGGATTGGTTTGGGTACTAAGGTAAAGAATGAGATTATAAGTTTGCACAAATTGGAATCCCTAATTAATAACTTATGACACAAAGGAGTATCTATTAACATGAATGATCACTTGAGGGTTCAAACCCTAAGTTTGATGACATGAATAGAGCTTTGTGAAGCATAATAATTCTTATAAAAGGAGAAATGCATTTTAGATAACAAGGAGATAATGCTTCAAAGGATGATATTTCGACGACATTGTGTAATCTACCTAAGCAAAATGGCCAAACAAAAAGGATCTAAAGAAAGAGGACTATTGTCCCTAAGCAAAAGACCAAAGTTTCTTCACCCAAAGATATCCAACTTGGATTTAACATTGGTGAAAATGATGGTAATAGGGAAGATGTGATGAGTAACTCTATGAAACAAAGAGAATGTGAATCAAGGCAATTGAGGTCCCAGAGTGAGACACCAAAGAGTAAACAAAAAGGAGTAAGAACTAAGGATAACAATACACTTTTGATTACCAATTTCTCACATGATAAGACAATTCCTAAATGTTAGAAGGTAGAACAATTGAAACACTTGCTCTCCTTTGGAAGGTGAAAGTAGTTTGAGTCTGAATCAGTAGCAAACTAGAAATGCTTAAAGTTATTTCGAGTTTGAAATTGCATATGGTAAACCACAAGTAAGTGTACATGATGAAGATTTAGATGACATTACAAGAAACTACTGCTTGAATAAGGAAGAGCCATTTTCAAGTGGCATCCATAAATGGTTAGCTGGTGATTATTTTAGTGGGAGATTCAAATCCCTACACAGAAAGAATAGCTTCCAAGGTATGTAAAAGATAGCAATGTTAATAGTTATGTTCAGAAGGCTTATTTTGAGAAGCCTCTATTGGGGTATAAAATGCGAGAGGCTGATGCTCGTAGGCAAGTTTGGTTGTATGCTTGGCAAGAGAATGACTTGGCTCATAGGCAATGTGCGTTGAGTCAAGATCCTAGATTGAGTAATAGAGGCTTATTTTCATTTTACCCTTTTGGGTTATCAGGTTTAGCTGCTGATCTATTACAAATAAGTTTATTGGTGATGTAGAGATGTGCTTTCTACCTAGATGGAGTGAACTATGCTAGGTTAAATAATGTTGTATCGAGATTACACATTGTGGGCAGTATTGTTGCAATCCTTTAAATCCATTGCAAGGCTCACTATTGTACTTCCCTGCTAACTTATAGAGCTTTGCACACAACCTTTGACCACTATTATCACACCATGGTTCATATAGGTGCCATAATGAGTGATTGATATCACTTTGTACGTCTTCTAAGGTGAGATTGTTTAGAAGTATAGTTTTGTGTGTATGAAAAGAAAGATCCTACTGAATAGCTACATATAAAATGCCATTTCATGAATCAGAGGATGTGATTTCATGAATCACAAGAAATTAGAAATGATGATGAAAACCAATATATGATCAGCGCACTATAGCTTGAAAACAAACTATGTAGTGATTGAATCCATATGATTTCTTGTGATGTTGGAAAGAATATTGATTGCTACTCTAAGCAAGAGTATTTCGTTTATGATCTTTATTCAACTTTAAGACATTAACCTACGCTAATTATTGAATGAGTTGGAGTCTAGTAATACCAAGATATGGGTTATAATTTGAGGAGCTTAATTATGAGTTGATTATTCTTTGAGAAATATGTAGATGGTTGGAGAAATACCTTAATGAAAAAGGTATGAGAAATATAATTTAGGAGTTAAACATCAAAATGCTTCAAAGAAGAAAAAATTCAAAAGTAGAGAAAGGTTATATTCAAAGTCAAGTGGAGAAGAAAAGAAAAATAAAGCCAAGGACCAAAGAAGAATGTTCACTCTCATGTGTAGAAAGAAAATTGTGAATACATTAGTAGAAGACCTTTACATATTCTTAAAAACATTTTGTTTACCCATATACCATTTGTCTTTGATAATTCTGTCCTAATCCTTATGTTTTGTCCTAGTGAAAGACCTACTTGATCTTAAGAGTAGTATAGCTTAGATATCGTAATAAATGAATAGGGATTCTAGTGACTTGTAACATTTTTAAATAGTTGGTATCCTTTTCACGAGACCATTTATTAGTTTTTCCTGAGTTATCTTTCTTTTGTATGAAACATGTGAGATAATTTGACTTTGATATACATTACTCTGCTCACATATTAATCAGAGTTTTTACCCACTTCTAAGTGACTTCTTTCTGAGTATTAACTATATCATACGAGATTTAAGTCAAAGCATACTTTTGGATGGTAATTTAAGTCATATTTTGCTTACAGTTTGACATTTGTATATATATTAGCTATATTCACACACTTATATTCTCATATTTGATTTGTAATGGAATGTCTTTTGCATAAGGGTAGGATCTTAAACTATTGTTAAACTTTATTAACATGCTAAAGTTAGATATTGAATGGAAGAAGATTCTTTGAGAAAAATGAACAAAGTTCCATTTGTGTTTTGAAATGTTTATAAGTATCACTTATGGAGACATTATGAGACCGTAACTCATCCACTAAGGATTTAAAGGCTTTTTGCACATGCTAAATGCATAGATAGCACCTAAAAAGTGGCTGGGATTTTTTTTATCTTTTCATTTTATCTTTTGTAGTTTTTCTTGAGAGTAGCAAATGAAAGTCTGAAGTTATTTGATATATACATAAACATCAAAATAATGTCCCTTACCTTTCATAGGATTAAGGTAGAATTGAAAACATATTTTTGGCAACCTAGAATCCTAAAAGAAAGTCATAGACCCCCATGCTAAGAATTAGAAGGTGAAGAAGTTCAGAATGCTATGAAGGCATCTTTATGAAATTCATTATAGTCAAAAACCCTAAGCATCGACCAATCTTATTTGTGCAAAAGAAAGTATTACTATAAAAAAATAAGGTCACCAACTTTTCATGCATGCATGTATACAAACCACCACCTTGGTGAGCTTTTAAGTGAAGCTAGAATGCTATATAATGAGTCACACATATGAGTTTTGTTGAAGTTCAACTATTTAGAGACTAGGATCCACATGTAGAGATTCTTCCTTCATGCACTCTCTCACCTGGACCAGAGAGGGACCCACCTAGTTTTCACATTTTTCCTAAGGAGGGAGACGTGTTACAATCCCTCTCATGTGCGTAATTAATGAGAAAAAGTAGAGAAAAATAAGGAGAAATTTAAAGGGAGAAAAAAAGACATGGAGTTTATGAGGAGTATAAATGGGAAATTTACAACTATCATTCATCAAAACTTCAAAGGACGCAATGGCCAACATTCATCTTTACTTAGGACTATTCTAGTAGCAACTAATGGTAAAGTGTTTGACATGAGAGAATCAAGGGAATGCTATCGTAGACTAATGGAAATGAAGCATGTAAGTGAGAGAAAGTTGAAGAGGATTGGTAGAAATGTTTTTGGCAGGTTGCCCATGATTTTTTAAGGAGATTTAATGCAATTGCAAGGGGAGGAGAAAATGTATTTTTGTAGAGAAAACAATGGTGGGCTGACTAGAGCATAGAATGTTATTGGTGGAGAGAAAAACGGTGGCTTAGAAGAATTTTAAGAATTCTAGAAAACATGTTTCTAAGAAGAAGAGTTCAATGGGTTTTTCATAAAGGGAAAGACGGAGATGATCTAGACCATCTATCCTAGGGTTGTGCAATCCTAAGGTTGGAATATGAGATGAGAAAAGAAGAAAGATAGAGTGGGGTATGCTCTACAAAGGAGGAAGGAAGTTTGCTCATCTTTTATGTGTGATTTTAATAGGGGTTAGGCGTGATTTTTTTTGGCTGGAAAGAAGTGAAAAAGAAAATAGAGAGAGAGGAGAAAATAGAGGAGAAGTGAGTGATATGTAGGAAGTTTATAGGTTGAGTAATTGGCTAAGGGAAAAGAGAGGAAATGTAAGAGATTTGCTACTGTGTGAAGAGAGTAGGTGAAGAATAAAAGCAGAAGGAAGGAAACATCCAAGCCATTCCTCCACTCCTTTGTGCTTGGACGTTGAAACCTATTAGGGAGAGGAATCGAGATATTAAGAGATGAATAAAGGAGGGCCTTGGAAATGAAATCTTGGAGTGTGTGTGTGTGTGTGTGTGTGTGTGTGTGTGTGTGTGTGTGTGTGTGTGTGTCAAATCTATGGAGAAGTAAGTCCATATTCTATTTCCCATGCTTCTTTTCTCTTGTTTACACGTATTTCGGTTATCGGTTTTCGCTTACCATTGCAAGTATCATCTCCATCTATTTTCCATAGCTTTTCATGCATTTCTCTCATTTGTTTACCTTTGCCATTCCATGCAATATCACTTCCATTACTCTTGGCTTCTACGCATATCACTTCTCCCCACCATCCTTCTTTCCCTTCCTCACAATACTCATCCATCATGTCTCTCTTCACCATCCAATGCGCCTACCATTCTTTTTCCATTCCATTATACGCACACACCATATCTCCATTACTTCCATCCATATCTCTCTTTTCTATTGCATTCATCTCCACCATATCTTCCATTCTCTCTTGATTCAATGCATCACCCCCTATTTCTCTTTTGATTACACATATATTTATGTTTCAAGCATGGATGTGGTTGAGATGGGACTTTGAGTGATGAGTATTCCCTCTAGGGTTGTGGCTATCAGGTGATGTCAATCTACTTGTTGAGTGACACACCACATAGAAGGCATCATGTGGTTGATGATTGAAGGTGGTAGTGCTATTTAAAGCTAATTCAAAGACGATATTCTTTGAGTGATAGAAGAAGTCAGCGATATCTGCTCTAGTTCATAAGGGAGTTTTACTTTCTTTTTTTGCTTTCTTCTTATATTCAAATTCTTGTAGTACTTTCATATTTAATTAAATGAAACTTTAGTTTTTAATTCATTAGTTGGATTCATGCTTTGGATGAATATTTTATTTTTTCACTTTACATTGTTGCTAGTTATTGATTGAATATTTTAGTAATAAATCTTAATTAGGCTAGTATTTAGTGGTTGTGTTATATTAGTTGTAACGTAGCTTTTTCTTACTTTGCTTAGAATATGCTTTTTAGTGTAAGTTTTAGATTGAATATGAGTAGCTAGATTTTTTTTTCTAGGGTTTGGATAAAACCACATTGGCTTTAGATATATTCATACCAAGTATTTTTAGATTTAAAAAGTGTTAAAAGTATCATTTTTAAGATTAGTAAGCTCATTTAGATATTTGGTATTCTTATCATAGGATATATCATGTATCTCCTATAGTTTATAAATTAAATATGATAAATTAGTTAATTTAATATATGAAACTCTTAGATAATTTGTTCTCTCAATGTATTGGTTATGCTTTGAACAATATACTAAGTTAGGTGAAATCCTAGGATTGAGAAAAATATAAAATTAGAACTTTTAATAATAATATATTTTATGTTTCTAATTTATTGTAGTTTTGTTAGCACATGCAGTATTAAATCTAAAATTGCTTAATTTTTAATGAATGCGAATTTAGTGTAGTGAATTTCAAAACCCTAAAATTTAGAAATCTAATTAATTTACTCTCTTTAGTATTATTAGATATATTTCTTGTTTATCATTAAAATTTTTGACTACGTTAAGGTGATTTAACATAACTTTTAATTAAAATTTTTAATTTCATAATTTGAATCATCGTAAGGATCAACTCGTACTTGCACTGTCTATATTACAGTAAATATGTGAACTTACAATTATTTTTAAAATACATCAATCATCTAATGGGCATTAGCTTTTAGAGATAATCTATCCATGGTCTAGTAAACAAGATGTATAACATGAATATTCTAAAAAAAAGTGCTAGATTGTTGGAGTCTTCGGTTTCAATTTATCATTCCTCTTAAATCTATATTTCGAGTAATACATTGTCAAAGAAAACAATATTAACATTTTAATATTTATTCTTCTTTCTCCTTGGCAAAAATGATAATCCTAAGCCCATCCACCGTTACAAATTTTAATAACAAAAAAAGGCTGGCTCATGAAATGAATTGTAAAATAAGGATTTCTAGGTGGGCCCTAATAAAGGAAATTCCTGTGGCAAAAAGCTGTCCAGCGCAGTACAATTGGTTGCCCATTCCCGGTAGGCAGCCACCGTTTAGGGTGTGTACTGTCCATCACATAGCGGCTTTGACAAGTATGCATAAGCGTACGAAGGTAATAATAATAATAATCAAGAAAGGAACCTGCAACGACTCAGAGACTAAGAGCATCGTCTAAGAACCCCTCTACACGTGGGCTATACTTGCGTTGCAGTCCTATTTTTTGCTGTTGCAAGGAGTCACTAGCAGGTGCCTTCTCTGCTGCTTGGTTCAACCTTAATTACGGGGTGCTGATCATGGTTCTGCATATGCCTGTTTTACTCATTTGGGTTCTTGACCTTGTTACTTTTTTGCTAAACTATCAGAATGGTACTGATCATATCTTTCTGGCTTCTGTGATTCCCATTTAGAAGGTCCGATGCAAGTATCAGTCCGCAAGGTGAGGACATAGTAAATTCTAGTATGAAGAATCAAACCAGGTTGTTATTTCCCAAGCAACTGCTTAGGTTTTGCCTTCAATATCTGGGCAAGGTTTTACGTGAAACCTTCAATACGGTAAATGATTGGAGTTCAATTGAGAAACCCGTGCCTTTCCGATATGTGAATTGGGTGACCACAATCTTGAATCTAACGGACAAAAACTATGACGAAAATCTAACACATTAAAAACTATGCATATAAACACAAAAGGACAAATTCCTTTTGCTTAACCATGAGTATGCCAAGAGGATGAGACTACTATGATCGGGAGCAAATAATTGAAACTCAGATCCTGACATAACGCGTACAATCACTCAACAGGCTCCAACAATCATTGTTTTCTGTTTCTTGATACTGGGGTATTTGAATTCTAGCTAGATTACTAGTGCGATGATCTTCCTAATCACTTTTTAGTCATTCTAAGTTTGGAAGAGTAAGTATAGGATCTTGGATTAAATGACGATGAACCTCATTCTGCTTTAGCTGCCTTCTATGCAACTGACAGTACTCTACGAGCAATCAGTTTTCCAGCTTTCGTTAGTAAAGGTAGTACACTTTTTTTGTAGCAATGCTGTGACCTTTTAATAGTTGATCTACAACTACGTGCACAGTCTATGCTTGCTGAATTTACATTTCCAATCATCATGGCATGCAGGCTAGAGTAAACATTTTTGTGTTTCAAAAGAAACCGAAAATTGATTACAAGAAAAGGATCAAGAAAAGTTGAGGAACCCGGAACACTAGGAAGTACGGCCCAATATATGTCAACATACTCTGATGCATTTTTTTGTTTCTAAGGAAACTGAAAATTGATTAAAAAGATGGGACAATGGGAAAATGAGGACCAAGGAGGAGCAAAGTACAACCTTATGCGTGCTAACTGAGATACTGTGAAAACAGTAATGTAGGTATATGCTAACTGTTTCCAGTGTAATTCCTGACGCTCTGCACTTCTCCATTATGGCACAGTGGATAGCATGAATACTTCCTGGATGTGCTTTGCTAATCCCAAAAGACATCATTAATTGATTTCCTAACCAAAAAACACATCACTAATGATATCTTTTTCACAACTGAACTGTATAGAGTTTCCTTTTCCAAGGGTATGCTACCACTTTGCAAGCCCCAACACGTGGTACAGGTTCTCCAAATTCAAGTTCATGGTGATGCCGCTAGCCAAGGTAAACACAAAATTCCCAAGCAGACTCAATAGAAAATTTGTGATAACAGTAAAAGACATTTAAGTCCTTCCTAACAAAAATGGTAGACCACCAGCCTCCTCTAGCTTTAAGTCAGTCTAGGAACCAAAACCTTAAACCACCAAAGAAACAATCCGTAATGGGTTACTTTGAAGATCACAAACTGGTTTAGGCTTTAGAATGCATTCAAGCAGGTGAAGCCACAGTCACATTAAGACTTGATGCCAGCCTCTATCCTATTATGTAGCTAGAGTTTCTTCCTAGAAACAAACAACCCTACCTAAAATAATAATAATAATAATAATGGGGTTCAGAAACCCATAACCTTTCCAGGATTCAACACTTCCTTTCCCCCCGGAATGGTGGTCTGGTGGTATAACGTACGGAAAGGTACATTGCTTTCAGACTCACACTCCCAAGGACAAGCACCATGGAAACAAAACTATGAATAGGAACTAACAGCAAACCAAAGCCACACGTTCATATGAGCAAGATTCTGCAGACAAGCTACAGTTGCCCTCATCCCCTTTCTGTCTAACAAATCAACAGGAACGATGGAAGTTCATTGAATGTGCTAAAAGAATCTGCAGAGCCACACACCTCATCCTTGATCTGTCAATGCAGCCCAAGAATTGCCAACGCATGGGAATGACAGAAATTGTCAATAAAAAATGTTGCTAGAATTCCCTTTGACAATAGGAGACATAAGAATCAAATGGTACAGACTAATAATGCCTGTCTTATGGGTCAAAACCTAGAATTTCTGGAGTCCTTGACCTTGGTGGTGAAAGTGACACTAGCACGCTTGGACGTTTGTGTACGAGTCTGCAGACACTGACAGCCAGGAGGTAATAATACAAGAATAGTCAACCTTCAGCTTAAAAGAACTGATTAGAAGGAATAATGGGGGGTTACAGATACTGATGATGAGCAGGGTATGTTTTGTAGATATTCCAAGCCATCATCTTGGTCATCAAAGTTTTATCGAAAGCTATAGCATTAACTTCATGTTCAAAGGCCTAACTGGACAGTGTAAAATATAGCAATAGAACTTCTTCCATTCTCTCAACAGTACGATTAGGTAGCTGGAGCACAGAACTTCTAGGGACTTCTCCACTTATCATTCACAATGAAATTAGTTTCACTGATCAACCAAAATGACCATGGATCTAGCAAAGCGAAGATCATGACAAATATAGGCCCAAAGCATGGGTACCACACCGCAGTGAAGCAAAAACTAGTCAATAGTTTCTGCAGCCATGGTGTACTAAATTTGTAGACAAAGTCACTTACAAGGATTAAATAATTCAAAGTGAAAATCTTACCAGTACTTGGATAAGCATACAACAGAACTGACCTTACCATTTAAGGAATATCTGGAGTATAACCCAAAAGGATTCCATTTCCAAAGAATGTATCCTTCCCCATGAGCTTAATCAATATATTCTGGAAGCACAATAGAGAAGAAAACAGCTCGGTTTCCTTAACAATGCATTTCTTACTCAAAAGATGGATAAGTTGCCTTCACTTGTTGCAAGGAAGTACAGACATCTTTATATGCTGCAAGAAGAAAAGATTCTAGTATACCTGCTATACAAGATGGTTTCCATGCCAAACATCATGCCACAACGGCACCCTATTGCCAACTATACAGAGAACCTGAACCCATTGTGGAAATTAGGACCCTGTGTAAGATACCTTTGTAACATGCCAAACACTACTAAAATAGGTGCCTCAAGCAAACCACTTCCTCATGTCAACCCATATTGCAAGCAACCATTTCCTTCTCTGCAAGCAACTCTAAATTGTACTAGACCACCACAGAGTTCTCCAAATAAAGTTGAATCCATATCTCCCTCAGCTACCAAAGCAAAGTTCCCTGTCCTCGAGAGGTCCATGAACTGGCTCCAACTAAACTAAATGATGGTGCTTACTCTCAAATTTGTCATAGTCTTGAGGGATTCTCTCCAACCTATCTGGAACACTTGCAGAGCAGTAAAAACAAACATGAAGTAAATCAGCAGATGGCTAACCCGACTTTTGACCTCAATAAAGCCCCAAGAACAGAAGGCTTTTCTTCCACGGAGCAAAGCTTACATCCTTTCACTCACCAGGCCACACACACAATGCATAAGAAAAGTGTAACTAAATGGACGGTCATACAAACACTTAATGTATAAGAAAAGTGTAAGCAGATGAATAGGAAGCTGTCTAGGCTACATGTAACAGCACTAGTGATTCTTTGCATAAGGTGGCATGCTTACTTCTCTGTCCCAATGAACACAAGCATATTACCTGCATAATATAGGGGGAGGAGATCTCCATACTAAGCACACAAGAACAAATTCAATTAAACAGCCCCATTAATGCTCAACTAGAATTGAGGCAGGATGCAATAAAATTGCTCTAGAAAATTCTTAGAGATGGACGACTAACTAAAACAAGACAAGGAGTGCGGAGGCAAAGAATTCACTCTGAATTATAATTTAAATGCTTGGAAAATTTCTGAAATTCGCAAGAAATCAGAAAACCACTACAGAATTTTGATTGAAACTTTTCCATGAAAACTCTGATTGAGAATTCGTTAAATACCCAATTGAGATCAAATTGGAAACAAAAAGGCCACTAAATTTCACACAATTACGATTTTTTGGTTTAATGGGTAATAATTTCTACAATTTTTGGACAGCTATGAAAACAAAAATCTGAGACAGGAAATGAATTTCATGAAAAACTTAAACTTGCTAGAGACTAAAGCTGGATGAAAGGAACTAGAATTGATAGCTTTAACAATGAAAATTCAAGAAAGAGAGAAAAATTTGTTATTTTTTTGAAAAAATAAATTGAATAACTAGCAAGAGTTGCACTTGTCAAAAAGAAGCAAAGAACTCAGAATCATTCCACAATGACTTGCATACAGATTCAAGAATCATGACCTAGGGAAAGATAATGATTGAGAGTCACAGTCTCAATGGAATAACATGTACACTGTACCTCTATTTCAAGAGAGAAACCATCATAGTTCTAATAAAGGGAAATCTCAGTTCAAGCATAAACTTCAATTCACTCAGTATATAGGGTGCTCTATATATGGAGTTCGATCACCTTGTAAACCCCCTCATGTGCTTGGTAATCAAGTGAACGAACTCACCAAAATTTGTCTCTAACAAGTTGGCAATCAAGGAGGAAACAATAATAGAAAGTAAAACTAAACAAAAAATAGAAGGTAAGGAACTGATATTGATCAGTTTTCTCAAGTTATGAGACAATCATATGGTGCCCATCAACTGGGAGGACCTACATCGGTTCTCTTTTTCTTTCTTGAGTATACTTGGATGCCCCTGTCATTACTCCTTATAGTGGAAGAACTCGTGATCCACCCCTCTCCTGGACCCCGCATACACAGGAGCTTCGTGCACCGGGGCTGCCCTTGTTTGGAAACTCATGTCCGACGAGCACTCAACTTGATACTTTTCCTTTCATTTAGACAAAAGACTTTTTGATACAATCTCGTTAGGTTTTCTTCATTTGCCATTGATACAATCTCATTTACTAAGATCATAGTAATGTATTCTGTAATCACAAGTAACGGATACACGAATATGTCTTTCTTCATATTTGTCTTCATCTTGAAGTCCATTGTAATGAGTAAGATCTTCAATATTGGAGGTCAGATAGATACTCCAATTAGTTGGAAGATCCAGAGCAGAAGCATTTGAACTGATCTTCTTTTTAATACTGGATGGTCCAACCCTTCTAGAATAAATTCAAGTGCCTTAGGAAAACCACTCAGAATGAAGTCGTACCATAACTTGACCTTCTTCCTTAAATTTAGCAAATCTTCGATGCATATCCTCTTATGATTTGTTCTTCTTCATTACTTAATGTGATCTGTCATCGAACTTCCCCATGAATGCTACACATCTTCATTAGCATTCAGTCTCGCATTGATAAAAAGAAGCAAACATATTGACAAGACTGTTGAAATCAAGTAACTCCAAAATTGATGCTTCCATGATAGTAATCTTGATATCTTCGACAGCTTTCATAGCAATAGTTATCCATTCAATCTTTCTTTAGGAACTCTCTAATTGAAGTCGAATTGCTTTAAAGATTTCAAAAATAGATGTCCTATAAAATCTAGCCACTCAATGCAAACTTCATGTACTATAGTAGCAAATGACCAATCAAGGATTACTTGTACTTTAGTTTGGATCTACTTCAACTCCTTTTGAAGCCATGATAAATCCTTCAAATATAACACTTGGCTCATGAACAAACGTTTTTTCAAATTGATGTAGAATAGTTTTGCCAAGGAAATCTCATCACTTGTCATAAATGATTCAAGTGCTTATCAGAATTGATGTTATAGACTAAAACATTGTCAAAATAAACAACCAGAAATTTACTAATGAACGATCAGAGTACCTAGTCCATCACGCACATGAGAGTGCTTGAAGCATTAGTCGAAACAAATGGCATGAACATCTACTCATATAATCCATCTTTCGTGTTGAGTGTTGTCTTCCATTCATAACTGAAAGAATTCTTATCTACCACTACATAGATCTATCTTTGAAAAAACATATGACATAGATACCATATCATCAAATTTGGAATCAATGAAGGATACTTGAAAGTAGAAAAGGACAGCCCAGTGCACGAAGCTCCCGTGTATGCGGTGTCTGTTTAAGTAAGAGGGTCTATAGTACACATCCTGACCTTGCATAAGGCGTGACCTTGAGGTCACATAACAACAACTCTACTATTGCACAAAGGCTCCCCCTTGAAGAAGGATACTTGAAAGTGATCTTATTAATATCCCTACTGTCAACACAAATTGGTCAACTTCCATGTTCCTTGAAATAAAGTTGGAACTGCACACAGACTCAGGCTTTTTGTAATAAAACCTATCTGTAACAATTCTACCACTTGCCTCTGTGAAACTGCATGCTTAGTAGGATTCATGCAATAAGCTAGTCAATTTGGTAGCACTAATCTAGGAATTAGATCAACTGTAGGTTGTATATCCCTCATTCGTGGTAAAGAAGACGGGAACTCTTTAGGGACCAAGTTAGAAAATTTCAGCAAAATATTAGAAATTTCAAGATGATAAATTTTCTCCTCTTCATATTCCTCTTGAACTTCTCTTACAATCAATGTGAATATAAGGCCTTTACGTCCACATTTAGCCTTGGATCTTTCAAGGAAAGCACATTACTGGAGAGAATAGAATCAATCTTTTTATTTGCTTGAACAATTTCAGGAATGTTCATAGGCTTCAATGTAATTCTCTTAACAATGAACCAAAATTCAAAAGTATTTAGCTTGCAATCATTCTTTACTTCTCCACCATAAAGCTAACCTCTTCCCAAGAAAAATGTGAGTAACATCCATAGGCATAAAATCACAACATATAGGGTCTTCATACTTCCCAATCTTCTAAGTCACCAAAGCCTTTTATTAACATGCATAGAGTTTGAGCCACTTAACTGGTCAACTTTGTAAGATAGAGGATGTTTCTTAATATGTAATTTTAGTTTATCTACCAACTCTTGTGAAACTACAATTGTACTACTTCATCAAGTGAAGTCTCCATACCCAGTCTTTGCAATTTTAATGGTAATATAGAAAATCTTCGCAAAGTATAGTAAGACCTCTTTTGACAACTAACATATGTCTGGTCTCTCCCTCGTTTTCAGATCTAGAAAAGTTGTTGTCATCTTCAAATAGTTGTTCACTTTCATTAACTTCATCGGGGTTTCAGCACTTGTAGTAGCAAGATTCTTTCCTTTATTCTCAACGAGCTTCAGATTATTCGACTTATTGTTAAGTATTCATGCTGGTACAATCATAATAAGAATTATTACTGCAATAAATTTGTCACATAAAACAAAAATTTCAAATTCTACTCAATTTTGAGAGTTGTCTAATATGCCTCATCCAGAGTCAAAACATGAAGAGTTGTCATTTCCCTTTGCGTATCTATAGAAAGCCCGGTTTTGAAGCAAGATAAGACCTACCTGTGATCATCAAGCAATATCAGAATGAGTTGTAAGTTCATCGTACTTTTCTGTGTACTTATCGATCATTACCCTACTAGAAGAGTAACCAATTCACCATAAAATTCATTCTAAAAATCTAAAGGAAGGAACTACCCTTTGAGATTTAACTATGTCTCTTCCCACAAGACAATAGGAGGTTGTACTGCTCCACAAGTCAAGATTCTGAAATCCTTCACCAAATTTTTGCTGGACCGACTACTTTGATTTGTGTGAATCAAATTTATCAATCATCCACTCAATTTTGAGAGTTGTCTATGCCTCATCCAGAGTCAGAACATGGGAGAGTTGTCATTTCCCTTTGAATATCCTCGGAAAGCCCAATTTTGAAGCAAGATAAGGCTAACTTGTCATCACCAAGCAATATCAGAATGATCTATAAGTTCATCGTACTTTTCCATGTACTCATCAATCATTAACCTACTTGAGAGTAACCAATTCGCCATAAAATTCATTCTCAAAATCTAAAGGAAGGAACTCCCTTTGAGATTTAATTATGTCTCTTCCCACAAGACAATAGGAGGTTGTCCTGCTCCACAAGTCAAGATTCCAAAGTCCTCCACCAAATCTTTGTTGGACCAACTACTTTGATTTGGGTGAATCAAATTTATCTATCATCTTTATGTTCCCAGTTAAAATAATCTTCTAATGCAAAAAGCAAATCACAAATGCATTTGGATTCATTTTTCAGCAAAATCCAGAACTTTAAGCTTACACTTCTCTATAACATCATCATATCTATTCCTTGACTAAATAGATTGATCATTTTGAAACAAACCTTCAGATTTCCTTGAAATTCATCATGATTATTTCATAGATTTGAAAATCTACGACCTCTACCTTGATTTTCATTTCCACCCTTTTCAAGGTTTAACCAGAAGTCAAATTGGTGTTTTACTCACTTCTTTATCAATACCAGATAATCTAATTGCTCTTTCTACTGCTTTTCAAAATAAGATAATCACGTAGAAAAGTTCTTGAATTGTGTATGAATTTTCTAAGATTGAATACTAACTCAAAACAAGATAAAATAAGTGCAAATACAAGGAATTAACCAATTAGAATTTAAGGACATGAAAATTTCTAAAGTTTGTTGAAAAATTAGAAAACTAGTATGGAGATTTATTGTAATTTTTTGATGAAAACTTGGATTGAAGAACATCAAATGCCCTTGAGTCTTTGAAACTAGAAACCGACTAAATTTCACAGAATTACGATTTCTGGTTTGATGGGAAATTGATTTGACAACTTTCAGACAGCTAGGAACAGGAAAATCTGAGATGGGAAACAAATTCTACGGAAAGATAGAACTTGCTAGCGACTGAAAGCTATATAAAAGGAACTAGGATCAATAGCTTTAACAATTAAAATTCAAGTAAGAGGAATAAATTAATATTTTTTGAATTTTTTGAAAAATAAATTGAATAACCAGCAAGAGTTGCACTTGCTGGAAAGATGCAAGGAATTCAGAGCTGTTCAATGAGGACTTGTGTACAAATCCAAGAGTCCCAGTCTTGGGAAGGATAATGATTGAGAGTCATGAACTTAATAAATCAATAAGGATATCACACATTTGTTTTAAGAAAAGAATCATTTCAGTTGTAATAGAGGAGACAGCTCAACTCAAGCATAAACTTAAATTCATTTAAAAGCTGTGAAAACAGTATACAAGTGCTCTATGGATAGAGTTCAACACTCTTACAAAGCCTCCTATGTGCTTGGCACTCAAGCAAACCCGCTCACTAGAAACTTTTTCCAGTAAATTGGCAATCAAGGAAGAAAGAAAACTAGAAAGTAAAGCTGAACAGAAAATAGATGGAAAAGAACAGATCATCTACTTCATCAGTTTTCTCAAGTTATAAGAAAATTCATGGGTGCCCATCAATTAGGATTGGTAACCACATGGGTTTCCTTTTTCTTCTTCTTTCTTCTTGAGTATAATTGGACACCGCCATCAAGAAACAAGTCAGGGAACAAGGCTAAAGACAAGCAGAAACTCTCTCAGGCCAAGTGCCAAACCTCATCTGCTCATCATATAGTAACGAATCTCTACTCAACTTTGTCTATATACCTTCTTCATGTCCAGTTTGCATAAGACTTACCCACTTATTCTCTTGTAGACCAAATCAATGTACTCAAGACCAACAAGTACACCTCCATATGCCAAACGTTTATGGAACTCATGGGTCTAGTAATAGTAGGACAGACCACTTTCCATCATCTTGGAGCAAGAATTGGCATGAATCATGTACTCGCTGCCACTAAGTCAAAGGATGGACATATTGCAAACGATTTGCCTCATCATTCTTAAGGTCAGAAAGGTAAAGGATGCAACATCATGGTGTTTCAGCTCTCTCCCTAGCTGTCAAGGACAGTCGTCTCAACAAATTCCTAGAGTGAGCATGAGCACCAAGCTAGTGGCAAGGTGCACCTGCTTCCCAAATGAAGACTTTGCATTCAAGTATGCTTACCCACCAACTTCCACAAAAAAAGAAAAGAAAAAAGGAGAGAGAAATTCCGGAAAAACTAAAACGAGATCAAGCAAAATCTGTTTGGGGGAAGATGATCTCCTCGGATGCATTGCAAAGCCCTCTCCACCTCACCTGTCGAAAAGGGTACCTCCCAGCTATCATGGGCTTTGTCATCAAGAGATTCAAAGTAGGGCCAACCAGGTTGAGGCTTTAAAGCTGGTTTCTCAGAACATCAGTTCTGATACAATATGAAAAGTTGCAGTAATTATTATGAGCTGCTTCCTTCAGTCATAGAGTTTTCAATTTTATAGCTTCTCTATCAGGCATATAGTGCTATGGAAGAATTCCTTCTTCTTGCCGCCTTCTTGAGGTTGCTGCTTCTGTCTTGTCTCATCCTGAATGGTCCTCAATAATGTCCTTTGGTGTTTTCTCTCTCCAATACTCAATGTTGAACAGAATTTCTTTTCTGTTGAGATTGACATAGCAAAGATTCTTCAAGAACCTAATGAAGTTTAGTTTATGTCTAATTCTCTCCTCAGATCTTCCAATATTTAAGATCTGGGTTTAACCATTTCTTCAGTAAGTTGAACACTTTCTGCTCCTTGAGTCACGCAAGCTCAAACCAAAAGGTAGAGGGTCCAATGATCTAGAAGACAGAAACTGCAAAGCATGGGAAATATGCCTGCACATTGGTGGATACCAAGAAGCAACTGAAGTGTTCAAGTCAGGTAGGTGTGATAGTTGGAACAACTGGAGTTGCTTACATTAAAGGAAGGTGGACGAGAATTTTTTCAAACAAAATTGGAGAAAGCAGTCATTGCTGTTGTCATTCTAAAGCCATAATAACCCACATCAAACCTGACCCAGCAGGACAACTAGACTTATTGGTGGGCAATATCTGAGTCTCTATTCTATGCTAAAATGTATTTGCTCTACCCATGCTGCCATATGTTTAGTACAACATGATCTCCACACCCAAGTGTTTGGCATATATTCTGACATTGGAACTTTCTGTAATATTGTTTGTGATTGCATGTGGTAAAACATCATAAGTATAGGAACAATTGGTGGTCCATAAAAAATTGATCCTAATGCCAAATCTAATAACTACATGCCATCATAGCTTGAGGCCTTCTCAATGCAAAAGTATTCACTTAAAGAATGGCAATCTTTATCAGCCAGTAGCAGAAACAATTTGAATCCTGGGTCAAACAATTTCAACAATTCATATCCTTAACAAAACCACCTTACCAAATCAATTATGAGTAAAATTTCACTTAAATGACCAATTGGAGAAACTCTACCTAGTTTATCTTCCAATTGCTGATGGACCAAGATCATCCTGACCAGTCAGTTGCTTTTATGGAGAGGAATTACAATCATGATCATGAAGAGGGTAGAAACAATGAATGGGCTACTGTTTGTCATCCTTAAATCATCAAAGAGTTCTGATGTCATCCTAGAGCCATAATGACCCACATCAAACCTGATCCCAGCAGGACAACTAGACTTTCTGGTGGGCAATATCTGAGTCTCTATTCTAGGTTAAATGTACTTACTCTACCCATGCTGCCATATGTTTTGTACAACATGATCTCCACACCCAAGTGTTTAGCATATATGCTGCCATTGAAACTTTCAGTAATATTGGTCGTGTTTGCACATGTGGTAAAACATCATAAGTATGGGAACAATAGATGGTCCATAAAAAATTGATCCTAATGCCAAATCTAATAACTACATGCCATCATAGCTTGAGGCCTTCTCCATGCAAAAGCATTCACTTAAAGAATGGCAATCTTTATCAGCCAGTAGCAGAAACAATTTGAATCCTGGGTCAAACAATTTCAACAACTCATATCCTTAACAAAACTACCTTACCAAATCAATTATGAGTAAAATTTCACTTAAATGACCAATTGGAGAAACTCTGCCTAGTTTATCTTCCAATTGCTGATGAACCAAGATCATCCTGACCAGTCAGTCGCTTTTATGGAGGGGAATTACAATCATGATCATGAAGAGGGTAGAAACAACAAATGGGCTATTGTTTGTCATCCTTAAATCATCAAAGAGTTCTGAGGATACAAAATGCAAGATTGAAACATTAACATACTTAAAAATTGGCTTGGCCTGCCTTTAGTTCTACTGTAGAATACAGACTGTTCTGATAGGAAAATTCATCATATTTTATTTTTTGAATAATAAATGATTAAGAAAGAATACGCTATAGTCATGATTTGTAATACCTACTGAAGTTACTATTGATTAACTTGGGACAAACACTGGCCTGCAATCTTGCAACAAAGGGTCAGACCACCGGGCAAAGGTGGAACCCCAATGTCCTCAGAACTTGAACCCCTTGCACGTTTTCCTAGTTGTATTAGTGAATTTCTTATTTTAGCAAGGGAATTAAAAAGAAAAAGGAAAAAGAGAAGAGAAGAGAAGAGAAGAGAAGGAAAACTCTCACCCCAAACTGATGTCATTCCTGATCTTTGGTTTTCAGGTAAGTGGGGGCAATATCTGATAAATCTACTTATTGTGCATTGAAACTACAAATAAAATAGAAAAGAACAAATATGGAAACCACATTTACAATTCCAACAGAATGACAAAAGGAGTTATCTAAATGGAAAACCTCTATGAAGTGAGTTGTACTTTATTGTCAGCTATAACACACTGTTATTCAATCAAGAGATTTCTGTATCACTTGATCAAATAACTAGCATTCTAGAAATAGCAATAAATTTCCAATGTGAATCTAAACATTCGGTTGCCATTCCTAAGCAGCAATATTGACTGTCCCTTACATTAATTGTTAATAAGAAATTTGTAGAAACTTATGATATAGTAACATGAATTGTTTTAGAAATATTGAATGTTGTATATCATTATTATACATAGTTTTAGCATGCTAATGAAATCAACTTTTGGCGGGCATTTTATCCAGTACATATATACCATCAAAATTTTACTCTTGTTTGCTAAAAATGTGCAAGCGAATGGAAACGGAATTAAATTCACAAGTATTGGTCTAAGTGGCTTTGTTCAGAATTTCCCAAAGCCCAAGAATTTGCCGCGGCTACTAATTCACAACGTTACCCCCTTCATTTCCCCATACAGAACCTGGTCTGCTTCATCTTAATATACTGAATTAGGAGTTTAAACCAGGGAGTGATATAGTTTTACAGCAAGATTTTCCGGTTAGATATTGAGACATAATGCTTGAACCAAACTTATCAACCTAGCTTCTCCCATTCTTAAATTCATACCAACCAAGCCAAGATAACATGTTATTCTTTATTTTTGTTTCTTTTCTCTGGCAGGTTAGTCTAGAAACCTGACACCATTCACAGAGCTACGAGCAACAAAATACAACAATTTCCTTGCCAAACCATCGGAAATGAAAAACCAACAAGCACAAATTGAAACAAGCAGTAGAATAAACAGAGACTCTCAATGTTCATAACATATATGAAGTACTCAAGCCTAGTAATTTATTAATCATAGCAATTCTAAGAAGAATCAACGAAGGGCCTTCCATTTCTTACTTGAATGCTCTCTTCACCCTCTCCCTTTCCAACACAATCCAACCCACATCCACACTGCGGGCACTCTTCAAAATTGTCAATGGAAAAACTAGCAGAGGCAATCCCAACAGAGAAATCAAGCTCATCTCCACTCCTAGTAACTTCTACAATGTTGAGCCAGAAAAACAGCACCTTAACACTGATTCCACTGAGGTCTCTAAGCCGATCTTTTTCGATGTAGCCAGCGATTTTCGACTTGTATTTCAGATCATATGAACCTTCCAATGAAAAACTGCAACTGCTGTTGAAATACGCAGCGAATTTCCCCGTAGTGGTATCGAGATCATAACTCAAAACCCCTTTTGGAAGAAGGCCTATGGGGAAATCGTACTCCTCTAGAACTTGGTAGGCTGATAATGTATCATCAGAAGATATGGGGTTGATAAGAATCGCCATATGAAAGAGCCCAAGTAACAGAATAGCCCGGATCGCCACAGCTCTAGGCCAGCAGAAAATCGCCATTCGCTCTTTCTCGGTCTCGCCCAGTCTGCGCGTTTGGATGGTAATAAGCGAAGGCACGGTGTTATGTAGGTGTTTCTAACGGTCATTCAACGAGGGTAAGGGTCCACGTGTTTATTGAGAGAAGAGAGAGAGGGTGGACTCCTTGGTGGCCACGTGAGGAGGAGGATTCACGGTTGCATAGCAGGCGTCTCACAGGTGACTACAAGTAAATAATTCCTGCGGTCACTGATAAATTAGTCCCTACTGCTAATGTTATCGGATCTTCTTGGGAAGATGCAAGTAGTTTACAATGTGCTTACTAATATTTTAGATGACTATAATCTATATTTAGCTCAGTTTTGTAAAGATTAGTTTAAAATATTACACTTATTAATGTTTTGGATGCCTATAATTTTACTTGAGCTCAGTTTTGGGAAGATTAAGTGGTTTAGAATCTCTCAACTTAGGATGGGTTATGTCCAAAATTCGCACCCATTAAATGATCTTAGAATATGGCTACGAGGGTTTGTAAGGTATCACCGATCATATACAGTGGGCTATAACAGAAGCAGGTAGTACTTATAATGCCGATAACAATGGCATTGGGTAGAATGAAATAAAGGCTAGCATAGGTGAACTGTGGTTTTCCAGTCCCACTGATACCGCAAGGGAAACCGGCCCTTTAAGTCTCACATGCGTTTGCCATCGTACTCCGGGCAACTTTGGTCAAGTGGAAGCAATTACTGTTTTCTATATGCATGCTGCAAAACTGAAAGCTGTCTCGCTCGCTACAGTTGGCCTTGGGTAGAGAGATTGTGGGCAGCAAGGACCATCTCTTTTTATCACAATTCTAACTCTTGATCACTATCTGATGACATTAGGTTTGAGGCAATATCTAATGACATTAGGTTGAGACAAACTTTATAATTATTTATACTTTGACTGAAGTAATGCATTGAATAATGTTACTAATAGCAAGCAATTAAATATAGGATTTTTATATTTTTGTTTGGAAATATAGGAATTTTTTGTACTCTCTGCAATAAAATATAGACAAAAAAAATGCTACCGTATGGATATTTTATAAACAAAAATCATGACGGTTGGACTATTCTGTCATTCTAAGAACCTTCGTCACCTAAATGAGACCTTCCTTCATATAAAGTTTTTAACTATCTTTTTTCTATGATAAAAAATTTAAAAGTATAATGTTTTAGATGCTAGATTTATCCAATTTGTGAGCTTTTTGGGCAATCGAAGTGCAAATCCAGAGTAAATTAGACCATGGGTTGGACCACTTTTTATGCTAACTGGGGCTCTATGAGGCAAATTGCCATCATGGCATTTTGATAGCATTCTTTGCAATAACTATTGTCAATGATAAGGAAGACTCCACTAATTGTTGGGAGACACATGGAATCAATGTGAACTCTTCACCACCAAGTGATTACTTAGAAATTTTGGCAAACACTTAAGATGCAAGATAATAAATAGGAAAGTTGTGCCTTCTATGCATAGAAAAATATCAAACACCTAACCATTATAACCAACTCAAATAAATCACATAAAAAACGTATGACTTACAAAATAATATGAAAACCACAAATTAAGCTCCAACAAAGTCTTTTTCCATTAATAGCTCTGCTTAAATCTTCCACTATGAAAGGAAATCACAACACTTTGTTGTCAAGCACTGTAAGGGTAACCAAGACAGGAAATCTTTTCTTCCTGTCCAACAAGAGGCAGCTAAGAAATCTTCTCTTGTTCTCCACTGTGAGGGAAACTAAGAGCTAAGAGATTTTATGCTCTTTTGCATCATAGAAAAAACAACAACACAAAGACCTCTTCTTCTCCGTCAAAGAGGATAACTAAGAAAAATCTTCTTTCTTCTTCTTTGCTCCTACAAGAAGATAACCCAAGGAACCATCTCATTGTGGGACTCTCCCTCTCTTTCACGAGTCCCAACACAAGAGAAATGGGATGGGGATCTTCATAACTAACACCTATAAAATTAGATAAAAAGTCTGAGTGGGAGTATAGGCAACCAGGGTTGTCAATGAAAGAGATCATGCAAACAATTACTACCATAAAATTACAAGCTGTTTCTTTAAACTCATTCAAAAGTAACACTTGTTAAAGATAATGTATCTTTATTTTATGATAATTATGAAGAACCTAAATACTTATTAGGCATGCTCAATTAATATATTCTCTTTTTTCCTATGGTTACTTAAGATTAGATAGCATTTATGCACATTCACTAAGCAATATAAAGACATAACAATTGAAAAGTTAAAGTTTAGTGCCTTAAATGCACCTGGACCTGGAAACTCATAATTTGACACTATCATCAAAGATAAGCTAGTGCAATTCCTAGAGTAATCATTAGTTAGTCAAGGAAGTATAAACAAACTATGGTAGTATCATCATCCAACTAAGCATGTTACATAAAGTAAGCAACCTATTCCAATAATAAAACTGGTTATTTGGTTTAAGACAGAAAAAGAATGTCCAAGCTTTGAATTGAGTCATTAAATGACCAAAGTAAGGACCTTTGATTATGTGAATTATGAAGGTTACAACCAAAATATGCATACATTGTTACCTTAGACCATCACTCATGTAAGGAAACAACCTACATCAGGTTTATCATTTTAACTAGTTAATAAGTATAATAGAAATAAACAATAAGGATAAGCAAAGAGTATAAATAGGGTCCTTGATGTTTTGAAGAAATTGAATTAAAAGACTAAACCATCCTTAATTAGTCTAAAGTTAAATGTAGATTAATAAGGTTATTAAGTCAATGATTCAAGTCTGGCTCTTCTAGAATGAAGCAGGAATTGGACCAAATTTAATTTGGTACTATTGACAAAGAATTGGAACTAACTATGATTGATAATTGAAGGACCATAACCTAATTTTTTGTCCTATTCACTTTAGTTTTTTAGTTCTTTCATTCTCATTGACACCACCACTGTAATGACTCCAATTTTGTAACATTGAAATCCCAAGTTAGCAATGAAAAGTTCACTTTTTGGAAATAAGGGTATTTTGGTCATTTCACTATTCACTTTGACTAGACCCAAAAATTTGGTCCTGAGAATGGTACCATTAGGTGCGTCTGGGAAAAAGGAATCCAACAACACCAAAATCACCTAAAACGGAGTTTAAATGAGGAAGTTATGGCCCTTTGAAGTTCAGGGGCAAAAATGTAATTTATATTAAAAACGGATTTAGCCTGAGAAACACAGGGGCCCGTTTTGATACGGGCACCCCTCTTCTTCACCCTCCTAGAGGGTTCTAGAATGGTGGTGTTTGGAGGAGAAACCACCGCCATTCTAGAGGTTTCTCCACCGCCATTCAATGGCGGTAAGAGCCCCCTCCAGAACCCTCTTATAGCTCTATAAATAGAGCTCTTGGGCACCTCTAATGGCAGCCCAAAAGCTTGGGAAAAACTCATCGTGGAGAAGCAAACAAGAGGAGAAAACATGGAGAAAAACCCGGACACGACGAACCAGGTATGCCTAAAACCCCTTCAAACCTATCTCCCCCTTAGTCCTAGGCTAAGTTTCCCCAAGTTTTTGCATAAAAAATCACGCAAAACGGAGCTCTAGAGAGCCATAAAGGACCTAGGGACGGTCCCTGGGGCACATTGGCTCTACAGGGTCGAACCAGGGCATCCTTAGGACGCTCAAGTCCCCGTCAAACCAAAACGCACCTTGAGCGTTGAGAAAACCGGACAGGTGCATCTGTGGACGCGCCCGCAACTGAGAACGACGGGCGGAAGCCCAGAGCGTCTACAGACGCGCCCGCTGGGGCGCATGCCGCTGACGCGGGACACTAACGCGTCCCGGGCTTCCACCTCGTTTGACCTCTATGTACATATGATGTTAAATTGCCCATAACTTGAGTTATAGGCCTCCAATTGAGGCGTCGCGAAAGGCGCTGTGTCCGTGTTGACGACACGGATACACCCAAACTATAAAATACCTGATCAAGGCCCAATCTAAGGTATGCACGACCCTTAGACTATAATAGTAGCGCGGGGCCACTAAACCTTTGTAAACCTGATGATATCAAGGCCCAGTTAGGACCTTAGGACACCCATAGGCATGGGGATGAACCCTTAATGCCTAAGTAGTGAGATCAACCACTCTAAAATCTATAAAAATAGGCCAAACTAACCTTATTCCCCTAAACCATGTTCAGGAGCATACGAGGACAAGGGGATTAGCGCAATCTAGCAAGGTAGGTGCTCTATCGCTACTAGACTTTTTAAAAGAACCCATGATTGTTTTGAGAATGCATGTTTTAAGTTTAAGTTATATGACTTGTTTAGAATGACTTAATCTTATAAATGAATTCAGCATGCATATGACAAATACATTATGTATAGACATGCTTTGCAAACAATTGCATATATTGCATGAATTGTGAGCATTGAGTTTTTGTAAAAATTGCATGTCCTTGAGGGTTACCAAAAGACGCTGGAGTGCCCAAAAGACGCTGGGTAGGCAGTTGTGAGGGCCAGGCAGTTGTGAGCGACCCAAAGAGGACATGTTTTGAAAAAGAGGTTTTTGCTTGTTTGATCATATGTGATTTGGGCTAGTAAGATCGTGGTCGCTATGCCGAGAGGTCTGGGTTGGCCTCCTAGCCTCTACCACTATTAGGTGGAATGGGTACCATGCCCAAAAAGGGCATGTCCCTACGTCGACTGCATGTGGTACAGGGGGCTACCACTGGTGTCACAGCATTGGGTCAATGTGTCATATGCCTCGTGGAGGCTATGACCGAGTGTCCCCAGGTACCCGGGGACCACACGGCGGTGAGGTCGTGGGCATAGAGGGCCCTATGGTTTGAAGATTTACTTACATTGCATATGGCATGACATGAGGTTGGTTGACCATACCATATATCCATGAGTTGGATTCAGCGGAGCATCTTATGCATATCATTATGTTTATGATATATATGATACTTTCGACTTGGATTATGTGATTCTTTAAGTCGTCAGTATTCCAATTTGACAATGGTTTTTAATCTCGATATTGAACATGAGTGTTCAAACATGCACATGTTTTGAAAGAGCATATGATTTTAAACATAGCATGCATTGTAAAACTAGTAGTGATGGACTCAATCCTCAACATTTTTCAGACACAAAGTAAACACTTAAGGACAAGGTATGCCTGTGACAGAAGACACCCAGATTAAGTACAAGTAAGTAAACCCCTACCTTATCTTTCAATGTTACTTGATTATAGTTACTCTCTGTAGTTGAGGCTGTGACTAACACTTTCTTGGGAATAGAGTCAATTTAAAACTATGCCATGGCTAGATAATTTGAAAATGTGTTTTGACACTCGGGGTTTTATATGAAAGATTGTTTTCTAAAAAGAAAAAGATTTTCATGCATTTCATATTTATAAAATAAGAGATCTCACCTTTTTATCAAATTTGCATCATATAAAACCTGGGTCGTCACAGTTGGTATCAGAGCGAGGTTTGACGTTACTCACAGCTCAGTTATGAGGAGAATAACTTATAATCAAGTTTTATCCATGAAAGAGTAAGGGGTAATAGGATAACACATACTAAGGTCTGGTAAATTACCTTGTGATTACAGATGCCTAAAAAGAAAGGAAGAAATGCTCCAAGACTTGAAGCCCCACCAGTGGACTCCACTAGGTTGGGCAATGGGATGGTTGAATTATTCCAGAAATTTCTACAACATATGGGACAATACATGAGTAGTCAAAGCCAAACCCCTACCACCCGAGATCCTTCCCCTGATAAAGTAATAGATAGGATTGAGGTTCAGTTAGAAAGGTTTTAGAAATTAGCTCCCTCATTCACAGGAGAAGATGAAGCATCTACAGCTGAAAAATGGTTAATTGATATTGAAAAGATATTTAAAGCCATGAACATAGTTGAAGAAAGAAAAGTACCCATGGCCACATTTGTGTTTAGGGGAGAGGCTACCTTTTGGTGGGAAACAGCAGAAAGGACTTATTTTGACCAGCGAAAAACAATAGGATGGGAAGAGTTTAAAAAGGTCTTTAATGACAAATATTATCGTAAACACGTAAGAAAACAGAAGGAAAAGGAATTTATGGACTTAGAACAAGGGAACATGACTGTGCAACAGTATGAAAATAGATTCATCAGCCTCCGAAGATTTGCATCACGTGCTTGTGCTGATGAGGAAGATGCGGCAGAAAGATTTGTAGATGGGCTCAACCCAGTACTTAGGAACAGAGTTCTAGGTTTCCAACCTTCCACCATAGCCAAGCCGTAGAGATGGCCTCCCTATACGAAAAAGATTATCAAAGGAACCAGGCAATAAAGGAAACTAAGAACATCAACACCATGAGAAATAAAGGAAAGAGACCATTTCAGTCATCTGGACCCAGGCCATCTTTCAAGAAGCCATTTGAAAACAAAGGAAGAAGACCAGATTGGAAGACATGCCCTAAGTGTAATAGGAATCATTTAGGCAAACCATGTTCCATTTTCAACATCACTTGCTATCTTTGTGGAGAATTAGGACATTTTGCTAGGGATTGTCCTAAAAAGAAAGTTGAAGAGCGTAAAGGAGATCAAGTTCCAAAAAGCCAAGGATGTGTCTTTGCCCTCACTTCCAGTCAAGCCCAGGCTTCAAATGCAGTAGTTGAATGTATTCTTTCTATCTATGATACACCTGCTAAAGTTCTATTCGATACAGGCTCCACTCATTCTTTCATATCCCGGGAGTTTGCATCATCCTTGGACATTATACCACAGGACCTTGACTTCACTCTAGAAGTCATAACTCCTTTAGGCCAGGCACTTCCCACCTATTCTTATCTCTAGGATGTCCCCATTTTGATCAAGGATCATTTGCTACATGCCAATCTTATTCACTTAGATATGAATGACTTCGACATCATCCTATGTATGGACTGGCTAACCTTTCATCAAGCCTTTGTTGATTGCCGCCAGAAACGTGTCACTTTTACCCTACCTAATCGAGACACTTTCACCCTCCAAGGAAGAAAGGATTATTTTGGAGCGTGTGTTATTTCTGCCATGAAAGCAGTTAAGCACATTGCTCAGGGATGCCCCTTCTTCTTGGCCAAGATTGAATCTGTCGAGAGTCCCCAACCAAAGCTAGAGGATGTCGAGGTAGTCCGAGAATTTCCTGACGTATTCCCTGAAGAATTACCAGGTCTACCTCCATCCAGAGAAATTGAGTTTATCATTGACCTTATACCCGATACTTCCCCCATTTCCAAAGCTCCTTACCAAATGGCTCCTACAGAACTAAAAGAACTGAAGACCCAGTTACAGGAACTACTTGACAAAGGGTTCATACGACCTAGCGTATCTCTGTGGGGAGCTCTAGTCCTTTTTGTTAAGAAAAAGGATGGCTCCATGAGATTGTGCGTAGACTATCGGATGCTAAATAGGGTCACCGTTAAGAATAAGTACCCCCTTCCCCGAATTGATGATCTTTTCGATCAACTTCAGTCAGCCAGAGTCTTCTCTAAGATTGATCTACGATCCGGATACCATCAACTTCGAGTTAGAGAAGAAGATATTCCCAAGACAGCCTTCAGGACTCGATAGGGCCATTATGAATTCAGAGTGATGTCCTTCCTTTGGTTTAACTAATGCTCCAGTTACATTTATGGACCTCATGAATAGGGTGTTTAAGGAGTACTTAGATAAATTCATCATAGTGTTTGTGGATGATATCTTAATATATTCAGAAACACCTAAAGACCATAAGGAACATCTAAGGATAACATTAAGCACCCTACGAGCACATAAGTTATATGCAAAATTCAGTAAGTGTGAGTTTTGGATGGAAAGGGTTAATTTCTTAGGACACATTATTTCTCAAGATGGCATAGCAGTTGACCCCACTAAGGTTGAATCAGTACAGAAATGGGAAAGACCTAAGACTGTCACAGAAATAAGAAGCTTCTTAGGACTTGCCGGATATTACAGGAGATTCATCGAGGGTTTTTCACAAATTGCTTTACCTCTAATTGAGCTGACCAGGAAAGACACAAGATTTGAATGGACTGATAAGTGTGAGGAAAGCTTCCAGGAACTAAAGAGAAGGTTAACTACAGCACCTGTCCTTACCTTACCTTCAGGAAGTGGCAGATTTGAGATATACAGCGATGCCTCGCAACAAGGACTATGCTATGTACTTATGCAACATGGGAAGGTAATTGCTTATGCTTCTCGGCAACTCAAGAAGCATGAAGTCAATTACTCGACCCATGACTTGGAATTAGCGGCCATAGTCTTTGCCTTGCGAATTTGGAGACATTATTTATATGGGGAAAAGTTTGAAGTTTTTACAGATCATAAGAGTCTTAAATATATCTTTTCCCAACAAGACTTAAACATGCAACAAAGAAGATGGATGAAATACTTAAAAGACTATGACTTCTCCATTCATTATCACCCTGGAAAAGCTAATGTGGTAGCTGATGCATTAAGTAGAAAAACCCAGGGGATGTGTGCAAGTTTATTAACTAAGAGATGGAAGCTATTATAAGAAGTAATAACGTGGAAACAGGACATAAGTAAGCACAAGATCGTTATGGCAGGTCTAACAATAAAGTTGCCTGTTAATGAAAAGGTTAAGCAAGAATAGAAAGGAGATCCGGATATACAAGCTTTCATAGGAAAACCAGGGTTTACTAAAAGGGAAGATGGTAGTGTCTACATGCAAGGAAGATTAGTGGTACCGACTAATGAAGAGTTAAGACAAGAAATCTTAAAAGAGGCTCATCAGTCTAAGTATACTATACACCCGGGAGGAACTAAGATGTATCAAGACTTAAAGAGACAATATTGGTGGGATGGTATGAAAAGATACATAGGGGAATTTGTGGCAAAGTGTCTAACATGTCAACAAGTAAAGGCTGAACATCAAAGACCTGCGGGATTGTTACAACCCCTTGAGTTACCCGAATGGAAATGGGACCATATTACCATGGACTTCATCGTAGGGTTACCCAGGACCTCTAAGGGTCATGACATGATTTGGGTAATTGTTGATAAGTTGACTAAGACAACCCATTTCCTTCCTATAAGCCATACCCAAACCACTGACAGCCTATCTCAGCTATACATCAAAGAGATAGTGAGTTTACATGGCATACCCCTTAGTATCACTTCAAATAGGGATAGCCGCTTCACTCCGCAACTCTGGAAGTCCGTCCAAAAATCCTTAGGATCTTCCTTGAACTTTAGCACAGCCTTCCATCCACAGACCGATGGACAGTCAGAGCGCACGATCCATATAGTCGAAGATATGTTGTGAACCTGTGCCCTCGATTGGAAGCAGAGCTGGGATGAAAACCTACTGTTAGGAGTTCGTGTACAACAACAGCTTTCAGTCAAGCATTGGCATGGCTCTGTACGAGGCACTCTATGGGAGACCCTGATGATCACCCACCAGTTGGAGTGAAGTTGGAGAGTCCAGGGTGCTCCAATCCGAGTTGGTGGAGCAATGTGACGAGAAGGTCAAACTCATAAGGAGACGCCTCCTCACAGCTCAAAGACGGCAAAAGAGCTATGCTAATCAAAGGAGGAGACCATTAGAATTCGACATAGGAGAGCATGTTTTCCTGAAGATATCTCCCACTAAAGGAGTTATGCGGTTCGGTATAAAAGGCAAGCTTAGTCCGTGTTACATAGGACCTTTTGAAATCTTAGAGAAAGTGGGAAAAGTGGCCTACAGGATCGCACTACCCCCTCAGCTATCTGAAGTGCATAACGTATTCCATATATCTATGCTAAGGAGGTACGTGCCTGACCCTGCTCATGTCATCAACCAGGTACTCATAGAGTTGACGGAGGATCTCAAGCTAGAGACGAGGCCAGTTGTGATTTTGGATTGTAAGAGTAAGAAGCTGTGAAACAAGGACATACACTTAGTCAAAGTTTTGTGGAGAAATGCGCACATGGAAGAAGAGACTTGGGAACTAGAGTCAGAAATGCGAGAAAAGTACCCCGAGATCTTTTGACTATATATAGTGTAGAATTTTGGGGGCAAAATTCCCCTAAGGGGGTAAGAATGTAATGACTCCAATTTTGTAACATTGAAATCCCAAGTTAGCAATGAAAAGTTCACTTTTTGGAAATAAGGGTATTTTGGTCATTTCACTATTCATCCTAACTAGACTTAGAAATTTGGTCTTGAGAAAGGTAACATTAGGTGCGTCTCAGAAAAAGGAATCCAACAAGACCAAAATAACCCAAAATGGAGTTAAAATGAGCAGGTTATGGCCCTTTGAAGTTCAGGGGCAAAAATGTAATTTATATTAAAAAACGGATTTAGCCTGAGAAACATAGGGGCCCATTTTGATACGGGCACCCCTCTTCTTCAACCTCTTAGAGGGTTCCAGAATGGCAGTGTTTGGAGGAGAAACCACTGCCATTCTGGAGGTTTCTCCACTGCCATTCAATGGCGGTAAGAGCCCCATCCAGAACCCTCTTATAGCTCTATAAATAGAGCTCTTAGGCGCCTCTAATGGCAGCCCAAATGCTTGGGAAAAACCCATCATGGAGAAGCAAACAAGAGGAGAAAACGTGGAGAAAAACCTGGCCACGAACCAGGTATTCCCAAAACCCCTCCAAACCCGTCTCCCCCTTAGTCCTAAGCTAAGTTTCCCCAAGTTTTGCATGAAAAATCATGCAAAACGGAGCTCTAGAGAGCCACAAAGGACCTAGGGACAATCCCTGGGGTGCACTGGTTTGACAGGGTCGAACCAGGGCATCCCTAGGATGCCCAGGTCCCTGTCAAACCGAAATGCGCCTTGAGCGTTGAGAAAATCGGATGGACGCGCTCGCAACTAAGAACGACGGGCGGAAGCCCAGAGCGTCTGCAGATACGCCCGCTGGGGCACATGCCACTGAAGCAGGACGCGTTAGCGTCCCGGGCTTCCACCTCGTTTGACCTCTATGTACATATGATGTTAAATTACCCATAACTTGAGTTCTAGGCCTCCAATTGAGGCGTCGCGAAAGGCGCTGTGTCCGTGTTGACGACACGGATACACCCAAACTATAAAATACCTGATCAAGGCCCAATCTAAGGTATGCACGACCCTTAGACTATAATAGTGGCGCGGGGCCACTAAACCTTTGTAAACCTGATGATATCAAGGCCCAGTTAGGACCTTAGGACACCCATAGGCATGGGGATGAACCCTTAATGCCTAAGTAGTGAGATCAACCACTCTAAAATCTATAAAAATAGGCCAAACTAACCTTGTTCCCCTAAACTATGTTCAGGAGCATACGAGGACAAGGGGATTAGCGCAATCTAGCAAGGTAGGTGCTCTATCGCTACTAGACTTTTTAAAAGAACCCATGATTGTTTTGAGAATGCATGTTTTAAGTTTAAGTTATATGACTTGTTTAGAATGACTTAATCTTATAAATGAATTCAGCATGCATATGACAAATACATTATGTATAGACATGCTTTGCAAACAACTGCATATATTGCATGAATTGTGAGCATTGAGTTTTTGTAAAAATTGCATGTCCTTGAGGGTTACCAAAAGACGCTAGAGTGCCCAAAAGATGCTGGGTAGGCAGTTGTGAGGGCCAGGCAGTTGTGAGGGACCCAAAGAGGACATGTTTTGAAAAAGAGGTTTTTGCTTGTTTGATCATATGTGATTTGGGCTAGTAAGCTCGTGGGTGCTATGCTGAGAGGTCTGGGTTGGCCTCCTAGCCTCTACCACTATTAGGTGGAATGGGTACCACGCCCAAAAAGGGCATGTCCCTACGTCGATTGCATGTGGTACCTGCGGCTACCACTGATGTCATGGCACTGGGTCGATGTGTCATATGCCCCGTGGAGGCTATGACCGAGTATCCCCAAGTACCCGGGGACCACACGGCGGCGAGGTCGTGGGCATAGAGGGCCCTATGGTTTCAGGATTTACTTGCATTGCATATGGCATGACATGAGGTTGGTCGACCATACCATATATCCATGAGTTGGATTCAGCAGAGCATCTTATGCATATCATTATGTTTATGATATATATGATACTTTCGACTTGGATTATGTGATTCTTTAAGTCGTCAGTATTCCAATTTGACAATGGTTTTTAATCTCGATATTGAACATGAGTGTTCAAACATGCACATGTTTTGAAAGAGCATATGATTTTAAACATAGCATGCATTGTAAAACTAGTAGTGATGGACTTCTACTGAGTATAGTATATACTCACCCAATCCTCAACATTTTTCAGACACAAAGTAAACACTTAAGGACAAGGTACGCCTGTGACAAAAGACACCCAGATTAAGTCCAAGTAAGTAAACCCCTACCTTATCTTTCAATGTTACTTGATTATAGTTACTCTCTGTAGCTGAGGCTGTGACTAACACTTTCTTGGGAATAGCGTCAATTTAAAACTATGCCATGGCTAGATAATTTGAAAATGTGTTTTGACACTTGGGGTTTTATACGAAAGATTGTTTTCCAAAAAGAAAAAGATTTTCATGCATTTCATATTTATAAAATAAGAGATCTTGCCCTTTTATCAAATTTGCATCATATAAAACCCGGGTCGTCACAACCACACACTGCCCTTTTCAAACAAATACTAATTTAAGGGATATAGACCATTAATTACATTTGGAATGGCTGAGATAAGTTAAGAGAAATGTTATCAAAACTATGCTTTCAGATTGACTTTAGAACCCTACCTTGTTGAGCCCCACCTTTGGATTATCTGACCTAAATCATCATGTTTGGCCCCTTTAGATTGACTAAAGATTAAAATGTATGACCCTTGGATGATTTTAGCTATACCATTTTGAGTTTTAAATCATGACTATTGGAATTTTCAATTAGAACCCTGCCTTGCTGAGCCCCACCTTTGGATTATTTGACCCAAATCATCATGTTTTCCCCCTTTAGATTGGCAAAACATTAAAATGTGTGACCCTTGGATGATTTTAGCTATACCCTTTTGAGTTTTAAATCATGACTTTTGGATTTTTCAACTAAAGAACTAGTAGCTAGAAGCATCCAATGTGGATGATTTTTTGTAGATAGTACAGGGAAAGCCAAAGCCAATGATTGAGTTAGATCATCCAATGGTGGGACGAAGCTAAGCTAGGTCCAAAAACTATGACGACCTCAAATTTTTAAATTTCATTTGATGTAAATTCTGACAATTTCAATTGAAATGAAAGGAGAATTCAAAATCCCAGTTTTTGAGTCATGGAATGATGAATTATTGAAAAATACAAAATCAAGCTTTGAAACCTCAAATTTTGAATTGTGAGCTAAAAGAGATCTTTAATGACACTAAGAATGTCGAAATCCTATTTTGGATGGAAATTTTCAAATGTCATGAGCAAGGGGCCCAAATTTGATAACGACACCCCTAATGATTTGGACTAGTGGGGTCCATGAGCTATCCATGATAGGTTGCATACAGATCAACCCATGAGTTCACATTACCTTCAAGTCATGATGGTGCATGGAGGGCATGCAACACATGTCCTTTGCACTCATAAGAATTGACACACAAGTAAGTGGTTGTCACTTGCTCTATCCATGATTGATCACCTTCTCAAAAGAGTGACATGTGCCCCCTCATGCATGCATGGTTTTCAAAAAGGGAAATGAGTTGGGGTTGAGCTTCTTTTCCCAAGCCCAACTAGTAAGAAAGAAAGAGAAAGAAAGAGAGAGGGGAGAATTGTTAGAGGAATTGGATGATTTGGTATAGGCTGATCAAAGAGGAAGATAGAGCTATGAAAGCTTGAAAGGAGCAGAAGATGGAGGACACTTAATATAGGTGGATTTGAGATTACCAAGTATTGACTTGGTTTTTGGTGAATTTAGCTTGATTTAAAATGCTTTTATTTTGGGATTATGGTGTTGATGTCACAATGAGAGCATGATAGTTTGGAGTAAGATCATTCTGGTACTTTTTGAAATTTACGTGAGCATGCTTAGCTAAACCATTTTTGTTCAAAATTAAAAGATTGATATATGATATTGCATGGAATGAGGTTGATCTTTTAAAGTCTTAGTGTTTTCGGATGGAATTCATGCAAAAATTTGCAAGAAATCATGGTTAATTGTTGGGAGTTTTATTGAATTTGAAATCCTTGAATGATAATAAATAAAAATGAACAAATTCCCAATTGAATGTAAGTCAAGAATGTACTAAATAGACAAGAAAATTGCATAAGCAATCAATCAATTCTTAGTGGAAAACAAGCTACTAACAAGAAGGGAACCCTAGACTGATCGATTGGTTGGGATCAGGTTCCTCTTAGGTTCATTAATCAATCAAGGTGATCGATGAGCAATACCAGTTGATCTATTCATTCTTTGAGGTTTAGAATTCTAATTGATTGGAGTGATCAATCAGTTTATGTAGAGTTGAACCCACATTATGTTTTGGAAGTTTGATCGATCAATATGTTGATTGATTCAAGCATTTTTTGACATGTGATAAGTTTTGGATTTGGATTGATCTGAGCATTCAATTGATGGAGTTAGCAAGTGATAAGTGAGTCATGTACCTTGGACTTTGTGCATCCTTCATTTTAGACATGAGGATTTTGATCCTTCACTTTGGACTTGGTTTCTTTGGACCAAAATGCCCTAGTTTCATTGTAACCTAGATAGGTAAATCAAATTATGATGACTCGGGTTTTCACATGCATTTTTAAATGCAATATCTAATTCATAGGCTGGGATCGATCCTTATTTGACAACACTTTTAGAAAAGCTATGCAATGCAGCAGAAAAATCTTTTATTTTTAAATTCAAAATTTTAAATTCATTTTGAAAACCCCGAGTGTCATTTGCTTTCGAGATGAATAAAGTAGTTTTGAAAATTACTGAAATCATAAATGTCTTCCCAGGTCTATCCAGTCACAGCTCACAGTCCAACTGTAATAAGTACAGATACATGTCCAAAGGGTAAAATGTTTACTTACATTCATGCTTGTCCCTTCTTCATTTGCTTGATCGTATTACTAACATTTCCTGATGCTTCTTCTACTCTAGTGTGGAGCTAATCTAAAAAATAATATATTTGGGTGAGTATTTCTCATACCTAGTAGGTGATCTGATACTACTATTTTGAAAACTTGTCATGCAACATGCATAATTCGAGGAACTTTTCATGTAAAACATTAGTGATCCCTTTTTATGTAAACATGCATATTTGTGCATAAAACGTAAGCTCATTAATGCAATGCAACCATAAAATCCGTACACAAATCTAGTTTTCTAAATATGACTAAAATCATATAATAGAAATCAATAGATTCGAGTAATAAGATCTAGGCAACATATCAAACCAACGAGTAAAATATAATAATTATGAAACTCTTAAAATAGTCGGCATTCAAAGCAAATGCTAGCATCACTATAAGTATCATGAACATGATCTCTCAGCAAACATATCAAGCCGACTAGTTACGAGTACTTGTATACGTCCATCTTATTGCTATATGTATATCCATAAAACTGAAATCATATGGTCAACTATGCTCCTCCGCAGGCTACCTCATTCGGCGATCTGACCACTTGGAACTCAAGGGTTTTGTTCCCTCCATAGGCTACCTCATTCGACAATCTGCCCACTTGGAATTCCATGTTTTGTTCCCATGGTAGGCTGCCTCATTCGGCGATCTGCCTACTTGGAACTCAAGGTTTGTTCCTACCGTAGGTTGCCTCATTCGGCGATCTACCTACTTAGCATAGTGCCCACCAGGCTCATTAGCCCAAAAAGCATATATAAATAATCCAAATCTCAATCATCGTAATCAGGCAATGTATGCAATTATTTTCAAAACATGCAAGCAATGCATAAAATCTATTCATGCTAGTAATTATATTCAAGGCCATAAATCATGAAAGCAATTCCGCATACTCGTATAAGAACGTCACATCTCAAAAAGCATGCTAAAAATAATAGTAAAGACAAATCAAAGTTTAAGATGCATTTAAAAACTTAGTAGTATCAGACTACCTACCTTGACGTCGTCATTTAACTCGCGTCCTTCTTCCATGTGAGTCTTATAGTACCTTGGTGAAGTCCTGGATATTATTTGAAAATAAGAATCCAAATATTATTTCCTATTTTACAGATCAACGGCTAGATGTATATTATAGGTTATAGATCTTTAATTTATGGGTTTCTAATGGTTGATTTATGTAATTTAAGGTTGATCTAGGTATATTGATCTCCTACTATATCAAATGGATCAATCTATGAGTTTTGATCATCTTTGATCTTGTCGATCTATGAGATTTCTATGGTTTTTGGGCCATAGTTATAGTTCTCTGATCCTAACTTTTATAGTCTCATTAGGTCTGTGTCGTTATTACGAATGCAACAGTTCTTTTGAATCATCAATCAGAGTTAGATAGCCTCCTTAATTGTATTTTTAATGTCACGCATCAATGGATGAACTAGAATTGTCCACATAGGGCCCACAAGTCACTGTTCCCAGGACGCGTGCGCATCCCGGTTAAACTGTGACTACATTCGCACTTGTATGCAGGCCCGAGCATTGCGCTGTAGCGTCCTGGACGGCGTCGTGCGGATGCGTCTTTAGCACGGGTGCGGAACGTCTCGGCTCCCAGGACACCTTGTGTGTCTTGGTCAAGTCGGGCATCCGTCCGCACGTGGCACGCATGACGGTCTCCCCAGGGAGCTCGTCATGGGCACGCGTCATGCCCGTGCACCCCCGGGACGTGTTGCCGTCGACGGGTTATCAGCCCGTCTGGTTTTTCTCCCCAGAAATTAGGCAATTTTCGACCGGAAGTCCTACCAGATCCAGTCAGGAACTAGGGGAGAAGGAAGAGGGAAGAGAAAGGAGTAGGGTGGGGAGGAGAATTGTACCTGAGATGGTGCCCTTTGCCGGTGAGATTCATCCTATGCCTGCTTGAACCCCGGGTTGCTGAAAAACACGAAGAAGATGAAAACCCCAGTTTTCGGTGAGACCAGGAGGAAAAGGAGAGAGGAGAATGGCTGGCCCAAAGGAAGGACCTGGCCGGTGCTGGAAATCATAGAGGAGGGGTTTTTCGATGGTAAACTTGTTGGAACCCTAGGCTGTAGCAGCCGGAGAAGATGGGGAAAAGAGGTGATCGGAGGAAGAGGGGGAAGAGGGCTTTTATAGCCTTGTGAAGGCGATGCTGCCCAATGGCGGTGCCGCCATTTATTTCGACGCTGTGTTACAGAGGTGGTCCTGGAAGTCAGTGGCTAGAGGTAGGGGATGACCAGGGGTATTGTTACCAAAACGACCCCCTACATTTTTTATCCTTAGGTGTTTTGAATTCCATTTACCAAACTGCCCTCCATCCTCAAAAGCCCATATCTTCGTCATACGAAGTCCGTTCTTAATGTTCTTTGAGGCATTGGATTCCATTTCGAGCGTAGAATCTAATATAGTTAATTCTATATATAATCTTATTATTTAATAAATTTCTCTCAATTTAATAAAAGTGATGCAAAAATAGCATAACATGTTTGAGTCATTACACAAATGACTTGACACTTTCTTACCTCAGATTGATTGAGGTTGAATTTGACCAATCATCCATTTGGGTTAATGATTTGTGGGATGGGGATGCATGTGATTTGTCTTCATGTGCATGGCCTTCTGATTGAGGTGAGGTTGATTTGTTCACAAGGTTTCCCTATGGATTGCATTTGATATGCATGGTATGGAAATGAGTCACGTGTTTTTGATTGAGATCTAGTTGATTTGGGCATGGGGTTGCCTAGTGAATTGCATTCGATATGCATGGTGTGATTAATGGATCACGTGTTTTTTATCAAGGTGAGGTAGATTTGGTCACAGGGGATGCCTTATGGATAACTTTGATGAGCATGATTTGATCGATGTGTTGCAATATTTTTCAACTGATTTAAACTCATTAGAGGTAAGATTGTTTCCTTGTGATTTGCTGATGTGCATGGTATGACCTATGGGTCACAAGGATATATTTTTTTATTGTTGTGAGGTCGTGGTTGGGTAGGGATGCCCTATGAGATTTTTCTCATGCACAACTCTACCAAGTGTTGAGGAATTTTGGAATGACTTGAGGTTGAGATGGTAGCTTAGGGTTCCCATGGATTTGATTTTGATGGGCATTTCACTTGGTGGACATTATGCTAGGAATTGTGTAAAGCCCGAGCAATTTACTCTATTTTAACAAAAAATTAGACATTTTATGGGAAATATACTGAGTTAAATGTTTCACTTTATTAAAATAGTAAATGAAGGAATTTTTAAGGAAACTTGGTACCATTAGATTCTACTCAAAAAATGGAATCCAACACCTCAAAAATCACCCAAAATGGAGTTCGTATGAAGAAGTTACGGCCGTTTAAAGATAGGGGTATTTCTAGAATTTAAACAGAAAAACGAAAAGACGAAAAACGCAGGGGGCCGTTTTGATAATGGCACCCCCTATCGTCTTCCTCCCTAGATTTTTCCAGAAACCCTCAAATCTTGACTTTTCTAGAGGGATCTGCCACCACCAAGGGCGGCACCGCCATTGGCAGCACTGCCATAGCAGGGCTATAAAAAGCCCCATCTCCCCCTCTCAAAAACACAATTTTTTCGGCATGTTGAGACTGGGGTTTCCGGCAAATTAGAAACCTGTCCCAAACTAGTCTCCCCTCTGTGTTTTTTGGCAACGGCCAAGCCAAGTCTAGTCTGCCATTCCTTTACCCATCTCCCCACCGCCCTCTTGTTCCTCTGGCATCATCGAAAGTGGGGTTTTTCCCCTTCTTCATGCGTTCCGGCGAGCAGGCACACCCACCAGAAAAAGGGCATCCCCAGGCTGCCCAGGTAAGACGTCCTTACCTCCTTCTTTGGTTCATCCCCCTTTTAGGCTAGATCCAGGTTGGATCTAGCATTCTCATACATTTTTTAGTCGGATTTCCTGGCTGGAAAACGTCCCCAAACTAGCTCAGATGACCTTGCATGAACCAGGCATCCTAAGGACGCCATGCTCCACCTGCACCTGGGACTGGGTCCCTGGGGTGGGTTCTGAGCATATGACAGTGCGTACACTGTCCCAGGTACGGCCTTCGGGTGCGCGCGTGACATAGGGCACGGGTCTTGGCTCGACTAGGATGCACGGGGTGCCTTGGGAGCTGAGACGCGCCATGCTACAAGGTACGTCCATGCGATGATGCGCGTCATAGCGCGTCACTTGAGCATGCATGTGCGTGTGCAAAATGCAGTCCTTGGCACGGCCTTTAGGCGCGCACGCACGTGAGGCGGTCGCGGTTCAACCAGGATGCACGGGTGTCCTGGGAACTGGGAACACGCAGACCCAATGAGACTTTAAAGTTAGGATTAGAGGATAAATTATAGAGTTTAACTATGGGAAAGTAGATCCACACCATAGGAATTAGCCTGACAATAAATTAGGCAAGGACCATAGACCCTAAAAGGCAGATCTAGTGATCTAATGCCTAAATGGATTGAAATTAATAAGGACTCCTTGTATTCATTCATACCCAGGAGTTTATAAATGAGACCCAGGGATGGGTTGAATGATAAAGGACGCGACTCCAGGAGACTTTGAGGTAGGTGCTCTATCGCTATTAGACTTTTAAAAAGAGCCATGATTGTTTTAAATGCATGTTTTAAGTATAAATTATATGACTTGTTTAGCATGACTTATTTTATGGCTTATTTAGCATATAGATGAATTCAGCATGCATATGATTAAATACATTATAGACATGTTTTGCAAACAATTGCAGATATTGCATGATTTGTGAGCATTGAGTTCTTGAAAAAGATTGCATGTCCTTGAGGGTTACCAAAAGACGCTGGAGTGCCCAAAAAGACGCTGGGTAGGCAGTTGTGAGGGACCCAAAGAGGACAGGTTTTGAAAAAGAGGTTTTCGCTTGTTTGATCTGATATGATTTATGTTGATAAGCTCGTGGGCGCTATGCCAAGAGGTTTGGGTTGGCCTCTAGCCTCTACCACTATTAGGTGGATGGGTACCACGCCCAAAAAGGGCAATGTCCCTACGTCGACTGCATGTGGTATAGGGGGCTACCACTGGTGTCACGGCACTGGGTCGATGTGTCATATGCCCTGTGGAGGCTATGACGCTGTGTCCCCAGATACCCGGGGACCACACGGCGGTGAGGTCGTGGGCATAGTTGGGCCCTATGGTTTCGTGGATTTACTTGCATTGCATATGGCATGACATGAGGTTGGTCGAACATACCATACTAGATATCCATGAGTTGGATTCAATTGAGCATCTTATGCATATCATTATGTTTATGATATATGATACTTTTGACTTGGATTATGCTATTTCTTTAAGTCGTCAGTATTCCAATTTGACAATGGTTTTTGATATCGATATTGAACATGATTGATTGAACATGCACATGTTTTAAAGAGCATATGATTTTAAACATAGCATGCATTGCAAAACTAGTAGTGATAGACTCCTACTGAGTATAGTATATACTCACCCTATCCTTAACATTTTTCAGGATAGTTCCACTCACAAATAGAAGACGCCTCAGGAGATATTAGTGCTATGAGCAAGTGAATAAAAAAGGAGACAATTATACATGTAAGTAAACTCTATACGCTTTGGACATGTATTTGTATTTGTTTACAGTTGGACTGTGTGCTGTGAATGGATAGACCTGGGGAAAAACATTTATGATTTCTGAAGTTTTTCAACAACTACTTTGATTGTTGTAAAAGCAAATGACACTCAGGGTTTTTAAAATGAGTGTAAAACTAAAGATTTTCCGCTGCATTGCATGGTTTTCATAAAATGGTTTTCAAATAGGGATGCATCCCACCTTAGGAATTTAGATCTTGCATTTAAAAATGCATGGGGAAAACCCGGGTCGTCACAAATTGGCACCCCACTCTCTAAAATTTGAGATACTCAATACTATCGTGAGTGGCTTTTTCCACTCTAAAAATCTTATGAAGGCCCAACCTGGGATCCACGGTCCCCCCATGTGATGTAGATGGAGTCTCCTAGCTATGGTATCAATGACAAGCACTATAAACAAACATAGGGTTCAAGCTGTGATGCATAGTGGTTCATAATTTATGAGATTTGGAATCTTGGGATGAGGCACTAGGCTTTGGGTGCGATAGGGACCTTAACACCCTAGTCGATGGTGGCATGGCGATGTCTTAAATTTTATGGTCATAAATGAGTACTCATGAGCAGTTTAAAATGGCTTAATGTTGAGTTTTGAGTGTTTAGGATATTCATAGTACCCTGGAAAGAGGTGGTTGATATTTGAATGTTTTACACTTGAGTTTTTCTTTGATGCATGATTTTCATGGATACATGATTTGTTGTACTCATTTTGTACATTAAAACTTGTTATCCTATTTTGGATGCTTGGGATTGTGTAATGATGACCCATGTGATACTAGGGGTGTGCATTGGAGTGCGTAGGTGCACATGCCATTATGTTCCATGATTTTTGTTTCTATAGTCTCTTTTCTACCTGTTGAGTATATTTGTATACTCGTACAACAAATTTTCAAATTAACTTGAGAAGGGAAAGGAGAAGCAGACTAAGAGAGCATCAAAACTCGAGACCATGACCAGCAATGTATAGTTAGATGTTTGGATCTGGCTTTCATTTATTTTTTCTTTTTTGTCTTTTTGACATGGATTGTTGTAATTATGACTTATATACTATAAACTTTCTATATCTTAACATGCATATAAACTTGGGCTCGAACTAGACCATTTCCTAGGATATGGTGTATCATTTTTGGGTTGCTTTTTATTGAGTCTTTAGTTTATTAAATTGTTTGGGAATGGTTGGTTGATATACAATGCTTAAGGTTTTCTAAGATGTTTTCACTAAGAATGAATTCACCTATTTGATTTAAAAAGAAATGGTTGGCTTTTTACAAAAACACATTCTAAATATCATTTATCTATAAAATTTCATGCCCATTGGTTGCCTTCTACTTATGCTTCTTTGAGTTTTAAATCATGACCATCAACTTATAAAAAAGTTAGAGAAGCAAAATAAGTGGTTAGAAAATCCAAATCCATTGATTTCTCATGGCTTGCCTAATTTTTCCCTCTAAACATGGTAAATGACATAGATATTCTAAAAAAGCTTTAGAGTGGTTATAGGGTGGTGAGAAATTGTTGAATTATGTTTTAAGTTAAAAAAAAAATTATTCGCTTTGTCTTTATTGGGCTGCTACAAATTAGTATATTTATTTTCATTTAGTTGTTATAGGGTGGTGAGAAATAATGTATTTGTGTGAAAGCTAAAGTCTTTAACTCAATTCTACTTTTTAATCATTAACATGGTAATGGTTTTTTGGCTATTACATAACCACTATACCATAGAAATTTTTGTTTTAAGAGTTGTCAATATTTTTAACCATTATAGTGGGTTTTTTGCGTTATGGGGCAGCTACCCAAAACCCACATAGGCTATTCTTGCAACAAATCATTCTCTCTTCTCTCTTTTTTATAGTATGTATTGTTAGAAAAATTCTCCATTTTCTCTTTTTATAGTCTATTCAGTGAGAGACATTCTCTACTCTCTCTCTTAAAGTCTACCCAGTTAGAGGCATTCTCTTTCAAGTGTTCTTCCACTTGTGTGGTTTTCTGATTCTTGTGTTTAAGCTAAGGAAGATAAGACTTGAGAGTATCGCATTATAGCGTTCAGTTCCGGGGTTATTGATCTTGTGAAGTTCTTATTCTTTATACATGTTTACTCAGTCATGGTATGCTCATGTTATTCATTTTCGCATTGAAACTTTAGATTCTTGATATTTGATCTTGTTTCTAAGGTGATTTGAGTTTATTTATGCTTTCTAGATCATCATACTTTTGAGATATGAAGGTACATATCTCTTAGAGATTTATTACAAGTAAAATAGAGATGTTGTTATATTTTCCAAATCATCATATTTTTGAAATATGAAGATAAAGAGAAATATTATTGTGCTTTTGAGGTATAATGAAAAATAGATATTTAATTGAGATTTAAGAGATCTAATTTTTAGATTTTTTAGTTTTATAAAGGCATTCATAAATTAGAGACTAAAGCACTGGCCTTAGTTTGATAATGCAAATTAGTAAAGGAAAAAGTTTGAGCCATGCTTGGTTAAATCCTAGAGATAGAGCTATTGACATTCCTTGCACATTTGGTATGTATCAACTATCTTCAATAAGCAACATTTGTAGGATGCCTCTAAGCTAGGTTCAAAGGATTCAGTTTATGCAAGTTAAATATTTTTCAACAATTTGAAGACATGGACACTACCTACATGGATTTTGCAAAATTAGTGACAACTAGAATGAACATACTAAAACCTTAATATGGGGTATCCAAAAATAGATTTGATGACACAAATTTTAAAATATGGGAAATCATCTAAAGACATTAATACTTTGATTGAGTTGCATCATGAATTTATTAATCTTAGGCTATTGAAAAACACCAAGTTACTGAAAGAATAATGGGATATTCTGAATGGGATGCATGTCAAAGAGGACACAACAAAATGTTTTAGTTGGAAACTATCATTTTAGATTAGTGCAAGTGGTTTTGAAATTACTATGAATTTGCAAAGTTGCCATCATCTTAGAAAGATGTTTGAATAAAGGATAAGACTTGGGTTGAAAAGCTAATGCTTAGGATTTTAAAGAAAGCCAATGGTTGGACTCATTTGATGGAGGAAAAGCAAAATAAGAGAGATTATTTGCTTGAAAAATAAGTCAAGAGAGAGATGCTAGTGATAAGAATTATGGGAATGCCAAACACTTCAAGGCAAGATTACTAAGATTAATAAAATTATAATGGAACAAATTGGTAGGTAGACACTAATACAGTGAGGCATGAAATGGACAAATATATTCAGGATAGTGGAGTTTATTCTTAAATAGCTCATGGTGACTAGTCAAGGTGATGTGAACATGAAGACTTCCTTTGAAGAAAGTTGTAACACTAAATTTTAGGTTGTGAGAGTCTCGATATAGACATATGACATGCAATAAATTAAGAAAAATAGTTTTCCTTGAGTTCAAATAGTGATGTGTGTGTGTGTAAGATGACATGTACATAAGCTCAAGATAAAAGAGCTACTTCATGTATTGATGTTGCTCTAGATCACTTCAAGCTTATAAAACAGAAGTTGAAAAGATTAAAATGTTAAGATCTGACAAAATGTATACAGTACTGTATTATGAAGGCAATGGTATTGCTAAAGAACTAAGCACTTCTTATACTCCTTAGAAAAATGGTGTTAATGAACAAAAGAATCAAACATAGTTAACATGGTCAATTTCATATTTACTAGTTCAAGGTTATATCAAACTATAGTAAAAGCATTGTTCTTAGTATGTCACATTCTAAAAACTTGAGATTGCTCCATATAAGTTGTGGAAAGGAGGAGATCCAACCTTAGTTATTTGAAGGTGAGGCGTGCCTATCACATTTAATGTTGCTAGAACTTAAAAGCTTGAAAGTAGGATATCGGAGAACCAATTGTACTTTCGTTGGTAATTCCATGACTAGCAAGGCCTATAGATTCTTAAACTAGGAACATCTTATCCACACACAATTGTGGAAACTATATGTGTGAACTTTATTAAAAACTCTTTTTCCTTTAAAACTAGTGTAATTGAAGTTAATATTCTTAAAGATAACAAAAGGAAGAATTCTCTTAAGTAAATAACTAAACATAATTTATGATAATTAGCAATGCCTCTCAATGGATCTATAGTGCAAACTATAAAGAAGTTAAAAGACTATAACAATAAAACTCTGGATGAGATGAGTCAGTCATGGCATGGATTTTACCAAATGATAGGTGAACTAAGAAAATGCAAAGCCATGAGTGGTAACATTAGTGACGACCATGTGCCAAAGACTTTGCTAAAAGTAGAGAATGTTCCAAAGTGGCTAAGAAACCTATTGGTGGACACACATATTAGGGTGAAGCTAGTGAAAGCTATAACAATCTATTGTAATTGTGTTAATACATAGCTATGATAAAAGTGTATAGTACACATTGTAATGAGATTCCCAATCAATCATGTTTGAACCACAATAGAGTAAAAGGTTTGATTGGTGAGAGGTTTGACCTAAAATAGTAAGATTAAGAAGTCAAAGCACTAAGGAGTTGATCTTCTCTCTAAAGTGCTAAGAAGAGAGTATATCATTAAACTTCAAGGGAATAGGGCTAACAACCCCATCAAATTGAAAATAATGGTAACCCTAACTAGAGTCATTGACTAAGTTCAATGAAAAAAAAAGAAGAAGCTATTTGGAAATTGTGAGAAGTATGTAATAAATGAATTAGGTTTCATTACCCATTCCAATTATGTATGGCATATGCCCTATATGTAGTGAGGTTGATATTTTCTATCTTAATGAATCTATAGTTCTTTGGATTGTAGTGTATGCATGACTATTACTAATAGATTCACTATTCGAAGTGTGAAAGGCCACTCCCTTTGAGATTAATGGTTGGTCTATAGAGAATGCGATTATGCACATAGCCCAACATAAAGGTACAGAGCTTAAAGCACACTATTTCATGAAAAGGAGTGTGTGTTATGATTCTAGTTTATCGTAAAGAGAAGTATTTCAAGATTTTCTTTAGTATATGCCCTGATATTCATTGAATTCTATATACTAAGAGGAAGTTTAGGTTCAGAAGACACTTCCTTTTATGCAATGATCTTAATGAAGCCCTCACTTTTTTACTCTTATTTTAATTTAAAAATAAGCGGGTGATTCTTTTAGTTGTTTTTTCCTTGAAACAACTGGGAGGATTGTTGAATTATGTTATAAGATAAGAATAATTTATTCAATTTGTCTTTGTTGGCTTGTTACAAATTAGTTTACTTATTTTCATTTGGTTGTTGTAGGGTATGAGAAATAATGTATTTGTATAACAACTTTTAAGTCAATTGAGTCATTTAACTATTAACTTTATAATGGTTTTTTGGTTTATTACATAACCATTATACTGTAAAAGTTTTGGTTTTAAAAGTTTTCAATGTTTTTCAATTGCTAAGTGTAAAGGTTTTTTAGCTTTATGGGGCAGCTACCCTAAACCCTTATATAAAGGGGGCACCACCTAGACCAATCTTGTAACGAATTATTCTCTCTTCTATCTCTTTTAGAGTTTGTCCAGTTAAAGACATTCTCAATTCTCTATTTTAGAGTTTGTCCAATTAGAAATGTTCTCTACTCTCTCTCTCTCTCTCTCTCTCTCTCTCTCTCTCTCTCTCTCTCTCTCTCTCTCTCTCTCTCTCTCTCTCTCTCTCTCACACACACACACACACACACACACACACACACACACACACTTAAAGACTAGCCAATTAGAGGCATTCCCTTTCAAGGTTTCTTCCACCTGTGTGTTTCTCCAATTATGAAGTTCAAGCTAAGGAAAATGAGACCTGAGAGTATCTCTTTCTAGCACTCTAATTTTAGAGTTACTAATCTTGTGAAGTTCTTATAGTTCATGCGAGTTTACTCAGTCATAGTGTTCTCATGTTATTCGATATCTTATTAAAACTTTAGATTCTTCATCTTTGTTCTTGTTTATAGGTGATCTAAGTTCTGATTGTGGTTTCTAGATCATCATACTTTTGAGATCTAAAGGAACTTATCTCTTAGAGATTTGTTATGAGAAAACAAGAGAGAAATACTAATTGTATTTTTCATATCATTATACTTTTTGAGATTTGAAGATCCTTATCTCAAGGGCTTTATTAAAAGAAAAAGAGATATTTCATTATGTTTTTTCTAATCATCATATTTTTTATATTTGAAGAAAAATATATATGATTGTGTTTTTAAGATCATTATATATAATTTTTAATTTGAATAAAAAGAGAGATATGATTGAAATTTGACATATCTAATTTTTATATTTTTTAGTTTTATAAAATCATTCATAAATTAGAGAATAAAGTACCCACCTTCATTTGGTATTGCAAATCTATAAAAGAAAAATATTGAGTCCAAGCTGAATTGAATCTCAAAGATAGAGCTACTAAGATTCCTTGCACATTTGGGAGGCATAAATATCTTCAAGCATCAGCATTTATGATGCCTCTAAACTAGGTTCAAAGGATTCATTTTATGCAATCTAAATAATATCCAACAAGAGTAATTCCTTACAATAAAATAGAAAGGAGTGTACTTATATTTGGATATAGATAAAGATCATGGGTCTATAGGATAAAAAATTAATTATATAATAATTTATAATTCTTTGCCTCGCTCTAAATCATAGCTAGGAAAGTTAAACACTTACCTACAATTAAGAGATATTTTTAGAGTATTAAGAAAGATATTTAGGTATTTAAATTTGGAAAAAAAAAGGAAATAAAAAAAATGATAGAACATAAGAATTTGAACAATTGTGTATATTAAAAAAAAATAATAATCTATCATGGACTTTACTTCAAAGCATATTTTTTCTAGAAAAAAGCAATAGAAATTTCAATTCCCTCAAAGATCAATTGATTATATTGCATTATCTAGACCCACATGCAATATTATCTTCATTGAATCACATGTACAGTGAGAAAAAATCAGTCCATTTACATGCACATATAGAAAAAGGAAAATAAAAATAAAAATCACTCTCTTCATTGATCTACATGCAAATAAAGAGAAAAGTGGTTGGTCCAATCTAGATGCATTAAGAGAAGAGAAGGAAGCAAAAAAAGAAGATAGCCAATCATTCAAAAGAGAAACATAGAGTAATCACAACTAATAATCATAAGTAACCTATACAAAATTAGCATAGCACTTAGCAACTACAAAGGATTTGGTTCTTAATCCTTCCATGATACTACAAGAACTAAATTCTAATCTTTGCCAATATAAGTAAAGAAATATGGAATATAAAAATGATCAATAAGAGGTAGTGATCAGATAAAGAAATAGGGAGACTGATAAAAGAAAAACATAAAATAATGATGACTGATCTAATTTTATCCTATTAAGTTACTATACACAACCATTTTAAGAATTATGGAGGTGGAGAATAATTGTAAAAAACCACCCCTACTTTCTTGTTGTGTGATGAGAGACAATATTAAAACCATTATATCTCTGTTTGACCCACAAACAAAGGTAGCTGCATATGAATAGAAATGTATTTGAATTGAATTCTATAACTGATTTATAAGAAAGAAAATAAATAAATTATATTTAAGAAAGGTTTGTATTACACATAATAAAAGGCTAATATGATTGCCGAAAGCCATCTAGTGAAGTTGGTTGTAGACAACAAGGCCCCCCCACACCCCCCTCCCCCCTGTCTTTCTTGGGTGGATTTTGAATTAGGTTGTAAGTAGTTTGCTTCATAATTATTTGTGGTAAAAGAAAAAGGAGTGGAGTGGGGTGGGGATGGGTCTAATTTGAATTTTTTTTTAGTTTCTTTGGATTTCCTAACATGGCTAATTGGATACCACATCTCTCCCATAAAGTAGTAGGAAGAGTAGTTTGTTTAGTATAATAGTACTAGCAAAAGAGGCACATGACCTTGTGTGTCCACATGGAGAGAGTACAAAATCTTGATGATCTTCTCAAATATAGCAACATTCTATACCATCAATAAGTTAAAAAGAGTACAATAATAGGCAAAAAATTATAATGAAACTACACATTTTTAAAAAAATTGTTCCTATAAATGAATTAGATATTGGTAGTGGCATGAGAACTTATTCTTGTGAATATAATGAAAGAAGAAATAAATAGTAAGAAAAATATATGCATAAAAAACTAAAATTTTGTAAGGTAGAGATTGGTATTATTGTGAATACAATGAAAATAGAAACAATTAGTTAAAGAAATATATACATACGAAAAATAAAATTGTAAAGTTCAAAACATCAAGAAGCTAAAATTTGTAAAGTTCAAAACAATATACCATTTTTATTAATGCTTGAAAGTCCAATGATGACAAGGAAGAAGTAGTGATAGCGAAAGAAGGAAAGAAGATGAGAGAATATATGAAATAAAACATTTATTTAGATTAATTCCTAATATTTAGTTATGATAACAGTCATTTAAGAGTTGTGGTGCCATTGTTAAAACCACACACACACACACACACACACACACACACACACACACACACACACACACACACACACACTCTCTCTCTCTCTCTCTCTCTCTCTCTCTCTCTCTCTCTCTCTCGCCACACCCCCCGCACCCCCAACTTTTTGTAACATAGAGTTGTGGTAGTGCAGGAATAATTATTAAAATCCATTCTTTCTACATGTCTCTATTTCTTTCCTTCCCCTAACAAAGTGACCTCTCATTTCTTATTGAATATTGTAGTTTCTATATCTAAAATGGAGAATTAAAGTAAACTATATTTAATTAAAATTTCATATAATTAAAGGGAATCATAATTCTTATGTATTCACAAATAATTGAATAATGTAGATAAATGGGCAACTTTGAGAATTGTTTGAATTTCCCTACAAGTACACGGTAGTCAATTGTAATATTATACGAGGTTGAATCCATTATGGAGGATATGGTATGAAAATAAAGCACCAAAGTTGATCAAGACCAATTATCCTAAAACTAATGTAAAATTAAATGATTATGATAATTTTTCAATTTAATAGATGAGATTGAACGTATTTTTAATCTAATCTTAAATTGTTAGGATTAAAGATCAATTATTTTTTATTAGATCCACCAATTAATATTTTTTATCACTCAAGAATTGAGTTGAATCTATAATATTTCCATCTTAGACAATATTTTTTTTGAAAAAATAATTTTGAAAATTTTAAATTTAAAAATTTATATAATTCATTATATTCTAAGGATTCTATGTAAAACCTAACTACAATGGATCAAATTCAAAGCATCCATCATCAAGAATAATAACACAAAATCAAAGAATTATTCCAAGGATGAAATTATATTTTCTAAATTAATTTTCTAAGAAAATTAAAATATTGAAAATTTTATAAGTTGTGTTTCTAACCTAAAAATAAGATCACTTTAATAATAGACAAAAGAAAACGAGCCTATCATTATTTCTAAATTAGTTCTAAAAATTATAAAAAATAACTAGGAAACTAAAACATTAAAATTTCTAACTTGTGAAGAAAACTAATATTTAGCAATTAAACATGAATAAAAACTGACATATAATAACATAAACATTAATCTAAACAAAATATAAATTTAAAATTTTTTATTTGCTTTAATACTTAAAAATTACTAAAAAGTAGCAAATTAATTAAACTTTGAAATCACCCATATTTATTCGTGATGTGTCAAACATGAGAATATAACTGCAAATTTTCACAAAATTCTCTAAAACAATAACAAAAAAGTGAAGCATTGCACTCTACCACTATATACATGCCAGTGACACTAGCAGTGAAAAAATTGAAAATTTTGAAAGTAACTGAATTTAAACCTAGATTCTAAAATTGACATTCACATTGGATTCAATCAATTTAATTTAAGATCCATTAACTAAACATAAAAAAATAGAGATGACTTGAAAGAGATATAAAGTGAAAAAGGAAACTGAGGGAGTAACAATAGAAGTCGGGAGTGTAAAACATAGTTACTATTCACACAAATAGTAATAAGGTTCCAACTTTGAGCTGTTTGTTTGATGACTTCTTGAATGTAAATACAAAATATAATATATGGGTCTTCTTCTCTTCATTTTTTTAGCATTTTTCACCTCTAAACCAAATTGAGTTTCTAACTTAGTTTAACTTTCTTATTTCTCCTCATCAATGCATGTTTTCTTCCCCCAAATCTTCACTTTCCTTTACATATTAGCCAAGTAAGACAAATGTCATACTCAGATAGATGATTGATCATTAGAACTGTTCATATTATAGGCCATACTCAAATTTGTTAATGTCAAAGAAATCTTTTGGATTTTTACAATCAAGATCATCCATCATTTAATATTTATCCATCAATATCTTTCCCATCTAATCTTTAATCTCCCATGGAAGTATCTTGATTCAATCCAAGATATCTAATAATTCTTTTGTTTTTGGCCCAAAAATGATAATTTCAAAGGATCCAAACCATTAAAAATGTCCATTTTGATAATATCTTCACATTAATGACCAATCATTCTAAAGATGACACGTTCCAAGATATTTTTGGAGAGATTTTGACCATTTAAAGGTGGATTGCTATGTTATTTTCTCCAATTTTCCATTAATCATGGAATCCTTAAATTATTTGTAGTTAAAAAATATTGAAACTTAAGAAATTTTGACTTGGTTAAATTTGAATCATCGAATTTATCTCAAATTGCTCCTAGCCGTCCCTTTCAATCTAAAATTGATCAACAATCTAGTATGTTGATCAGCTTAATCTAACCTATAGGATCTTGATCTACAACCTAAAAATATAGAGAAAGTTCGAATTGCTACTATATAAAATTTGATTTTGCACATAGTTATCTTGACACATTCCAAGATATTTTTGGAGAGATCTTGACCATTTAAAGGTGGATTGCTTAAGTTATTTTCTCCAATTTTCCACTAATCATGGAATTCTTAAATTATTTGTAATTAAAAAATATTGTAACTTGAGAAATTTTGACTTGGTTCAATCTGAATCATCCAATTTATCTCAAATTGCTCCTAGCCATCCCTTTCAATCTAAAATTGATCAACAATTTTGGACTATTGATCAGCTTAATCTAACCTATAGGATGTTGATCTACCACCTAAAAATATAGAAAAAATTCTAATTGCTACTATATAAAATGTGATTTTGCACATAGTTATCTTGAATCGTAATCTAACCCTAAAATATCACCAAATTATGGTTAGATGATAAAAATTTTATATGATATATTTTTCAAATAAATTTCTCAATAATGTCCTAAAATATATCATATGTCATGATAAATGAAGGTAACTTATATAAAAATGGACACTTAACAAGAATGAGATTAAAAGTTGCATTTAAATATTCGTCAAGTAGAATGAATGGCTTAGTTTGGTTTCACAAAATATATATCCATCATGAACATGTACCGCATCTAAAATGAAGTCTCTGAATCTTGTTTACCATCTTAAGTATAAGCAATTATAATACGATGGCCTACAAACCATATATCAAATACATTGTATGAGCCCAAATTGCTCCATATTCTACTAGATTGTCAAAAAAACTTGCATCTATTGACAATCTAGTAGATAAAGGAAATTTTGACATTTTTTACGTCTCAAAGATAAAAGAAATTTTGACATTTTTTAAAGAATGTTAGACAATCATTGTACAACTCCTTTGGTCTTACCTTTATTCCATAATGCTCTTCACCTAAGTGTTTGACAAAGTTGACCATGATTTGTAACTAACATGATACTAAGTGTGCTAAAGTTAAAGCTTCTTTATAACATATATAAAACAATTAACCTTAGATATCAATCTTGTTAACATAGATATAACAACTTACTTAAAACTTTTACCAGTTAACCACACGGGAATCATGCGTCTAATACTAGTAAATAAAACTAGGGGATTTGGTTCATCCAACTATAATTAGAAAAAGAAAAGAAGATGAAGCTTTTGGATCCAGGTGCTCTCACCCTATAGCCATTGTGAAAACTATGGCTACACTTGGATAGAGAAACATGATGGTCCATCATTTCTCATTGAATGTCCACCTCATCCCGAGTTGCTCCTCCATTGTAATGGACAATTGCATAAACCTTTGAAACCTTGCAAGTGCTTTTTGAAATTTCATCTCACTAGCTAGGTACCAAATATTTGATAATTTCTTATTCCTCAAGAATAGTTTTTATCAAGATAATAAGATTTTAGGCAAACATGCACCCACACCGGTTTCTCGAACCTTTGCCAGTTTTCTTGCTACTAATGCCTTCATCAATTTTGAGGAGTTTGTTTATTCTACTAGTTAGCACATCAGCAGGCTAATAAGCATCGAAAAGCTCCACATCCAACATGTTAGATGAAAGACAGAAATATATTGGACTATTAGAGGCATCAAATTAAGCAAATGCCATATAAGATGAAAACTTTACACTTCTGCTGGGACCTAGGGAAAATAAACACCTTTCTAGTCATTTTCCTCTTCCCTATAAGATAAAACATTTGCTAGCTTAAGATGTGCTTGTGATCTAAAAATATTTGCAACATCTCTTTAGCAAAATTTAGATGCATTGTTATGCTTCGTTACTCTTTCTACTACATAAAATTATGTTAGATAAATTTGCTTTCTAGTAAGGCAGAGTGATGAGAAAGTACGAAATATATATAGCATGCATAACTATAGAAGTTATCTTTAAAGACTACATAAAAATATGATTGGAAAAGTCCCTCACTGAATTTGAGGGCTTGTTGCATTTTTAAGAAAGTAGGTAAGGACTAGTTCAAATTATGTTATATGAGAATCAAAATGAAAAAGCAAAGGGAAGTTTTAGAGAGAAAAGTTCATGTTAGGCCATCTTCTTCAAATATGAATGCATGTATTCTAGTTATAGGGTCCTCTAGTGTCAATTTGACACAATACACTCAAGTCATTGCAGAGTAAAACATCTTTGTTTGGTAGGGATAAATGGATACTACAAGAACAATAGACTTATATTTGTATAGTGCTTGCAACACGTAAGTTGCTTTAGTTGAAAATAGATAGGTGTATGTTATATGTTCCTTTAGATATGCTTAAATGTTAGCTAAAATGGCATCCCTGACTTCCCGTATTTTATACACAACCACAGTTAGTTCTAAGCCCTTACATGCAATCGAAGTAGAAAGTTAAATGAAATAGTCAATTCCCATAGTTCATTGCAAAAGAATAACAGGAATACCTTTACATTCAATAAGAACCAAATTTCTATTTAATTTTGCAAACTATCCGTACACACCAAATGAATCCCAAATATCATTTACAATGATCTAACCTTTCCTAAATGACCCTTACAATTACAAAAGCTTTACAATGACAAAACCTTTACACCCTTTAACCTTTATTTATGTATCTAATGAGGATCATGATAAGCATTTAATTTTGCATAAAAACCACCAATTAGTTACCCATGTGTTATAACTTATAGGGGTAATTTGGGGTCTTTTTGGATAAAAATTATAACACATGCATTTCTAACCTAGTAAATAAAAATTTTGATAATTGGTAGGTTTAGAGGCTAATCTAAGTTAAGTATGTGAATAATCATATTTTTGTATGATTTAATTATAGTTTTTCACTTTTTATAGGAAGCAAGATGATGATCAAATGATTAAGATTGATTGAGATGAAAAGTGAAGATCAAGATTGAAAGATAGAGTCAAAGTCCCAAAATCATCAATCCAACATGACAGCAAGAATCCAGATCATCTTAAGATCACTTGAAGATGGAATGGAAGGAGTTAAAGGTGGCCAAAGTGGGCCCATGCATAAGCCACGCAAAGTCTACCACCTCTGCATGGGTTTCACTTAAGCCACTTGGCCATATTCAAGCCATGAACAAGGTGACAAGCTAAGGAGCCTAGCCAACCACCAAAGCTAAGGATTTGACCCATCAAGATAAGCTAAGAAAGCCATCTAAGTGAGCCATGAAGCTAAGCCATTGGAGTTCTCAAAGTTAGCCATCAAGCCACACAAGCCAAGCTATATGGAAGGCCGTAATTGGAGGAGAATCTAAAGAATTATCCTTAGGATTTATGGGCATATTTTGAAGATAATTGAGGAAAAATCCACTAGGATAAGATAGTACTAGACTAGTAGGAAGATATCTCTCCATTTTTATTGTTTTCCCAATTTTTGCCATTTTTTTCTCACTTTCCACCTGACCACTAAGGGCACTATGTATTTCTCTTTCCATTCAAGATTCTATTCTTTCTAAGACTCTTCCACCTTCATACACTTCTATTCCAACCATCCAACCAATCCCCACTTCCTAGAAAACTACTTAGCCAATTATGTCTTTCCACTCCACCACCCTCCTTATTTCTCTTTAACGCAACCAATCACCATTTTTTTACTCTCCACCTCACCCACTCTCTCTTATGTCATCTTCCCAACCAACCTGCCATATTCAAGGTGGCCTTCCACATTTTTTTCAAGGGGAGAATTCCCCTCCTAAAAAAGTGGCATCTCCTACCTTAATGCATTCTAACTTGGCCACTTGCTTTCCTCTTTGAAAAACACTAACTAGCCACTCCTATATCTAATAATAGCCATCAAATTCCCTTTCTTTTTCATCCCCACTCTCCCTTTACCTTAGGTTACCTTGGAAAACTTAGGAAACAAACTATAAAAGATCCTAGGAAGAGAAGAATAGACAACAATTTGTGAAGACAAAAAGAATGCCTACTCTTAAGAGTGAGGTCCTTCTTTTTCCCTTCTTCCCTCACCTTTTTGCATTCAATGATCTTCTCCTTGGGTGGATACCATCTTCTCCTAGTGTTCCATGCATGATTCTAAGTTCTTGTCCTCTAGTTCTTCATTGAAGGTCAATTGTTCATCTTTGGATCTTCATTGCTTTTGAATCCTTTTTAGTTTCATGCTTAGGAAGTTGTCTTGCCCTTTCATTCTTTTGCATCTTCCTGTTTAGATCAAAGGTTACTTTCCCTTGACGTGATAGCCAAGGGAAATTCACCTAGAATCTATTCTTTTCTTTGCTTTTCATTGCCATTAGATCTCACTTTGATTCCATCCATTTCCTTCTTGCTTTCCTTAGTGTTCTCCAAGCTATGCCTTCACTTTCTTGTGAATTTTTCATCGATCTCAATGCATGCTTACTTAGAATTGATGTTAGAATATTGAACAAGGTTTAGCTTGTATTTTTGGCTTGTTTTAAGATCAAGTAGCATTCATCATAATAGAACACAAATTTAAGATTTGGATTACATGTATTTGCTTACTATGTTGATGGATTTTAATGTGATTCAATGAATTTATTTGGAGTCTCTAGTCAATACTTTTTCTAGCAGTTAATGATCTTAATTCTTGAATGTTTGATTGCATTATAATTACTTAATTAGATATTTTCCATGTCCCATTAATTGAATGATCAAAGTAGTATGCTATTGGAATTTTTTAGATGAATTGTTTATGCTTAATTTCTTGTACCCTATACTTCATATTTGCTTGATGCTTCAAGGACCCAATGAGATTATTAGATTACTTAATGCTTGAGTTAGAATGCACATGTTAGGTTTCTAAATTAGTTAAGTTGGGCCATTCCTACCTCATGAATCATGCGTACCATTCCATGGTCATGCACATGATACTTGGGTGGCTTTCCTTTGATTGCTTGATTAGTGATTATTTTACTTAGTTTTCTTATTTAGTTGTAGTTTAGTTTATATTTCATTGTTTACTAGTTACATCTTAGTTTATTTCTAATTTTAGTTTAGAAAAGTAATTGATTTTTTCCCACTTACAATAGTTGCTAAATTCCATGTTTAGAAAGTTTGGTTTAGGAAAGTTACTCAATTTCATTTAAGGAAGTTTTCAAATTAGGAAAGTTATAAATTTAGGAAATTTTTATTTTTAGAAAGTGTGTTTTAGGAAATTTTAGCATGTTTTAGTTTTAGTATAATGCCATCTTTCATGTGTTAATTTTCCATTTGTAGTTTAGGAAAAAGATTTCCTTAATATGGCTAGGTTAGATTATTTAAGGACCACTAATATCACACCCATTTAATTCCCAGCAGGGTTGACCTCCTTACGTGAATTTCTATAATTGATTCATGCACTTTGAGTTAAGGCTTAAAAATCACAATCGATCATTTGATCTAAATTGGCTTTCTTCTATCCCAATTGCTTCTCCACCCAGACCCTCATTTGTTTCTATCTCTTCTAGATGGTCCACTTCTAGATAGACATCTAATGAACCCACCACCTACACAGTCACTCATATCCAGCATATGTCTACCATTTATCAAATATATCCCCCCAGTTACCAAATCATTGTCAAGTAACCTATAGAACAACTCCTTCCCTTCTCCTTTTAGTAACTATGTTATTCAACAAAATCTAGGATGTCAAGCATAGATAATTACTCTCTATTCCCATTTTCAAATTGGGATACATTTCCTCCCTCATGGTGTACATCAAGGTCATCAATCAATCTTCCACCATCATGAAACTCAATGGTGAAAAACGTCATACAAAAACAAACATATAAAGAGCATTAGACACATTTAGTAGGTATTGACATAAAATGTCATCCATCATTGACAAACATTGTAACAATTACTCCCATATGCCTACTATTGTAATGTACCATTCACTAATGCAATGTACCATTCAAACAAACATTGATAAAAATTGAAAGACCTAGTATCCACTATTGTAATGTATCATTCAAAAAATCAATACATTGGTCCTTACAATGAGGTTGTACAAATTACAAATGCTATTTACAAATAGTACTACTTCAAAATAATATTTATGTCAAGAACTCGCTGTAATTTAACACAAAGATGAGTGCAAGTACGCTAATTTAGACATACCAATTTAGTAATTTACCTCAGTTACACCAACTAAGTCTCTTACTCATACTACATATGAGTTTAAACCCTTAATTTTGGAAATTTTAAAATAACAAACCTTAATTCATCATAATAATTACTATAAACATAAGTCTAAACCACTTGTTCAAATTAATTTCTCTCATAATGTTTAAATGGAAAAAGTGATATCAAAGGATCAAGGCTCAAAAAGATGCAAACAGGTACCAATATGATTCTAAGTCCATGAGCATAGTTGCACACGAAAGTCCTGAAAGGATTTCCAAGATTAAGCTTGAATTCTAAGTTCTTTAAACCACTCAAAAAGTTTTAAAAGGAAAACATGAGAACTAGATGCAGTTTCTGATGGTCAAAGTTTTTAAAATAATTATAGGAACATTATTGGCTGACAAAATTATTTTTTAACAAACCTAAACCAAAGTTTTCTTACTACAGTTTTGGTTTTTAATATTTATTTGATATCCTATAAATTTAAAGATTTTAACAGTAGAGAAATACCTCATCATTTGAAACTTAAAGATTTTACCCAACCTCCAAATTTTCAAGTTTACACTTGGATCAAGGAGTTAATTTTTTCTCCTTTTCAAATATAAGTCTTGCAACTATTTTTATTGAATTCAAATGGTGGGTGTTTCCTCATTTACATTATAATGTCTTAAGTGAAATTTCTTTAAATGACATTATAATGTAAATATATATATTTGTCATATGAACATATACTATAGGCATGTTAACTGTGCTAGTTCACATTAAAGATACTAGTGCACACCCAACTAGCACCCATCACAAGTGGTGCAAGATAGAAGGTGGAATTGGTCACCATCATTTGCTTTAGAGAAAATCCAATCACTCTCAAATTTGCTTTAAGAAGGAGCTTAGTACCAACAAAACCAAACATTCATAATCTACCTTAGGGAATTTGGAGCCAGTGGCCTTTGACACTCTCTAATTACTCCAGGAAAAAAGTTTGGCACTGTTGCAATTGACTGAAAATTTCACTTCAAATGGCATTGGATGGTCTCCAAAACAAAGTGGTGCAACATATCCCATTCAATTAGGTAAAAACTTGAAGAATGACGATTGTTTGACACCATTTTCCCTTGTGATGGTTAAATAATAGAGCTGGATACTTTTACCACTTTGCCCCTACATGCTTCTACCTTGTATGATATTAGGGACGGAGAATAACCAAGGCACTTTTGTTCAGTGCCATAGTTAAGGTGGTTACAGATTTGGTGTCTTGGCCTCACTGGCCACCAAAAATAACTACATGGGTACCCAAATCTATAAATAAAAGTTCTTCCCTCCATTTCAACATGTAAAGTTGACACCAGATTCTAGAATTTTTGCTTCAAGAAGTTTTAGTTTCTCTCCTATTCATGAGGTGAGAAACTCTTTACTTTTCTTACCCTAGTTTCAGCCATGTCCTATCTCCTAGGGGTTAGAGGCTGCTATTGTCTACTCTCCCTACTTCAATACATGGACTTGGCTTTGGTCTCTTGAGACAAGGCTATGAATGCTATTGTCTATGCCCCTCGAACCTTAACTTTGACCATCTATGTCCATGTCCACTTATGGTAATGCCTATGATCAATCATCATGAACCCTAGACCACCTTGGGCATGATAGTGTTACCTAAGAGATTGACTAGCCTGGTCAAGAGAATCCAAGTCTAGGTTGATAGTGTTAACTAAGGTTTAGGACTTATGCCTCATTGAGTATAAGCTATGGTCTCCTAAGACATTTAGAACTAGGGTGCATGCTAATCTTCCCTACATAAACTTATGGCATAGCTTTCTTTGTAGATTTGAGAAATATTGTCATTTGAACCTTTTATGGGTAGCCATATCTTACCTATGATCCCTAATCAACCACATGGCTCACATAACACCTTCTTCAAGGCTCAATCTAACATTAGGCCTATGGTATGTAATTGAAGAATATGGCAGGAAATCAAAGGTTTTATCTTTCATTTTTGACATTTAATTAACAACCCTAATGGTTAGAGGCATGTACTCACTTTTATCAGATTAATAAAAACCTACTAGCAGGTAAGTTTGTACTACTTCCTTTATTCTTTTTCCTCCTTGCAACTATATGGAACAAGCATTTTTGCTTGTACATATAAACATAAGTCTTAGAATACTAATTAGATTACTAATGAGTATAAAGTAGTAATTTATAGGAGATTACATTAAGGAACACCAACTTAGAGTATGTTGAGCTAATTGCCCATGCCATTGAAAAACTACACCTCAGTTTAGATAATCAAAGGTAAAAAAATATAAAATTATTGAAAGACAAAGCAATGGGGGACCATAAGACTATAGAAAGAAATAAACCATCCTTATAAAATTGAGAAAGAGGAGATCAACTGAAATGATGACAAATAATGGGTGGATTGATGAGATCTATTAAAATGATGGAGATTAATGGTGAGATTAGTGGGACTCATTAAAATGATGGAGATTGATGGTGAGATCAGTGGGACTCATTAAAATGATGTAGATTGATGATCAAATTGACAAGATATATTGAAATGTGAAGATTGCTTGTTAGACCAACAAGATCCAATAATTTGATGAGAATTCGTGAATAGATTAATGAGATTTGTTGATTTGATGAGAATTGATGGACAAATAGAATACCTAGGTAGGTATTCTTGAACTTAGCTTGTGTAGGACATGTAAGTCCTATTGCCCTATCTTATTTTTAAAATTTGATTTTCTTTTTTAATAGAGTACCTAGGGTTTGAAAATATGTAGTTATTCATGCTAAAATCCATTCAATCACTAGAAAATCATTTTGAGATCCATGAAGTTCCATGAAATTGGGAAAAACTCATGGTATATTTGTATGAAATGACTCTTAAGGAATGTTGGCCATCATGTTAGGAACTTGAAAACCCATAGCTAGAAATCAAAATTTTGTTCTATAAATTTGCAAATCATGTAATTCTTAAATGCATGTGACATTCATTCTTCTTCTTCTTTGAACACTAGGCTAGGTTTATTTTGAAAACTCATGATTATTGAATGCTTAGTATAGATACACACATTTGTTCCATGAACAATCAACTAAGGGCCAACCTTCTTTTTATTTGTTTTACTTGTTTTACCCTATTTTTGCCCAATGATGAATAGAGCTTCAAATACTATTAGTCAAAGAAAGAGTTGAAAAGAAGTGAACGACCCTATAACACTACTCAATCTATCAATTTGATCCCTTGGTAGCATATTACTAGTGTTGGACAACTCATTAGTTCAAATATAGGAACCATGTTATTTCCGACCTTGTTGATTCAATAGAACATATTATTTGCGTGCATATCCTTTCCTACCTAGAAAATTAATAAGTGTAAAACTTGTCTATAGGAAAATGATATCAGGAGAAATGAAGGTTTGAGGCTGATGTGAACATGGTGCAGTAGATTTGATACTTGAAACTAGATGGAACAAGAAAGAAATTCAAGAGAGAAAAGGGGGTAGAGATGATGTTCTTCACTCTAAGCTAAAGAAAACTCCAAATATAGCTTAGCTAGAGATTTTTCCAGTTCAATGGTGATCTACAAATTAGTACTTTGACTATTTATAGCCGGTCACATTGTTTCTAGCTAACACATGATAACTATCAAGTACTTCAACTAACTAGTAACTTCTTAATTGCCTAACAACCAAATAACTGGATGTTGTGCCCTTGCTAACTAATTTTACAACTAATACCATTACTTATATCATTGTACAAGTCATTTTCTAAAAGTTCAGTAATCATATGAAAATTGGAGTAACTAACTGCAACTATTATAACAACCTTTACAACTAATAGATGTATATAGCTATTAGTAGCTACCACATTGCTTTCTTCTTAGTAATTCGGCTTGATTAATATAATTTGACATGAAAATAGAACTTTGTCTAAACTCTCAGCTTCTTAATTTTTCCTTTAGTTCTTGGTTGTCTTCTGTATCACTTCTATAGCTCTTAGTTGAGCTAGTCTTTTACTTCTTCTCAAGTACCACTAAGTTGAGTTAATATGAGAACTATCTTGAGATGGTTGGATGCTATCATTGCTAGCCTTGCTAAAAGAACCTTGCCGTCAAGGTTTAATAGAGGAAACTCTTCTTTTAATAGTGAAATATCTTCTCAAGAGTTGTCTTCTATTAGGATACCATACTACTACACCAGTAATTGAGAAGTAGGTTGGTCATTGAGCTAAATAGTCATTGTATAAAATATATCTAGATGATAGGTTTTAGAAGTGTAACCAAATTCCAAAGTGGGAAGGCCCCTATGTTGTTGCTCATAAGGTCAATCTTTGAATTTCTTGAGGCATCTTGTATTTGGATCAAGGGTGGACCAATGGAAAGAAGAATGTACTAGAGAGAGAGAGAGAGAGAGAGAGAGAGAGAGAGAGAGAGAGAGAGAGAGAGAGAGAAGTTATTGGAAACATTGAAGGTGATTGGTGGAGAGAAAAATGGTGGCATGTGAGAGTTTGTAGGATGCTGTTGTATGTGATCTTCCAAGGAGGAAATATATCTTTTCCATCAATCCTAGAATTATGCATGATCTTAAGGGTGATAAGACAGTCTATGTGTGATATAATAGGATGGATAAGAGATAAGATAGGTTGGGTGTGAGCTTTAGGAGGGATATAGAAGGAAAGAAAGATAGAGGAGGACATCCTTGAAACATATAAAAGAGGGTGCATGGAATTTACATGGGGAAAGTTGATTAGTCCATGAAAGAGAGAGAAGTAAGAGAGAAATATGGAGGGGGCTGCTAGAGGAGGAGACATTATTAAAAAAGAGAAAAAAGGGTCTTGTGTGTGGAACACAAGGGAGAGGTTAACATGAAAAAGGATGGAGAACATTGTGGAAAGGCAAGTCTACTTTCTTTTCTCCTCCAAGTTCCACCGTCCTCGCATCTTTCCCTTGAACCATATTTTCATCCATCTCCAAAGCCTTCAACACACTCATACTCACTTCTATCTTCTTTGCATTCAATGTATTATCTTACCATCCATTCTATCTCCCTTGCCTCTCCACAATACCCATATCCATCTCTATTTCTTGCTATCCAACAATAACCATCCTTTGATCCATCTTTCATAGCCTTTCATGCCCCACCATATCCACTATTTTCTATTGCCTTCCACTTCTCCTCTGTCATTCCATGCAACATACATCTCATTCATATTTTTTTCATTAACGCATCCCACCTATCCGTCTCTTTTCATTATTAATGTACCATCCTTCTTTTTCTTAGTTTCATGCAATAACATCCTATCCTTCCCCCTCTGTCACATTCAATGTGTCATACATATCTCTCCACTTTCTCTCACTTCTAATGCATAACACCATATTCCCTTCTTCATATCTTTTGGATTTTCAATGCAAAATCCATCTCCATCATTTTATCTTACCTTTCCACAGTGAGATCCTTAGAGTTGAAGAGATTGGTGACTGAGTGATTTTCTCTGGATTAGTGGCTATTGAGTGGTGTTACATCTACTTGTTGAGTGACACAATAAGTCAACAAGCACCATTTGGTTGATGAATGAAGACAATAGCATGTTGGAGTAGACTTGGAAGCAACCTTCGTTGAGTGACATTGTGAAGACATTGATGACATCTACTCCATTCAATAGGAAGTTATTTATTTATTTATTTTTCTTTTCTTTTATTTAATTAATTGTATTGAATTTATTGTAATCTTTTCAATTTTGGTAAATGAAAGTTGTCTTTTTATTTCACCGCCTGCTAGTTAATAATTTGTTTTTGTTTTTGGTGTATGTTACTTTGTATTTTGATTGTCTTTAATTTTTTTATTTGTTAATATTAGTTGGCATTAGTGTTTCTTAGATCATTAGTTAGGAGTTATTTTCATGAGTATAGTATTTCATTTTTAAAGTGCATAGAACAAGTTAGTAAAATCAATTTTTTATAATCCTATAATAAATGCATAGCTAAATTTTTCACCTAGGGTTAGGATGAAACCACACTAGTTTAGGTACATACATGTTAAGTAAATTTTAGAATTAAGAAAACAAAAATATCAATTCTAGGATTAGTAAGCTAGTTTACATATTTAGTGTTCTTTTCATGGGAAATATCAAGTATTTCTTATAGTTTAGAAATTGGATATGGTAAATTTGTTAATTTAGTATAAAAATCTCATATAATTTGCACGCTAAAAAGAAAAATTATTGTCTAAATAATATACTAAATTAGGCAAAATCCTAGGATTGAGAAAATATAGAAATTAAGATTTTAACAAAGATATTTTTTGTATTTTTAATTCATTGAGATTTTATTAATGAGTAGTGTAAAAATTTAAATTGCTTAATTGTGAGTATATTTAATTTTAGTGTGGTGCATTCTAAAATCATAGTCTTAGACTTTCATTATCTTATGCCTTTTAGTGTATTTAGATTTAATTGATTATTTACTACAATTCATCGGTTAGATTAAATTAATCTAAAATAGATTTTAGTTAAAATTATATAATTTCAAAAATTGAGTCTTGTTGAGACCGACCCATACTTGCATGTACTATGTTATAATAGACCCGTGCCCTTGTAGTTATATTTAAAACACATCAAGTTTTTTTATGTAGTTGCTGAGGACTTGTAATGGAATTTTAGTTGAAATCTAGGTTAAATTATTTTATCTATAGTCATAATTTAGGATTGTATACATTTTAGTTACATTTTTGCATAATTTTGTGAAATCTCCATACTCATGATTATATTTTTATTTTTGCAAAAATTTAGCAAAGGTTTTGGACGAGAATCAATTAAGATAACTTACATTACTTTTATTTTTGAGTGAATTGTATTGAGGATGTCACTATATTTTATTTAAATCATGATTCATTTTAAAAAGGGCTATAAGAACATAGGTCAAGGGTGAACCATCCTAGGTTCAAAGAGGAGGTGGTTCATATATGAGAAGATTTTGTCCAGGACCCCACTATAAGCTCAACTATAACTAATGGACATACATTGTTTAGGTTATAGTGTCCTGTCTATCAAGGCCTAAACCCTTTGTTAAGTAACATATGGGTAGCTACATTAATTTATTACTTTTTCTTGCATTTTAGGATATATGTATTACTTTAAGGTGATATATGATTAACCTAACTGCTATGGGAATGATAAATTAATTAATAAGGTCAACAATATTTATAAGATCAAGGTAGATTTCATCACCACCTCTTACATCTAGGATAATCATCACCTGAAACACTCCATAACCTTTCATAAATTAATTTAAAATCAATTAGAAGAGACCTGTAGTGGCCTATGAGCTCATAGGATGCTCTTAGAAGGAGGCAAATTACTGTCACTCCAGTGGCCTCAAGCTAGTTAGACCCTTTGAGTCTCTTAGTAAGATTTTTCTTTTTAATACCTCTTTTACATTGACCTAGAAAACCAATTAAAATATCCATTACCTATCTTTCAAAAATGAGTAGAGGTGGTAGAAAAAGTTTGAAGAAAACAAAAGTAAAGGAAGTGAAAAATATCAAACTTCTTACAAAGAAAAAGCCTTTCCTCAAAAAAGAAAAAAAAGAAATACAAAGAAGAGTAAAACAATAGACATCAAGAAAAAAATGAAGAGGAAGGAAAAGTAAAAGATACTCACTTCAGTACAAAAGAAAAGTAAAGTTGTCCAACATTCAATTGAAGACCTCTACTTAGATTTGAAACTTTGAATCTTTATTCACTTCCTCTTAGAACCTATCATAAGCCTACATTTAACCTTATCCAAAGACTTGTTGATATTAAGGTAGAAGATAGCCTTAATGAGGATATAAATAGGAAGGAATTAAGGTGAAATATCCCAATTAGTCTTGGTAATGGCATCCATTCTTAGGGATAATAATTTTTTGTCTCATTATGCTTAAAATTATGCAAACGATCAATCTTATTTGATTCAAATTTTGTTTGACCCCTTTCTCTAAGAACTTTAGTTTTGAGTATATAACAGTGAGAAATTGTAGTCAGAACATCATTTGAACAGAGAATGAAGTATAAGCATATCTATTTAGAAGTCCTAACTTATATAGCTATACACACACTGCACTCCAAGATATAACTATGATAAAATGGCTTTGGTAGGAAGTGAGAATATGATCCAATGACTTATATTTTGCTTAGTAGAGTTTTTTCCTGGTTGAGCTACATGATTAGCTTATTAGGGATTCAAGGGCAAAGCCCAAGAAAGGTCCACAAAAAAAAAAAAAAAAAAGTCTTGTTGTGCTGTAGCAGTCCTAAAAATTATCATAAAAGTAAAACAATTAAATGAAGTCCTAGGAAGTAATAGGAATCATCAAAGGTGACTAAAAGGGCCATGAAAAAACCCATGCAATTCTATTACTTTGCATAAAATTGGAGTCATGAATGATGTTTCCTAATCTAACAAAGAAACCTAAGGAACCCAAGCCATTTAAGCCTTGAAACTAAAGAACTTAGCCAATCAAGCCATCAAGTATGAAGCCATCAAAGTGAGCCACCAAGCCACATGAGAGCCATGCCACATGTAGTCACATTATTGGAAGAGACTTTCCAGGCAATTATCCTATGTTAAATAATTAAATTCAAAGGATAATTAGAAAGGAATTTGAGTGAAAATCAACATGGTAAGATATGCATCCATAAGTGGACCAATCAAGAGAAAAACCAAGTCAAATTTCCTTCTTTTTTTTTTCTTTCATTTCCCCTTCTTTTCTATATCTTTCTTACCTACCATATCCAATAATTAGAAGGGAGGAGTTCCACGTCACCTTCATAAAAGGGTGATGTCTCCTCCCTTTTAAATCCAGCCATTCCACCTCCTTTCCAAACTCCACTCAACCACCTCAATTTCCACTCTCATTCCTCTTTCCTACCTTATTTCCTTTTCCATTAGTACCTTCCTCCTCACCCAACTAGGTTTCCATTATTTTAAATGAGGGGGAGACACACCATCATAAAAAAGTGGTGCCTCCCACCTTGCCACCTTGTTGCCTCTTTTCTTAAAGTCCTCCACTTTGCACTTTCTTATCTCCAATTTGCACCTAATTTTCATACCTAGAACTCCTAGTTATAATTCCCATTTTTCTTCTTAGAATGGGATCTCATCAAATTGGAAACCTAAACTCTGTAAATCTCCCAAGGGTTTCCATGTGAAATTGAAGTAGAGGAGTTTGTTCTAAACTCCTTAAAAGAAGTATATTACGTTGGGGATCTTTAAAGCTTTGGACCTTGGATTTCTTTTGGATGCTTTTACTTGAATTATTTAGGTCTTTTCTTTGTTTTTTCACTTCAATTCTAGGTTGGTACTTTGTTCCTTACTTTTTTGCCTTGCTCTGTTGCTTTACTTTCTTGGTTACTTGCTTAGTTCTTTGTTTTACTTGCATACACATAGAACTTAGGTAATCTTTGTGCAAAAGAAAGCTTTTCTCATCAAGTAAGTAAGCTTGATCATCCAACACAACACCTCACCCAAATATAGAGATCCTAGATGCCCCACTATATCATGTGTGATTGGAGAACACACAATTTATATGGCATTGCTTGATTTAGGGGCTGATGTTACCTTGTTTCCATATTCAGCTTATGTATAACTTGGTTTAGGCGAGATGAAACTGATTACCACCACACTGAAATTGGCTAATAGATTAGTTAAAAATCCTTGTGTTGTGATTGAGAATGTGCTATTGTAGGTTAAATTTTTTTATTTCTTGTAGACTCTCGTTTGAAATGCCCAACATGTATCTTATCCTAGTAGTCATATCCTTGTCATTTTGGGATAGCTCTTCTTGGCCACCTCTAGTGCAATATATTGTAGGAATGGAATCATGAAATTGTCATTTGGCATCATGAAGATTAAGCTTATGTCTTTAATGCCAGACAATATAAGTGAGAGTCTAGTCCAAGCTACATTCCTAATGTCCTCAAATTCTAACCCACTTGTAGCCTATCTATCTTACTTCAATGTAAATATTGATGTAGATGATTCTATTAAGGAAGTGAATGCATATATTGATAATGCACCCTTATTACATACTTTTAAATGAAAAGCTAAAGTGGAACCTCATATACTCCTTAAAACTACCCATGTTCCATCCATTGAGAAACTCCCTACCTTAAACCTAAAAACATTACCTAAAAGCTTGAAATATGGATGTTTAAGTCCTTTTGAGACCCAGCCTATTATTATTGCTTCTGATTTGGACAAAGAACAAGAGTGTAAGCTACCTAGTGTTATCAGAGAATGCAAGACATCTATATGGTGGTTAGTAACAAACATCAAGGGCATAAGCTAGACCATTTTTATGCATTGCATCCATCTTGAGGAAAATGTGAAACTTATGAGGCAAATGCAAAGATAGCTTAACCCTAATATGAAGGAAGTTGTAAGAGCAGAGGTTTAAAGATATTAGATGTTGGCATGATATATCCCATTTCTGATAGGTCTTGGGGCATCTTGGTTTAAGTTGTAACCAAGAAATCTAGAGTAACAATAGTTAAGAATGATGAATTATTCCTCACCCACATGACAACTAGGTGGAGAGTATGGACTACTGAAAATTGAACTCGATCATGAGAAAAGACGACTTTCCTACTCCCATTTATTGGTCAAATGCTTGAAAGGTTAGCTAAATAAGAATATTACCACTTTCTTGATAGATATTTTGGTTATAACCAAATTCCAATAGCATTAGAGAATTAAGAAAAGATCACCTTCACTTGTCCCTTTGAAACCTTTGCCTACAAACGCATGCCTTTTGGGTTATGTAATACACCTACAACTTTTCAAAGGTGTATTGTGAGTATTTTCTCAAATATGGTAGAGCATTTACTTGAGGTGTTTATGGATGACTTCTAAGTATTTGGGTCATTTTTTTATGAGGGCTTGGTGCACCAAGCTTTACTATTAGGTAGGTGCCAAGAAAAGAATATAATGCTTAACTAGGAAAAATGTCATTTCATGGTGAAAAGTGGAATAGTACTTGGGTACATTATTTCACAAAATGGTATTGAGGTTGATAAAGTCAAAAAGTGGATGTCATATCTATTCTTCCCTCTCCTAGGATAGTGAAGGAGATTCGCTCATTCTTAGGGCATGCTGGTTTTCACTGTAGATTCAATAAAATTTTTAGTAAGATCACTAGACCCCTTTGTATCTTACATGCAATGGAGTTGACCATTGACTTTGATGATGATTGTATATAAGCATTTTAGCACCTTAAGGCTGAATTAACCTTTGTAAATATTATTTGACCACTAGATTGAAGTGCAGCACTTGAAATAGAGTGTGATGCTTCCAATTACGCAATCAATGTTGATTAATAAATTACCCCATGTAATCTATTATGCTTATAAGACACTTAATGATCCCCAACTCAATTATTCCACCATAGAAAAAGAGTTGTTAGCTGTTGTCTTTACGTTGGATAAATTTATATCTTATCTTTTAGGATCTAAAGTTATTATATATTTGGACCATGCTACCCTGAAGCATCTTCTTTCTAAGAAAGATGCTAAACCTATGTTGATCTGATGGATATTACTTTTACAAGAGTTTGATATTGAAAATCAGGATAAGAAAGGTTTCGAGAATGTCACAATAAACTTTCTATCCAGCCACATCATTGAGTCTATTAGTGAATCAGTGCCCATTATCGAGTCTTTTCTGAATTAACAACTACTACAAGTTTCTCAATTTCATTAGTTTTTAAATATTGTTAATTATCTTGTTACAAACCAAACATCATCACATGGGTCAAAACAAGATACGTCTAGATTTTTGGCTGAGGTTAAGTGCTACTTCTGGGATGATCTGTACTTATTCAAGTACTATCCTGACCAAGTTATTAGGAGATGTGTTCTTGATAATTACCACCAAGTATCATCTCCTTTTTCCACGATCATGCATGTGGAAGCTACTTCAGTGCAAGAAAGAATATTGCAAAGATTTTGTAGTGTAGCTTTTATTGGCCTACTACTTTTAGATTCTCATGCTTATTGCATTGTATGTGATTGCTATTAAAAGTTAGGAAGCATGGGAAGTAGGAATGCGATGCCTTTAAACCCTACATTGATTATTAAAATTTTTGATGTCTAGGGAATTTATTGTACATGTACATTTCTTAACTCTTTTGGAAATTTGTATATTCTTATGGGAGTAGACCTCTACCATGCAAAACAAATGACCACAAGGTGGTGACCTAGTTTTAAAAGATAATAATTTTTGACATTTTGGTGTTCCATAGGCTATTATTATCAATGGTGGAAAACATTTTTGCAATTAGGTTTTTAAGGAATTACTGAAAAGATGTGGTGTAACCTATAGAGTTGCAGTACCCTACCATCCCCAAACTAGCTAATAAGTAGAAGTTTCTAATAGAGAGATAAAGCACATATTAGAGAAGATGGTAAATCCTACTAAAAAGGATTGGTCCTTATGACTTAGTGATGCACTGTGAGCTTACTGTATTGCTTTCGATACTCCCATTGGCATGTCAAATCCTACCATCTAGTTTATGAAAAGGCTTGTCATTTTCCAATTGACCTAGAGCACAAAATATATTGGGCAATTAAACAACTAAACTTTGATTTTGACAAAGTAGGCCCCATAGGAAACTATAACTCCAAGAGTTGGAGGAGACTAGAAGAGATGCATATAATACAACAAAACAATATAATGATCATACGAAATTGGTTCACGATAGGAATATTTTGAGGAAATCATTTATACTTGGTTATAAGGTCTTTTTATATAATTCTAGATTGCATCTCTTTCCAAGGAAATTAAGATCTTGATGGACTAACCCTTTCATCATACGCACTGTTTATATTCGTTAAATATCGAGATTGAGAAAGATGGAGCCATTTCCAAGGTAAATGGTCAATGGCTACAACCTTTCTTAGAGATTAGGAACCCTGATGAGGAGAGGAAGTTACCCTCAAGGATCCTATTTATCATGATTGATTCCACTACATACTATTGCATATTATTTGCATAACTTTAGAGTATAGTAGAATAATTAGTGAGTCTTACATTTTTATCACATTAGGATATTTATGCATCATTATCAGTGTGTAGGTACACTTCTTCCTACCTATCTCTCAACTTTATTATTTTATTTGTCCATAGTTATAGTGTTAAACATTGGGGACAATGCTTTTGTAAGTTTTTGAGTATTTTTATTAATTTCTCAATAAAAAAAATGCTTTTCTTTTTTTGCTTAAAAAATAGTTTTAGGTTTTCTTTAGGATTTCTGGAAAGTGCCTTTACAAGGATGAGAATTTGAATGTTTCAAAAAAATAGCATTATTTTTGGGCTTTAGTTTATTAATAGATTTGTTTATAATTAGTTCATTTTATTATCATTTTCCTAAAGTCTTCCATGAAAGTTGAACTCAGAACATTTATTACCCAATAGCCATATATACATAGTTTAGGTTGAAGCATAAATATAAATTAGAGATCTTGAAGAAAATTAGTAAAGACTTATAACACGTAGGATTAGATTCATTCTTTCTTTGCAAGGGTTATGCATAACATCCAATTTTTCTTTAGCGGGCATTCATTTGTAGTTGGTCTCATTATTCTTTGTTTTGATTAACTAGAAAATCATATTATAGACTATACCACTAGCGATAACCCAGTAGTTTAAAGGCCTTCTACCTACACTAAATGTAGATGATAACACTAGTGAAAGTGGTTAGGATTTTAAGATTTTACTTGAGGACTAGGAAAATGTAAGTCTAGGTTTATTCGATATAGACATATTATCAAATCTAATATTTCTAGAAATTACATTTTTAACCCATAAAATTTCTTAATTTATCACTAATTGAGGTCATTTAACATTTTGTAGGATTAGAGTAGAATTGAGAAAAATGTGGTGTAGATTTGATATTACTTGTAAGTGCACAAATCAATTGATGTAGATGTATGCAAGTGAGGTTGATACCACAAGGAATCTCATGGAAGTGTATGCTAGATGGATCTTATTTAAATTTTATTCCCAGTCATACAAGATGGTTTGCTTCCTACTCTAAGAATTTAAACTAACATGGAAACTAAAAATGCATGAAATTAGAAACTTTGCAAAATCAGAACTTTCTAAACCTAAAAATGAAAACATTCTAAAATTAATCTAACATCCAAATTAACCTAGACAATGATCAATTAAATTTAAACATGATATAAGCTAAGAAATCCAAACATGTAATGTAACTTAAAAATGGAAGTGCATGAAATAAAGTAATTAGGATGCATGAATTGAACATGAAAGTATGTATGAACTAAGATGCAAACTAATTTGAATGGAATGCATGAAATTAACTTACTAAAGCATGTAAACATAAGAAAACAATCAAAGTTGTAAGGGCTACACAATAAGACCATGCGTGTGACCCATGGGATGGTGCGCATGGTTCAAGTGCAATGTGAATGTGATTTTAAGACAAAAAAACTAAACCACAAATATGCATATACTCTAAGGTGAATGATGCATGGATTAAGCATTAGGAACTCAACTAAAAAGCCATGGAAAACAAGATTTAAATCACATAAACATTCATGGAAAGGATACTTAACCTATGAAACAACTTGAATCTTTATTAAAGGGAATTTAAGTACAAGTGTGGTTGCACCATCCATGAAGTGTCTGCACCATTCAATGCTCCAAGATACAATAAAAAATCCAGAATATTCTATCTTTCCTCACTCAAATCTTACCCATGCATGTATTCCAAGAGAGATCTAAGGAAAACAAGGGGGAAAAGATGGGAAAGAAAGTTAGAGATAAGGCAAAGATCTTAATGAGAAGGATGGCAAGGAAGTTGATCCAAGGCTATACTCTCTTAGCTCTCCCTAAAAGTGAGTTGTATCCATTAGATTAAGGATCTAAAGTTTCAAAACAAGTAAGCAAAGGAAGAACAAAGTAATGAAGGCCAACCTAGAAATTAGAGTGTAAGAATCAAATGAAAATTGTATTAATCTTGAAGAAGGCTTGAAGGAGAAGAACTATGCATGGAAACTAAGTAAAGAACCAGCCCAAAAAAGGGTGGGGAACTCCTTGGATCCATGTGTAGAATCCTTTTTGCTTAAATAGTCTTCCAACTTCTAAACAGTCCTAATGAAAAAGGGAATGTGGGATAGAGATTTAGCAAGCAAATGATTGGGTGTGGTAGGCAATCTAGGAAGGTGAGGTGGAACCTAACCAACTAAGAGAGGGAGAAGTTAAGGTGGGAGGCGCCATCTTTTTAGGAGGTGGGTCTCCCCCTTGCAAAAATTGTGGAAGCCGTTTGAGGGTTTAACATGGAATATTGATAAGGATTTAAAGGGTGATTGAATAGTGGGGATTCATAGTTTATTGGGATGACATGGGATTTAGAAAGGGATAGTGATAGAGGTTAAGAGATGGAGTTAGAAGGTGATTAGGTGACATGGAGGGATTGGTTACTTAAGTTAGAAACCTAAGACAACTAAGAGGGAGAATAAGGTGGGAGGAGCCGCCTTTTTAGGAGGGGCCTCCTCCCCCTTGTGTAAATCATGGAATGACTTTTGGTAGGTGTGGACTATTGGTCCACCTTGCATGCTTACTTGTCTACATAATAATCTCTTTAATTTCTTCTAATTGTCCTCTTAAAAATCCACTTTTAGCTTAGGGTAATTGAGTGAGATTCTCATCCAATAGTATAACTCCATGTAGCATTGGCTTAAGTGGATTGAGTGGCTCACTTTGTGGGCTCATTTGGCTTGGCTTCATGCATTAGCTTGACTTCCTTAGCTTATCACCTTCTGTCATGGCCTATATGGCTAAGGTGGCTTAAAGGCTCCTCGACAAAGGTGGTGGAAATGCATGGCTTATGCACAGGCCTATTTTAATCACCTTTAGCTATGCCAATTACTTCTTTACTTGCCCTAAGATGATCTTGCATCTTGATTACACTTCAGATTAATGACATTTAGTCCTTGATTTGATCTTTTGTTCTTGATCTTCAATTCTTATTTCAATCAATCTTGGTTATTGGATAATCATCTCAATTCCTACAAAAGTTCAAAAACTCTAATTAAATCCTAGAAAATTATGATTATTCACATAGTTACTTTGGATTAGCTTCTGAACTTGCAAAATGTCAAACTTTTGAACTATTAGGTCAAAATTGCATGTGTTATGAAATTTTAAAAAAACATTAGAATAATGCCTGTAATTTAGAACACATGGACTATAAGTAGGTACTTTTTATACAAAATTACACACTTATCACACCCCCCAACCATCATTTTGCTAATCCAGAGCAAAACATGTGAAAAATCATGGAAACAAAAATGGTTGTTGTTTTTGTAGGCACTCACGATTCCATTTAGCATATGCAACAAGCCCATAAACCCCTAGGTTACCCATAGTGGATGAGTTTGGCCTCATGAGGGTTTGCAGTGAATATACCCACAAAATTATAATTTTTTTTATGAAAGTCATTTATTCATCTAAGAAAATTTTCCCTATTCATCCCATATTAAATATCTAACTTTAGCCTACTAATAAAGATGGACAAAAAGGTTCAAAAATTTACCCGTATGCTAAGATATCCCATTAGTTCATTAAACTTTAGAAGGTGAACATGTGCTATAGTAAATATATATAGTTAGCAGTATCCAAGACAAACACAAACTAAATTACCAGCCAAATGTATGCTTTGACTTCAACTATCATAGGATATACTTTTCACTAAAAAAGAAGTCACTTAGAAGTGGGTACAAACCTCTCATTAATATGTGAGTAGAATGTTATTCATCAAGTAAAAAAATCTCACATATTTCATACCAAAGAACAATAACTTAAAAAAGATGATAATGGTCTCATGAAAGATATCAAGTACTAAGAAATTTGCATTTTACCTATTCTCTATTGATTCATAACCATATTCAAGCCATACTACTCCTAAGATCAAGTTAGGACCTCTATTGGGATGAAACAAAGGCTTAGGTAAGGGTTATCAAAATAATGGGTATAAAGGTAAACAAAGGTTGCTTGGAAGATATGTAAAGGTTGTAAAGGTCTTCTATTAGAGTATTCACCACTTTTCTATTTTTCCTTACAAGCGTGAACATTCTTCATTTTCATTGGATTTTTTATTTTTTTTTTTCTCTTGAATTTATGTATAGACTTTTGATTTTTTTTTATAAATATGTTCATCTCTTAAATTGTATTGTTCATACTTTTACCTAAGATGTTCTTCAATCTTCTCTACATATTTCCAAAACAAATGAGTAATGTATATATTATAAGGATTCAATATAGGTAAAGGTTATTTAGTTAACAAAGAAAAGGTTTATATTAAAGGCTCAATGGGTTTAACTAGTGCAAGATGACATAGGGAAGGCTAAGGCTTTGGTTTTTCAAGGATGGCCTCTATCCTTTCTAGGGTTCATATGACTTAAAAATGACCATAACTTACGAGATATGGTATTGTCTTTTGTGATTTTTCAATAGTTGACCAAGGTGAAGAATAATGAGGCCTTGTAAGAACTAATGTCTAATGAAGAAAATTTTGAATTTATGTATAACCCTCTAAAAAAGAAGAACGACTCTAATGCTCACTTGGGTTATAAGTCTCCATAGATCTTCTTTAGGATCTTTGAGTTACATTTTCTCTTCGACTTAAACTATATATAGCTATTTTGTGCAATTAATATTTCGAGTTTAACTTTTCATGAAACCCTTTAGAAAAAGGATAAAGTAGTGAACTAATTGTATGAAATTATATTAATAAGCTAAATTTCAAAATATAGTTGAATTTTAGAAAATCTAAATTCTCATCTTTTTAAAGGAACTTATCAATTATTATTTTTAAGTTTAAAAAATATAAGAAAAACTTAGAAATGCATATTTATACCCCTAACCTAAACTAAACATTATGCTTAGTGTTTGAAATATAGGATACCTATATGATGAATGGGTAATGCTAAACACTGAGACTCTAAAAACCTTGGGTTGCTTCCTAATGAGCGCTAAGTTTAACATCTTCTGCTAGACATATCCTATAAGAATTCTATTCTACACTAATCCTAGATCTAACTAGTTAACCTAATTTTTCCTAACTCTAATAATGAAATGGGGAAATTTTTCTTGTCACTTCAGAATCTCAAGGTAATCAATATATTCATTCTCCATCTTGAAATTTTGGTGGTAACAATATGATAATTTCGACCATCATGATTTCGAGTTTGGTGGGATCCATTTGAAATTAATGATCCCCTAATTTTAGAATTTCATAGCAGTCAATAGTAACATGATAGCATAAAAGATCTTCATGAAGTTTGTTGGACCGTATTGTAATGAATGGTACCCATTTTCACCAAATTGAGGAAAAATGGTGCCCATAGCAACAAATTCATGTTTTTCCTCCTTCTCCCTTACATTTTCCTAAAACTGGTGTATAAGCAGAATTTGCATTTCTTTAAAAGATTGTTCTTAATCTACCAAAGGTAGGGACATGGTGGGGCTTAAACCTTTAGTGCTTTCTATGTGTACCCTAGAGTTGGTTGATGTTGGGCCTGAATATCAATTAACTTTACCTTTTCCTATCTTGCAGGCACATGTAAGGTTTCAAATGGACCCATATTATTATCTAGTGCTTAATCAAATAAATTTATAGGTCCCAATTGGGTATGTCTACTACACTACAAGGCTCAAAGTAAATCTCAAGATTTGTAGAGGTCCCTGCTCTGGCTTGCTATTGAGAAGTGTCCATTAATGGTGTAATATCCTATAAATCATTTACTTCATTAATGGATGTATCTTCATCAAATTCATACAAATGAACAAGACAAATGTGAGTGGGTTTGGGTTGAAGGTTTGTAAGGATGGTTAGGGACTTTGTGGTTCAGAATGAATATATGTAATGTCCATCCTATTTTCACTATCTATGAGTAAGAATGGTGAAAAACTCAGGAGCTTAGGAGGATCATAAGATATGTCCATCCAATTCCATTTCATTTCCCTCATTTGTTTCATTTCCTAAGTTCTTTTTTATAAAGTCAGTAACATTTTGATCTATTGTTTCACTAATTCATTGCTTATTTTCTGTATTTTATATCTCTTCTAATGATCATTCCTCTTATTGTAGAGGAAACGACTCATATGACTAGTATTGCTATGGTAGTGGAGTATTGAAAAGGGCTGACTAGGTTGAACCCATGATGGTTGTCCCTAATAAGGTTGTTAATCATGGTAGGGTTGTCCAGGGTGGATCCATGCTGGTTCTTCCTACCATTGATAATCCTGAGACCATGGTTATTTATGATGCCTAACCAATCCTTTATAGTCTTAGTAATTTCTCTCAGGATAATAATTGTAGCTAGGTTTTATGAATGCACTGAGTGCTTCCACTGGCTCCTAATACTAATCATTGTAGTTCGAGCTTGATGGCCATGAAGGAGTGGGATATTGTGGTTTGGAATAGGTCTACTAAGCCTGTGCAAGTGACTTAGTAGTTGGTATGAACTTATTCTTACACCAATTATCCTATCCATCTTATTTATCAATCCATCTAATTTATGGGATAGATCAAGAGTATCCATTGTCTCTGTCTCATACATATATTCATAAGATAATGGCCTAGGAGTGAAAGATCATTATTTTTTATGTGACTAAGGAAAACACTAACTATATGATACAAACTAAATCCAACTCTTACATTTAAATGCTGCACATCCAATCCTAATAACTTGCTAATGAGCTCATTAGATGATCTTCATTAATCTGTAGGTGGTACCTTTTTAGACCTAAATCTAGATCACTCCTCCTTTTATCCAAACTCGACTATTGCTTACCAGCTAGGCTTTACTCTTAAGTGATTAATACAATTCTCACATCAGGATGTGTTTAGACCTTAACCAATATCAACAAAAGGTGTCACTTGGATTTTGGATACTCATTATAATCATGATACTCAAAAGCCACTCGAGTGACAATAGATCTTCTCTTTCTAAAAGGTTCTTATGATCTTGATACTTCAAGTCTTTTGTTACTTGATTTTAAACTAATAGTTCAAGGGCTAGAATTGCAAACATATAAGGAATTTGATTGATTTACCTAGGTAGGTTAAGGATCTGGTGATGAAATCTAATCTTATCTTATGAGGGTTTCTGTGGGGCCGTTACAAGCATTGTGATCCATTCCACCATAAAGCATTAACCATGCAATCAAATACAGTAAAAGCAAACTAATGCTGACCTATATGCTATTGAACAAAGGGTCAAGCACCTTAACAAATAATAAACTATAACCATGTAGCCTATGCCTTGGTTATAGTTGAGCTTAGGCTAACCTTTGTTTCATAGGTGCACAACTGATGCAATAGCCCAAAGTAAAATGCAACAAGTATAATGCATAGTCTTGATCTATATGAGTTACACTACCATCGAAAAAGAAAAAGTGAGTGAAGGATGCTTACAGTGGGGTTTTTTTATGAAGAGCAAGTGTAGGCCACCACACCCCACACTTGCCTTGTATTAACATAACCCGTTTAAAATTGAATAATAAAGTGCAAATTACAATGGGGCCTCACTATAAGTTTACTTTAAAAAAAAAACCTAATCTAGAAAAACAATAAAATCGATGAAGCTTTGGCCCACAAGATTGCAACTACTCCTTTGCATAAAATTGATAAGAATTAGAAATAAATACAAAAATGATACAAAAACCCTAATATAATTCAACCTAAACCTATACTAGAGATAAATAATCTAAACTAAGATCCAATTGCAAATCCATTGCGATTCATTAGCAACGGCGCTAAAAATAGGTGTACCTTTGATATTACTCACAAGTGCATGAATCAATTGTAGTAAAGGTATAGGAGTGAGGTCGATCCCACAAGGCATCTCACAAAAGTATATGCGATCTGATTTAAATTATTTAAATCTAGCAAAAAGAGATGGTTTGTTTCCTATTCTAAGAGTTTAAACTAACATGAAAACTAAAAATGCATGAAATTAGAAACTTTCTACAATGAGAACTTTCTAAACCTAAATATGGAAACTTTCTAAAATTAATCTAACATGCAAATTAACCTGGACAATGACCAATTAAACCTAAACAAGACCTAATCTAAGAAATCAAAACATGTGATATAACTTAACATGAAGCATATGATTTAAAAATGGAAGTGCATGAAATAAAGTAATTAGGATGCATGAATTGAACATGAAAGTATGTATGAAGTAAGATGCAAACTAATGTAAATGGAATGCATGAAAGTAACTTACTAAAGTATGTAAACCTAAGCAAAACAATGTTCTAAGGGATACACAACAAGACCATGTGCATGACTCATGGGGTGGTGCGCATGGTTCAAGTGCATTGTGAATGTGACTTTAAGGCAAAATAAACTAAACCACAAATATGACTATTCTCTATGTACAAGTGTGATCACACCATCCATGAAGTGTGTGCACCATTCAATGCTCAAGATACAATAAAAAATCCAAAATATTGTATCTTTCCCCACTCAAATCTTAAACAAGGGGGAAAAGATGGGAAAGAAAGTAAGAGATGGGCAAAGATCTTAATGAGAAGGATGGCAAGGAAATTGATCCAAGCTATAATCTCTTGGCTTTCACTAAAATAAAATTGTATCCTTTTGATTCAAGGATCTAAAGTTTCAAATTAAAGGCAAATAAACAAGGTAAACAAGGAACACAAGCAAACAACCCAAGGAATCAAAACAAGTAAATAAAGAAAGAACAAAGTAATGAAGGCCAACCTGGAAATTAGACTGTAAGAATCAAATGAAAATTGTATTGATCTTGAAGGAGACTTGAAGAAATTTGAAGAAAAAGAATTATGCATGGAAATTAAGTAGAGAACCAGCCCAAAAAGCGGCTTGGAACTCCTTGGATTCATGCATAGAATCCTTTTTGCTTAAATAGTCTTCCAACTTTTAAATAGTCCTAATGAAAAAGGGAATGTGGGATAAAGATTTAGCAAGTAGATGATTGGTTGTGGTAGGCAATCTAGGAAGGTGAGTGGAAATAGAAATAGGTGAGGTGGAACCTAGCCAACTAAGAGAGAGAAGTTAAGGTGGGAGGCACCCCCTTTTTAGGAGGGGGCGTCTCCTCCTTGTAAAAATTGTGGATGCCATTTAAAGGTTTAACATGGAATATTGATAGTGATTTAGAAGGGTAATCAAATGGTGATGATTGATAGTTTGTTGGGATAACATGGGATTTAGAAAGGGATAGAGATAGAGGTTAAGAGATGGACTTAGAAGGTATTAGGTGGAATAGAGGGATTGGTTACCAAAGTTAGAAAACTAGGACAACTAAGAGGGGGAATAAGGTGGGAGGAGCCACCTTTTTAGGAAGGGGCTTCCCCCTTGTATAAATCATGGAATGACTTTTGGTAGGTGTGGAGACAGAGATGAGAAGAAGTGGAGAAAAGAAAGATGGGGTGGGTTCTTCCTATTGGTCCACCTTGCGTGCTTACTTATTTACATAATAATCTCTTTAATTCCTTCTAATTGTCCTCTTAAAAATCCACTCTAGCTTAGGATAATTGAGTGAGATTCTCCTCTAATAGTATAACTCCATGTAGCATTGGCTTAAATGGATTGAATGACTCACTTTGAGGGCTAATTTGGCCTAGCTTCATGTCTTAGCTTGGTTTTCGTAGCTTTTCACCTTCTCCAACGGCTTATATGGCTAAGGTGGCTTGAATGGTTCCCATGCAAGGTGGTGGAAATGCATGGCTTATGCACCGGTCCATTTTAATCAGCTTTAGCTCTGCCAATTGCTTCTTTACTTACCCTAGGATGATCTTGCATCTTGATCACACTTTGGACTGATGACATTTAAACCTTGGCTTGATCTTTTGATCTTGACCTTCAATTCTCATCTCGATCAATCTTAGTCATTGGATAAGCATCTTGATTCCTATGAAAGGTCAAAAACTCTAATTAAATCATATAAAATTATGATTATTCATATATTTACTTTGGATTAACTTTTGAACTATCAAAATATCAAATTTTGAATTATTAGGTTAGAAATGCATATGTTATGAATATTTAAAAAAAAGACCTAGAATAATTAATGTCATATAATGGAATCACATATAATATCTTTTCTAAAATAAACCATTTAGAGACTAGGACCCACATGAAGACTACTCTCGCTCATACACTCTCTCACTTACTCAAGAAAGGGCCCACACATGGGAGTCCATGATTTTCACAAAGGAGAGTATGTGTTGCACATGAGAAAATAATGAGAATATTAAGGGGGAAAATTTATAGTGGAGAAGTTAATTAACAAGAAATTTATAGCTATCTTTAATCCAAACTGTTAAGGAAGCAATGGCCAAGATCTATCTTCAATTAGGTCTATCCTAATAAGCATTCAATGAGAAGTGTTAGCCATGAGAGAATCAAGGGAATGCTAGGGTGGACCAATGGGAATGAGGCATGTAAGAGAGAGAGAGAGAGAGAGAGAGAGAGAGAGAGAGAGAGAGAGAGAGAGAGAGAGAGAGAGAGAGAGAGAGAGAGGCTATTGGTGAACAAAATTTTGATGGACTGGACACCATTTTTAAGGAGGAATTCAATGTGATCAAAATAGGGAGTTTCAAACGGTTATTTATGGAGAAAATAAAGGTGGGCTGATGTGGAGCATCGAAGATGATTGGTAGAGAGAAAAATGGTAGGTTCTGAGAGTTTGTACAAGGGTGTTATATGAGATCTTCCTAGGAGATAAAAGATCTTGTCCATCCATTCTAGGACTATACATGATCTTAAGGGAGATAAGATAGGATATGTATAATAATATAAGATGTATAATAAATTAGACAGGTTGGGTGTGATCTTGAGGAGGGATAAGACGAAAAGAAATATAGAAGAGGATGTCCTTTAAACATATAAAGAGGGTGCATGGGATTTACAGAGGGAAAGTTTAGTGCATGAAAGAGAAGAGAGTAAGAGAGAAATAAGGATAAGGTTGCTAGAGGAGAAGGAGACATGACTAAAAAAAGAGTATTGTGCATGGAATACAAGGGAGGGTTTAGACATGAAAAAGGATGGATAACATTGTGGAGAGGTAAGCATACATTCTTTTGCCTTCCCAACATCCATCCTCCCTTCTTTCCAGCAATATCACACATTAACCATATTTCCATCCTTCTGCTAAGCCCTCAATACACTCATGCTCACTTCTATATCCTTGGCATTCAATGTATTATCTTTCCATCCATTCTATTTCCTTTGCCTTTCCACAATACCTGTATCCAACTCTATTTCTTGCTTTCGAACAACAACCTTCCTTTCATCCATCTTTCTTAGCCTTTCATGTTCCACAATATCCATTCTTTTCTCTTGCTTTCCACACCTGCCATTTGCATCCATTTTGCCTTTGTCGCTCCATGCAACATACATCCCATACATATTTTTCATTAATGCCTCCCACCTATGCATCTCTTTTTTATTATCTATACACCATTCTTCTTTACCTCAGTTTCATGCAATAGCATCCTATCCTTCCCCCTCTTTCACCTTCAATGCATCATACATACCTCTTCACTTTCTCTCTCTTTTAATGCATAACACCATATTCCCTTCTTCATATCCTTTGCATTTTCAACACAATACCAAACTCCATCATTTTCTCTTACCTTTCCATGTTGAGATCCTTAAAGTTGAATGGATTGGTGAGTGAGGGATTTCCTCTGGGTTAGTGGATGTTGAGTAGTGTTCCATCTACATGTTGAGTGATACAACAAGTTAGAAAGTGTTGTTTGGTTGATGAACGAAAGCGGTAGCATGTTGGAGCAGCCTTAGAAGCAAGCTTTGTTGATTGTCACAACAAAGGCATTGGTTACTTCCAATCCATTCCATAGGAAGTTTTTATTTATTTTGCTTCTATTTTTGTTTTAATTCATATATCCAACTTATTATAAAATATTTTAAAATTTGGTTAATGAAAGTTATCTTTTTATTTCATGGCTTGTTAGTTACTTAGTTTTTTTCATTTTTGGTGTATGTTACTATGGATTCCAATTGTCTTTAGCTTTTGTTATTTGTTAATATTAGTTAGCATTAGTGTTCCTTAAATCATTAGCTAGTTGTTGTTTTTTTTCTTAGTGTACTATTTCATTTTAAAAGCACTTAGAATAAGTTAGTAAAATTAATTTCTACTATAATCCTAGAATAAATATATGTAGCTAAAATTTTCACTTAGGGTTAGGAAAAAACGTCACTAATTTAAGTATGTGCATGTTAAGTAAATTTTAGATTTAAAAATGCCAAAATATCAATTCTAGGATTAGTAAACTAGTTTACATATATAGTGTCCTTTTCATAGAAAATATAAAGTATTTCTTTCAATTTAGAAACTGGATATGATAAATTAGTTAATTTAGTATAGAATATCTCAGATAATTTGTGCCCTAAAATGATAAATTATGTTCTAAATAATATACTAAATTAGGAAAAATCTTAGAATTGAGAAAATATAGAAATTGGGATTTTAATGAAAATATTTTTTTTTAATTCATTGATTTTTTTTATTAACATGAGTAGTGTAAAAATTTAAATTTCTTAAATCTAAGTATGTTTAATTTTAGTGTGATGGATTCTAAAACCTTAAGCTTAGACTTTGATTATTTTTATTCCTTTGAGTGTTTTTAGATTTAGTTGATTACTTGCTCTAATTCCTTGGCTACATTAAATTAATGTAAAATAGATTTTAGTTAAATTTTGTAATTTAAAAAATTGATTCGTTGTGGGATTGACACATACTTGCAGATACTGTATTATAATAAACCTGTGCAATTGTCTATGTAAAACACATCAAAGGTGTCATTCTAACTGAAGTGTGGAATGTATCCTACCAAAGTTCATCCCAAGGTAGGAGATGACTTTAGATTTTAGGACTATCATGTGCAAGTTGCCTCATGTACTATTGCTGACATCTAATCACCACGTGAGATTATGCATTAGTTTATGGGTGATAAGCAATGCTATGTTTTAGCCGAGTTCCACTAAAAGTGAGCAATTCCTTCTATAATTTGCTAATGAAGATATGCCTCTCTCTAAAATTATAGACCTAGACACAAAAATCTTGGGCACTAATATTACATTGTAGTTGGTTGAAAGAACTCTAAGTGTGAAGCTTTAGGCAATCTATCCACCCCTACTAAGATGATTATATGCCCATGGGAACTAGGTAGGCTAGTAATGCAATCCATGATAAGAACTTTCCAAATCTAATCTAGCATAGTAAAAGGTGTAGAAGACTAAGGTTTTTTTATGTGTTGGATTTCACTTGTTGACAAACTATGGACTTTTCAATTTATTCCCTAATGGCTGCTCTCATGCTTGACCAATAGAAGGTATTTGTTGCCCTCTTGAAGGTCTTCAAGGCTCTTGAATGTCCTAGTAGAATTTTGATATTCTTCCAAGACTTTTGTTCTCAAGGGAGAGTTAGTGGCAAGTTTGAGTCTACCTTTGTACGATAATAGTCATCTTTGCATGAAAGATTAATGTCTGTTGATGCACCTTCTTAGATCTGCTTGTGAATCTTCAATAGTTCTTCACTTGATGAGTTCTCATATCTGAGCTCATCTAATACAATAAAAGTGATAGCGACAAGAGTGATTATGCTCCCAACTACTAAAGAATAATATGCAAGTTAGAATTAGAATTGTCATAGTCATCTTGAAGGCTTAAATTGTTTCCATTTTATCACAAAACATTGCAATCTTTGGTCAAAGGAAGTCACGTGAGGGACTAGTACATGTTGCATAGGATTCATGATCATGCACTCTCAATTTTAAAGACTTTACAATTGTCAAGGATTGAGAGGACATATTTTGAAGTTTATGGGACTTTTGATCAACGGGGGTTGAAGCTAACTTTGGTTCATTTCCTCAAGACCTTGGAGCTAAGCAGAGTAGATAAAAGCTAAAGAGAACCACCATGGATGATAACTTCCTTGAACTCTTTCCTTTGTTATTTTGAAAACCTTGAATGCATATTTATTTTTAGTACATGACCATTGAAATGTTTCTTAAAACATGATTGATTCATAAAATTCATTTTATTTCATCTAGCAGCTCCCAATGCAATGAGAGTTAAATTGATTACATGGATGAATTTCCTTGACGTAAGGGAGCATGGGTTTCTTGAGCTGCATTATTGTGCAAATAGGATTTTTTATGCCATTTTAGCAATTGAGTATGGACTGATGGAGATATGCTTAGATTAATAGAATTTTCAGGTGTTAGGATGGGGAGATATGCCTTTTGTAGATGACTTTAATAATTTGTTGAAAGAGGAGGGTTACATACACATTGTTGTGGATGAGGAATGACCAGTGAGATCAATTCCAATTGATTTAGAGTTAAGGGTTTTTGCAAAAGGGTTTGGATGGGATTGAAGAGAGGACAATCATTGGATGTGATCTTCTTTGTTCTACTTGTCTCCATCTAGATGTCCATAGAACTCCTCAATTGATCAGAATTGTTGAACAAACTATGAACTACAATGTAGATTCCATCCTCTTATTTCTTATAAAGACTCTTCTTTGCCTTAATGATTTTAGCATACACTGAGTTAAGAAGTGGTGCGAGAGTATCAAACTTCTTCATGTAACTTTCTTATCCCTTATATTTTCTTTATCTCCTCATTTTGTGACCACTTGGTGATTCCTTGTTTTCTCCCTTTGATGTAGCTTTGGCTTTTGGAGAGATTTTCCATGTTCTATCCTCCTATTCCTTGGCCAATCTTTTTTAGGTCTTTAACATTCACTCAAAGACTTCTAAGGAACTATACTGAGAGTGATTGGGTGGAATATTTGGACGATGATGATGCCATTAGTATAAGATAAAAATGCCATGTTGTAATGGTGAGGAGTTCTTTTCTTGTTGTGGGAATCTGAACTTTGTTTAGTTACCTGAATATGATCACACTACTATTTGTTTTCCAATGCACCTCATGTCACAATTCAATCATGGGCAAGGAGAGATCCAGAAATTGATTAAATTTCATGCTTGGAGAAATCACAATGCCTCAATTATGAGGGATGTCAAGAATGCATGAAGAGTTTGGGGATGATAATGACACATGATTCATTAAGGAAGGATTGATGGTAAAGTGAGTAGCTATAATGAGGATTATTCCTTTGGGAGTGGTGATGTGACTAATCCTTAAATCACACTAGTTAGGAGCTTTAGATGAAGTATATTAGCTTTTAGTTTGGCATGTACTTAAAACTTTAACTACTATCGTTTAAGCTTGTGTGCTTCCTTTTAGGACCTTTCTCATGTGTTGAGATCTTGAATGTTTTGTTGCTATTTATCTACCCTATCTTTCCATGCTAGTATCATTACTTCTTCTTTTTTAAACCACTTTTTCTAGTAACTTTCTTTTATTTCATTTTTTTTTTTATCATGATTAGTCTATATTTATTTTTATTTTTTGAATATATGATAATGAGAGATTTCTCAGGTTTGATTAGTTCCAAGGAATAATGTCCCTAGGATACATGGGCAAACAAGTAGGGTTTTTGAGAGCACTACATATAATATCTCTTAAGTTGGTCCATGTTGAAAATGTCGTCAATGTCTACGCCATTTATCTTTTGAAGCTTGATTGCAATCCCGTAGTATACATTCCTAATGGTGTAAGACCTTTTCCATTTAGGCTAACAATGTGTCCCTAAGATCTATGCAGGAGATTCTTTCCTCCATGAGGACTCAGTTACTGACTTGTAATTTCATTGGTCCAACTTCTTGTTCAATGCCCTAGGGACACACTTTTGAAATCCTAATTGTGGCAGAGTGCTTTAACGTTGTCTCATCAAGCACATGTAATTGATCCTAGTGGTCCATGATCCATTCATCTTCATGGAGGTCACTTTCCAAGAAAACTCTTAGTGATGCTACTTCAATCTCTATGGGAAACATTACTTCCATTCCATAAACCAGATTGTAAGGTGTGACACCAATAGAAGTCACCCACAATATAGAAATGAGTTCATTTGGGACACTGTATCTTGAACTGATGCTAAATGTAATCAATTTGGCCACAACCTTTAATTAGATGATGGCATATGTTACAACACTAACCCATTATGTGAAATAGTCAATGGTCACTAGGATGTATTCATTACTCATAGACGATTTGACTGACCCTTTGCCAATGATGTGAATTCCCCATGTGCAGAATAACCAAGGAAAATTTAATTGGTGCAACTCAGCAGGAGAAGTGTGCATCAAACTAGCATGGTCCTAACATTGGTGATACTTCTTCAACACACTTGCAGTTGTCTTTTTGTATTGATGGCCAATAATATCTCTACCTGATAATTTTTTCAATTAATGCAATGTTATTCATGTGAGGACTAGAAATTCTTGCATGGATATTTTCTAGGATGACTGTAGCTTCAACCTACCATGACACATTAAATATGGATCCCATCATATGGTCTTATGTATAGATCCTCTCCAAAAATGACAAATGTAGTGCATTAATTGAGATGTCTTTTGTCTTTTCTTGTAAATCCTTGAGGACACATGCCCTTAGTCATGTATTGAGACAAATCATCAAACCATGGTCTATTCTCTTTGGTCCATGATGCAATTAAGACTTATCTTATGAAGGAAGCTTTGGTCAACATTTATCCAAAAGATGGTCTCTCAATCCACAATGGTGATGGGCTCAACAATAGTCTTAGGTGGAGCAAGGGATGCTATGGATACAAGTGAGCCAACATATTGTTTAAGTTCTCTAGGAACATGTTAGAATGAGATCTGCTCAAATTTCTGGCATTATAGTTGTAAGTGATCCTTGTATGGAATGAGCTTCTCTTATCTAGTTTACGAGTACCTAGGGCTCAATTGATGATCAATGCAATGTCTCTAGAGATGGAGATCTTTTGTACTTTGAGTGCAACCACTACTTTTAACCTAACTATGCATGCTTCATATTTTCCCATGTTATTGGTGCAAGGATAGAGTAGCATTTGTACAACTGGTTGATACACACCCTTTGCAGAGATAATAATGCTTCTATTCCAAGTCATGCAATGCTAAACGCTCCATCAAAATGAAGTATCCATGTGTCAGGGTCAACTTTATAAGGGTTGAGAGATTTAGTAGAGGGATGCTTGATGGTAATGAGGTTGGTAGGATAAGTAGTGTTTGAATTGGCTTTGAGGTGTAGTTTTTCGAGTTAAGGTGATACATGTGACGTATTTTTGCGTTTGAGGGGTATTTTTGACAAAATAACCCACTCTTTTGCTTCATTAAAAAGTCCCTTCTTAAGGCCTACTTTCCTATTTAAATGACTTAGGACTTTTTTTTATATGAGAAATTTTCCTATATTTTGGGACTTGAACTATTTATCTAGGATTCCTAATTCAATTGGTTTTTTAGTTAGTTTTCCATGAAAGGCTTAGAAGAAGCTTCCTATATCATAAGCATTAAGTTGCTTAGAGACTGTGAGACTAGGAAGCTAGGTTTGTCTTATTCCACTTACTTAGGATAAGATTCTTACCAGGTATCACATGGGTACCTATGACAAGGGAATTGCTTCTTTTAGGAATGAGTGAATCTATCAAAATTGATTAACAAAAAAGGCCCCTCTTTTGCTTGATAAAAAAGCCCCATCTTAAGGCCTACTTTCCTATTTAAATGACTTTGGACCTTTTTTATAAGAGAATTTTCCTATATTTTGGGATGAACTATTTCTCCAAAATTCCTAATTCAATTGGTTTTTTAGTTAGTTTTCCATGAAACACTTAGGAGAAGCTTCCTATATGATAAGCATTGAGTTGTTTAAAGACTGTGAGACTAGGAAGCTGGGTTTGTCTCATTCTACTTAGGATAAGATTCTTACCAAGTATCACATAGGTACCTATGGCAAGGGAATTGTTCCTTTTAGGAACAAGGGAATGTATCAAAATTGATGTCACTTAAGACACAAGAAGAGATAGAGAGGGTAAGGAACACGCCTTATGCATCAGTTGTGGGAAGCCTCTAGTACACCATGTTATGTACATGACTTGATATTTATCAAGAAATGAGAGTGCTTTGAATATTTTAATCTAGTTTTGGACCTTAGCACTAGAGGATAGTTAGGCATGTTTTCAATGATCTCAAGAGAAAGAAACACTACTATTTAGTACTGAAGGCAATAAGATTACCATTACATGATATATATATATATATTTCCAATTAGATGTGGATGATAGTAAATCAATGAGTCCATATGACTTGATCATGAATGGAGAAGCAATATACTAGAGGAGCAGTAAACAAAAAAAGCACATGTAAAAGCACTATAGTCTCATGAGTGGTTAATAGATATCATGAGGGCACATAATATGCCAAAATATAAACACATGATATATGGTGGTTGCAAGAGTTGGATGTTGTGGTGGCAAGAGATGCATTAGTAGAAACTAAGGAGAACCCAATTAGAAAGCCATTGTCCTAAAAGGTTTTTGAAAGGCACTTAAAGTGTGTGTGGGAAATATGGTCAAGATTGGTTTTGAGTATAAGTGAGAGTTTGTTGAAAATGTATGCCTTCATAAGCTAATAATTAGATTATCATATATTTGTGTAGTGAATGAGATTCATTTATGTGCCAATTCTATCATATGCGTACTACTTTGTAGTTGTCTTCAATAAATGTTACACATATTGGTTAGTCATGAGATGATAACTAGGACTTTCAGGAACACTACAAGAATTCTATATTAGGATCGTGGAGATCACAGGATGAGAAAAAATAGAATTCTAGATCCTTATAAACCTAAAAATATCCTTAGGTGAGGTGGGAATTGGAATCCACATATGATAACATTTGCTAAATACGATGTTGCTAACAAGATTAGGGATGATCTTTCTTAGTCATCTAGTAGATAATCAAAGCATACACGAAGGTGAATGAAAGAGTATCTCTAAATAGGACATGATCTCAACTTCTTAGAATACTCAATGGGTACGACTAAAGAAATGTTCCACATAGAGCATAACCATTTGTGCCCTTAGACTCTAAAGGTACATAGCTTAAAGCAGTCTTATATTTATTCTTGAGGTACTAAGAGTTAGAATCTAATTATACATGACATACAAATACTTTTGGAATATATATTGGATTCATTCAAAGTATGGAATGCTCAATATGGGACCCACACCCTTATAGGAAATGTGATTCAGGTAGGGACCATCATAGAGTGGACTTGATAAATCCATGCATGGTATTTGATAATGGAGTTTATTAAATTGATTTAACAAAATCACTAATAAATGATGGTATCCTCATGACCTTTGTGTCTGGACATTTAGATTATTGTAATTCACATATATGCAAAATATACATTATTGAACATGAAATGTGGAAGGACAATTTGTTAAAATAGCTCAAAAGCTATTAACTTAATAACATAGGGTTAATATTTTAATTTCACTAATTGTTGCAACCATGTAACAATATGGTGATAACTTGATTACCCTATTTATCTCTTCCATATTTTCCACAATTGGGGCCCACATGTGTGGAGCAGCTTTCTTAACAGGCTAGACATTTGTGTAACAAGTTAGTCAAAGGGTTAAGTAGGTCAAAGGTTTACTAAAGTAACTGCTTTGGTTTAGGAAGGTGGGAGTCACTTAGACGTGTTTACTAAGAAAGACATTGCCCACAATAAGGAAACTTGAGATATCACAATTTAACTTTCTGTATTAGGAATTCAAAAGTAGAAAGTTCAACCAACTTTAAGAGAGACACTTAGTAGTTACTATTTGTATGTAACACAAAACTTTTTGTTGCTTTTGAAACAAAACAAAACCATTTCAAAAGAGAAAAATCATCCCCTATTTTGTGCTCTCTCTAGTTGATGAGCAAATGCCTTTCTACAAGAAATTAACAATACTTCATCTTTTGAGTAGTTCTGCCTGAGTGGTCACTCAAGACCTTTGGTAATTGTCTTTCCTTCCAAGGCATAACTTGTATCCATGTGCATCATATTAGCATGGAGTTTAGTCCTAGCAATATAGCCATTCTTACCCTCTCACGTTAATCCCATGAGCCTCTTATCCATTTTTCATCACTTTATCTTCTAGTTGGAGCCACCTCTACTTGAAGGAGAGGATTATGGTTTTGGAAAAAGGTTGAGATCATAACAAGGAAGAATAAGGAGGTCTTTCAAACATTTAAAAGGAAGATCTTGACCATTCATCTTTAGTAAGACTGGATTTATCATGCGAGGTAGTAGTTGAGACTAAATTAAAATTGATAGTAAATCTTAGATAGGGCCCATATATTTTCATAGGACTCAAAAGGGTTGGGTGGTTCTATTAGCTAATCTAGATGAACTTCCAATCTTAAGCTTAGGATTTAGGATATTCTAACAATGCAAGTTCTCATTTTCTATAGCACGTTGATCAAAGCAGCAATGGCATCATGGAGCTTAGGTTGGAGAAGCATGATGTCAACAATTGGTGGATTGGCGTCATTATATCCCACATCTTTCAATGATAAAAGTGGACTAGAAGCCTAGAATGAAAAGGGTGAAGAGTTCAATGCTTAAAAAGTAGATAGAGGCCTCAAATTCTTACAAATGATTAGATAGGGAAGACAAATAGACTTTAAGGAGCTAAGCTTATTGAAACTACAAGGTATACAAATGAATTTTAGAATCATAAAGATTTCTCTTGAGAAGGGTTTTATTTGTAGAAGGTATGCATGAGTATTAAGGAGAATCTTTTCTAAGAAAATAGAAGATATTTGTTTTTGAAAATGGTATTTTTTATTTTTTATTTCAAAAAATGAAGTTGGAGAGAAGTTGTTAAAATGGAATATTTCCTTTTGAATTTGGTAAGGCTTTTCATTTTGAGGGACTTGAAGGATGCTAGCAATGTTCCTTCTTCATTTTTCTAAGATGAGGATTGGAAAAGTAAAATTAAAATTTTGGAAAGAGAAAGAAACTAGGATGATGTGATTGACAAATTTTGAGAGATGTTTATCTGATTCTAAAATTGGAAGAGCACATCCTAAAGGGCATGATATGTGCCCTTAACCAATTGTGGAATATCTCAAGAATCTTCAAAGCTTGAGTACAAGCACATGATCTTTATGAGCTATATCCAAGGCTTACAGCCTGGATATCCCTTAGCATTGCTTTCAACAATAAAAATCCTCATGGTTGGTAGACTAAGGGTCTCTTAAAAGCCATTCCTCAATGGTATGTGGCTGCCCTTTTGATAAATTCAATGTTTAAGGTTAAGAGTTAAGCCTTTCGTTCACCACCCCAAATACCCTGTATTGTCAAGTAGGGATTTAGCTTATCAATTATCAAGCTCAGTAGAAGAAGAGTATGCAATATTTGTATCTCATGAATATGCAATTGCATGACTTGACATGTTTGAGAGGGCAATGCTCTTCGTACATGTAATTGTGAATGTGAATAAAAAAATCAAAACAATTTAATGACATTATGAATGACTTATTCTATTTATTCATTGATCATCTTTTGAATTCTTATTTTATGTTCCAAAACTTATGAAAGGCAAACTCAACTAGGGGAATGCATCCAGTGGAGTTGGCAAAATGAGCTATAGGTATTTTGGGTATCCACTAGGTCAGAAAAGGCTTATCGTTTCTTAGGCTAGAAATTAGAAAAAATTTGTACTAGTGCCCAATTGTTGTCCTTCTGTCTCATAGAATGGCGTATTTTTTGTAATGTCTCATAGGACCCAAGTTGCAATTTTATTTGATTGCAATATTTTATGTCCAAAGCCTTTAGAATCATAAATGTATTTCACATGGGTTTTCTAAGATGTCAACACAAGGTAGAATGGGTATTTAAGGCATCCTTAAGACATAAGCAAGGAGCAAATATCCATTCTACCATACTAAATTCTTAAAAAACATATGTGAAAGACATGTGACTAGGATCCCCTACATGATTATAATGGAAATTAATGGAATGGGTTGTGATGGAAGAAAACTGCATGTTTAAGCCCTTCTATGGGACATTTTAAAAGATGGGCCCTCTTATGGGACAAAAGGACAACTATAGGGCACTGGGACAAAAGGACAAAAGTTTTCCTAGAAATTAATTGTACTTTGTAACTTCAAGTGGTTATTAGGTGTTTTATTAAGTATGTGTGTATTATAGGTTAAATTATACATTCGAGGAATAGGGAATTAAAGCTATGCAAATGTTCTGTTACTTTAGAAAAACCCAATTTTATCATGAATTTGGTGTTTTAGGATAGGACATCCCATCTCAAATAAAATTTAGGATGGGAATGGGACAGGCTCATAGACAATTTGAGTACCCATTCTGATCTTGGGTTTATTTATTCTTAAAATCATTTCTTACTAATATTCCTTATTTACATATATTCTTTTCTTCATCTTATTCTTTTCTTAATTCTTTACTAGTCACCAATACATGCATATGCACATGAAATACTGAGAGAGAGAGCGAGAGAGGAATAGATGATGCAATTGGTGTCAATATGATTTCATCATAGGTGTACAAAAAATTGGCCTACATGCCTAATTTTGTTAATTTTTTCATGGCTTCAAAAGGTCCATTAGATTCCATTGAATAGAAACTAAGAACTACTTTGAAACCCAAAAATAGGATAGTGAAACAAAAGAAGCTTCAAAGTACATACTACCCCATCCATTTCTTGGGCATCAAATTTTAAGCTAAAAAATGGATGGTAGTCTATAGTCTAAAGTCTTTGCATGTTTAACCATCCACTTTTTTTGTTTTAAAAGACTACATAGTGAAGAACTATAGAAGTCTATTCAATGGAATCAATTTTAACTAGGACATCTAAAATGAGGCAAACCCACTAAACCATTTGGATTAATGAAACAATGAAGTAAAGCAAATAACAAGGCTAGTTTTGAATATGCCTATGACGCAACTACAATGGGTCCACTTGCATTCACATAGTTCAAATTGGTAGAGAAATTTATTTTTCTTAAAATTCATTAATATATTTATTATGGAAGATAATTGTCTTATTTGAGAGAGAGGAGGTGACTTTCAGTCTTTCCAAAGTGCATTAATAGCTACCTTAAAGTGAGAAAGAAAATGAATAAATGTTATTGTTGAAACTTGAGATTATTGTATAACTTATTCCCTAAGTTGGTAACTAGTAGACCCTGGAAGTTTATTTTATATATAGTAAAGAAGATTACTGCCTAGATGATTGAAGCACCTTTTTATTTTTATTTTTATTTTAGTTATTAGTACATTATCTTTTTATGTTAGAATTCGTTTACATGAAATTGCATGAATTTTTGGATATTAATAGTTAATCTTTACATAAATGGTATCTTTCCTAGATTTTTAGGTACCTTTACATGTTCACTAAACATAAAGATACCCTTACATGTTCTCTAAGTAGTAGAATATATTTCTTAATGAAAATGGAAAATTATTTGGTATGCTGCTTGTCCCAAACCTAGGTTGTTTGGGATGTGACAGGACAAGGACCTCGTTTGGGACAAGATAGCATTTTCATCTCCTAGCTTTTTCAAGATATGATAAGATTTTTCCTATGCCCATCCCATCACATCCCGTGCTCATCCCTACAAGGGGTTGCTACCATTTATTTTGATCTTTTTTAGTGATTTAAATAAGCTTCTAACCTAAGTTCAAATAAACCTAAGTAGTTTATGTGAATGGAGTTAGCATCTAAGGTAAACAAGGGCCTTTGGTCCCTAATGACTTAAAGAGTCTACTAACTTAAGATCCTAGGTTAGGACATCTCCAAGGACTAAAGAGGCAAAGAATCCAAGCAACCTTGGCCTGATTGACCTTTTGGGTTCAAGATACTAGCTAATTTGAATTTGCCTTTCACTAATTTATGAAAAGAAATAGAATTTGAAAGCCAATTAGTAAACAATCTAAAATAAGTCATTCATCAAAGAGTGCTTGAAAAACATTCATTTGATCAAACATTTAATCTGAGACATTAGACAAACACTAAGGGAATACATGCTATAAAATATTATCATGCCATTTATGCATTTCATCAAACATATAAACTATGACAAGCATGGAAAAGACAATAAATGAATGCATGCAATTGAGATACATCAACATGATCATATATGTATTTCATCAAACAAGTTATGTTCAATAGAGAAAGGATACTAAGGAGGATAAGCATGTGTCTTGAATCAAAGCTATAAATAACCTAACTATCTAGTTGGATAGTCCTAGAAGAAAACATCAAGACATGGATTCAATTAGAAACATGAACCAAACACATTATGGGTAGAATAAGTCGACTTCAACTCAAGGGAAGACATAATAAACTGAGTTGAACATATAATATATAATATATATAATAATATAGGAAAATATGAACATCATAAACTAGAAACATGCAAAGAACAAATTGTAGACATGAATCGCAAATGCACAAGTTGGAAATAGTGCATAAGTAGTAAGTTGTACTTATGGACAATAGCATGCTTAAGGAAAAAGGAAAGAATAGAATTGTGTAGTTCTCAAAGGGATTCTCCTTTGACCAACAATGATGGAAGAGAATTCCTTCTTCCTCCAGCATTTAAAGAAAAGAAATTTGAAAATTGTAAAGAATGAGATGTTTTCCTTCAAAAGGGAGTCATTACATACATCATGTTAGACTCTCATTTTGGAAATTCATTGCTTATAGAGAGTTTCCTCAAAGAATGAATCATGAGAATTGATTTTTCTTTGTTGAAATTCTCTTGGAAATTGTAAAAACTCAGTAAAATAGGATGATTATAGGAAAATCCTAAAGGGGATTCAAGGTCCCTTGTCTTTGGATCTCAATCCTCTAAACAAACGTAGTAGAAGAATTCTAGAGCCCCTTTTTCCATTTAGGATACTGGGAAAATTCCAATGAATTGCATTTTCAAAAGAAAGTGGGAAAAATTAAATGCAAGGACATTGAAGAAAGTAGTTTAGTGAATTTAATGAAATTGACTTGCTTCTTTCTAGGGTTAAGGAATCCTTCCTTCTTGAAGACAACTAAAAACTTTACTATATTCTTCAAGAAAAAGAGCTTCCCATGTTCCCAATTTAGGAGAAAGAAAGGAGAGTCTTATTGGAGAACCCTTGAAGCAATTTCACTAGAGGTGTACGAAGAAGAAATTTGAAGAAATTGGGTTTCTCATGATGTAGCCAAAAGTCCCATGTCTCTTAGAGAATGGTAGAAATTCTTCTAGAATCTCCAAGGGTCTAGAAATTCCAACAGAGCTCTCCCATGATAAGAATCCTAGCCTAGCTCCTACATGCAAAGGAAAACCCAAAAAAGAACAGAGAGAGAGAGAGAGAGAGAGAGAGAGAGAGGAGGGTAATGCAAAAATGAAGAGATAATTAGGACTGGAATGAAAGATATTTTCTCAAACTTGTCTTTTCTCAATGCAAATTCATTTCCCCAAATGGGAACCCTCTCTTGGCATAAGTTGTAATTCCATATGAAAAAGTTGTTAGTTATGTTTTCTTTGCAAGCTTTGCAATCATATAGTTTAAGGGCCAGAAGTTCACGATCATAAAACCATCTCACTTGATGACAACGTAAGGCCACCAAACCTTCTATCATGTGGTGTCTTGATTTTTCATGATCGCGTCGCATTTTTGACAAACTTTCTAGAAAGATATTTGAGAAAACTATGATAGCCTACTTTTTCCAAAAATAGGTGGTTCGAATAATCTTTGGGACTTATATTATAGTGTTCATGATAACATAGTTTCTTCAATCATGACTACATGATTGAGGATTCTAATGTTTATTTTCTTCAGATCTTGGATTTTTGAGAAAGAACTTTGTTTTTTTGGACTTTTTAAAAAGTGCATTGTGTGTTCCTATGATTCACATCCTTGTTCCCCATGTTAAAGTGAAGACCCTCAAAAATCACCATCCAGTACAATATTTGGTGTATACTATTGTCGTCATCAAAGTTGATATCTTTTTTCCAGTTTTTTCCATCATCCCTATGTTATTCACGTAAGAAGTCTTTATTATCCTACTGATAAGTTATCCTACAATTAGAAGAACCCTACTCTGTTGCTTCATATTTGAAACACTTTCCTACTATTGGACTTAATTATAGTTTAGCACTTGGTATTCCTTATATTTGTAACTTTGAAACATATTCTTTATATTTGTAACTTTGAAACACCCTCTTTATTTGCTGTTATTTTGTTCCTAGTATTTTGCATTGCAAATCAAAATTTTCCACTTATCTACTTGAGAAATTATATGAAATATTCATAGGATCTGCTTGTTTGGAAAATCTTGCATGCTAGATTACAAGCTTGACATTTGTTGAGTTGTTTTTAGCTTCTTATCTTTATTTAACCCATGGACTTGCATGTAGTAATTTTCAAAAATCTTCCTTGCCAATGTTATAAGCTCTAAAATTTGATCTTACTGAAGTCATAGGGAGAAACTATAAACTTTCTTCATTTTCTTTTGCATCTTCTACCATTCATGAATCTTCAATACATATCTATTAGGGGTATGAGGTTAATTTAATCCCACCATGCATAGGAATTTCCTTTAGGTGTGATGATAATAAGCTTAAATCTCTAATTCTTAAGCACCTCTTCAAAATCCAAAAAGTTCTTCAACCTAGGCATCTCATCATAAGATTCCCTTACTTAAATCTTCAGCAAACTTGGGGTTTCAATTCTTTGGTCACTTTCTCATCACCTATTTCCACATCAAATAAGGCTTCATTGTTGAGGCACTTTGTCTTCCTGCATAGAGTCATCATCACTCTCACGCAATACCCCATCCTCATGATTGAAATCATGTTCAAAAGGCTATTGCAATAATATTTCAACTTGACTCCTCGTTCTTGAATAGTCACCTTCATTAGTCAATGATTGTTGATTGGTTCATGTGCATATATTGGTGCTACTTGTCCAATTTGGAGTATCCTTCTAGTTAGCATCTTGCTAGCTCTAAGAAAAACTTACTCTCTTGATTGACATAGAGAATCGATATGTTTGAAGCTAATTCTCAAGTACTAAACTAATCAACTCAACAAAATAAAAATGGAAAAAGAGAGAGAAATATACAAGGAATCAAAATTAAGCTTTATTTTAGTATTATTTTTTAAATTGGTAACTCATACACCCTATAGGTCTTTATATATACATTCTTCCCATATGTATCCATGGGATACCCCCTTAACATTCAAACATCCTTTCCTACAACCGCTACTGGATGCTATGCACTACCTTGAACCCAAGACCTACTTGTGAGAGAGATGCCTCAGCCTAGCCATTGGGCTATTTATTAATATGTAAGAGATAGAAAATCAGTAAAATCTACCCAATAGAACCTCACCAAATATGCAAGGACTAAAGTTGACAAAAGGACTCCCAAGTAACTTCAATATACTTCAAGAACTAGCTTCTAAATAAGCCTATTAGTCTCATATAGAGAAGCCTAGGGTTACATGTGAGAGTGACAATCTTATCTAATGTGTTTGAAAATAACTGCAAGTGCACATGTCTATTGTAACATATATTATGCAAGTATAGGTCAATCCACAAAGTCTATATTGATAAAGAAATTTTAATTGAAACCTATTTTAACTACTTTAACCTAGGCAATAAATTTATTTAAGTAAATTAATTAACTAAAGTGCTAAAAATCACAAAAATCACATGAAATTCTAGAAATCATAAAATAAAATAAAAACCTATAGCTAAAGTTTAAAAATCCAATATATAAAAACTAAATATTTATATAATTAAATTGTTTAGATTTCACTTACACATGTTAATAGAATCCCAATAAATCTAAAATCATGAAAAATATATCTCTCTTTTATGAAATGTATATATGAAGTGGCAACTTACTAACAGTGAAGAGGAAAATTTTATTTTACTAATAAAATAATTATAAAGATAATTACAAATAAACAAATAAACACCAACAAAGGAAACTATGGGTTAGAATGAAATCATTAAAAGACTCCTCGGTGTTACCAAAATAATTCCTTGGCAAATTTTGGTAGCCCGCACACTACCACTGTTCTTTCCCATTGTTTGCTTGTGATTTAGCTCATGTTGTGTCCCTCAACATAGCCATGGATCACCAATTGCTCATGCCATAGCCTAGGTAAAAACTCAAAATACACTTTTATCTTAGGTGGGAAAATCTAAGTGATATGATAGATGAATGAGACGCTTGGTAGACAAAGTAGCTCTGTATATTGAATATGAAGGATGGAGAGAGACTAGGGTAGATAGGATTGTGGAGGTTAGAGAGGTGTATGAAGATGACAAAGGGAGAGAGGTGCTTGAAAAAACTATTGCCTTATAGGAGTGTTGGCTGTTTTACTTACTAGAAAACAACAAACCTTCATCCCCACTTTGTTTTATATTCCTTTTATCTCTCTTATGTAGCTACTTGAAGATGATAAGCAAGCAGCTGCATTTTTCTCTCCTTATGCGTTGAATAAAGAAGATCAAGGACAATGAGATGGAATATTTAAGAGAAGGATGGCGTGGGATTTGAGGGAGTGAGGAACTAATGCATTGGGATAGAAGAAATGTATATATGAGATGGCATCATGAATATGAAATGATAAGAGGTGGTGGATGCATTGGATTGCTTAGAGAGTAAGAGAGATATGGGGCTAAGGATTCAGAGATGATTGAGAAGTACTATAGTGTGATGGAGTGTAAAGGCAAGTGGATGAAAGGGATAGGTTGCATAAGGGGACACGATAGAAAGATGAAAATTCATAATGGAATGTGGAGAAAAGATGATGAATATGATTGCTATGTGAGAATGAAAGAAAGATGAGGGATGCATGGGAATGTTGGATGAAGGCTTGGATGAAAGGTATTGGAGCTTACATTTGGATGGCTCTCTCTTTTGGAGACTCCCTTCTCTTAGCAATCAATGCAATGGAAGAAAGGAAGGAGAAGTGGGTACTCCCCATCAGGCATGAGAGCCCCCTCTTTTGTGTTGTGTTTGATGTAGGAAAAGGTGGATAATTGGAAGTTTCCTATTGGAGACTCCCTTCCATCCTCGTGCTCATCTTTCCTTTTCTCCAACCCTTCATTTCATTTTAGAAAAATCATGTGGAACATCTTTATTTCAACACATGGGATGTGATCCCATGTAAGAACGTGATTTCACTTCCTTTAATGGAGCATAGGGTGGTAGCTAGACTATGTTCTTTATGGGGCATCATTTCTCTTCCCTTAGATCGTGCTCTAACCCTAAGATAGGTGAGTCTTCCATGAAGAAAGATGTTCTTTTATCCATACTCATCGCCCTCATTTATTTTCTCCTCAGCCCACTATTTTTATTTTTGATTAATCAGATTTAAGTGTGAAACAAGTTTTCTTGTAAGTATAACACATTTTTGTCTCCTTGAAAAATGGTTTGTAGCCACTGAAATTTTCTCCACCAATCATACTCAGTTCTCTCTCTTGCATGGCTGCGCTCTATTAGTTAATCCTAACTCAAATGGCTTCTCATTGGTTGCCTTAGGATTGCCTTTGATGCAAAATGATCTCAGTCACTCTTTTTTGAAATTCTTAGATGAAAACTAACTATAGATTTCCTTTTTTTTCTCTCTCTCCTCACCTCCTTATTTTTCCCACCAATAATACTAATTCATACATGTTTTCATGTGGATTTGTGGAATTATACCACCCTTGCATAGAAAATTAGTGGTACTCATGTAAATGGTCCACATTCTGAAGTGCATAGAGAAGGTGAGGGATTTAGGTCTTATGCAGGCCTGGCTTGAGTGTGCTTCACATGCTTGCTTCATTGATGTCTATCACTCTTAATCTTCACTTTAGAAACTCCCCAAAAGTGGTGGAATGTATGAAAGTTCTGCCACCTTATGTTTTGACATTTACAGTCTCTTTTGCTTGGATATGGTTCAACGATGCTTTTAGGGTTTTTGACTATGCTAAAAATGTTAACAATGCATATTTTGCATTCTAAACTTTTGAACTTCATTAAATTTGATAGGTATGCCCATGTTGATGGTTAGACTCTGGGTTATCTATCTTTTGGGGTTTGGAATGCTATATGTAAACTTTTTACAATTGCCCCCTAATACTGTAAAATGCGAAAATAATCAAAATTAGTGATCTTTATGATAAAATAATGTCTAAAATTTACTAAATATAGAGATATTCAATATAATAATTATATTCATATCAAATACCCCCATATTTACATTTTTCTAGTCCTTGAGCATAACTAATAAATAAATTTTAAACCCTTGAATGATACCCCTATTGGACAAGCTATAGTCTCGCAAGGGTTTTATGAATGATACCTATAACGTTTCAAAACTTTTATGGAAGTCCTTTATTTGTTTGAGAGAATTTTCTTCTATTTAGTTGTTATTAAATATCCAACTTTAGCTTGTTAATATAAATGAATAAGAATTTTAAAATCCTCTCTTTATGCTACAGATATTTAATTCATTTAATCTTATATTGTGAGTGTGTCAATATGGCTAATATATATATATATATAATTATCAGTTTTCAAGTCAAATATAACCAAAATTACCATTCAAAAGTATGTTTTGACTTCAATTCTCACAAGATAATTTTAACACTCAGAAGTAAGTCACTCAAAAAGGTATAAATCTCTCATTAATATGTGAGTAGAATGTTATTCATCAAATCCAAAAATCTCACAAATTTCAAGTAAAAGAATGATAACTTAAAAAGAATAATATAAGTTCTAATAAAGGGTATCAACTACTAAGAATTTAAATAATATAAGGTCTTATAAAAGGGTATCAACTACTAAGAATGTTATAGACTACTAATTTTTCTATTTATTCATTGCCATATCCAAGACATACTCCTCCTAAGATCAAGTTAGGACTTCTATTAGGATGAAACAAAGGCTTAGGTAAGGGTTATCAAAAGAATGGGTATAAGTATAAACAAAGACTGTCTAGAAGATATGTAAAGGTCTTCTATCAGCATATTCACAACTTTTCATTTTTATGACAAGAGTAAACATTATTCTTCATTGGCTATCTTTTTATTTTCTCATTTTTTTCATTTTACTTTGAATATAGCCTTTTTATGTTTCTCTTTTGAGCCCTTTTTAATGTTCATCTGTTAACTTGTATTATTCATACTTTTCTTAAGATAATCCCCTACCACTTCTACATATTTCCAAACATAACTTGACAATGGATATTGCAAGGGTTTAATATGGGTAATGGTTGTTTGACTAACAAAGAAACAGCTCTAAGGATTAGCTAATTGTGAAATTACATAAGAAGGCTAAAGGCTTAGGTGAAATAAGAATGTCCTCTATCATTTCCTAGGTTTTATATGAATTTAAAATGACCATAAATATAAGAGATATATGGAATAGTCTTTTAATATAACTTCTTACTAGTTCACTAAGATGAAGAATAATGAGACCAGCTAAGAACGAATTTTGGCTGAAAAAAAATTGGAATTTATGTATAAGCCTCAAGAAAGGGAGATTGGCACTAAAGTTTACTTGGTTTGATAAGTCTCCACTTATCTTCTTCAAGATATCTAAGCTATATTTACTCTTCATCCTCAACTATATATAGTTATTTTGTGCAATGAATATTTTGAGTCTAATTTTCATGGAATACTTTAGAAAAATGATAAAATAATGAACTAATTGTATATAAATCTATTAATAAGCTAAAGTTTAAATGATAGACTGAATATTCAAAAAATCTGAATCCTCATCTTTTTAAAGGAACTTATCATAAATTTTCCAAATTAAAAAAAAAATTTCAAAAAACTAAATAAATTATTTTAAAACCTAAATGAACACATAAAAATTTTCAAATACCCCACCCTGTCCTCAACATTTAGAACTGCATTCCATGGACAAATGAAAATAATAGAAAGGGTAAGAAAAATAATACTTGCACTTTTAGAATAGTGCAGTGATATGTTGCTGTGGTCTGTATGCAACACTAATATACAATGAATGCTGATGTAAATGCAAAACTAATATGATCCTAAAGCTAAACTAACTAACTAATCTACTCTACCCTAGTCCTAAACCCAACTAGTTAATATAGTCTATCCTAATCCTAATTCTAGTAATTAAATAAAGAATTCCATGATAGTCAATATACATTTTCCACCCAAAAATGTAAGGTGGTGATAAAATCAGAATGTAAAAGGCCACTATGAAATAAAGTTTCATGGGAATAAATCAAGATGAATGGTCCCCTATGTTTGCCAACTAAGGAAACATAAGGCCCATTTCAAAAAGTACATGATGCTCCTCCTCCTACCTTACATTTTCCTGCAATTAGGGGTTAAGCTGGCTTTGCATTTTCCTAAAAGGTTGTTCTTATTCTTCTAAAGGTAGGGAACCAGTGGTGTTTAATCCCTTAGTATCTTCTACTTGATTGATGTTGGGTTAGAACATCAATTGACTCTTCTTCCTGTTCTGCAGTCATAAGTAAGGTTTCATCTAAACCTACATTGACATATTGTGATTGGTCAAATAAAGACCATAGGTCCACATCAGGTACATCTTCTATAATTAATTACTGTAATTTAATCTACAAAAATCCTAGGGGTCCTACTCAAGCATTCCATTGGAAAGTGTACATTGATGGTGCAGTATCTAATAAATCAATTACTTTATCAATGGATGTAGCTATATTAAAATTAGAAAGATAAGCAAGACATGCCTTAAGTGGATCTATGCTGGAGGATTGCAAGGATGGTTGGAAATTTTGTATCTCAAAAGAATGATCCAATGATATTTTCATCCTGGCATCAATATTGATGGGCTTCTCATTGTCCTCAACTTGTTCAATTTCCTCGACCCATTCTATAAATTTAGTATTTATTTCACCATTTTAAAATTCCATCTATGAAATAGATCATTAAGTTGCTTTTATATATAACCTAAGGGTCTCTTCTAGTGATTGCTCCCTCTATTGTGGAGGAAACAATTGCATATTACTTTGGCATTAAGGTACTTTGAAAGGGTTGAGCAAGGTGGAACTAGGATTATTGTCCTCCTTGATAATCCTTAGACCATGCTTTTGGAGGATACCTAGCCCATTTAGGATAGTTAGTCTCAATATAGAAATAATTGCTAGGAGATGCGAATGCATTGGGTGCATTCACTTGCTCTGAATAATATGCAGTGTATGTGGAGTATGATGGCCATGGAGTAGTTGGGCTAGAATAGGTATAACAATTCTCATACTAAGGCTTCCAAGATGACTCGCTGGCATGCCTAAAAGTTTTTAACCTATTCAATTCATTATTCATACTATGAACCAATCCATCTAATGTATTGGACAGACTAGGAATATCCCTTGCCTCTATCTCATACATATCCTCATAATGTAAGTGTCGGGGAGTGAAATACTATGAATGTGGATTTCTATCCCCTGTTTTGTGGGCCATTGCTTTAGCAAGGTCAATATGATTGGCATGATTTCTTTAAACCTTGCTTGGTGGTCAGTATGATCTTAAGATCTCAAATCAACGACCAAGCCTGTACTAGAAAATGGTGCAATGAAATGTGCTTAACTTTACATACAACAAAAGAGTACTTTTTCCTTTTTCTTTTTCTTTTTTCTTTTCAACAAAGGGAACCTAAGATATATGATGCAACCTATATAATGCACATTTAAGGACACATAATTAATCTAACCTTAATGTAAACAAGTTGAAAGGTTTGATTTTTCTTTTTTTTCTTTGGAGGAATAAATTTTAGGTTATTTTTAACTTAGGTAGCTCCTCCTCTCTTTCAGACTTATCCTACTACTTACCAGTTAGATCCTACCTTAATTAACCACTTAAAACCCTCCTTAGTTAATCATAATTTATCTAAGGCATTAGATATATTGGTAGAGCTAGTCATTTAAATACCAACGTAGCTAACCAAGTATGGGACATTCGAGTGGCAATAGGTCGCCTCCTTCCAAGAGGTCTTATGAACTCGTATGCTACTAAGGTCTCTTCTAGATAGATTATAAATTAATTATTGTGTCTAGGGTTGTAAGTAAGATAATGTTTAACCTAAATGGGCCAAGGGATGATAATCAAATTCACCCTTGATCTTGTAGGGGTGATTGTGACAACCCGGGTTTTTGTAACACGTTTTGTAATGTATTTTGAAAGGCAGGGGCCCTTAAGAGTGTAAAAAATTTTGGCAAAACAAAGCAGCGAAAATTCTTTTCTTTAGAACTTGTTTTGAAAACCCAAGTCACCACTTCATACATAACATAAATACCATTTGTGTACAAAATAAAATTCCATTGAAGGAATATACTTTTATTAAACTCCAGGATCCATCCAGTGGTTCACAGTACAACCAAATCTAGTACAATACTTGTCCAAATTACATAATCCAAAACTCAAGCCCACCATACAATAAAACTCTAAACAAAGAAAAATACATGTCTTCAAGGGTATACCTTGAAGATTATTCTCTTCAAGTCTTTTATCGTCTTCAGCTCCTAACTCTCCTTCCCTGTATCTGAGATATTGCAACAAGTACAATATCTCAACAAGCAATGCTTAGTAGGGGATTCAAGAAACATAATAACTGACAAGGTAATTCCAATACTTCATAATCTCATTATCCTTAAACATACTCCTTATGTATATTTATATACATACATACCCTACATGGGTAAACCAGTTAAATTTGTGAAAGTAGTCAAATATCATTCCCAACTAAACTGATCAATTCTCTTCATTTTGAGAATTTAGTATTACAACTAATCTTATACTGGAAATTTCTCTTTTTGGGAAATATTGGTAATATACAATTACCTAGCATTTCATTATGCTACAACATAAGATATTTCACTATGCCTATTCTCATATGCATCATAGTGCAAATAATCAGAAAGGTTGCTATACTGCAGTCTGATCCGTACTAGCGTGCTCGGATAACTGCCCTGTTCACCACTGATACCATGATGGAAAATATTATGTCACTGCCCGTATGGGAGGGCAAGACTTTCACAGTGGTGGCCTTCCCATAATTGCCACCACCCGACTTTTAGCCTCTCTTAGGGCAAGGTATCATCACATCATCAAATTTCAAGGAGCGGGTGGCCAAACCCTCATAACTCCTCTAGCAATAGCATTCCCCTAGGCTTATGCCTATTAAAACAAACTCACAAGCCTCCAAGCTTGTATGTAAAATAGATTTCATATATATTAGACCATATGTCTGTTTACTTAGGGCTGAAATATTTCCTAGTTCCCTATTCACTTATAGTTTAGTCCTTAACCATCTTATATGTATTTGGTTGGATCATAAGGTTTTCAAGAGATTTAATACAAGTATTATCATTACTCTTGTCAACATAAGATCATGAGTACAATCATGTATATCTCATGTAAATGCATTCATCAAATCCTCCTACCTTTAAGGAGTGATCTCCTTTCCCCAAATCTTCCATGATCCTGACTGATGTATATGATCTGTACATCCATACGTATTGTCAATATATAAATTATGAACCATCCTATTGATCACTAGGTCTGATGTTTAGAATGATCTTTAGATCATTCATATCTAAGTATTTTTCCATCTCTAAGTCTTTGTATGTCCATCTCCTTAATCTTGATCTTTCATAGATCCATTGATTGACAATCTACACATGTTGATAAAGATCAAGGTCCTAGATCTTCTATCATCTAGGTCTTCTTTGATCTAAGTTCAGTTATTGGATCATCCCTAAGGAGGATGATCTTGGTTTTCTTCCTTGAATCATCTTTGATCAAGGGTTTGGATTATCTAATCTAATGAACTATAACAAGTATACTAATAAACATGCATACTCAGTACAATATAGTATTCTTATTCTTATTGTTCTTGATCATCCAAGATTTAATGGATCTTGTTTGATCATCCTTATCTTACTTACTGTTTTTATTAGGGTTAGGTAATTTACTAACCTTTTATGCTCTTATTATTATTATTCAACCAATTAATGTACTGGTTGAAGGTAACTTATTTAAGCCTAAATCTAGACTGCTCCTCTTATTTCCAATTGGCTAAGGCTTACTAGCTGAATGGGTGAACATAAAGTGGTTACTTCAATCCTCATGTAAGGAGGCGTTTAGACCTCACAAATGTCAATGGAAGGTAAGGGAAGAGCGAGGCTCTATTAGATAACCCCCTTAACCACTATGTTTATCATTCACTAGAATGACCATAGCTCAACCTTTCATAAGGTTTCTATAAGCATGTTTACCCTAAGTACTCTTTCTAATGGATTTTAATTAAGTCCATGAATATTTATAATGTCATTCATGGGGTTTATTATTCTTTTCCTAGTTTGGGTCAAGGATTTGATAATCCTTATATTGTCCTACTAACTATAGCCCTCACTAATTAAGTCCAAAGTACTTAATTCTTATTTGTGTCATGAAACTCTACTTTCTCATTAGATAACATTTTTTATGTTTTATGCTCTTTATCTCATAACAAGTAGATCTACTAATAACATTTAACCATAAATGAATTATAAATTCAAAGCATAAAACTAAATAAATTAACATTTAATGATAATGAGGCAAGGTACTTAAAATTACTCTAACATGTTTTCCAACTAATATACCTTAATAACTCAATTTAAACTAACATGGACTTAAGGTATAATCTCATACTATAGTATAAACTTATATGAAATTCTAGCATTGTTCTAAGTTAGAATAGCATGAAATCATACTAAAGTGCCCCTAACATAATTAAATCTAGCACCTTATGATAACAATGAAATCACATATCATGCTAAAGTCTAAATGTTATACTAGCATGCTTTATAACATAATCATATTTAAAATGCTATTATATAAAATAAAACTAATTACATTAACATTTTTAGAAACCTTTACTTATGATCCAACCATTAGATCTTAGATCTTTTCCTTTGATTAAGGATTTTAGTTATATTTAGGAGATTTTCTTTATTAAGGTCCAAAGATCATATTGATCTATTTTTGTCATAATCCATCCACGATTTCTTTGGATTTCATCATATCAATATTCATTCTATCTATCCCAAGGATCTGATCACACTTGATCTCATTGATCAAGTGGGTCCCTTTGTATTTTTTAGGGTTTTTCTACCATAATGGGTAGATCCCTTAATATATCTCCAAATAAACCATAAATCTCACTTTATTTCAATATTATATCATTATTAAAACATATATTCAAGATCTAATCATCTCAGATCTTGAAGATTTAGGTAATTAGAAACTTGTTTCTTTAATATAGAAAGTTTTACTGAATATTATGTCTATTTTATCATTTCATCAGAAAATAGAGGTTTCAAGCTTTCCATAGCTTCTTTCCGATCTCAATTTGAAGTTCAGATGGCTTCGGAATTGGATCTAGAAGTTCACAGTCCTTCTTAGGGCTTAGATTTGATCTAGGCCCAAGCAACGGACGGCCCAAATCTTTCGGGCCGAAAACCAAGCTGAGCTGACGCTCCCGATTCGTCGGGCGCGTCCACTGGAATGAATAGAGGAAGCGCCCTCATGGGGTGTCCACAGACGTGGACGGGACGAGCGGGACGCTAGTTGTCTGCAAGCCCATAAAGGGGACTCTCGTCTGGGGCGTCCACTCGTGGGTTTGACGGACGCGCCGTCATCTCGCTTGGGACAACTTCCCACGCGCAGCGCAGCGCCATTTCTGATGGTGCTTCACATGTGCGTCTTGGGCGCTATTAGATTCGGAGATCGTATAGTCGATTCTGGACTGTCCAATCAATCCTCTCTCAATTGAGGGCCCAAAACGTCTCTGATCATTGTGAAAATTCTATCTTAGGGGTTTTGGACCCTTCTGGATCGATTGATGCAATCAGAATTTTCATCTGAGCACTCTATCATCCAAAACTAAGGGTTCTGGTGTTTACTTTATTTTTACCAAGATAAATTACAGTAAACTAAAAATTACATAAAACAGTATTAAACATCTATAGAAAGTATGTCCACCTACCTGATTGGAGAAAAAACCTTGGTTATATGCCCAATTTAAAAAGAATACCTTGTTGATGAAGATATGGCCTAAGATCCACCTTTCTTGCAAATTTGCGTTGTTTGAACCGTTGGATCTTGAAATTGCTTTGGGGGTTTTGTAGAATAGATATGTTGGGAAGTTTTGAACGGTGTAATTGATGATATTAGATCTGGAACAGAGTGCCTAATTGATTTTAAGTCTCTTGTTCCAATCTAGAAAGAAAAACAAATTGAAAAGAGAGATATCTCTTGGAAATTTTGGGTTTTGGGGGAGGGATCTAGGTCTAATTTTTCAGGGAGAGTGAATAAAATTTTTTGGGGATTTTCTGAGTATTTTTGGAGGATTTTTTGGGTTGTATTTATAGGCATTTTGAGTCTTTTTTCATGATTATAATATTTTATTTTTTATTATTAAATGGCATGAAAGTCTCCGATGCTCCATTTTTTCTTCCCCATGCTCCATTTTTCTTCCCCAAGACCACCTAATGTTTGTTGACCCATGACTTCATGTGGGCTTCTCATAAGATTCATTTTTGGGTCCCTTGTGGGCCCCACATGGTGTAAAAAGACCGTTTTGCCATTTATGTATAAAATTTTGGGTTTTATACCCATGATCTCGAATTTGAGTGTACTTAGTGGCGTTGGATTTGTATTTCTCAATACATTCTAAATTTTGATGTCTCATATTTTGATTTTTGGGAGATTTTGATTTTTGGGTAAAATTACTATTTTACCCCTTTTGTCCAAGAAGTGAAGAACTTAAGGATTTTTCATCTGAATTCAGAATTTGTCATGCTTGCAGTCATTTTGAAGGGTTTGCTAAGTATCATTTCAATTTTAAATGTCTTATTATTTGATTACACTTTTATAAAAAGTATATTCTAAATAACCCTAATATTTCAACCCAAAATATCTGAAACTCAAACTTTATTGATTTTCTCAATCAATTACAAAAATTGGAGTTATTATAGTGATTGCCATTACCAATTAATTTTCACACATCACAACAATTTGATGAATCACATAATCACCTTAAAATATTAAATGTGCCCTAGGAAATGCAAGAAAAGTAATAAACTAATGTGTTTATCTAACAAAGGGTTTGAGACTCAACAAAATGGACATGATATCCTAACAGCTTTTGTCTATGGGTTACAACATACTTCAGCTATCTCTTGTTAAGAGTTGTAGCCAATGTAGTCCTAATTAATATACAACATCTAATTTATGAGTGCAAGCTATATGATATTCATTATCAATCACAATCCAAAATAACTATTATGCAAGTCCTATCTACGAAATGCAAGGAGATTAGAAAAGCTTACAGTGGGGTTCTGAATAAATTTTTCCCATGCAAGGGTGGGTCCATGTACATACCACCTCTTCTTCTAAGTTAAGATGACCCACCCTTGACCTGAATTATTACAACTCTTTTAATCTGAATAAATTATAATTAAATAAAATAAATCCATGTTCTCACTACAATTCACTCAAAATAAAAATTTATAAACTATCCTAATTCCCTATAGTTCCAACTCCATATTCTTATAAAAGTAAATATAAAAGTGAGAAATCAAAAGTTCATTGGGATAATGGAAATAAATGCAAAATGCAACCCTAAAATCAATGACTATTAGTAAAGTAACGAACCTAAATTTTACCTAAAAATTTCTTGCGAGTCCCCTAGTAACAATGCCAAAGACTTTATGTGTTTTAAAAATAACAGCAAGTGCACGAGTCTATTGTAACATAGATTGCATAAGCACGGGTTGGTCCACATAGACTCTATTGATAAATGAATTTTAATTGAGACTATTTTAACTACTTTAACCTAGCCAAATAATTTATTTAAAAAAATTAATTTACTAAAGCGCTTAAAATTTCAGAAATCACCTAAAGTGTTAGAAATCATAAAATCAAATAAAACCTATACCTAGGGTTTAAAATCCAATACATTAACACTAAATGATTTTAAAATTAAGTTATTTAAAGTTTTGACTTACATATGTTAATAGAATATCTATAAATCCATAAACACATAAAATATATCTTTAAGGCTCTCTTTTATGAATTTTCTTAAAATTAAATTTCTAGCTTAGTTAAAATAGTTGCTCAAAGTATAGCCTATCTTCTTAGGACACAGACTATAAAAGATTTTCATGTTTAACTATCTACTTACCATACTTAGTATCCCTCATCAAAGTAAGCACTAAACATGTAACTAGATTGCTAAAATTTTAATTTTAATACTTAAGCATTCTTTTTTAACTTAAAAAACTTTTAAGCCTAAAAACATCTAATTTAACACATTTTCATTCTAATGATTAGGTAAACCAATTAACATACAAGTATAAATAAAAATAAACTACATCTAACAACTATCAAAAGCATGCATAAATAATCATAAAGTAAAGAACTTACTAAGAGTGAAAAGAAAATTTTTATTTCACTAAAAGAAATAATTACAAAGAGTTACTACAAATGAACAAACAAAACACAATCCAAGGAAACTATTGGTTAGAATGAAATTTCCAAAAGACTTCTCAGTGTCACTGAAAAAAATTCCTGGGCAAACTTTGCTAGCCTACACATTATCATCGTTCTTTCCATTGTCCACTTGTGATTTAGCTCATGTTGTGTGACTTAGCATAGCCATGGATCACCAATCCACAGCTTAGGTAAAGACTCAAAATACACTTCCATCCAAGGTGAGAAAAGTTAAGGGATATGATAGATGAAGGAGATGCATGGGAGATAGAGTAGCTCTGTACGTTGAATATGAAGGAAGTAGAAAGAGTAGGGTAGATGGGACATGGAGGTCAGAGGTGTTCTTAAAGATGACAAAGGGAAAGAGGTGCTTGAAGATGACAAAGGGAGAGAGGTGATCAAATAAGCTGCCTCCTTATGGGAGTGCTGGCTGCTTCACCTCCTAGAAAATAACAAACCATGAGCCCTCCTTTATATTATCTTCCTCTTATCTCTCTTATGTAGCTGCTTGAAAAAGATAAGAAAGCAGCTACATTTTCTCTCCTTATGCAATGAATAAAGAAGATGATGAATGATGGGATGGAAGATTTAAGAGAAGGATGGCGTTGGGGTAGAATAAAGGTAGATATGAGATGGTTTCATGCAAATCAAATGATAAAAGGAAATGGATGGCTTAGAGAGTAAGAGTGATATGGGGCGTAGAAGTCAAAGATGGTTGAGATGTAGTATAATGCAATGGAGTGTAAGGGATAGTGGATGAAAGGGATAGGTTGCATTAGGGGACAAGAAAGAAAAATAAAAGTATATATAGGAACATGGAGAGAAGATGATGAAGATGAAGGTTGCATGGAATTGAAAGAAAGATGAGGGATGCATTGGATAATGTTGGATGAAGGGCTTGGCTGAAAGATACTAGAGCTTACCTTTGGATGACTCTCTCTTTTGGGTGATTGCTTTGTGTGGTCCTCAAGGATGGAGAGCCTCCTTTAAGATCTTCTCCCCTCTCTTCTCATAGGCATCCATGCAATGGAAGAAACAGAGGAGTGGGTATCCCCCTTCACGCATGGGAGTCCTCTCTTTTGTGTTGTATGTTTCACATAGGAGAAGGTGGACAGGTGGACATTTCCTAGTGGAAACTCCCTTCCCTTCTCATCCTCATATTTCCTTTCCTCTAGTCCTTCATTTCATTTTAGAAAAATCATGTTGAGCATCTTTATTTCAACGCATGGGATGTGATCCCATGTAAGAATGTGATTTCACTTCCTTTTGTGGAGCATAGGGTGGTAAGGTCAGGTCTTTATTGGGCTTCAGTTCTCTTCCATTAGATCATTGCTCTAACCTTAGGATAGGTGGTTGAGATTTACTTGAAGTCTCTTATCAAAAATGATGTTCTTTTATGGCTCATTCCTTCTCATTCATCATATCGATATCCCCTAAAGTGAATGGCTAGGAGTCCATTGAGATTTTCTTATCCAAACTAATTCCCCTCCTTTATTTTCTCCTTAGACCATTATTTTGATTTCTGACCAATCAGATTTATGAGCAAAACATGTTTCTTCTAAGAAGATCACGTTTCTCCTCCTTAAAAAATGGTGGGCAGCCCATAGAAACTTTCTCCACCAATCATAGCTTAGTTCTCTCTCTTGTATGATTACTTCTTATTGGTCAATCCCACCTCAAATGGATTCTCATTGGTTGCTTTATGATGATCTTTGATGTGGAATGATCCTAGCCACTTTTCTTGAAATTCTTAGATGAAAATTGACCTTAGATTTTTTTGTTTTTGTCTCTTTCCTTACCTCCTTATTTTTGTCTTTCAATCATACTAATTCATACACATATTTCATGTGAGAATTAAGTGAGATGCACTAACTTTGTATAAAAATTCATGGTACACATATAGGTGGTCCATATTCTAAAGTGTAGAGAGAGAAAGTGAGGGATTTAGGTCTCCTGTAGGTCCCAGGTTAAATGTGCTTCACATGCTTGCTTCCTTTGACATGTGTTGCTTGTAAGCTTCACTTTGAAGCTTCGAAAGGTGGTGGAATGCATGCATGAAAGTTATGACACCTTATGTTTTGATATTTATATCCACTTTTGCATGGATAAGATTTAGCAATGCTTCCAAGAATGCTAATTGTGTTGAAGATGATAACAATTCACGTTCTACATTCTAAACTTTTGGACTTTATTAAATTTGGTAGGTGGACTTTGTTGATGCTCAAACTCTAGGTTATAAATTTTTTAGGGTTTGAAATGCCAAAAATACCCCTTTTACAATTTTACCCTAATCTAGAAAATGTGAAAATAACCCTAATTAGTTATATTTATGATAAAACAAGGGCTAAAACCTATTAAACATAGAAGTATTCTATGTAATAATTCTATACCTATTATCATCCATCTATTTCTCTTTGTATATAAAGGCTGCTATTACAAGTAAATATTATTTTAAAAAGACACTTTTACTCCTAAAGTGTACCAAAAGCAAAGCAAAAGCAAAGAAAAGACACAATACTAAGCTTCTCTCAGGGTTCTTATAATTGCAAGAACTTACATATGCACTATCTTAGAGAGGTAAGTGTACATAAAGGCAACACAAATGCAATCCCACATTAGTAATAGTATGATTTAAACAAGTGGGTGATCTAAGTTAGGTAAAAGACATACAGTTGGATGAGTTATTAAGCATCTCTTTGGGTTCTTATAATTGTAAGAACTTCTATACACACTATATTAGAGAGGTAAGTGCACATAAAGGCAAGGCAAATATATTTGTTTAAAAATGAAAATTAGGACAAATTAGGATAGAGAGGGAGGGAGAGATTTTGAAAGAGTAGTAGAGAGAGAAGAAGAAAGGGGTGGGAGACGATTAAGAATTTTATCCTTTACAAAATTAGGAAAAGAGTGTTGGAGGTAGATTTTTTTAGAGGGCATTTAAGGCCATCATTTCTGGTGTTTCTAGGATTTTTATTGCTAATGAAACATTAGAAATAGGTTTGGTAAATTTCTATTTTAAGTGTTTCATGGGAAAGTGAATCTCCATTTTCTGCTTTAAGACACAAGTAACAAAAAGTGAGAAAATAGTTGCAAAACACGAGATTAGAGTTGGTTTTTGTAAATAAAATTTATTGATTAGAAAATAAAGAGTGTAGGAAAAATGAATTACATATAAAAGAAAGGATTAGACAAAATTTTATAGATAAACCATATAGCTATATAGTACTCAATGCAGAAGATTCATGGGTTTAAAAATTGTACGAGGGCAAATAATTTAGTATGTAGTATAAAAAGATATTTTGGCATTTTTTTTTATAAATAAAGAATTACAAAGCAAATTGCTCTCTCTATCTCTCTCTTGCTATGTGTGTGTATACACATATACATACACCATAGGATCATTGATCGACATCAGATGAGGAATCTTGTTTGCATGACTTTTCCATTAAGAAAAAATCTTGCATTTTCTTTAACAGCCGTACCACTAAAATAAGGTGTACTTGCCTCAAAGAAAGTAGTTGCTCTTATTGAAACATCTATTCCTTTTTGCAATAGGGGAATTAGAAAATGGTTATTCTTCTTCATTATGACATTCAATCATTGTGCCCTAAAAACTTTCAAAAATCCTTGAGAGTGCTATCATTTTGATTCTTGTTCTCTTTGTTTAAGAAAAAATCCAATGGCCTTTGTCTTGATTTCCTTTCTATTCTGATTTTTACTCCAAATTTCTATTCTGTAATGATTTTTACTCTTGATTTCCTTTCCACAGGACATATGACACTGTGTCCCTAGGTACCCGGGGACCACACGGCGGTGAGGTCGTGGGCATAGTTGGACCCTATTGTTTAGTGGACTTACTTGCATTTCATATGGCATGATATGAGGTTGGTCGACCATACCATACCAGATATCCATGAGTTGGATTTAGTTGAGCATATTATGCATATCATTATGTTTATGATACAAATATGATACTTTCGACTTGGATTATGTGATTTCTTTAAGTCGTTAGTATTCCGATTCGAGAATGGTTTCTATTTAATATCGATATTGAACATGATTGTTCGAACATGCACATGTTTTAAAGAGCATATGATTTTAAACATAGCATGCATTGCAAAACTAGTAGTGATAGACTCCTACTGAGTATAGTATATACTCACCCTATCCTTAACATTTTTTAGGATAGTTCCACTCACAAATAGACGACGCCTCAGGAGATATTAGTGCTACGAGCAAGTGAATTAAAAAGGAGACAATTATACATGTAAGTAAACTCTCAACCCATTGGACATGTATTTATTTACAGTTGGGCTGCGTGTTGTGACTAGATAGACCTGGGGTAAAACATTTATGATTTCTGAAGTTTTTCAAAAACTACTTTGAGTATTGTGAAAGCAAATGACACTCGAGGTTTTCAAAATGAGTTTAAAACCAAAGATTTTCCGCTGCATTGCATAGTTTTTATAAAATGGTTTTCAAATAGGGATGCATCCCGCCTTAGGAATTTAGATCTTGCATTTAAAAATGCATGAGAAAACCCCGGTCGTCACAGTTGGTATCAGAGCCAAGTTTAGGGACGTTTTTCGGCCAGGAAATCCGGCTGGAAAACGTCTGAGAACGCTAGATCTAGCTTGGATCTAGCCTGAAAGGGGGATGAACCAAAGAAGGAGGTAAGGACGTCTTACCTAGGTAGCCTGGGGACGCCCTTTTTCCGGTGGGTGTGCCTGCTTGCCGGAACGCATGAACCTGGGGAAAAACCCCACTTCTGATGATGCTAGAGGAATAAGAGGGAGGTGGGGAGATGGGTAAAGGAATGGCCGGCCAGACTTGGCCTGGTCGTTGCCGGAAAACACAGAGGGGAGACTGGTTTGGGACGAGTTTCCGATTTGCCTAAAACCCCAGTCTCAACATGCCGAAAAACTCGTGTTTTTGAGAGGGGGAGATGGGGTTTTTAATAGCCCTGCCATGGCGGTGCTGCCAATGGAGGTGCTGCCGTTGGCGGTGGCAGATCCCTCTGGAAAAATCGAGATTTGAGGGTTTCTGGAAAAATATGGGGAGGAAGACGACAGGGGGTGCCGTTATCAAAATGGCCCCCTGTATTTTTCGTCTTTTTTGTTTTTCTGTTTAAATTCCAGAAATATCCCTATCTTTAAATGGCCATACTTCTTCATACAAACTCCGTTTTGGGTGATTTTTGTGGCGTTGGATTCCATTTTTCAAGTAGAATCTAATGGTACCAAGTTTCCTTACAAATTCCTTCATTTACTATTTTAAATAAAGTGAAACATTTAACATAATTTATTCCTCATAAAATGTCCAATTTTTGTTAAAAATGGCGTAAGTTGCTCGGGCGTTACACCCTACTAACTATAGCCCTTACTATCATTAAGTCCATGTCATTCATTCCATGTAAATGTCCTTCAACTCTATTTTTCATTTAATTACATTTTCAATGTAATTTTCATAACATAAGCATTAAAGTATAAATAAATAAATAAATCTACAATTAAATCTGCTAAGCAATAAAATACAATTATAATAATATTCAATAATTCAAATGAAAATCTAACATGCCATAACTATTCATCATGATCCAATGGTCATAGTTGGTTTCTATCCCTTTTAGGGTTTAGATCTTGATATTTTTATTTTCCTTTAGATATAATACATCTTTTTAATGTGATTTGATCACTAGATCATTGGTGCATGTCATCCAATGACCTTATCCTTCTTGATCCAACTGATCAAGAAGATCTTAAGTCATTTTAACCAATTTAAGGGCATAGATCTTAATCTATCCCAAATCATCATCATCAAGTCCATTAATCCATATGATATTAACTTCACATCATCATTCAAATACATTCATACTGTCCAATCCTCCTTGATCAAATTGATCATGGAGATTACCATTCATTTTTATGGATTTTACTACTTTGAAGGGTCGATCTCTTAAGATTTGCCAATTCAATTACATTAAACCCATTTATTTAAGTTATTATATCATTATATCATCATCCAAAATATTTTGAATGGTCTGATCATCCCAGATCTTGTAGATGAAGGAGGTTAGTACACTTATCTACTTAAATTTAGAACATTTAATGAATTAAACTTATGATTTTATTGGCTTAGTAGGTTCTCATCATCAAGAGAAATCCAACCCAACTTTCCAATCTCAATTCAGCATTAAATTAAGATCAAATTTGGGATTTTAAGATTCCAGCCCGTCTTAAGGGCTGATATTTGATCTTACTATTTTTATTTAATTACTTGATCTAGAAATACAAAAATTTTACTATGACCATTATCCTTAGGTTTTTTAGACCTCCTGAACCCATCTATCAGTTCAGATTTCTATTTTAAAGTCATCTTGATCATGATCCCATACCATTGGCACAGATTTTACTAATTATCACAAATAAATACTATTAAAAACACAAATTTTATGAGCCCAGTAACTTCTGCAAGTGACAAGGAAGCTATAGAAACTTTTAGATCTAAAATCAGAGCTAAATTGAGCTTTTAATTGAAGAAATAAGCTATCAGTTCAAAATTGGATGGTTGAGATCAACTCCACAGAACGTGACAAAACGAGAGGGCAGCCCACGTTGCGTTACCTGTGATTACCCATCACTAGGGAGAGGTGACTAGTGATAGGCAAGATGGATCTGGACAGTCAGAACGCCCATCTTTAGATCTCCTCCATCCAACATGATCAAAGCCCCAAATTTCATCTCCTGGGATTTTTAGGCCCCAGGAAATCATCCAACAGCTCAAAAGATTCATCTGAGCCATCTGTGATTAGATCTCTACCATCCAAGCCAGATCCATTGTCTTCGACCGATCAATGGCTAGGGTAGACCTTTTGGTGGTCAGAAAACAGCCGAGAGATGCCGAAAATGAAAATAGAGGGTGAAGGAGGCCTACCTGTGTCGGTCCAGTGAAGGAATTTCATCGGAGGAGGGATTTACTAGTGAAAGAAACCCTAGATGCCAGATAATGCAAACAGTCCTTGATTTCTTCGGTTCCGTTGCCAGAGAAGGTGGGGGACCATAGGGGAAACATGGATCTCATGTCTCTAAAGAGATTCATTGGTTGAAGACCACTTTTCACCGACCAGATTGGCCAAAATCTCTTGAATTAATTACCGGAGATGGTGATACACTGGTGAGTTTTCTTCGTTTGGGATTTCCCAACGATCCAGGAGGTGGATCATCATGAAACCAAAGGGCTTTTGTAGATCACCCCTGTCCGACCAGATCCAACGGTGAAGATTTTATTTGAACGGGTAGATATCCATGGATAATTGGATTAAGGATTCCTGGGCGAAAACCCTAGTTCATCGGGGACGATGCGTCCCTGGACTCTCCCAATGCAAACATGGGGTCGTCTGCCCGGGTGCATCTGGGGACACGCCCACAGAGAATAAGAGAGAAAGAAAGAGGAATTTGGGAGATGGAAGAGGATTCTAGAGTTGGGATTTTGGGACATTTTAGGGGACCTCGTGAAGAACATTAGTAAAAATTTTGGGAATTTTATGAGCTATTTATAGAGATTTTTGAATTTTCCATGATTACTTGTAATTATCATATTTGATTTCTTTTTATTATTAAATTGTCTTTGGATTCCCACTACCACCTCCTTCTCCACTAGCAGCTGGTAGTGATTTAACCTATGATGATATGTTTTCTAGCCATTGGATCCCTTTGTAGGCCCCTTGTGGGCCCCATAGAGGTGTGAAAAGATCATTTTGCCCTTTTATGGAGAAAATTTTGTTTTATTCTCCCAGACTTGGAATTGAGTGTACTTACTGGCGTTGGATTCGTATTTCCATGTATATTCCAAATTTTGATAGATTAGGTCTCGGTTATTAGTAAAATTACCATTTTACCCTTTTATTCTTCAAAATGGAGAAAAATAAAGATTTTTCATCTGAACTCCAAATTTGACTTACTTGCAGTCATTTTGATCGATTTTTTGAGTACATTGCAAATACCCAAGTTTTAAGTCTTAATTTTATTTTTATAAAAAATGAATTTTCCTGGAACTTAAAGTTCCAATTCCCCAAATGCATAAGTCCTTGGAGGGTTTATTTTTTCCTTCAATTTCTTGTAGCAAGAAGTGCTATGTACAAACCCCCTTCTCCTTTGCTACTTTCATGTTATGTTCTTTTTTTTTTTTTTACAAGGAAAGGAAATAAACTAGTTATATTTTTTACCAAACCTATGTCAACTATGTTCCACCTACCTCGTATAAAATAGGTACGATGGCTAATAAGAAAAGCAAATAGAACTACTTTCTATTAATGAAAAAGGCAAAATGAGTTTTCTTAGCTAGTGTTGATTAATGATCACATAAGATATATTGAGGAGAGAGACACATGGCCTCCCCATACTCATGGAAGCGTTACTCAATAGGATATATGGAGGAAAGAGTGTCTCCCTATACGTGGGAAGCACCAAACAATCTCTCCATCCTAAATCAAATCCCCTACCAAAGGGGAAAGTGGTGACTCAAACCTGTGACCAAAGGTCCTTTAGGAAAGATGTGAAGTTGTTTTCAACTAACTGCACTAGGCCTTTGTTGGTGTTTCGATATTAGTAAGGACATTTAGAAAATGGATTCACTACCCCTTGAAAGTAAGGGGGGTTGACGCTTAGTTATAGATAACAAGTTCAAAGAGGCTATTATTAGGTTTATTTTTTTTCACACATCTACGAGGTAGAGGACTAAATGTGTATATAATTTATTTTCCAATTAGAAGATCAACTTTGATTGAGCTTTTTTTAGTTGCCTTGATTTATGGTGCCTTGGCTTTTAACTAAGGACTCTCCTACATAAACAAGTCGATACCGCACACTTCGACACAACAAGTTTCCTTTACCACACTAACAAATCATGAGTTAGAACATCAAAAAGAATTTTCCCAATTCAATCCAATGTCCAAAAGATCACACAACTTGAGTAGGGACTCTTGGAAAATTTCTCATGACTATAGTTCTTTCCAATTTTTTTAGTTGTATTGCTTCAAAGTTAGACATTACCCCATGAAAAAAGTCCTTGAGAAAAACTTTGAGTCACAAAGGGCTGCCACTGGATCGAATATGGTTCAGATACCAATTATATCCATTTCAATGAAATTCATCATTTTGGATAAGAATTCAGATAGTAGTTTAAATATTCATATGCTATTTTATATTCATTCCATTCAGTTTGAATTGTCCATAATGATTGGTTTTGTTATTTCTTATGAGAACTGTATACCATCATGACATTGAATAATTGAGTAATAAAGAAAGATTGTAAAATATGCAGAATTAAATGTGCAAGTGTTCAATAAACGTTCTAACTCAATGGATACAAAAACGTTCACCACCAAAAAGTTACGAAACATGAATTATTAACAGACTATCTTTTACTTGAGAGTTTAGTCCTTCTATGGATATAGAGAATCATCACCATAGGAAATCAAGAAACAAGGACATCCATAAATCTTGGATACAAAAACACCCCTGAGAGATGTAGAACTTTGGTTGGAAGCTAACTCACCAGCACAAGGATATAAATCTTCAACATCTTGAGGATATAGAGCTAGAAAATGTCTCACCACATAAGGAATCCATCAATTGATACAAAAACACAATGTTCCAAGATGCACTGTAGCCTATCTCTAGCTAGAAAGCACATACAAAATCCAACTTGAAAATCATGTTAGAAGCATTAGAGAAAAATGTCTTTCAATGCAACTAACCTTCAAAGAAAACATCCTTGCATATGCTAGAATAAAATTCTATTTGTTTGATTCATGATTCAAGTATTTATATATAGGAACAGCCCTCCCAATGAAGCAATTACTAACTTACAAAGAAACTACCTAATTACAAGAGTTTCTTAGTCTAAGAAGACTTTCAAATGTGGCACACTTACCCTCTAAGACTTTCCTATTCTTGGTTGTTGCTAAATGATAACTTACTAATCCTTGGGTTGTTATCAATTACAATCAAACAACTTCTAAATTTGTACATTAAAAACTAGCAAACTCCTAAACTTGTAAACTTCTGAAGCAAGGACTTGCTTTAGTCATAGGAGTGGGAATTTTCAACTAGTCAACCCTTTGATCTATTGACCAAGGAATTAGTGGCCAATGCAATCCTTAAGATTTGATCTTAGACATGGAATTGATGCTAAAATAGGTGTCTTTTTGAATCGGCTCAAAAAAGTCACTTTTAAAAGATCCAAACTGTTGAAACTCTCCTTGTTGATAATGTCTTCACATCTATGACCAATCATGGCAATCATCTCTCATTCCAAGTGATTTTTAAGTTATTCTTGGCTGTCCAAAATTAGATTACCATTGATCATCTTTGATCCACCATCAATTTTGGAATCCTTAGGCACTCCCATGTCATTCTCCTTAGGTTGGAAAGAACTCGACTTGACTTGTTTGCATCACCTCTCCAATGTATGGTGAAAGATCCACTATGCTAAAGGTATTTAAAACCTCATAGTCTACTGGTAGCTTGATCTTATAAGCATTGTCACCAATTCACTTCAAAACCCTAAAAGGATCTAGTGCTCTTGGTTTCTTTCTATTATCTTTGAGGAAAACACACCTTCCTTAGATGTACCTGATGGGTATAGAAATATTAGATAAATATCCTTATATTTAAAAGGTTTAAGTCCCAGAAATCTCTTAATTATCACTAATCAAAGTTAATTTTATTGTTATGTAGGTCCATGGCACAAATGTAAAAAAATTAAAAAAAAATTACCAATTTTACTCCAAAAAGAGAAATTCTAGATTTCAAGTGACATGAGGGGCCATACATGCCATAAATGAAGTCCAAAAGGTACAAAAGGATCATTAGGTGTTACTGTTGAAGTAAGAATAACCAAAAATCATATGTACAACTCCAACTCAAATGAGAGTGAAAAGGTGGAAATTTTCAAATTCAGGCACAATTACACACATGTCACCACCTTTGGAAGCTTATGGAAGAAGCTTAATTCATATACATCAAAATTATATACAATGAAAGCATCTTAGAAGAAAAAGAAGAATGTGACCGCAAGAAGACTTTTCACTTATTTTCTCTCTCCTACTTAACCAAAAGGATGAATAATCAACCAATAAGAAGATGTATTATTCAAATAAGATATTGAATTATAATTGGTCCACAAGAGCATATGAAGATCTACAAGAATCAAGGTCATTCATCCTAGGGCAATCCATTGCAACGACAAAGAATAAATGGAGTTTAAAGAAGGTTTACATACTATAAATGGATCTTATCCATTCAAGTAAGAGTAGGTATGACCTAAGGGCTAGGAATGAAGTATTTGACAAAATCAAAACCCTAGCCAGCTTTCCTATGTTGAAAAGTCAAACCAAGTTCCTAATGGAAGGAAGATCTAAACCATCCATTCTCATCCAACCTTCATATCATCCTAGGGTTTCTAAATCACTAACACACACCCATGTGCACTCCATGCCCCACCCTCCTTAGGACTTTCTTAATATTAAAAACTTAAAATTTTCCACCAATTTTTTATTTTTCCTACCAATTTCTTTTTCCAATTATTCCTTTTCTTTTCATCTTTTTTTCCCTATTTTGCCTTTTTATTTTCTCCTATTTTTTCACCCCACTTTCCTACTTTGAAAATCATGCTCCCCACAAACCCCAAACACCACACCACCCCCCCCCCCTTCACCTCTAACAACCACTTTCCTATTTTGATTCCACTCTTTCTCTCCACTCTTAAATTATCTCCTTGATTCTCCTTCTAACTCTTTATCTTCCTTTAGCACAAGTATTTTTCTTAATTATTTCTCTTTCTTCTCCCACTTTATTCCTTTCCATTCTCATCTCCTATGCTCCAATTGGAATTACATGCCCCCTCATCTAGCCCTTGGTTTCATTTTAATTAAAATGGCTTGATCTCTACCCTTGACTTCACTTAACCCTTGTGCTAGAAATCTATAACTAGAGGTGTTATGAATAGGATTGTCATCTCTTACCTGTCCCTTGTACATGAAAGATAAATCTAAGTGAAATAGAGGAAGAGAGATCATCTTTTCCAAAGCTCCCCTAAGATCAAAGAAAATCTATTAGAGAAGAGGTAAAGAAGCTCTTCCATCCCCTCTTCCCTCCTTTCTTTCTTTCTTTCTTTCTTTCTTTCTGTCATCTTCTTCTTCTCCCATTCTTTTCTATTTCATTTCATAATACCCCGTTTCCCCCACATCTCTTTTGCATGCATCATACACCCTTCCACATCTACCCATATGCCCTCCCACTCTTCTTCACTTTCACATGCATTCTCTCTCTTTCTAGCCTTCCACCTTCTATCTTCCATCTTTCTTTGATCTTTTAGCTTTCTTTAGGATTTCAGAATAAAAGGAAAAGGAAGAATACATTCTAATGTTAGTCAAGTACTTTTCTAATTCCTAAGCATGGTTGAGGATTTCATTAGGTTTGTGCATGTGGAATTAAGGAGATGAGAAAAGCTTGATTGTAGATTAGTGTATTTTGGGTTGAATGTGAGTGTATAGGAACTTGTTGAGTAACACAATAAGAAGATTGTAAAGCAGAATTCAAAAAGGCAATATGTCCAAGAACTTGACACTTAAAACATCTCCTTTCATTAGCATTAGAAGAAGCGGGTTGCTTAATACCATCATTCTTTACTTGATTTTGTTGAGTTCTAATATTAGGCGTCCACTTAGAATTAGAAGCACTCCTTGGATTGAGAGTGTTCTTTTTCCACAAGGTTTAGAAACACCCTTTTAGATATCTTCTTTTATTGCTTCTCAAATATTAAGGTCAACTATTCTCACATGAAGGAAAGACCAGTACTATTGCAAACGTACAGTTTCTCCAATTTCTCTTTTCTGTTCTTCTAAGAAGCATGCTATGTTTGCTCTTCTGGCTCAACTACATCACTCTTCAACATTATGTGTTAGACTCTACGATATACTCTTCTATGCTCAAGTTCTCTTGCATTAAAATTTGAATTTCAAGGAACGTATCCATCCTATAGTTTTCAAGTAGAAAACACTTCTTAAGTTCCATCTGATAGTTTTCCGATAGAAAACATTTCTTAAGCTCTTTCTTCATCTTGTCCCATGTTTTTTATCTTAGCATTTCCATCCTGTGCCCTTTTCTTATTTAGACTGTCCCACCATAAAGAAGCATATATCCTTAGCTTAAGAGCAATGAATTTTACCTTAGCATCTTCCAAGAACTCCTTATACTAAAATATGTGCTCTACAGTGTGTAACCAATCTAGAAATTTGTTGCAATGCATCTTTCCTTCAAATTATGGGATATTAACCTTCACTCCAGATAGATGAAACTCATGCTATCTCTTTGCAGCATTACTAGATGACAATCTCCTACTTGAGGCTCTACTTTTGGAAGAAAAACAATATGAATCATCCAAGGTGTTATTAGAAGATTAATTGTTAGATTTCTCACCTCTTTCATCACAATTGGGAGGTTGCTCTAGACATCTTCAACTCTTTCTATTTGCCTCCAAGTCAACTATTTCCAAGTCTTTAGTATCCTTACCTAATGTAGCTATGCATTTTGATGATAGGCCATTGTATCTTGTAGCTCTAAGATCATATAGACACCGAATAACTTGGTGTTAAAGAAAGATTGCAACACATGCGAAATTAAACATGCAAGTTATTTAGTAATTGTTCTAACTCTATAGATACAACAATGTTCACTACCATGACACGTGAATTAAAGATTAACAAATTATGTTTTACTTGAGAATTTAGTGCTTCCATAGATACAGAGAATCATCACCATAAGCAATCAAGACACGAGGTCATTCACCACTATTGGATAAAAATACACTATCAAGAGATATAGAACCTAGGTTGGAATCTAACTCACTACCACAAGAATATAAATCTTCACAAAATTGAGGGTACAAAGTTAGAGAACTTTTCTTCTCACAAGGAATCCAACAAATGATATAGAAATATACTCTAGCCGATTTTAGTCCAAATTGGAAAACAAGTCTAGAATCCAACTTGAAAATCACATTAGAAGAAGTAGAGAAAAATGTCTTTCAATTGAACCAACCTTTAGAGAAAATGCCCTTCAATATTTTGGAACAAAACTCTATTTGTTGGATCATGACTTAAGTATTTATAAGTGGGAATAGCCCTCCCAATTAAGCAATTACAAAGCTACAAAGAAATTACCTAATTACAAAAGTTGCTTAATCTAACAAAACTTTCTAGATGTGTTACCATCCAAGATTTTTTCTATTCTTGGTTATTGCTAAATGCTAATTTACTAATCCTTAGGTTATTACCAATTCTAATGAAGCAGCTTCTAAATTCATATATTACAAATTGGCAAAATCCTAAACTTGTAAACTTCCTAAGCAAGGACTTGTCTTAGCCATAGTAGTTAGAATCTTTGACTAGTCAATGCTTTGATGTCTTGACTAAAGAAGATAGCCAGGGGCATTTTTGACTCCTTAAGTTAGGAAGCTTTGATTGGTCAATGCATGGCCATTAGACAATCAATCTAAAACTTCCAAGTCATCATGGCCAACGCGGTCCTTAAGATTAATCGTAGACGTCCAATTGATGCTAAAATAGGCATCTTTTTGAATTGGCTAAAAAATGTCAATTTTGGAAAATCCAAACTTTTGAAACTCTCCTTTACTAATGACGTCTTCACATCCATGACCAATTATACCAATGATCTCACATTCCAAGTAATTTTGAAGTTGATCTTGGCCATTCAAAATTAGATTGCTATTGATCATATTTGATCCACCATCAATCTTAGAATCCTTAGACATTTCCATGTTACATTGTTCCATATCCATCCAATAAATTTTTTTGGTTCAAATATAGATTTGGATACTAGGTCGAATATTTATATGCCATTTCATGTCCATTCCATTCAATTATGATTATTCATAGCATTTGATTTTGCTAATGATTTAAAGAATGAGATATTCAAAGCAATTACTTAAAGACTACAATTTTATTGAAAAGCCAAAAGGAATGTGCTCTACTTATATTCCAATGAACTTCGAAGAGGGGTTTCAACCACCAATAGATGAAACTTTACCTATTCATACCAAGTATTTATGAATTGGCTAAAAGCATTCTAATCTAATAATAATAATAGAAGATGTAACTAGTGTTTTCTACAAATCCAAATACTGACCTTAAGCTCATATTTTTATTGATGTAGCAATTTAGCAACTCCAAGAAGCATAGTCACATGGGCATCATGCTCACAATCATGCATTTTCTTAGTTAATATTGCTCATATGTTCCCATTCCACAAGTTCCCAACAATTGAAGTTAGAAAACAAAAACATGACCCACAAATGAAAAATGAAAAGAAGTTTCATCTACATGTGAGAAATCATCCCATACAATGGATCACATCTTTCCGCTACAAGATTTCATGATTTCTTTCTCTTAGACATGTACAATTTCATTACAACTAGGATTATTCATAATTGAGACCTAAAACCCAAAACACAAAAGCAAATCACAGAGGTGTATAACAAATAAGCAAAGTACCATTTGACTTAAAGAAAGAGTATGGACAACATATTCCTCATAGCAGATGTCTTATTAATACATATTACATGAACCATTGAAAAGCAATGACAGCTCATAAAATATAGATAAAGGGCAGCCCCGGTGCACAAAGCTCCCCCCCAATGCAGGGTCTGGGGAAGGGGATGACCACAAGGGCCTAAAGTACACAGCCTTACCTTGCATTTTGCAAGAGGCTATTTCCACACCTTGAATCCGTGACCTCAAGGTCACATGACAACAACTTTTACCACTGCGCCAAGGCTCCCCTTCAGCTCATAAAATATAGATCATAACAAAAAATAAGAATATGAAATCCCAAAAGAGATGGTGATGGAATAGAAAATGAAAAGAAGTTTCATCTACATATGAGAAATCATCCCATACAATGGATCACATCTTTCCGCTACAAGATTTCATGATTTCTTTCTCTTAGACATGTACAATTTCATTACAACTAGGATTATTCATAATTGAGACCTAAAACCCAAAACACAAAAGCAAATCACAGAGGTGTATAACAAATAAGCAAAGTACCATTTGACTTAAAGAAAGAGTATGGACAACATATTCCTCATAGCAGATGTCTTATTAATACATATTACATGAACCATTGAAAAGCAACGATAGCTCATAAAATATAGATAAAGGGCAGCCCCGGTGCACAAAGCTCCCCCCCAATGCAAGGTCTGGGGAAGGGGATGACCACAAGGGCCTAAAGTACACAGCCTTACCTTGCATTTTGCAAGAGGCTATTTCCACACCTTGAATCCGTGACCTCAAGGTCACATGACAACAACTTTTACCACTGCGCCAACTGTGACAACCCGGGGTTTTTCAACTCAATATATTTAAATCTTTTCGAAAGGTGGGGCCCCAATTTTTTTTTTTTCAAAAACCCAAAACAATGAAAAATAATTTAAATCGAATTTCATTTTCAGAAAAATCCCGAGGTCAGCCATTGACACAAAACAAGATTTTTATTTTTATTTTTATTTTCCAAGTAAACATGTTAAAAATAGATTTGCTATTCGAAGATCATCCAGTCATCAGCCACATTCCCATAACGGTATAATCAAGTCCAATAACATATATACATACACAGTCCATGTGAAATTAGAACATACCTCTAAATGAGACTTCTCGATCACTATTCTTCTAACTCCTCATGCGTCCTGTCTTTCTTTAATATCTGAGGCATTGCAACAAACGCAATGCCTCAGCAAGCAATGCTTGGTAGGTACATAGACATTTAATGTATATCAATGGAACAAAATCGAATAATTGTATTGATACAGTGAGTAAAGTAATTTTTACAAGAATATAATTATTTTAAGCAATGCTAATAAAATCTCAAAACATCATATACGATAAAACATGCATCTCATGGATTTAAAACATGATATAATCTCATGTAAATGAGCATACAATAACAACAAGGCACCCTAAGGTATATGGGTCCCACGAGTGTCCCATACACTCGTATCACAGATCATGAGTACTCATATCAAACCTCTGAGTGTCGTCACACCCAGGCATACCATCACATCTTCATGCTCATCATGCATGCACACCAAATAAGAGTATGGATCGTCATGCCGCAGTGGCAACCCTCCATGGGTCTCAACCACCGCCGCTCCCCGTCGACACCATAACGGGAGACTTAGCGTCCGTCCCCATGGAAAGGCCCGGACCGGTAGTGTGGACTATCCATGTTACCAACCCCTACCAAATGCCATCTACGGGCAGGTGTCTATCATATCAAAATCTCATCACATCACAAATCTCGGAGGGTGGGTGGCCGGCCCTCTCCCTCCTAGCATGACGCCCACCGGGTGAGAGCACCCGTCATAAAACTCAAAATACGAAAATCATGTATGTCGAAACCAAGAGCACTTGTGGCTCGCAATCCCCAAGGCACGCTCCTCATCCTGGAGTTAGCCTCTAAAAAGACCAGCCACCAAGCCTCTACTTTTCTTTCTCATAAAACCTCAACAATTTCAATGATGCAATAAGGAAAGATAATTTTCTAAGTGTGTATAAGTATATAATCTCAATCTCATAAAACCATCGATCATAGTCCATTCAATACATGATTGAAATCAAACAGCAATCATAGCATAAAACTTTAAATCTCACCAAATCATCGATTAATAATAAGTGCAATTTAAATCACCATCAATCATAATGCCATGATAATACAAGGTTTTAAAATCAAAATGAAACATTAAATGTCGTCACCTACCTCAATTGTCGTTACTTAGCTCGTGTCCCTCCTTCAGTCGAGTCCGAGAATACCTTGGTAAAGTCCTGAATGATGTTCAAACATAAGAGCTAGACGTTATTTCTAGGTTCACAGGGTAAGGTTAGATCTATATGATTTGTTGGTTTCTAGGGGTTACTCTCTAATATTTTTAGGTTGATCTATACCTAAGAATGTCTTGCATTTTATTGTATAATTGGGTCCGTGTCAAAATTACGGACGCAACGGTCCTTTCGGCTTGTCAAGCGGAGTTATATAGGCTCCGAAATTGGATTCTTCAAGGTCGCGCCTTAATGGGCGACCCAATTGTAGTGCCTAGGGTCCTGCGCGCTACGGTTCTAGAGTACGCGCTCTACGGTTTCTAGTATACGCGTGCACCCTGGTTGCACCGCAACCAGGTTGGGTCATGTACGCACGTCCGAATGGTGTGCTAGGGTGTGCACTCTGGACAACATTGCGTGGACGCATCTTAGGCGTAGCTACGGCGTGCTTTGGCTCCTAGGACATCCCATGAGTCCTGGTCGAGCCAAGAAAACTATTCGCACGCGAAGCATGCGCAAGGACAGCCCCCAAGGGGCTTGGTACAGGTGTGTGTGTCAAGCTAGGCGCCCCTTGGACCGCGTCATGCACCCGAGGACGTCCGCACCCCTGGGACGCTCATGCGCCCCTGGGAGGTGCGCTCTCTCTCTCTCTCTCTCTCTCTCTCTTGACGGGTTTTCACCCGTCTGGTTTTGTTCACGGAAAGCCGGTGATTCCGGCCGGAAGAGCACCCAGATCCGGCATGGATCTGGGTTGGGAAGGAAAGGGGAACGAGGGTCTAGTTTGGGAAGCCTGGAACAGCGCCCTGGTCGACGGGTTTTGGAAAGGAACCCGTCTTCTCCGGGTTTCCGCGGCATTTCCCCCAGCCGGAAAACACCCAGATCCGGCGTGGATCTGGGCAGGGAAGAATGGCAACTAAATAGGAAGGTCTGGGGGTCTTACCTGGGAGGTTTGGAGCGATGCCCATCGCTAGTGGGTGCGCCCTTTCCTGCTCTGAAACTCCATGTCGCCGGAAAAACTCGAAAATGGGAGAAAACTCCGACTCCGATGAGGTCAGAGGGAGAAGAGGGGAGGTGAAGAGATGGGAATGGCCGGCCTGTAGGGACGACTCGGGCCTGGCCGTTGCCGGAGATTGCAGAGAGACAGGTTTCCGGTTTTTTTCCAGAAACCCCAGTCTCAAACGACTGGAAAAGACGCCGGAAAATGGGGTTTTTGGAGAGGGAAGATGGGGTTTTTTATAGCCATGCGATGGCGGTGCTTGCCAATGGCGGTGCCGCCATTGTCGGTGGCAGAAATCTCTGGAAACTAGGGTTTCCGGAGAAATCGAGAGGAAGAAGAAGACGGGGTGCCGTTATCAAAACGGCCCCCTGCGTTTTCTACGTTTTTCGTTTTTAATTTAAATTACAGAAATACCCCTATCTTTAAACGGCCGTAACTTCTTCATACGGACTCCGTTTTGGGTGATTTTGGTCTCGTTGGATTCCTTTTTCCGAGATGCATATAATGGTACCATTTTTAGGACCAAGTTTCTGGGTTTAGTTAAGGCGACTAGTGAAATGACCAAAATGCCCTTATCTTCAAAATTAAACTTTTCATGGGCTTTTAATATTACAAAAATTGGGGTCATTACACCAAGGCTCCCCTTCAGCTCATAAAATATAGATCATAACAAAAAATAAGAATATGAAATCCCAAAAGATATGGTGATGGAATAGAAAATGAAAAGAAGTTTCATCTACATATGAGAAATCATCCCATACAATGGATCACATCTTTCTGCTACAAGATTCATGATTTCTTTCTCTTAGACATGTACAATTTCATTACAACTACGATAATTCATAATTGAGACCTAAAAACCAAAACACAAAAGCAAATCACAGAGGTGTATAACAAATAAGCAAAGTACCATTTGACTTAAAGAAAGAGTATGGACAACATATTCCTCATAGCAGATGTCTTATTAATACATATTACATGAACCATTGAAAAGCAACAACAGCTCATAAAATATAGATAAAGGGCATCCCCGGTGCACAAAGCTCCCCCCTATGCAGGGTGCGGGGAAGGGGACGACCACAAGGGCCTAAAGTACACAGCCTTACCTTGCATTTTGCAAGAGGCTGTTTCCACGTCTTGAACCCGTAACCTCAAGGTCACATGACGACAACTTTTACCACTATGCCAAGGCTCCCCTTCAGCTCATAAAATATAGATCATAACAAAAAATAAGAATATGAAATCCCAAAAGAGATGGTGATGGAATAGGAAATGAAAAGAAGTTTCATCTACATATGAGAAATCATCCCATACAATGGATCACATCTTTCCTCTACAAGATTTCATGATTTCTTTCTCTTAGACATGTACAATTTCATTACAACTAGGATTATTCATAATTGAGACCTAAAAACCAAAACACAAAAGCAAATTACAAAGGTGTATAACAAATAAGCAAAGTACCATTTGAATTAAAGAAAGAGTATGAATAACATATTCCTCATAGCAGATGTCTTATTAATACATATTACATGAACCATAGAAAAGCAACAACAGCTCATAAAATATAGACAAAGGGCAGCCCCGGTGCACAAATCTCCCCCCCATGCAAGGTCCGGGGAAGGGGACGACCACAAGGGCCTAAAGTACACAGCCTTACCTTGCATTTTGCAAGAGGTTGTTTCCATGCCTTGAACCAGTGACCTCAAGGTCACATGACGACAACTTTTACCACTGTGCCAAGGCTCCCCTTCAGCTCATAAAATATAGATCATAACAAAAAATAAGAATATTAAATCCCAAAAGAGATGGTGATGGAATAGAAAATGAAAAGAAGTTTCATCTACATATGAGAAATCATCCCATACAATGGATCACATCTTTCTGCTACAAGATTTCATGATTGCTTTCTCTTAGACATGTACAATTTCATTACAACTAGGATTATTCATAATTGAGACCTAAAAACCAAAACACAAAAGCAAATCACAGAGGTGTATAACAAATAAGCAAAGTACCATTTGACTTAAAGAAAGAGTATGGACAACATATTCCTCATAGCAGATGTCTTATTAATACATATTACATGAACCATTGAAAGCAACAACAGCTCACAAAATATAGATAAAGGGCAGCCCCGGTGCACAACACTCCCCCCCATGCAGGGTCCAGGGAAGGTGACGACCACAAGGGCCTAAAGTACACAGCCTTACCTTGCATTTTGCAAGAGGCTATTTCCACGCCTTGAACCTATGACCTCAAGGTCACATGACGACAACTTTTACCACTGCGCCAAGGCTCCCCTTCAGCTTATAAAGTATAGATCATAACAAAAAATAAGAATATGAAATCCCAAAAGAGATGGTGATGGAATAGAAAATGGTAGAGATTAACAAGTCTGAAATTGAATCGTATGAAAGAAAAGGGTTTTTGCTTTCATTATAAATGATCATGCGGCAATATAAAGTACATCTCTCAAAATACCCCAAGCAAATAAGCTAAGCTAATTTTGATATCTTAGCACTACATGGGTGAAAATAAATGCAATAATGTAAGCTATATGGACTATTTGTACAAACAATAGTTAGGGGATTCTAACTTCGAATCAACTCATCCTTCAAGAAAAGAAAATGAGAAGAAAGAAAGATGAAGAAGTTATGGTAATACCATGTAATGCACCTATACAATGTGCTCTATAATTTTTGGCTAATGTGTAATATACCTGTATAAATTGATTAATTTGCCTCTCACTAATATTATAGAGTACTAAATTTTTTAAAGGTATTTTAGTCCTAAAAAAAGGAAAATAATAATCCCATCCCTTGAAATTGCAATACTATTGATCCTTGGCATTTGGCCGTTGTAAGCTTTGACTTTTCAATTACAAAACTCAAAATTGAACCTTAAATGCCAAAAATACCACCAAAAGGGTGGGAGTGTATAAATTGCAGGTGGTGGGAATATTATTTTTCATATATATATATATATATATATTTAATAGAGTGGAATGGAGGAATAAGATTCATGTGGCCGACCCCTAATTGGGATAAGGTCTTGATGATAATGATATAATTGGATTGGATTGGATTGGATAATCCATAGATAGTTGCCCATATTCTATATCCATTTAAAAGAAATGTGGATATTTAAAATCAATTCCATACCCATCCCCTGATAGGATTTTTCATTCCATATCATATCCATTTGGCTCGGTCCAGTTCAAATAATGGATTAATCCATTCTGATTGGTAGCCCTAGGCCACACAACACATTTCTTCCCTCAAACTTCCAGCAACTTCGACCCTTCAAAACACCGCACAACCTATAATATCCAAACCGAAACCCGTTATAATATTAAGCCACCAAATTCAGCTTTAAGAAATATAACTTTATTAGAACAGCATAAAGCAAGCATCACTTAAAGCACATCTCGCAACCTCCTCTACCTTTGTTTCTGTCAGTGGAGCTTTTATTATTAACTATAATGCTTTTGCCAAGCTAAACCAGCTCCTTAAAATTACCTAAAACAACTTACCATACGGTCATGTCTCACTTTTCGACCGCTGCACTGATTCGAAGTGTTTGAAATGCTTGATCCACGTGGCAAAATTTTTTGCATGTATCATATACTACACCATAAGAAAGAGAGCTTGGCACAACGGTAGACTGCATACAACACCATAAATTACCTAGAATTACCTACGAGGAGCAAGGACTTGCTTGTCAAGTGCTGCCGTGGATATGAGGTATCTGACATGTTTGAACCATGTGGAAATTTTGGCATGTTTCATATAAATTGACCACTGATTCTGTAATTGTTGAGTCTCTTCTTTATGAATAAATGAAATTGGAAATATTTGCAATGTCTTTTGGCGTTGATCAGGAACTAGTTGGAGAAAGTCCTTGGGTGGCTGGTTGTTATCCTGTAAGCATTCAGCTTGGTGTTAGTCCCCGGAGTGGATGTATCAGGTGGTACCAGAGAGAAGACCGTAAACAATTTTGCTCGCGTGCAAGTTTTCATTCCAGTTTTTCTTCTGTGCTACTCCTTTTTCAATTATTCTCTAAAAAGCCCAGACATCATTTATTATGAGAGACGATATTAAAGTTTTGACACACAGTTACAATCTCAGTTCCAAGTCAAGTCATGAAACTCATCTTTGTCCTATCATTCGTTATCAACATCACCTGACTCTTCTGCACAAACCATAACTGAAATCAGCCATATGAAAAATGCCAGTGTGCAGCCATAAACCAACCGAAAATCTCCCAAAGGTCATCCTGCTACTGTTTTTGGAACCACACTTGAATTTCCACCTCAAACAAATCCGCACAACAACTAACTAGTATATTCCCATTCGATGCATGGCTGCTTCTATTGTTCTTCGTTGAACCACTGATTCAAGTGGCGCCAACTTCCTTGAAACAAAAGGTGAAATTGGAATTCAAGTCGTTATATGTAAGGTCTCAATTAATTTCCTTGGGAATGTAGCTAGTCTATTCATTTACCATCAACAACAACCAATGTGGTGAGAGAGAGAAATTTTAGGCAGTGTTGTTCGTGAATAGTGACTAGCGTAGTGACAGAGATTTTGTAGGCATAACAGCATATAGAAAGATAGATAAGATCTTTCAGGCGTAAGAGCTCATAAATAGACAGAGATAGATCTTTCATACGCGTGCGCGTGTACATAGGAATGGTAAATCCAAGTGCAGACTTGAATCTTCTAAAGATCTAAGTCATTCACCATGCTGGGAATAGCTTAGATTGGAAAATAAGTACCAAATTCCTCGGCTGTGATTTTCAACTTCATAGGATGGAGGTTGTGAATTTCAACTTAAAGAAGCACAAGATAAATTATCTAACGGACATGAATTTTGGTACTTTCGCCTATGTAATACATTTCCAATATGGTGAATGGCTTAGATTTACAGAAGAGGCAAGTAAAGCACACTTGTCTTAAGTAAGATTCAAGTGAGCACACAGATTTATCATTTCTAATCTATGGTGTGTGTGCACAGATTTATCACTCCCAATGTCTGTGTGCGCTCTCGCGTGTGTGACTTACAAGAGGGAATATCAAGCAAATCCTTTGGGGCCCACTCATCCAACTCATGAAGTAGGATAAACTTAACTGAAATTTAAAAAAAAAAATTGTCAACAGTGTTCCTAGGAAAAATAAGGATCTCCCCTGTTAGACAATTTATCCTATGTTCCTCGGCTGTGATTTTCAACTTCAAGAAACATAGTATGAAGTACCGTTGTGAATTTCAACTTAAAGAAACAAAGGATAAATTATCTGATGGACATGAATTTTAGTACTTTTGCCTATGTAATACATTTCCAATATGGTGAATGACTTGGATCTGCAGAAGAGGCAAGTAAAGCATATTTGTCTTAAGTAAGATTCAAGTAACCACACAGATTTATCATTTCTAATCTATGGTGTGTGCAAGTAAAGCACACTTGTCTTAAGTAAGATTCAAGTAAGCACACAGATTTATCATTTCTAATCTATGGCGTGTGTGCACAGATTTATCACTCCTAACGTCTGTGAGCGCTCGCGTGCGTGTGACAGACAAGGGGTATATCAAGCAAATCCTTTGGGGCCCACTCATGAAGTAGGATAAACATAACTGAAAATTAAAAAAGGTCTACAGTGTTCCTAGGAAAAATAAGGTTCAAGGCTCAAGAAAAATGCTCCTAGCTTATATATATATATATATATATATATATATATATATATATATATATTGTTATCTGTCTGTCAACCCTAATTCCCCGCTAGTTGTGTAACTTCTTTGCCACTTGTAGATTGATTTTCAGTTTATGCACAAAAGTTCTTGCCCTTGCAGCGTGCCCAGACTCAAACTGACTTCCTCTTTCATTTTCTATACAGAACTCTTGATATGTTATATAACATTTGTAGCCTGACGTTTATGCCTCTTCAATGCAACTTCTATTCCCAATTAAAGACCAGCAACCTTAACGACTCTTTCCTTGTAAATAACAGTCTAATTGAGCAATTTTAGCAATAATATAAAACTGGTTGTAAGGGGATTTAAAATCAGCGGAACTAGATAGAATATATAGAATGCAATTTTAGCAAGAAGGAGAGGAGTGGAACACTAGTTAAGATTGATAACCAAGAAGTCCCAATAAAAGACCACTTTTAGTACATAGGATCAATGATTCATGAGAGTAGAGAAATTGAGAGGGAAGTTACCTAGAGAATCCAAGTAGTTTAGAACAAATGGAGATATGTATCTGCAATTTTCTGTGACCGGTAGGTGCCACTTAAACTAAAAGAAAAATTCTATAAGATGGTTATAAGGCTGGTCATGCTCTATGGATTAAAATGTTGGACAGTTAAGGAACACCATGTTTATAGGATGAGCGTCGTGGAAATAAGGATGTTGATATGGAGTGGCAAGACAAGAAATAATAGAATTAGAAATGAAAATATTAGAAAAAATTTAAGAATAGCACAAATAGATAAGAAGATGAGGAAGATTAGATTTAGATGGTTTGGACCCAAAACAGTGCCTGTTAGGAGGAGTAAAACAATATAAGTAGAAGGTTCAAAAAAGGCAAGAGAAACGCCCAAAAGAACGTGGATAGAAGTGGTGAGAAAATATTTAAAAACTTTGGGACTAAATAAAGCCATGGTACTTAACAGAGGAGAATAGAGGAACAAGATTCATGTGGCCGACTCCTCATTAGAATAAGGTCTTGATGATGACGACGACAATGGTGGTAATTTGTAAGGGAAGATCATAGATCATCAACACCTTCATATCTTTATGGAACTTTTGGAGTCGGTGGCTAAAATGATTACCAAGTTGCAAGAAGTTAATGCTAAGTCTAAATCTCCAGCTAAACAATGATTCTGAAGATGGCACTAGGGACAAGGGACAATTTGAAAACCACAATAAGAGAATATTGCTGATCCTAATCCAAAAGAATGGAGTAAGCGATAATGGTAAAGGAAAAGGGGGAACTGCAAAGAGTTCTTGCAGTGCTTTATAGGAGACTTCGTTTATGGAGAAGTGACATTACCAAAAAAATACTTATAGGTGTCCTTCACTTTACAGGATAAATGAACATCGAGGGGCCTTCACAGATTGGGCATCTCGTGCTGTACCCTGTGGAAGAAGGGAACCATGTTCCACATGTCAAGACGAAGCAAATGGACAAAGCAATGGTATTCTGGTAAAACATTAAAGAGAAGACCGCCTTTTGGGAGATTTCTTTTCATTACATGGGAGGAGATAAAGACAACTTTTTGTCAGCAGAGTACATAGGCATGCCAGCCTAACCGCTGATTTCCTTCAGAAAAGGGAGCTTATTAGTGGATGTGTACACATAATAGTTCCTGAAATTTACAGTTCAGTTCAAGCTTGCAGAGAGCTATTACGTTATGGTATTAGCCTAGCCTAAATCTAGAGATACCATGGCAGAAGATCATGCTCAATTTCAAGATTGAATGAGGCATATAATATAGCGTCTACAATGAGTCATAGTTGTCAAAGCATACATGAGGCACTTTAACTACTGGCAAGTGCAATCAACAGAGAGTCTTGATATGTCTTTATCTACAATATTCCTCCTCTGACCAGCTAAAGACTGCAGACAGCCCGAACAGAGCATCGGGTACAGAAGCCTTAACAGAGCACTCATCCAGAGTTCTTATCAGAGACCATAAGCAGCACGAAGTCTTTAATTGTTCTTCATGTATCTTGCTCCGTTTGAAATCATTGCAAATATAGCTGTTGCAACAGAAGGCAAAACCTTTATTGGGATAGCAAAGCTCATCCAATCGTTCCTATATTGTTCATTTATCAAAGTTTCCGGTATAACTGATAATTATAGTTCTATAACACATTGAGAAGTACTTCTACGAGAATACTTTTACCTCCTTGTCTTTCCATATTTAAAAATTTAAACAATGCTACTCTACTCTCTTAGATAATTCAGTTTCAACAGTAACTTCAATTCTCAAATCATATATCATAAATTTATAACTTTAGAGTGAGAGGTCACTGGCTAGATGCCATAACTATGTATACCAGTTGTTATTAGCAGTATAAATGCTTACGGATGAATCACCACTTACTAATTTGGTCTCACACCAAAAGAGTCATTTTCAATTTCATGCTATAGCTATATTTTATATAAAGAGAATACCAGGGGTGGCAAAAAGGCAAGGCATCAAACAAGTAGGATGCTATTTAACTGCATGCTACAGAAATATCGTGGTGTAAATTGTAAATTTAGAAAACTAGAAGGGTGTTATAGAAGTGGAAGAAGGGGAGAAAATAAGGTGAATTAACTATGGTCTATTGCATCTGAAAAAGAGTGTGTATGGTATGATTTTCCACACTATTTTTCTAAATTTTTGTTATCATTATGAATATTTCCAAATGTATCCTTCTAAACCCATTCTAATATCCTCTTCTCACCACTCTAATACTCATAAATGAGAATCTCTCTCTCTCTCTCTCTCATGAGCATGTGTACTTGTCTTTAAAAGTAAGTCATATAATTACTTTCAACATACTTCCTTGACCTGTTCAGATGCCAGAACTATGTATAACAGTTTTATTAGCAGAATAAGGGCGTAAGGATGAATCACCACTTAAAAAATGTTTAATTTTCATGCCATAAGAGTCATTTATGATTTCATCCCAGAAGAGCACATAATACCTTTCAACATACTTTCTCAATCTATCTACAACTCAATTTTCTGAAGATGTATACAAATGATGATGGTAACCATAGCTCTTGCACTGGATGCTCGGGGAAATCACAAACTGGAGGTAAGACCACCAAGCCTACGGCCCAAAGGATCACTGAGCACTGGAATAATGACTACCTAGAAAACTATGAAATAGAGAAATTCTGCTAGTCTGTGGCCTGAATATAGGTCATCAGTTTGGTGCAGATTGACCATCTCAACTCCATCAGTGTCTAAGAACTACCAAGAAATAGGAGAAAATGATCACTGGACCAAGTGATCACATATGCTGGCAACTTGTATGGAGGCCACAATTACCTAAAGTTTCTTAAATGTGGTTATTCATTTTTCTTTTGCAGGTTCACGTTAGTCAGTATTGTAGTTTGGTTGGAAAACCATATTGTCTATTGCTCAATTTGGTCAAGCTATTGGATGGAGATGATTATCTTCCCAAAATGCAGCCACTTTATTACCAGTTTGAGTTTATTATACGCATCAGAACAAATCAGAATGGAAGGACATGATAAGATTTCCATTAAGATGACACAAAAGAAATTGAATAAAAAACCACAGAAAAGTATGAGATACATTCGTGGTAAAATTAGCACTGTCCAAGATACATCAGGAATTAACTTATTAGTATGAAACGAAAGATAAAAATCAATCACAAAAGAATCAGAAGAACTCTTTATACTGACCAACCAATCAAGATATAAGAAAGAAATTTAAAGGTCTCTTACATGCAGCTCCACTAATGGCTTAGGTTGCATCCTTGAGTCTCTTTATCAACGTATCCAGAGACTTCTTCTTTGGGTTCTGCTTCGCCCCCCTCGTCCCAAAGGTTCCAAATAGCCGATCAGAAGAGTCTCTAAACTTTTCTGAGATTGCTACTACCATCCTATGATCCACCAAAGCACTATAACTCTTCTCCCGGATGACTGGATTCAGATAATTCTCCGGATGATTGCTCATAAGCAAATTGATCAGTTGCCTTGCTTTAACTAATGCCTGCTTCAACTGATTCGTATCTGCATCTGACTCTGAAAACAGATGAGATTGGTCATCCGCAAATGATTCCAATAGCCGAAGATCACAGTCAAATCCCAAAACAGCATTTGCATTAAACCTCTTAACTGCATCCCCATGAAAGACCCCTGCAATCTTCTCAGATATATGATGTAGAACACCATGCAAAACTCGTTTAAGCACTTGAACCGGCAATATTTGCTGCGCTGTTGAAACCAACGTCTCCAAATATATAATAACCTCATTTGCATATTCATTCCCATTTGGAGGCGGCTCATCAGCCATCCAATTCACATTCTCTGTTAACAACATGAAATCATCAATCTTAGCCTTAAGCAATCCAGTAAGATGCTCTTCTGCTGCATCACGGGCATTTTTCAGAGGAAACTGCCTTCTCCCTCTCTCTGCCATTCTTAATGGAATGCCCGATAGCTGGGCTGCATGACGAAAGAAAAAATCACAAGCACGCTCCAAAACTGCCATGTTAGCAGCCACCTGCATTGCCTGAGATACCCCATGAACGGATGAACTGATAAGCTTCACTAGAGCCCCATCCAATACCTCATGCAAAAGCCGGTCCAAATACTTCTTCACCACATCATAGAAATCCAACTGGCCACCATATGACATAAAGCTAACAGAATCCTCGATAAAAGACCGCACAATGCGGCAGCAATCTGGCACTGTCGAAGAAAAAGAAGCAATATATGGGAATGCAGGAACTATATCAGAGGTCTGAATCTGAAATGAAAGCACATTCATCGAATACTCATACTCTTTCTTCATCATCATCTGCTCAAACTTATCATTTGCAAGCGCATCACCAATCAACTTCCTACAATCCGACAACAAAAGCTCATGATACTTATCTCTATGCTTACTCAACACGTCAAGCAATGCATCAACTAGATATCCGTACCGTCGCAACGTAACACCTAACAAACTAACATAATCCTTAATCAACAACAAATGATTCGCAGTCTGCATCCGCGAAAACTGATCTTCCAAAACAGAACACATTTTACTAACAGCAGTGTCCCAAAGATTCTCAACCTGCAGTTTGGAGATCAAACCGCCACCAGTACGCAAAATGCGATCCTCAACTATAAAGAAACCGGCAATTTGTGCAAAAAACGTCTGATGCGATTCAAGAAACGGAGTCATGGATGATACCTGAAAATCCGACGTCAACTGAAGCTTCCGATTCTCGAAGTAATACTGCTTGAACCGATCTTTAAGACCGAGGGTTTGATGAATGTGATAAGCTCTGTACAAAGGCGTCAGATCAAACCCCAACATACCGAATTTCTCTTTTCCATCTTCTCCGGCAAAAATTCCACTAGAATTTACATCCTCATTATCATCTTCTTCTAATGCATACACACAGTCTTTTAAACTGAGTCTACTTTGTTCTTCAGCTTGCCGTTGTTTGATCCGAAGTTCTTCTTCTCTCTGTCTTGAAGACGATGCCTGTCCGATTGCTAACTGACCCAAATTTCGACTAACGACACGGATCTGAACAAGCCAATCGCCAAATTCTTTGTTGATTTTTCGTTCAACGTGAGATCTGATAGCCGGAATCAGTTTCTCCAGCATCCGACGGAGAGTCGACGAGGGAGTTTTCTCGAGGAAATGTCGTTCGATTGTATCGAGGCATTTCAACGCCATGTAGAAATTTCCGGCAGCGAGATGAGAATTAGCGCGAGAACATATTTCTACAAGACGAATGCAGCGATTTACGGATTCGATAGCAAGCGAAGCATTTTTGCTTACGTTGCGCGCTTCTATGAACGCGTCGAGGGAGGAAAGTAAGGGGCCGGCGACGGATTGGAGGAGGGAGTTGGAGTGGGAGAGGGAGGATTTGAGAGAATCCACGTCTGAGAGCAGGGAGCGAAGGTCGTCGACGGCGAGGATGAAGTCTTCGTAGTGGGCCCGGCAGACTTCTTCGATCTCGGATTCTTTGGACCGGGAGAAATGCTTGAGGTGGTGGAGGAGGGCCTCCGGGTGGCCGGAAGCGAAGGCTTTACGGACGAAAGGGCCCAAATCCTCGCCGTTGCAGATTGCCGAGGAGAGGAGGAGTTGGTCAAGTTTTTCGGTGGAATCTGGGCCGTCGGATGTCAGAGGGGCGATCTTGCGTCGCATCTTGGTGGAGTGCATGGGATCAGGCTGCGGGGTATTCTGTCTCTGGAGAGACGGAATTGGGTTAGGGGAATGAAAGATTTTTGCACAGAGAGAGGAGGAAAGAGGCGTGCTAGAGATGAGGATTTTTAATCGAGTAAAATAGCCTTGACAGAAAAAATATGACCATTACTTTGAGTGTTGTTGACGATATTTGGTGCTTTCGTGAGGGTAATTTTGTCCCTTCGTGAAGAAACAGGCGTAGCCGATGTTTGACTTGTAGGGTAATGATCGAGGACTGGTTTCTCTCTTTCAGTTTTTTAAGGGGAAATGCCGGTGGCGTCGCCGGAAACCGTCAGAATCGCGAGGAGGACTACAGTGATGGCGTCGTTACATTTGCCTCTAGATTGATGGGAAGAGAATTTGGGGTATGCTTCTAGATTACTATAATGACCCTGCGAATGTTGGAGAACAGCTTCAGCTGTTGCGTTCGGGATGATAGTATCAAGGGAAGTGATATACTCTTAGAGGCGTTTTAAAGAGGTTGAGGGTCCCTCTCAAGAAGACAGTGTCCCATTTAATTTAAAGGGATTAGATGGGACACTTGTTAGTGTATTTTAAATCTTTTCTATTTTGCATCTTGGACTAGCTCGCCGTATTTTGTTAATTCGAGGAAAATATTGTTACCAGTAGATATTTCTTGCTGGTAATATAACATTATATTTTTGCATTTTTCAGTATTCTCTCGAGTGGACTATTTTTTTTAAGGAAAAATGGTAGGCTAAAATCTTTATTTTTTGTTTCTTTCATTTGCACCTTGAATTCTGATTCAATGAAATTGCACCCTCAATTTACGTGATGAGCTCAAGTATGCCTCCAATTAGAAACATTAGATGACACTGTCAGGACATATTCCACTTGGCTTTGCTTACATGTATTTTTCGTTTGATGCAATATTCTGACCCTATAAGTGGCTTTTGACCATTGATGTGTCAATTTGACCGTTAAAAAGAGAGGCAAAATTTGATTTAAAGTTGGGTTTTCATTATTTTACTTGCCTCTTCTTCTCCGTTCTCTCTCTTCTTGGCCCTACATTTTTAGGTTGGAGCACAACCCACATTTGCAAAACTCACAAGTGATCTTCACTTTCCAGCAAATTCCATATTTGTAAGTGAAGTTTTCATCAAACCGCCTCTCTCCCTTTCTGTCTCCAAAGACCCTCTCTATTGGTCTATATGTTGTTTCCATTAAAATCTCCCTCCCTTCTTGTGATAGGATGCCCATTTTTTTGTTTGAATTCATAATATTTGGATCTCTCTCTCTCTCTCTCTCTCTCTCTCTCTCTCTCTCTCTCTCTCTCTCTCATCATTTTCTTGCCTCTTTGCCAAATCCATCTTCCATTAGCAAGTTTGAATAGTGTTTTTTTTTTTTTTTTCACTATGTGGTGTGACAGTGGGTGGTGTGGTAACATTTTGACTAATTGATTGAGGTTGATGTGATGTCCGCTATTTGCAAGTTGTGAAAAGGCTATTGAAGCAACCGATGAGCAAAGATTCTCATTGTTGATGTGCCCAAATGGTTGTGGATCATCAAAGGTTTATATCTCTAGAACATAGCTCAATACTAAAAGGAAGTTTTATAAATGTTCTAATTGGTTAGGGGAGAATGGATGTGAATATTTTTGATGGGTGGATGATGTGGTTGGATATGGAAGAGTTCGAAGAGAGTTTTCAAGTGTCATAAAACCTATTGTTTCATTTGTTAGAAGAGAGGTTGCAACTGTAGACTTAGTGTAGCTATTTTGTAGGCTGATCAATGTTATCTATTTTGTGACAATTGTATTGGTAGCCCCCAATTGTTATGCATGTTTATTGTAATATTAAAGCAGTGAAAAATGAAGGAACTAAAGAGTTTGGAAATTGGCAACGTATTGAGTATGTCTTCACTCTAGTTAGATTTCTTCATCTAAGAGGTCTTAATATTCTTCCTACCTTCACAAATGAATCTATATTTTGCTAAAATAATTCAATAGCAAAATCCTCAAGCCATAAGGGCCATACTAACAATGGTCAAACTAATGTAGGCATGCCATTATGCAGCACTACTTCATATAATAGATAAGTATTTACACTCACTAAAAATAAATGTTTACTTTATTCAACATAAATGCTACTATCTAAAGAAGGTTCCTATGAAGAAGTTTCTTGAAATGCCATTTAATTTAATCCTTAAGCAACATTTCATATCCCATTGCAAACACCTTTCTGTTGTCTAATAGTAACACAAGTCTTTAAAACCAATGAATGGCATCAAACAACCATAGTTTTATTCGTTGTGAATATAACCCAAACCTATGTTCACAGAAGCACAAAATAGTTACTAATTGTATATTGTTAAGAGACCTAGTATCCATCATTAGTTTCATTTCCAAATAGGAGAACAATATTCATTTCCAATCATCATCTCGATGTAGCTTAATCAAATTGAATCCATCCCTAGAGATAACTATTATCTAGTAACTATTCACTATTCTTTTGCGAGCAAAAACACAAAAAGATAACCATTCACAAACCCTTGAACCAAAAAAGGATTACTATTCACAAAACTATGCATACATATGCTTGGCTTTCTCATATTTAGAGAGAGACAGAGAGATAGAGAGAGAGAGAGAGAGAGAGAGAGAGAGAGAGAGAGAGAGAGAGAGAGAGAGAGAGAGAGAGAGAGAGAGAGAGAGAGAGAGAGAGAGAATTGTAAGGCCTTCAATATTCTTCTCCAACTCTGTCATTCATTACTGAAGTGATGCATAGTGGCTTGAACTAGTTTCCTGTGTTTCTTATTGTTGAACAGGTTTAGAATTTCCAACTTGGATTATTGGTTGGACTTGTCTAATGTTGTCACGACCCGGGTTTTTATATGATGCAATTTTGATAAAAAGGCGAGATCTCTTGTTTTATAAGTATGAGATGCACGAAAATCTTTTTCTTTTGGAAAACAATCTTTTATAAAAACCCCGAGTGTGAAAACACATTCTCCAATAATTTAGCCATGGCAAAGTTTCAATCAATATCATTCCCAAGAAAGTGTTAGTCACAGCCCCAGCTATTAGAGAGTAACTACAATCAAGTAACATTAAAAGATAAGATAGGGGTTTACTTACTTGTACTTAGCCTGTGTTTCCTAGTACAAACGTCCCTTGCCCTTAAGTATTTACTTTGTATCTGAAAAATGTTAAGGATTTGGGTGAGTATATAATATACTCAGTAGGAGCCTATCACTACTAGTTTTATAAATGCATGAGATGTTTTTAAAATCATATGCTCGTTCAAAATATGCGTATGTTTGAATACTCAAGTTTAATATCATTATAAGAATCCATAATCAACTGAAATTCAAAATATGCGTATGTTTGAATACTCGAGTTCAATATCAGTATAAGAATCCATAATCAACTGAAATTCAAAATATGCGTATGTTTGAATACTCGAGTTCAATATCAGTATAAGAATCCATAATCAACTGAAATACTCATGACTTAAAAGATCACATAATCCAAAATTGAAAGTATAATATATATATGATGACATCATGATATGCAATAGATGCTTCATGGAGTCCAACTCATGGACCTCTAGTATGGTATGGTCGACCAACCTCATATCATGTTATATGAAATGCACATAACTCATCAAACCATAGGGTCCACTATGCCCACGACCTCCTCGCCGTGTGGTCCTCGGGTACCTGAGGACACTTGGTCATAGCCTCCAAGGGGCCTATGACACGTCGACCCAGTGCCGTGACACCAGTGGTAGCCCCCTGTACCACATGTAGTCGACGTAGGGACTTGCCTCTTTTTGGGCGTGGTACCCATCCACCTATTAGTGGTAGAGGCCGGGTGGCCAACCCAGATCCCTCGGCATAGCACCCACGGGCTTATTTGCCCAAATCACATAAGATTAAAGAAGCCAAAACCTCTTGTTAAAACTTGTCCTCTTTGTGTCCCTCACAACTGCCTGGCCCTCGGCACTCTAGCGTCTTTTGGCAACCCTCAAGGACATGCAATCTTTGCAAGTACTTAAATCATGCAATGCATGCACTTGTTTGCAACACATATGTGTGCATAATGTATATGCAATCCTTTCAAACACATGGCTATGAACAAAGCATTTATTGTGCATGCTGAATTAATTCATGCAAATCAAGTCATATATTTAAAACATATGTTCTCAAAATAACAATAGTTCTTTTAAAATAATCTAATAGTGATAGAGCACCTACCTGACTAGGTCGAGTTAACCCTTTGTCCTCGTACGCTCCTGAACATGGTTTGGGGACTCAAGGTTAGTTTAACCTATCTTTTATGGGTTTAGAGCAGTTGGGTCTTATTACTTAGGCATTAGGGGTCCATCCCTATGCCTATGGGTGTCCTAAGGTCCTAATTGGGACTTGGTATCCTCAGTTTTCCAAAGTTCTAGTGGCCACGCACCACCATCCTATTCTAAGGGTCATGCCCTCCTTTGATTGGGCCTTGATCAGGGAATTTATAGTTTGGATGTGTCTGCGTCGTCGATACAGACACAAGGCCTTTTGCGGCACCTCAATCGGAGCTCTAGATCTCAAGTTATAAGCGTTTTAGTGTCCTATGTACATAGAGTCTTTAAAGACAAAAGGACGGAATGCTAGGGCGTTGCGCGTCAACGTCATGCGCCCTAGCTTCCTTAACAACCAAAAAAATGACGCCTCTGCTAGTGCGCTGTGTGTTTGCGGCGTGCACCTCAGCGGGCGCGTCTGCAGACGTGCGCAACTTCTCCGCCCGTCTGTCCCTTTAGCGGGCGCGTCCCCGGACGCGCCCGTTGGTTTTCTTCCGACGCGTTCGACGTGTCACGTTCCGTCTGGAACATCTGCGTCGACTAGGGGACCGGGGTGTCCTCAGGACACCCTGGTTCTACCTTGTCGAACCAGTGCGGCCCTGGGGACATCCCAGGGTCCTTGGTGGCTCTCCCAGAGGTCTATTCTCCATGGTTTTTCATGCAAAAACCTAGGGAAACTGAGCCTAGGACTATGGGTGAGATGGGTTTGGGGAGTTTTTGAGCGTACCTGTTTCGTGGCTGGTTTTCTCTCCACGTTTTCCCCTCTTGGTCACTGCTCCACAATGGGTTTTCTCCAAGGTTTTGAGCTGCCATTAGAGGCACCCAAGAGCTCTATTTATAGGGCTTTTAAAGAGGGTTCTTGAGGGGTTCTAACTGCCTTTGAATGGCGGTGGAGAAACCTCTAGAATAGCGGTGGTTTCTCCTTGAAACACCGCCGTTCCAGAAGCCTCTAGGAGGTTGAAGACGACGGGGTGCCCGTATCAAAATGGGCACCTGTGTTTTTCAGGTTAAGTCTTTTTTGTGAAATTTACAGTTTTGCCCCTGAACTTCAAAGGGCCATATCTTGCTCATTTTAACTCCGTTTTGGGTGATTTTAGTCTCGTTGGATTCCTTTTTCTGAGATGCATCTAATGGAACCACTTTTAGGACCAAATTCCTGAGTTTAGTCAAGAAAACTAGTGAAATGACCAAAATGCCCTTATCTTTAAAACTGAACTTTTCATTGCTAAACTTGGAATTTCAATATTACAAAATTTGGAGTCATTACAAATGTTCACCATCCTTGGCATAATTCAAGGCCTCTAAGAACACATTGAGATACTTAGGTGTGAGATTAAGCTCTTCAAGTAAATACATAAACTCTTCAAATAAGCACATAAGCTACAAGATGAAATATTCCTTTAAGATGGCTAGCATTGTAGCTTACCAAGTAATTGTAGAGCCATCCAATAGTGGCTCCCATGTCCTGCTAAGTACCCATGCCCCATAATAAATGCTGGCATTACTAGCACTCTAACTAGATCATTAGGCAACATTGGATCTTCTTTGTGGAGCCCCATCTTGATCATGAACAGGTGTAAACATAATGAGTGAGTAGTATTCATTTAAGTAAACCATTCATGGAATGATTAGTGCAAGTTTATGGGCATGCCTTACCTAGTGTTTTTTTGGTTTGCTTCTGCTTCTCTTTGAACCTTGTTTAGGGGTTGTAAAAGATCCCCTTTCTATTAGAGCATCTTGTTACTTCGTTCCTTTCCTCATCTGGATCTTTCAACCCTTTTAACTTTCTACTTAGAAATCTTCTTCCAAGTGGGGCTAAAAGTAGACCAATCTTCTTCTTCTCCTATAAGCTACTTCCATGAACAGGTTTAATGGCATATACTTAACACTTTTCCCATGCCTCTTTCCTATACCTCTATGCCACGAACTCTTTAGTTGAACCACTAATGGTCTTGATCACAAATATTGCACGGCAACACAAGATTCGACTTAGGTCCCAAGCCCTAGAAGCCCATTATCTGCTACTCGAATTCATAATATATCCTTTCTGATTCTATCTAATCTCATTCTATTCATCACCATCATAAAGTGCTTCACATATGAAACTATTTACCTTACTTTCATCTAGCTTTGGTTGTATTCTTTGACAAGTTAATCTATGCCATTCTTGGATATCCTTCTTCTTCCCAGCCACTCTCACCACCACTTGTCTCCTAATTTCTTCCACCATTTCCATGATGGGCTTCTCCCAAGCTCCCAAAATATAAACATTAAATATTTTAGACATGTTATTGTCTCTGGAGTCACAATCACTCTATGTGGGAAAGAATCCCCTACAGAAGGTAAACGACTCCTATTCTTTAAATGCCTTGGCTGCCATCTCCACCATTACATCTTTGAAATCTCAGTATGTAGTTCCTTTGGCTGCCTTATAAAAAAATTTCTTGAAATCCCTCCATCTATGGTTCTTCTTTCAATTGGCATACACATGCCTGGTATACATCCTATGCTTTACAAGAGGGATCATGCTCTTAGTGGCTTGGACCAAACCTTGCAAAATAAAATGAAAGGCACATGAGCTTATTTTCTGTTTATACAATGGTAACACATAAACATTGATACAATGGTATAATATTAACAAGTAAGTTGACTAGACTCTGAATGGTAAGCAATAGCATACCTTTTTCCTTGTCACTGATTGTGGTTAATCCAAGGCCCTCACTAATAATCCATGGTCAATGAATAGAAGCTACAATAACCATAATCAAAAGCTCAAGCTGCCTCTACAATTGTCGAAGTAATGGGGAACATTTGATGATTTGCATCTCTCCCCACTGCACACAACAACTCTCCCTTACAAACCATATGAGAAGTACCCATCCAAACCTATAATTAACCTATGTCTCCTTTCCATCTTTTGGCCAATGCAAGAAAGAAAACATAGAATCTATGGAAAACTTATGCTCCACCAATGGTTGGCCTTTTCCAAAGTGACTCAATTGTGCTATCGAGGTTCTTGGCCCTTACCTTATAAATATAATCCCATATATTCTTTCAAAATGTGAAATTAGGATGCCTATATAATCTATAAGCCTTTGACTCTATGCTCCAACACTATGAAGGGTACATCAACCTTGTATGTATCCCTAATCTCATCCCTTAATTCTATCAATTTGATATTAGGCCTCTTCCTTATCGTATCCATAAGGACCTTTTCTAGGTACTTTGATATCAATTGTTTGTTCTTAAGACTCTTCACACATGTACGAGTGTTGTTTAAAGACAACATGAAATATTTATACCTTCTTGTCAAAAGATGCAAACAACCTCCATTGACACCCTTTAGAAACACATATGGATTGGACCTTCTACTATTCAAACTTGGAAAACTTGATGTCTCTAAACTCATGTGCCATGAAGGCTACTATAGTTTATTTGAAATCTTCATCATTGTGTATGCCAATTGTAAATTGTTTTTGGTCAATGATCTACATTTGCATCATATATAGGGAATTTCTTCTTTTTTATTCCTCTCCTACATCTCATCATTCTCAGAATAAGTGTTGTAATCTAAAGAGTCTATGTAGTATGATATCTCATGGTTGAACTATTTAGTTGTAGGTCTTGCTTTCTTTGTGGCATGATCTTCCATTAGCCTATAGGTGATTTTTTTAGTTGGTTGTGTTTCCTCCACTTCTTTTCCATCACTTTTCTACAATTCTCTTACCCTAGCTCTCACCTCAGCAACCTTTTCATCCTATGTGAATAGCTCATCATCCTTAGTAGCACTCTCCTCTATACTATTAAGGAAGCAATTCTCCTCCTCCCCATTGACATCTAAAGCAACATCTTCTACTCTTACCTCACCCAGATCATCATGTGATTTGCCCACTTCCTCAACATTCACATTCATTAGACCCTCACGAAGTGATACTTCCTACTGACAACCTTTCAGCTCTAAATAAACTATTAGTGAACCACCATCTCCAACCTACTTTGCCTTCTCCAATAGATCATTGTTTTCAAGAAAACACAATATGTATCTTGCAACATGTAGTACACATTAATGATATCCCCTCATTGTATCAAACCTTTCAGCCAATCCCAAAATGTCCAACTTGGACAAGTGGTCGTGGTCATAGTTCTTAAACCTTCCTCCATGATGGAACTCAATGGTGAATAAGTACATGCCGACATAGTTGTCAAAGATAAGTAATTGGAGAAGTTCAAGCATGAAATAAATTAAAGAAAGGGGCAAAATAACAACTAATAACATATATCTTAACCATGACGTGCTACAAAAGGAGGACTTATATCTAAAGAAAGCAAATTAAATCATATCTACTCACTTTGCTATATGATGAACTAATACCATGTCTCGAGTGAGAATGTATAAGAAAGTTCAATGATTCATATATGATGCCATAAAGTTGTACTCTAGTTATAACTAGTAACTTAGAAAAATTAAACTTAAGACAAACCATGCTTCATAGAAGTACCAAGAATCATCAAAGGTGAGGGTTTCTTTCTTTTCATTTTCCCTAATTAGCAAGATGAAAGAAACTCTACAAAAAAGCAGGAATGAAGTCTGGAATCACCAATTAGTCACAAATTTAGATTTCTAATGATTAATGAAAATTGTCTCATTTTGAAATCTTCAGATATGTGAATAATCACAATATAGTGTAAACAAACTGTCATCAAATAGTAAAGATATATCCAATGGTTGTGCCTTTAACAAACAAGAGAATGGTATAGGCTTGACTATTATCACTTCTTTGATAATTGACTACCCATATATAACCAATCAATGCAGTATTATCTTTAGGCTAAATTTTACCAATTCATATATATTAAAATGATAATAGAGGTGAATCAGTTCATACTAATGTGATTTAATAGTTACTTAAGTTGCATGGACATACCAACTTGGAAGCACATCTTGCTAACTAAGTTGAGTTGTATCAACTACTTGTAATCATCTAACGCTTGATACCACTAAGCATGCTAAGTAAATTAGAAAGACAAATAGGTAGTTCATAGATAATTACATAACAAAACCAAGCAAATTGGTGGGAAAAAGAAATGAATAAAGTATAGTATGGACCATTTTCCAATTGAAAACATACAGCAATCAATGTCTAGATTTTTGGGTAATCCTTTAGTACATAGGACAAGAAAAGATGGAGGTGGCTTGGGTTTGACACTATCACAACTATACAAACTATTTAGAAGCCTTTAGAGGTGGATAGATGTGTTAAGAAAAAGATGATAACTTGAAATGAAGAAATTCATAAGAAATCAATACAAAATTAGTTAAAGGAATAGATTGATGGGCTCATCTTGTGCTATTTAAGTCTCTTTGAATTTTTTAAAGGAAGCATGATAAATGGACTACAACTTTCAAATAAGTAAACATGATAGATTAAAGAATTGAAAGAACATGAACAAAATGTTTCTCTCTTATAATTTAGAGAGCTATTGAGTTTCTATAGTAGATTTTTAATTGCAAAGCATCATTTCAAAAAGGTTCAATCATCCATATAATGAAAAAATGAGGGGTCCCTTGATTCTTAAAAAATATCGATAGTAGCATACATGAGGATCCCTCAATTCTTATAAAAACCACTAATCCATACAAGCATAAGATGACATAGCCTAATGTGATCAAAACAAACAATAAAATACATCTAAATGACCCATTAAGATATTTTCATAGACAAAAACATGCCACAAAATAGAACAATGAATATTCAACTAATCAACTACTTAAAAATCAAAATTTCACATAGAATCCCTACCTTAAGTACAGAGTGACATTAATGGCAACAATTGTGGGACAAAAATCATAAAGAAATATGTGATGTCTAGGACTAAGATTCACAAAATAATAACAATGAACTTGGAGGGTGTTTCGAGCAACCAGCAATACATATGATAAGAAAAGTGGGCTAATATGAATGAAAATCATAGTCCATGTCAACAAAATCTGTGCTAAGGACTGTTCGCAAACTTAAATATATAAATTTGTTTGGCAACAACAACTCTAGTTCATTACTAGGCAAGAAAAACTATGGACCCCACATAGTCTAGGTCAAAAACTAACTTAGAGTTCAAATGTCATGCCACTTTCCTAGTTGACAAAAATAATAATGGCATAACCGATGGTGTAGCCTTAATATTACCAGTAAGTGCACAAATCAAAATAGTAATTGCATGCAAGTAGAGGTTGATCCCATGAGGAATCTCATATTTTCATATGTTGGTTGAATCTTGCTTAAACTAACTTATCCTAACCAAAGAAAGATTGAATTTGAACTAAAATAACAATTAAAATAATATGAAAACTAAAACATGCATGAAATAGAAACTTCCTAAAACTAAACAAAGAAACTAATCTACATACAATCAATCTTAGATAAAACCTAGCCATGAACTAAACCTAACCTATCATGCAACTAACTCAATCAAATAAACATGCAAAACTAGAGAAACAAAGACTATATGATGCATGAATGGGATTTGACGTTATGAAAGGTGCGCATGGGATCTAAGTAAAGAATGCATGGAACAGAGATGGGTTTTATCCATGAATGAATGGGGGTATGGTGTGTGTAATGCTTGAATGAAAGATGCATGGAAAATAAGTATTAAACATGAGATTCAATGAACTAAACAAACATGGAGAAGTGTGCAATAACCATGATGTAAAGCACTAAACAAATAAGATTTTATTGAATAGAAACTTGTTACAAATGTGGTGCGCATCCTCCAAAGGCTGTGCGCACCATTCTAAGATCTCAAAACAGCCCAACAAATTTTCTTAAACTTCTTCAATATAATCCAATGGCCATTCTTAAGCTAGCATGTAGGTAACAAAAAGAATAACTAAGGAGAAAGAGATGGGAATGAGAGTAAAGAAAGCAAGGAATTCAAGGAACTTAGGAACCAAATAACTTGATCCAAAGATCAATCTCTCTAAGCAATCACTACAAGAGATTAGTGATCCTTTGATATAAGGGTCTAAGGCTCAAATCAAGAGGCAAATAACAAAGAAACTCATTGAATCAAACAAGGAAAGAATGTAGATAATCAAAAGGAGTTAAACCAAAGTAATGAAGAAACGAACAAGAGCAATGAACTAACTTAGAAATCAAGAGCTCATATACCAAAGAACACAAGCAAGAGGGAGGTGTGGAATGGCTGCTACCAACAAGGGAAGACATTGAAGGTTTGGGAAGCAACAAAGGTGGGAGGCACCATCTTTTTAGGAGGTAGACATCTCCCCTTCTCAAACATGACTTTCCACATGAAAACCCTAGAAGTTTTCTAGTGTTTGATCAGATTAAAATTGTTGAGGATGTAATCCCATGTGGGGAATGTAAGATAGATTTTGAAGGCTAGGATTTTCCTTGAACTTAGGAAATTTTTGGATTTGAAAGTGAAAATCATGGAACATCTTTTAGAGGTGAAAATAGTTTAACTCCCAAGTGGTTTCGATGTGGAATTTGGAGTGAATTGGATAGGTTTAGAAGGTGGGTCACATAGGGAAAGTTTAGGATGAGATGAGACTTAGAAGGAGGGATAAGATGGGAAGCTATGAATTGGATTTAGAAAGTGGAGCTGGCATTAGGATATTAGGCATCCAAGGTAGGAGGTGCCACTTTTTAGCAGGTGCATCTCCCTCCTTAAAAATCATGGAATTCCCTAAGTTGTGATGCTAAGAAGGTTAAGTGGGACATGGGAGATAGTTAAGTAGTGATGAGTGGAGATTAGGGGTTTAGATAGTGGCCACTAGGTGTTTCATGTGGAATGAATATGGTAAGTGGAGACAGATGGGAAGAAAACTAAGGAATGGGCTCTTTTTCCACTGGTCTACCTTGCATACTATCTTTCCTTCTTGATTATCATCCAAATTCCTTCTAAAGATCCCTTGAATTTCACATTTTTAACCTAAGATAATTTCTTGAAATAATCCTTGTGTGGCTCCATGTGGTGTAGCTAATATGGCTTAGGCGGCTCACTTTGATGGATTGAGCAGCTAATTTCTTTGGCTTCAAAGTTTGAATGGCTTGGATTCTTTAGGTCCTTGTTAGAATAGGAAACCTCATGCATGGCTCCAATTCTCATGCAAAGTGGTAGAATTATATGGCTTTCTGCATGGGCCTATTTTAGTCACCTTTGAGTCTTCCAATTGCTTTCTTGCTTGCCTTAAGATGATCTTGAAGCTTGATTGAGCTTTGAAAATGATTAAATTTAGGTCTTGGCTCTCCTCTTTTATCTTGATCTTCAATTATTATCTTAAGTGATCTTGGCCGTTAGATCATCATCTCACCACCTTCAAAACAGTAAAAACTTTAATTAAGTCTTAAAAAATTATGATTATTCACATACATACTCTAGATTAGCCTTTGAACTTGCAATATATCAAAATTTTGAATTATTAGGTTAGAAATACATGTTTTATATACATCCAGAAGAACCTTCGAATAATGCCTATAATTCATAACGCATGGACTACTAATTGGGTACTTCTCTATAGAAAATTGAACACTCATCAACCTAACATCTTCTCTTATCTTGCAATTGATTTGAACCATCAAATTGAGGGTGTAATTTCATTGAATTGAAATTCAAGGTGGAAATGGAAAAATGAAAAATTGAAGTTTTTTTCTTATAAATTTTCCTTTTTGTAAAGTCCTCATTTTGTTTGTATTTTTAATTTTAGCACCTTGTTATGAATATAACCTTTTGAAGGCTAATTTGATTTTTTAAAGGTAAAATTGATTAAGTAATCAAATTGATGTGCATTGGTGACTAGGCTTTGGGGCCTTTCTTCATAATGGTCTAGATGGCATTGTTGATATTACATTTCACATATAAATTTTTTGCTTTATTATAAGCAACGAAATACAAAGCAAATGACACATACACAATATTAGAATTAATCTTAGCATAAGGGGAAAGTGGCAAATTTGCAAACAAGCATACTTCAAAGGTGATTTTGATTTGTTTGCAACTAATTGTGCTAGGCATTTATTTATTGAAAAAGACAATCATTACAATCATATATAGAATTATCCTATACAAATCATTATATGCTAAAAGATCAAAATCGAAGTATCTACTTCTTGAAACTCTTTAAAAGAATGTCAACACAATTGCATGCATTTGTTCATTGCCTTAGAAATGTAATTTCACACCATAGTAAGGGTCCATGGACAAACTAATGCATAATTAACCATGTCTACTAAAATGCACCCAAATGACATCTACCCATGAGAATTATTATATTAGGTTGCAAATATTCTCCTCCTCAACATTAAGGACAAAAGCTCCTTTCCAGTCTCTCACTATTCCCCTAATTGATCCTCCATTTTCATCAAGAGAAGCATTTGTATTGAACTTATAAGTCCTAGTTTAGCTTTATCCCATATGCAAGTATGATCATGGTTTTCAATTGCATATAGTTTCCATCCAAACTGAGCAACAGTAAACCAAGTTGTGGTTGTATTGAAATCAAGAAGGTTAAGATAATTCTCTTTTACAAAAAGATCAACAATAATATGTTGTGAAACCCATTTCTTATGGACATCTTTTGCAAAACACCCAAGCATTTCTCACCTTCCACATATAAAAGTAGAAGTTCTAAAAACTATTTTTGTAGATATGGTAGTTTGATGCTTACCTTTGAAATGTGTTTTTGTCCGAAGAATTTCCTTTTGAGAAGATTTGAATTGGGCCTTCTTAGTTTGAATCTCAAGAGAATGGAAGGCTACACTCATGATAGAAAAGATCATACGAAGAAGAGGTGATCAACACCTCTAGTGGTGATTCATTCAAACCACAAGTTGAAAGGAATTAATTTCCATTAAGATTTAATTAGTTGTATTTACCTTATCCAAAATTGCTTGCTAAGCTTTGAAGGTATACTCATGAATGTTACCCTTAAACCAAATTTCTTGATTTTAATCAACTTTTGGATATATTTTTCTAACAAAATCTTATGCACTAGAAAGAGTGTCATCTTGAACTTCTTTATGTCATCATCCTTGTTTGAGAGAACAACTTTAGGAATCATGTCTCAAATTATAGCTAGGACTACCAATAAATTGGATATAGTTTTAATACCATCATTTGCACCCATTCCTATAAATTTTATCAGTTTGGATTTGAATTTGTACAATATTTTTGAATTTGTACAACCACACACAATACTCCCTTCAATCAACCCATTGTGATTCAATTTTGTCCTCACATAAAAAAGATCCATTTAGCATTTGATAAATTGGTGATGGGATTTGAAATAGAATTGGGTTTTGAAATCCAAGAGTGAGATAAGATGGTTTGAGATTGTTTGATAAACCATCTTCCCTCACTTTCTTTCGAGAACCCATCTACCAGTGAAGATGAAGAAGCATTTGGTTGAGAATGGATGTGAGGACCATTGTTGGAGGGGATTGAAAGATTTTTTAAATAGAACACATGAAGAAAAGTGATAGAAGATGGTTTGAGAACCATATAAATTGATTATAAAAAATAGATGATTTGTATGGAAAAGGGATTCAAGAAGATGTTTTAAGATGGGTTTTGATGCATCAACCATTTTTTGCTTGACTTTGGCTATCAACATGATTATTGATTTGCAAACAAGCATACTTTAGAAGTGATTTTGATTTGTTTGCAACTAGTTGCGCTAGACATTTATTTATTGAAAAAGACAACCATTACAATCATAAATGGAATTATCCTATACAAATCATTATATGCTAAAAGATCAAAACTGAAGTATCTACTTCTTGAACTCGCTTTAAAAGAATGCCAACTACTACATTTGCCTCTTTCCAAGTAGTTTGATTTCTTCATTGCCTTAGAACTATAAATTCACACCATAGTAAGGGTCCATGGACAAACTAATGCATAATTAACCATGTCTACTAAAATCCACCCAAATGACATCTACCCATGAGAATTATTATATTAGGTTGCAAATATTCTCCTCCTCAACATTAAGGAGAAAAGCTCCTTTCCAGTCTCTCACTATTCCCCTAATTGAGCATCCATTTTCATCAAGAGAAGCATTTGTATTGAACTTATAAGTACCTAGTCTAGCTTTATCCCATATGCAAGTATGATCATTGTTTTCAATTTCATATAGTTTCCATCCAAACTGAGCAACAGTAAACCAAGTTGTGGTTGTATTGAAATCAAGAAGGTTAAGATAATTCACTCTTACAAAAACATCAACAATTATATGTTGTGAAACCCATTTCTTATGGACATCTTTTGCAAAACACCTAGGCATTTCTCACCTTCCACATATAAAAGTAGAAGTCCTAAAAACTATGCTTATAGATATGATAGTTTGATGCTCACCTTTGAAATGAGTTTTTGTCCGAAGAATTTCCTTCTAAGAAGATTTGAATTGGGACTTCTTAGTTTGAATCTCAAGAGAATGGAAGGCCACACTCATGATGGAAAAGATCATACGAAGAGGATGTGATCAACACCTCTAATGGTGTTTCATACAAACTACAAGTTGAAGGGAATCAATTTCCATTAAGACATAATTAGTTGTATTTATCTGATCCATTGGTCAAATTACTAGACCCCAACTACCATGGGGTGTCAATCCTAGCATTTCGTCTCAATTTTCATTATGTGTAGCTACGAAATTGACATGTGGCTTCCATGTGGGACCCACATGTTGTCATATTAGCTCAAATGACAAAACTACTCCCATAATGGTATTAACTTTATAAATCTTGTCTCTATATATTTTAAAATTTGCTACCACAACCACACACAATACTCCCTTCAATCAACCCATTGTGATTCAATTTTGTCCCCACATCAAAAAGACCCATTTAGCATTAGATAAATTGGTGATGTGATTTGAAATAGAATTGGGTTTTGAAATCCAAGAGTGAGAGAAGATGGTTTGGGATTGTTTGAAAAACCATCTTCCCTCACTTTCTTTCGAGAACCCATTTAGCAATGAAGATGAAGAAGCATTTGGTTGAGAATGGATGTGAGGACCATTGTTGGAGGGGATTGAAAGATTTTTAAAATAGAACACATGAAGGAAAGTGATAGAAGATGGTTTGAGAACCATATAAATTTATTAAAAGAAAATAGATGATTTGTATGGAAAAGGGATTCAAGAAGATGTTTTAAGATGGGTTTTGATGCATCAACCATTTTTTGCTTGACTTTGGCTGTGAACATGATTATTGATTTGCAAAGAAGCATACTTCATAGGTGATTTTGATTTGTTTGCAACTAGTTGTGCTAAACATTTATTTATTGAAAAAGACAACCATTACAATCATATATGGAATTATCCTATACAAATCATTATATGCTAAAAGATCAAAACCGAAATATCTACTTCTTGAACTCGCTTTAAAAGAATGCCAACTACTACATTTGCCTCTTTCCAAGTAGTTTGATTTCTTCATTGCCTTAGAAATGTAATTTCACACCATAGTAAGGGTCCATGGACAAACTAATGCATAATTAACCATGTCTACTAAAATCCACCCAAATGACATTTACCCATGAGAATTATTATATTAGGCTGCAAATATTCTCCTCCTCAACATTAAGGAGAAAAGCTCCTTTCCAGTCTCTCACTATTCCCCTATTGAGCCTCCATTTTCATCAAGATAAGCATTTGTATTGAACTTATAAGTACCGAGTTTAGCTTTATCCCATATGCAAGTATGATCATGGTTTTCAATTGTATCTAGTTTCCATCCAAACTGAGCAACAGTGAACCAAGTTGTGGTCTTATTGAAATCAAGAAGGTTAAGATAATTCACTCTTACAAAAACATCAACAATTATATGTTGTGAAACCATTTCTTATGGACATCTTTTGTAAAACACCTAGCCATTTCTCACCTTCCACATAAAAACATAGAAGTCCTAAAAACTTTTCTTATAGATATGGTAGTTTGATGCTCACCTTTGAAATGAGTTTTTGTCCAACGAATTTTCTTCTGAGCAGATTTGAATTGGGCCTTCTTAGTTTGAATCGCAAGAGAATGGAAGGCCACACTCTTGATGGAAAAGGTAATACGAAGAAGAGGTGATCAACACCTATAGTGGTGATTCATACAAACTACAAGTTGCAAGGAATCAATTTCCATTAGGACTTAATCAGTTGTATTTATCTTATCCAAAATTGCTTGCTAAGCTCTAAAGGTATACTCATGAATGTTACCCTTAAACCAAATTTCTTGATTTTAATCAACTTTTGGATGTATTTTTCTGACAAAATCTTATGCACTAGAAAGAGTGTCATCTTGAACTTCTTTATG